>JASJET010000022.1:4740000-5940000 GCA_034092305.1 Diaprepes abbreviatus
AATAATTCAATTATTTCGACGGAAAATTTTCCACCCTTGCCATCGGAGATGTTAAAAATAGATCATTCTAGTTGAAAAAAGACGATGATCACAACGTCAAGCTCACCATCGGATAGTCCCCTCCAAACAACATTTTATGTGTATATTTTTTTTTATTTTATGAATTATAAAACTTTTGAAATTGTCTCCAGGGTTTCTGAATAAGAAAAATATGGTATGTTCCTATCATTTAAATAATGAAGATTTTATAGATCCAGAAATTAAAAAATTCTTTGATTCTGAGACTTCTTCAAATATCAGTCTTAAATAAAATTATAAATTAATTTTTGATTCTTAATTTACTTCTCCAAAATCCTCTAATACCAATTTTGAAGGAATTGAGATATGTACATTTTTGATCTGATATGTTTCATTCATCCTATTGAGTTTGGAGAACTTACTTTTACATCCGTAATTTCAGCCCGCTCCCCAATTTTTGGAAGAATCTGAAAAATATAATTTTGAAGCTATAATCTACGCTCCCAAAAATACCAATTATCAATTTTTGACAAAATTAGAAAAATATAAAATTTTTAGCCTTTCATGTTGAATGAATAGATAATTATTTGAAAGTCTTAATCTGCACACTCAAAACCCACCAATTTTGCGCAAAATCGAGGGATGTTAAACTTTTATTCCGCCATATTAAATTGTTCAAAAATAATTTTATTTGCGTACTTTATACCCTCACAAATCACCCGGTACCAGTTTTGGACAAAATTAAGAAATATAAAATATTTAGTCCGCCATTTTGAATTTAAAAAAAATAATAATTTGGTATGTGTGAGCCCGAAAACTCCCTCATATCAGTTCTGGAGGAAATTGGACAAAATTAAATTTTTTGTGCGCTATCTTGAATTTTACTGAACCAATTTTGACCAAAATTATATGGGATTACTACAGAACCTTCCTTAACATGACGGAAAAAATTTCATTTAAATCGATACAGCTGTTCCGGAAAAATCGGCCTACATAAATAAAGAAATATATATATATATATATATATATATATATATATATATATATATATATATATATATATATATATACCGTTCAAATTTAGAACCTCCTTTTCATATTTTATATTTCTAAAAACTCACCTGTTAAATCTAAATGGATAATATATAGTACTGTTTCACATCCATAAAAACTCATCAGTATAAATATACAATTATCGTCTGATTCATGGCAATATTTACTTTGTAAATTTAAATTAATTATAAACGGAGGAATTAAAAACGTATACCCGTTTTCTAGATTTACTATCCAACACGGCAACACTGCATCGTCTCATATCTTTCTTTTTTACTACTATTTACTATAACAAAATTTATTGAATGAGTTGGATTTAATACTTGGAAATTCTCATCTTGCGCTCTCACCAAAAATGGCAAAAATAGTTACCAAGGCGTCAATAAGTGGTGAAAGTCTTGTGTTCAATGCTTCTGGAGACTCGTTCACCGGTTTTTTCTTAAACGCACTAGTTCATATTTTAGCTATATAAACCGCCGTAATATTTGTTTATGAACGTTCTTCTTACATGGAGGCAAACTCGACGATTCGATTGATTTCGATTTTATTTTGAAAACGTCGTTTTCATCCTTAAACTGGCATGCCTTCTGATATCAAGACTACGTGCTCTTGAGCAATATCCGTTAATTTTTTTCAAAGCGTACATACGACAAACGAACTCTTCAATGTTTGCTAGTATTTTAGCTCGAAATCATCTCGCAATCGTACATATGAGCAAGGTTCTTTAGTACCTTTTGGAATTTTTCTGACCCGGTTAAAATCTTTAGTGGTTTGATTTGCCTTATTTATAAAATGGTGGATTGTAATCACAACCATTTTATGTATGATCAGCCGGCAACGTTTCACTTATTGCACTGCCCAACTATTAATGCAGTTGGAAATCCCTGTAGATTGGAAACATCTACACATTAAAATGTGTAAATTCTCTATCAAATTACATATGTTGCCTAGCATAATAAACAGAACGTCAATATCTGTACGTCGAAAACAAAGATTTGCATCATAGATAATGTTGCAAATGTGTATTCACTTAATCATGTTGCTGGCATGACATGGCATTATTAATTGTTCTAATTACTTTGCTATTGATTACTTCATATTTATAGCATATTTTAAACTTAAGAAACACAGTTTTACTATTGAAGAACGTAACCATTTCGTCATTTGCTCGATGGGAACTCAAAAATTTCACGAGAGCAACTTTACGATTTGTTTGAAGGTTGTAGACATTGTTGAAGATTGATTAAAATGTGGTTGTCGGACTTGCATTGTCTTGATTTTTGTTTATTTTTACGACATTTCGATTAGGTTGTATCTCTAACCGTTATCCAGTATAAACTAAATGTTTCATCTTAAGGCTACGGTCTTATATAAGGACTCTGTCCACTGAAGCGCAAAGTTTTGCTTCACTGTACACACCTCAATGATTTGATATTGCACAGTACTGATTGCCAAAGATTAGGTATCTCAACACTTGGTTTACTGAAGATTCCATTATTGTTTTTAATGTAAGCAGCTTCTATAAATTTTCTTTTTTTCATATTGGGTTTCATATATATTGCCGCAACCTCAGACCATTTTATATGGTGTTGTTTATCCCAGGCGTGTTCTGCAATACCTGATCTCGACGTTTCCCCTTTTTGTGTATGAGTTTTATGTTCCTTAATTCTAACTTCTAGTGGTCGTTTGGTTTCTCCAATATACATTTCACTACACTCACATGGAACTTTGTAAACACATTTTTTCTTATCGGTACTTTTTGGTTTTGTTTTTGTTAAATGAGCTCTAAGTGTATTTCCTGATTAAAAGGCTGGTTTTATATTATAACTACTGGCAATTGGTCTTATTTTCTCCGAAGTTCCCTTAATGTACGGAATTGTGAAGAAGGAATGTGTTTCTTGCTGTCCAATGTTCGTTGTTCTAAAGTTACTTATAACATCGTCAATTAGTTTCAAAGGATAACCATTCTGTTGTTAATCTGATTTAATATTTGCTACCTCTTTTTCCAATGAATCGGCATTATTGCATATAGATATAGCGCGATTATAGAGGTTGCGAATAATTCCCCGTTTTGTTACAACAGAATGATTGGAACTATGATTAAGATATTGTCCAGTATATGTTGGTTTTCTGTATACTGAAGTTTTAATAGTTTCGTTTGAGCGATTCACCATGACATCTAGGAAAGACAATTGATCATTTACCTCTTTTTCCATGGCACTTCAGTGGACACAGTCCCTATATAAGCTCGTAGTCTTAAGACAAAACATTCAGTTTATACTTGATAACGATTAGAGATACAATCTAATCGAAACGTCGTAAAAATAAATAAAAATAAAGACAATGCAAGTCCGACAACCACATTTTAGTCAATCTTCAACATTGTCTACAACCATCAAACATACATTGATTTTTTTGTCCGCCATATCGAATTTTTTAAAAATATTTTGGATTCATTATGTGCGACCCCGAAAACTCCCCCCACACTAATTTTGGAGAAAATTAGACAAAATTAAATTTTTTTGTCCGCCATATTAGATCCGCCATATTAAATTTTTTAAAAATAATTTCAGATTGCTTGTGTACGACCCCAAAAATTCCTCCATATCAATTTTGGAGAAAAACGGACAAAATAAATTTTTTTGGCCGCCATATTGTCAGCGCCATCTTGGATATTACTGCACCAATTTTGTCCAAAAAAATATGAGACGACCGCCGCAACTTCCTGAACGTAACGTAAAAAATTTCATTCAAATCGGTGCCGCCGTTCCGGAGTAATCTGTGTACATACATAAAACAAAAAAAAACAAACATAGTCGACGAATTGAGAACCTCGTTCTTTTAGAAGTCGGTTAAAAAGTTGGAAGGTGATCACAGTCGGGAACGACAACCCACATGGACAAGCATCATTTAAAAGAACCAAGTCATCATTGTCTACAATTTCTATAATCACTCTACCGTTGCAGTTGATATAGATACTGCTCTCCATCGGATGATGGGCATTAGAGTCACCAGTGATAATTATTTTAGTTCCTTAAAAAATTGAGAAAAATGTTTTATGTGAGTTGATTTAGGGTTGCATAAATATCGATGATATTTATGCTTTACATTTTTATTATGATGAACTGAAAATTTTTATTAGAGGAAACGTTATTTAAGCCAATATGGTTGAACATTATATATTTTTTAATAATGGTAGCTATACCACAATAGCCGTCCTCTGGGTCATCCCTAATTACGTTGTAATGTTTAAGGTCTGTCTTTGTTTTTTAACCAAGTTTCATTTAAACATATCATGTCTGGATTAAAGTTTTGACAAAAGTTGATTGGAACACATCTGACTTTTTATGTTCTATTGGAGAGTTTTAAGATTTTCTTTTGATTCTGTGTGGTCCATTATCTTTATTATATTATGAGTAATTATTTTTAATTAGAATACGTTTTATTTAAAGAATATGAATGTTTATTAAAAGAATATTTATCTTGAGAAGCGTATAAATCTTTATGAGATTTGTGTTTGTTGGCTAGATTAATGACATTTATCACTTTATCTCTTCCATTTTTTATTTCCTTGAGATTTTTTTTGAGAAGAGGTTCGAGAAATTCTCCCTCGGGAAGTTGATTTAATTTGGTTGTAAAGGTCTGATGTGGCACTTGAAGGATTTTTGTTAGAATTAAAATCTATTACAGATCTTGAGCTTGGAAAGAACAACTGGATATTATGAATTTCTTTGTCATAAGATTGTGGGCTTCTTAAGATTGCTTTTTCTTTTGAAGTTCTCGCTGACTATTTGCATAAAACTTCTTTTGGATCTATATATGGGAGAAAAGGCAAAATATCTTCTCTGGTTTAAGGTGACGAAGTTGTCATCTTTATTTTTAGGTGTAGGAGGGAATACTGGGAAGACAATATTATTTGTGGATATATTATTGGCTTCATGAAAGCTAATATTTTCTGTGGTCATATATATTTTATTGCTGGTTGTCTAGAATATTCTGGACATTTTGTGTTAAAAGTTTTGTGTAATTTACTTCCGCAATAGCAAACCCAAGGTACAATCGTCGCTAGTGTCACTATCCTCATGTATATCTCCGCAATTGAAGCATTTTTTCTTGCCTTTACGTTTATTTTTTGTATGTCTTTATAGTAAGTATTTGTAGCATTATGTAATCGGAGGAATGTATAAGAACACCGGCGATGTAAGTCGATAGATGCTTATATGTCTAGGTAATGTTTTACTCAAACGTAAATAATATTGTATCTGTAGATAAGTATTTAACTTCTTTTTCTGATATTAAAGGGAGTTGAAGGGTATAATTACAATTCCTTATCCATTATTGAAGTATCTACACAACTTCTACAGGATGTGAAATTAAATGAGATAAACATATTGTATGACTTTTTTTCAGTAATCAAATTATTCGCTGATTCAATATTATAAAATTCAATTCCTATTCCTACCTTTAATACTAATTTTTTTAACGTCACGTAAATTGAAGTTATATATATCTCGTGCTATTTTTAAGAATTGAATTTACTTTGTCTTTTATCCAGAGGCAGATCTAGCCTCTTTTTTTTTTTGGGGGGGGGGGGGCGGTTGGTGAAATCAGTACAGTATGACAAGCGAAAGCGAGTTGTCGACCGGAAGAGGATGCTAGCCACATTCATGTTCATAAGGTAACATGCCGAGGCAAATCTATTTTGCTAAATTCGAAGCTCTTGGGGGTTGGATGATCGAACAATATGGCAAACGAAGCAAGCTGTCGAAGGGAGGTGCGTCTATTTTTGTGAATTCGAAACTCTTTGGGGGAGAAAGGGGGCGTTTGTACAGTCTGGCAAGCAAAGGCGAGATGTCGACGGGAGGGATGCATTTATTTATCTGAATTCGAAGTTCTAGGGGGGGGGGGCGATCGCCTCCTCTGGATCCTCGCCTGTTTTTATAATTATCAGAATTTGACTCTACAGTCACAAAAAATGGACCGACACTGGTATTGCAGCAAAATAATGATTTTTTATCAAAATTTATATAAAATTAGAGTCATATTTTATTCTCGAATGTAATTTTGTATATCGACCATATACATCGCCATAGGACATTTTATTTGCCATAGTATAACGTAAGTTTCAATTAGAGTTAATATTAAATAATATGTATATAACATTAAACATCCCTAAATAAACTTGAGCGAAAATAACGATTGTTTACACCATTTTTCCTCAGTGCCGTTGTTTGTCCTACATATCTACCATAACTGATCCAATAAGCAAATTTCAATACTCTGAAAAAATTGAAGAAAGGATATTATAGTGAAACCTATTACACCTAATATTACCATTTACATGTATGGGGTAGATAGTTTCGATGCATGTAAAGTGACAGTTTGAAAATAAGGACGTGATTATAACGGCTTTTACAATTAATGATCAGTTTTATTAGTTTCTGGGCATCATTGTTAATTGATTAAAAATTGCAAGGCATCATTCCTTGTTGGGACCCTCGTAACTGACTGACTATTGTCAGTTGTGGTAAAAGGTGACTAGACGCATCTTTTTCATTGGTTACTGCATGAAAAACAGAACATGTTTTATCGTGGAATTCATGCACGAACCCACGAATGGAGCCTACACTGATATCATTTCAGCAAGCAGGATTGTCATTCCAGCATGCGAATCAAGTCTCGTGTAAACCAAGTTTTATTTTGTTCAGGTTGCATTTAGTACATTTATAACCGCCCTTGGATCAGTACGTATGTTTAATTTATCGCATAGATACGGTAGATATAGAATCAACTTTCTAATTTTTTTCACATGCAAATTCTGTTAACAAATGGAAAGAAAAAACATGAATATAGTCATTTATAGAACGTGTTTAGAATTTTGAAGACCAAACTGCGTTAAATTTTGTGTAAAAAGTGCAATAAATTAAAAGTGTCAGGTTTACATGTTTCTTATCTAGCATTCTTAAATTAATCGAGATAAATATTTGTTCAATTATAGCCACCCTCAAATATTCTTTTTTCTTCTAAATAGTTTTGCAAGAATTACTAATAGTGGCATAATTGTGGAACTATTTAACCAGATCACAATGAATCGATAAAAAACTGTTGACACTTCGGTTTGTTATCAATAGCAGCAGAATATAAATTAGTTTAATCAATATTTAAATACTTCAAAAAATTTCGATATTCATAATTGTTATCAATACGTGTTTCTTACTTATAATAACATAAAAATACAGTGCAACTTTGAAACTAACAGTGTGTTATGAAAGGTGATGTCTAGATATTGATTTAACTATGAAAGAAAAAAATGGCTCTGTTATCAGCGAAAATAAAACTTTTTACGATCCAATGGCTTTAACCTGGACTACAAAGTATAATCGTCAGATTAGTAAGGTTTGGGATCACATTCCAGAAAATCTGCGAAAGATTCTTGCAACTGTAGCAGTTTTTTTACTTGGCGTTTCTATAAACGGTAAGAAAATTGTGTTATATACTGTTATTTATTAACCTATCCTTAAATAGTTAAAACATTTTAATTACAGATTTAAATTAATTTCAAGCAACCAAACTATGCGTTTTATAGTGGCACGCTACTACTTAAGGTTTTAAACCACTGACTGATTTTAAGAAAAAAATTCATATTAATGCAGCTTCACAACCATGAAATAGAGGATTTTAATTTTTTTTATTCTAAATCGGTTTCTCCTCGATTTGTCCTCTTGGTTTTTGTCGCTCGACGAATAGTTTTCGACTAAAAAAATGACAGATTTATTTCTTAGCCGCTATTTAAATATTTAGCTTTACAACAAAACAGGGTATCCCAATGATGAACTTTTTATCTAGTTCTTATTATAAAATTTGGACAAGGTCCAATGCAAATAGGTGTTTCTTTTTTTTTTTAACTTAAAACCGTTCGTCAGATGAAAAATTACAAGACAGAGAGATAGAGCATTTTTATTAAGAAATTAAGTTCATTTATGAAAATAATATATATTTTGGAAAAAAAACTGTGACGTACCATTTTTTGTCAGAACTATTTAAGGCAGGTAAGGTAAAGTTTTTATTCATAATAACTAAAATGAGCTAAACTAGTTTTGCGATATACGTTGTTCATAAGATATATTTAGGGCAAATTTTTCCAGCTAAATCAAATCAAACAATTAAAGTTATTTTACGACACTGAATTCGTAAAAATTGGATACTAAAGAATGTATTTTACTCTTGTTGAAATTCGGTACACTTTTGATGTATCAGTTATTGCCAAATTCACTAAAAATGTTAAGTTTTTAACCGTATATAGTTGCTATAAAGGTTAGATCTTATAGCTAATCAATTTTGTTTTGATTATGGTATTATTATAGCTTGTATTTTATATGTTAACCAAAAAACATCTATACAGGGTGATTCTACGAGAACTTTATCGATCGAACGAAAACTATAATTACGAAAAATCTGAAAATTTGACAGTGTACTAACGTGTATGGGGGACAGCCGGCTAAAATACTTTTAAGATGGCGGCACTTCCAATTATACCAGAAGTAGATGTCAACTTGCTTATTTCAAATGGAACACCCTATATATTATTGCAGTTTTGATTTCTACGTAAAAGTCTGGACATATCTCATGTATAATATTCTATAATTCAGTCTCACCGTTTTGGATATATTTAAATTTATATGTCAAAAATGACGTTTGTGGACCAAAACTTAATTATAAATTTTTCCTAATGAAAGTCTTTATTATTTAATTTGGGTCAGTTTTCTTGTAGACGAAGATCGACTTTAGTAGTCTTTTATGATATTTTGAAAATTATTAGTGGTCAAAAAAGAAAAATAAAAATTATATTTAAAAAATCATCATAAGTAAATTTTTTCACAGAAAGCACCTATTTTTATAATTTTATCATATTAAGCATTAACAATAAGGATAACTTTGTATAAGGTGGTCTATTCCAAAAATTAATAGTTTTTAAAATATTAGCAATTGAACATTTTTCTGTGGTAAAAATGCTATACGACTTTTAAGTTTTATTATTAGTTGGCCATGACGGCAAGGCGTGGCGAAAATAATACAATCGAACTCTACATAATTGTCACTATGTCTTATCACTTGACATTCATTAATAATAATCATTCCGGGGCGATTAAATTACATGCACGAAGATTATTTAAATTTATTTATTATTTATGGAGAATGTGACAGAGTTATTTCAAGAACCTGCGATACATTAGCGGTCCGATATTCGCAGAAATAGAAATTAACACCACCATCTGTTAAAACGATTATATAGAAAACTTCAAGAATTTTGGATTCATAAAGCAAAAGGAAATAGAAATAAACCAGTTTTTAATAATGAAAATATTGGAACTAAAATTTTAGGATATTTCGCGGCATATCCAACAATATCTACAAGGCAAGTAACATTAGAGTCTGGATTATCTCAAACATCAGTTTTAAGGACTTTATGGAAACACAATTTTCATCTCTATGTATATTCCGTAGTACCACATTTAAAAGGCACTGATTTTCCACAAAGAGTAGAGTTCTGTCAATTTATTTTACTTCCGTCACAAGAAAATGCTGGTTTTCGGATAATCTTACTTGGTCGGACGAAGCCAAATTCACAAAAAATGGATTGTTTGATCGACGCAATTCTCACTATTGTTGCGACTCAAATTTACATCCATTTAGCGAATTAAATTTTCAAGAGTCTTGGCAGTTTAACGTTTATTGTGCAATAAAAAATGACGGCGTTTTCGCCCTAGAATTCTACGAAGACAATCTGAATGGCAAGTTAGCAATTTTTGAAGAATTGTAGATACAAAATACGTTTTTTAACTTATAAGTGAGGGCTACTTTGACATCTTGAGAAATCTGGAAGTGAACTATTTAGGTAACTTGCCGCTGGCTGATCAGAGAAATCTATTTTATCAACATCATTGGGCGCCTCTACATCTCGACGAACAGTCATTTAGTTAACAATAATCTGCAAAACTTGTTTTATGACCAATGGATAGCCAAGAATAGGCCACATCTTTGGCCACCTCGCTCCCGTGACCTAACAGTACTTAATTTTTTTATTTGGGGGACAATCAAGAATAAAGTATACATCACCCCATTAAGCACTATGGAAGATTGCATGCAGAACGTCAGAATAGCATTTGAAGGACTTAATCCTCAGTCAGTAAGAAGAGCCACCCATGAAGAGTTTTTGCTTAGGTGCGAAAAATGTTTGGAAGTTCATGGGCGTCAATTTGAACATTTACTCAAATAATTTTTGTAACTTTATTTTATTAACAACTGGTTTATTTCTATTTCTTTTAGCTTTAGGTACAAACTTCTTGAAGTTTTTTATATTCTTTTTAACAGTTGGTAGTGTTAATTTCTGTTTCTTCGGATATCGGATCGCGAATGTATCGCATGTTCTTGAAATAACTCACATTCTCCATAAATAATAAATAAGTTTAAATAATCTTTTTGCATGTAATTTAATCGCCCCGGCATGATTATTATTAATTAATGTCAAATGGCAAGAAATAGTGACAATTCTGTAGGGTTTGATTGTTTTACTTTCGCTACGCCTCGCCGTCATGGTCAGTTAATAACAAAACTCAAAAGCCGTATAGCATTTTTACAATAAAAATTGTTGAATTGCCAATATTTTGAAAATTACAAATTTTTGGAATAGACAACCTTATATAAAGGTATCCTTATTGTTAATGCTTAATATGATAAAATTATAAAAATAGGTACTTTTTATTTTAAAAAATTGACTTTTGACGATTTTTTAAATATAATGTTTGTTCTTCTTTTTTGAACACTCTGTACTAATAATTTTCAAAATATCATAACAAGACTACTAAAAGTGATCTTCGTCTACAAGAAAACTAACCCAAATTAAATAATAAAGATTTCCTTATAGGAAAAATTTATAGTTAAGATTTGGTCTACCAAGGTAATTTTTGATATGAAAATGTAAATATGTTCAAAACGGTGAGACTTAATTATAGAACAATATACATAAAATATGTTTAGAATTTTACGTAGAAATCAAAAATCCAATAATATATAGGGTGTTCCGCTTAAAATAAGCAAGTTGACATCTACTTCCGGTATAAGTGGAAGTGCCGCCATGTTGAAATTATTTTAGCCGGCTGTCCCCCATGCACGTTAGTACACTGTTAAATTTTCAGATTCTTCCTAATTGTAGTTTTCCCACAATCGATTTTCAAAGTTGTAATTTTTTTGCCGTTGGTATATCGATTCTCATTTTTATTTTGCGCTAGTTCTTCCTTTATTTTTTTTTCAAGATTTTATTGTAGGTTTTTTTTATATCCGTTATACATGCAAAGTCGTTTGAAAACATCAGCTCATTCACTTGTGTTATATTTATTTTCCAGTAGATTATAGTCAATCGTTTCATCTTTTTCTTTGCATTTTTCACTGCTTCATTTAGTACCGTTAGAAATAGGATTGGACGCATACTTGTTTAACACCTTGCCTACTTTCTAATTATATTTATATTTCATTATTTGCTCTAGTTATGTTCATATTTCCCTTATACATATTCTTTAATATTTTTATGGTATTTTTCTCTACTTCTTTCTATCCCTCTCTCTTAGTACTTTCTCTATATCTTTCCTCGGTATTCTATCAAATGGTCTCCCCATATGTATGAAACATACATGTACTTGTCTGTTATTGTTTATTGCCTTTTCGCCTATTTGCCTGATAATGAATATGAAGTGTTATGTGGTTTTGTTTTTCCTATATCCATATTAGATGTCTTTTAGTGTAGGTTTTATCATACTTCTTAGTCTTTGTTCTATTAGTATTGTGAATATCTTATACTTGAAAGTGTTATTCCCTCGTAATTAGCGCAATTCCTCTTTTTTCCTTTTATATATTGGCAGTATAATATCTATTTTCCAGTCCTTGGGTATTTTTGCGTTCTTTCTATAACGTTCATTTCCTCTCTCTTCATCTTTTCATTATTCTATCTTCATTTGTTACTATTTCCTCCTCTTTTCTTTTTATATTTGATATGTTTTTGTCTGAACTCTTTTAATATGACAGAAAATCATAAAAAATTATTTTTTTTATGATTTTCTGTCATTTTGTGCATTTTTTATTGCCATTTCGGTTCCTTTCCTTTTTTCTTTGCATGCTTTGTAGTCTTCATTTTCTTATGATATTGTTTGGTATCTTCGTTTTGCCGCAATTCTTCTCTGATACATATAATATGCTGCTCCTGAGATGTCCCCATTTTTTCTTTATGTTTGTGCTACGGTTACTCTCGCGATCATTTAATTTTATTTCAAGTATTATTTGGTAGTATATTTGACATTTTTCCTCTCTTAATTTGGAGCTTTTTATTTTTAATTTCCTTTCTTCTTTTGTCTGTTCTATCCCCACTCGTTTTATCTAGATTCATTATCCACATGTAGAGGTCATTTTCAATTGGTAATTCTCTTTTAACTTTTATGTCTTTTACTCCTGTCTGTTTGTTTCTGCCAATCAGGAAATAAACAATTGTTGATATCGCACTTCTGCTCTCAGATTGTCTTGTTTATTTTTGGATGTCCTTGTTTGTAAACTTTGCTATTGCTATGATTGGGTTGCTATGCCCGAATATTGTTCCACACTTTTTTTGTAATCGCCCATTATTACTATTATATGTTTTCGTCATCATCTATCTGTCTCTGAAACTTTTTAAAATATTTATCCTTTTCATCTTTTCTTTCACTTTCGGTATATGCTGTTATTATCGTCCATATTGCCTCGTCCCCCAATTTTAATTTAATTGTTAATATTCTCTCCTTAACATATTCCTCCTGTATCACATTCTTTAGCCTGTTTGGGACTGTTATCGATCTAACTCTTGCTCTTGCCCTCACAATCTCATCCACCATAAAGTCCAGTGGACTTAATGGAAACCCTTAAGTTCCTTTCCCTTTGTTTCTGTGATTTACAATATTTCTACCTTTTGTTTTGTCACTTTCTTTACCAGGTCTTCTCCTTTTCCTGATATACTTTTTACATCACATGTCCCCTTCTTAAGCTCACCCTTTTCACTCCTATTTCCATTGCATTTTATTTCGATTTCGCTATTTTTATTCTTTTCTGCAATCCCTCTATTTCCTTTTCTTCGTATTTTCTTTTTCTTTTTCAGTTTTATTCCCTAAATTCTATCAATTTTCTACTTCTATTTTCTCATTTGTATTCGTGATCGTCTATTGCTATCTTCAGGTACCCTATTCTTTTGTTTCTCCACTATCTCCCTTTTATTATGTTTTGGGTTTTACGGTTTTCCCTGGTAAGTTCATTATTATAGTCTTATAAGGCTCTCAGCTTATTCTTACGTTTCATTACAATTTCGTTTCCTGTCGCGTTTTCCATTTCAGGTTTACAGCCTATTTTAGTTGCTTGCCTTATCCGTATTTTCGCCCTGAAATTTCTTTTCCTGTCGCGTTTTCCATTTTAGGTTTACAGCCTATTTTAGTTGATTACCTTATCCGTATTTTCGCCCTGAAATTTCTCTCGATAAAATTTTCCATACCTATCTTTAAGTCCATTTTATTGTATGTTTCTATTTGCAGCCCATGTACCAAGATGCTATTTTTAATTTATCCTTTTTGTAACCTTCTGGCTCTTGTTTTCATGCCCCCGGTCCATCTTTGATACTTCATTTTCTCTTCTCTCAAATCTTTCAATTCTAACCGGCAGTTTTTCTCGTTATTAATATTATAACCATGTCCGCTAGTGAATCTAGCTTATCTCATTCTCATTAATTTGCTTTTCTTGAAAACTTCTGCTCCAACACTCTCCTTTTTCCTCTTTGAGTCTTTTGAGACACTCATCACTGCGCACTCCCTGTCTTTCACTATCTGTAGTATTTACTTTTTGTGTGCTCCTTGTATGTTTATCTTTACACTTTTTCGATACGCACATAAGGTCCGCTTTATCAGCTTGTTGTTGATATCGCCTTACACACGAATTCTTTTTATCTGTCGCATATTTCTCATTTATATTTACCACTTGCGTCACTATGCTTACTTTGTTTTTAACATTTATTTACTGAGACAGATATTTGTTATTTGTTATTTCCAATATTTAATTTGTCATGTTCCCACGTGGTGCTTCGCTTCGCTTGACGTCGGTGGCTACTCAAAAACTAAGATGATTGAATGGGAAAAGTTTTGTCATAAAACTAATTACGCCCAATTTGGAGTAGCCTATCTTTCTCTCAGAAATTTTTTAAATATTACCAAGACTCGTATCCTAAAGTCTACGATTACAAAGAGTCTGTTTCCGTTTATTTCTGGATGTAGTCTATTCCCAATTTATTCCAGTTCCCTTCATTCATTGTTTCGTCATAGACTGTATTCCTCATGCAATTTGTTATTGGGTCTTCCTTTTCCCAGTTTTTATGATCTTAAACACCATACTAGCTTTGACTTAGTCCTTCTGAGATCCTGTCTATACGCTATATGGCTCGCCTACTGCAACTTAAACTTTACGACCCACTCTATAATATTGGTCACTTTTGTTTTTTTTTCGTATATAGATATTATGCTTTTTATCAGTTACTTTTATACCCAATATTTATATTTTATGTCTTGTTCGTGTTTGTAAAACTCTATGTTCCGCAATCGTAAGCTATAGTAGGGATGCTGCATAGATTACAGACTTTAGATTCTTGGCAGTTCGGGAAACCTTTATTTTTTAGTAGTTGAGCTTTATAAAGGCGAAGCGTTCCATTATTCTCTTGATTTACGCAGACATGCTCTCTTTTTGCATTTAGATGCGCTGACTAAGGTTTATATAGTTACGAGCTACTACGAATGCTATTCCTTACAATATAATCTTCACATGATCAATTGCATTTGTCATTATTTTGTTTTTTGTCTTATTCATCTTGAGGCCATTCTTTTTTTCTAACACAGATTGCGTTCTTCAATCACTTCTTGTAGTTATTGGCGATCGTTGCTGAAAATTACGACGCCTCTAGTAAATATCAAATGTCTTAGATATTTTTCGTCTACATTTATTGTCCTATCTAACCAGTTCAACTTTCGAAATATATTGACTATTTTAACTTCGTAAAGCTTAACCAAAGTATTTTATAGAGAGTCTCTTTGATCAACTATAAATTGTGCCTCTTCTTACTTAGATATCTTATACATACGTATAAAGTAATTTGGGGAACTTTTTAGATTAAAAATTACGCTGCTAACGAATCTACTGAATTTATTTAGACTTTTTTATCGGATATTCTGAAATAAAATTTCAGTCTACTTGAGACTCAATTTGACTATAACTAATTTATTATTTTCATATGGAAAATGAATATTTTGCTTTACTATGCTATACTACGATATGCTATGCTATATTAGTTCCTCTGTTATTTTTTGTCCCGAAATTTTAAAAGATGTGCTTCGTGCTACTTGGGCTTAATTACGATTTTTTTAGGTGACTGGATTAACATTTGGGTTCACTTAGCTAAACAGTTTGGATATTACAGCCATTATAACGCTTCAAGCAGTTCTATAAAGTGGGACAGTTTGTCTTTAGAAAATTTAAAATTACAAAATCTATGGCATTTTTGGTGGTCATCTTGTTTAATATCTTATTCGATTTATTTTTTCGTAGGAGGATTTATACATGTAAGTTTTTTAAGTAGTGTATTATACATGATTTAGATATTGTTAAATGTATATTTACTTAGTGCGAACGTAAATTGATCCTTTACTTCTAATTTTTGAACCAAATAAACTTATTTCGTATCGAGTAAAACCTAGATTAAGTTGTAATGCAAATTAGACATTTTAGTTGGCCAATTTTGTTTTAGTACTGATTTGTATTATATATATTTAACAAAAAACCTTTGTATATGAAACTTAACAGAATCTTCCATTTTTACCGATTTGGTAATAAAACGATTTTTTTTTGCATTTTTAAAGTTAAAAACTTGATAGACTTTTTTCCGCATTTGTCAATTTAAACTGTTTATTCTTAACATTCTTAGGGATCGGCCTTCGATTTGTCCCATTTGCTGACATATTGCAGTATACAAAAAAATCCAACAAATATTTTTTGGATGTCCTGAATTGCATTTTTAGGGGGTTAAAACTACTCCTAAAATATCTCTAAAAACTTTTTTTTTTCAACTGTAATTTAAAAGTCTGATTTTGTAGTGCAAAATCACATGCTTATTATTAGGTTTATGAAAGTAGTTTTATACATGCTATTGTCTCATTATGTCCTTTGGGAACATTACCCTGTTAGACCAGTTTTTAGGTTAGACGATTTTAGTAAATTAGGGGGTAAATTTTAAGTTGCAAATAAAAAAAGTGTAATATTTTATCTGAAAAGTATGTCGTGATCATTATTGGTATTCCATCCGGTTGTATGTTTAGTTTCAGATTAACGAAAAAAAGGCGTAAGATCTTATGCGTCTTATTTTAATTATGGCAACTTTTGCAAACATTTTTTGTCTTCCACAGCTTAAAACAATTAATTGAATAATATTAGGTAATAAAAATATAACAAATTTAAACTCTTACGTCATTAGATAAATTTACAAAATTACTTTATATATTAATTATATTCTAGTAAACAAAACAGTTTCTAAACTGTGTATTATCGTTTCATTTTGCGATGCAATATATTTATACGCATAAAAAATTTTAATTTGTTAATTGAATTCAGTGAATTTTAATAATTACAAATTTATAACACCGAAACTTGCTATATATTATGCTAGCAGAAAAGTTACATATTCTCATGTCAGAGGTATTAACTATCATTGAAAAAGCTAAAACAAATAGAAATGAACTATTACATTTTAAAATTCCTTTTATTAAACTTGAAAGCATTAGGCATACTTTTGATAAGAATCATTTTATTATTACTATTCAGTTAGGTACTAACTTGATGAGATCCTATTAGAACTTACAAATAATATGCGAACTACCGCTGGAACAGAAAATAGTAGTCACCATATGTATATATATATATATATATATATATATATATATATATATATATATATATATATATATATATATATATATATATATATATATATATCTTTCTCTAGTGTAAATTTTGGTGCTCTGTGGGAAAGTGGCAGGAAATGGGTATAAACTCATTTGTCTCGTTTTGTTGACATTGTATCGTGCGAATAATTCAATAGGAGCTTTATTAAATTTATGATTACTTTTTTCTTTAAGTTTAGATCAAAACAATCTTAAGGTACTTATACTTCAAGCATTTACATCAGGACCTTCTCTAGTTTTGAAACCTTTAAATTCTCTTGCAGAATCTGACGCAATTTATCGCTCGGACTATAATCTCAATTTTAACTACTGCAAGCAATACATCAAACCTTTTCAGGCATTTTAAAATAAATAATATTTACACTGAGGGGACACGATGCATTACACTGCTGGATTACCTGCTTGATTTCACGGTTGGGTTCCAAGCAAACTGTAATGTTATGCATTGTGGCGAATCCTCTGTATTGTTAATTTCACAAACATATGTTGCTGGGTTGGATTGGTAGAAATTTCGATTAGTGTAAAGTGACAGTTTGGAAAGTAAGAAGCGATTGTAGAGAATTTCAATCAAAATTTTCTATCAATTTAAGAATTTTATAAGATACAATTAATAATTTTATTAATTTATCAGAATCATGGCTAATTCATTAAAAATTGTCTTGCAATATCAAACCCAACCGGAAAATAAGTACGAGAATAGATCGTCGCAAAATTCATGTACAGTCCACACAATGGAGCCTGCACTGGGATTATTTTTCTTTGGTAC
Organism: Diaprepes abbreviatus; assembly: GCA_034092305.1. NCBI lineage: Eukaryota > Metazoa > Arthropoda > Insecta > Coleoptera > Curculionidae > Diaprepes > Diaprepes abbreviatus. Next base: position 4,757,902 of record JASJET010000022.1, read on the forward strand.
AGAAAATACGGCGGTTATTGGAGCTAAGCGTTATATTGGCGGCATCCTCTCTAAATTGACTTTTAGAACGTGCTTGTGGACAAATGGAGTTACGCTGCGATCAGCTTAGAATTATCCCACGAGAATGCTCGTAACTTTGGCAATTTTATATAATCTGTTTTTGCTTCTGCCACCTAAGATCATCACTGCTAATCGAAATCTTATCTTAGAAGATAAAAATACAACAATTATTGCTTTTTTAAATTTTTTTATGATTTGGCCACGTAGAGAATGCCTACCAAAGGTCAACAAAAACCCTTGTCACAAATAAAATATGACGATTATCGCTACAAGATAAAACGTGAACAGTCTTTTAAATATTAATTAATAAATTAATTCAATGGCTAATTGTAGTGAAATGTAAAATAAAAAATTAATTTTAGAGCGGTATTTTGTGACAGGTATGCAGTAAGGAAAAAATAATACAATTTCGGTAGACAAATACAGGAAGTTTTCTATTAGCCCTAGAAACGAATCTGTTAAATGGCTTAAAAAACAGAAAAAAAGATATCCGTGATTTTTTTGCATAAATGTCTTGGATAAGGTAACGAAAAGTGTTTCTCATCTCGTGCTTCCAAAAAAAAACTATGCATGTTTTTTTAAGCAATTAGGTCAAAACATCGTTTTTTTTTGATATTATGGAGAAACTGCAAAATATAGAGAAAAATGATGTAGCGACGGTTTATGTGTCTTGAAAAAATCTACAAAATGACTTTTTGAATATTAAAATCGCTTCATAAACAAAAAAGTTATTGTAAAAATAACGTCAAAATTAACATTTCACGAGCCGGCTAAATTGAGGGTATGCAGAAGAAGCACGAAGGAGAGTGGCGGTGGGGGGCGGGACATGGAGCCATAATTTTTTTTTAGTTAGGGGTGACTCGTCGAAAAAATAACTCTTAGTATATTTTCAACCTCTTTGAACCACTCCCATCCCCAAAAGAATGCTTTTTCTTTAATTATATTTTATCATATGAAATACTACGACTATACAAAAGAAGAAATAAATTATTCTACAAAAAAATACATTAACTTATTTAGTATATACATATATAAAATTGAAGAAGACTAGCAAAATATATACTAATATTTAAAAGCAATAAATTTAGTTAATGAAACAAACTATAAATATAATTATTAAAATATTTTTATATTCGTATAATATACAGAAAACATTATTTCCTGTGCACAAAAAAAAATAAGAGCAATAAAAATGGAGTACTTTTAAAACAGCATATTCGACGTTCTTTTTGCAATAATTTTTTTGTTTTTGATGCGATTTTAACATTCAAAAAGTTATTTTGGAGATCTTTTCAAGACACACAAACCATCTATACATAATTTTTCTTTATATTCTGTAGTTTTTCCATAATATCGGAAAAATCGATTTTTCGGCCTAAATGTTTAAAAAAAAAATAGATGCATACTTTATTTTTGAAAAATGAGATGAGAATCCTTTCAGTTACCTTATCCACGACACATACGATGAGGAAGAATCTCTTCACCTGGATATAATCAAAACCAGTAGGCTATTTTTAAACAAAAATATATTAACAAATTCGCTGATTTTTAATCTTGAATGGATTCCAACGAAAATTAATATTACATCGTAGACATGAGCTCGTGTTGGATATTCACATAATTATTTATTTTAAAATCAATATATATTTGGTAGTTTAAGTAATTATTTATACTACAGTACGCCATTAACTATTTCTTTGGGTTTTGAGATATTTATTCTTAATATGTACCTATTTTGGAGATTAGTTTATCAATGTTTTATTTGCTTTTTCATTCTTTACATTTCCCTTTTTTTTTTTATTAAAATCATAAAAATGTCCCTTTTTCCACTTTGGTAACGTTAAAATTTTCATAAAATTATTTTGATTCTTTTGGAATTATTGTGTATAAACAAAATTTTAGAAATTCGATATGTTAAATAACCACTAGCAATAAATGTTGTTTCTAGCTCCATTTTACTTAAATTCGAATTAAGTTGTTTAACTTATATTAATGGAATCTGCGAATTGAAATCAAATGAAAGTATTACGACAATGGCAACATTTAGTGTAATGGGCCCTAAGTTTTAATTTTGAAACATTTATGAGCAAACAGTTTACTTGACCGGTTTCTTGGACAACCAATTCTAAAATTTGAAAATAGATTTGGTCGGTATAATTAGCTTACTAAACTATTTGTTTTCGCCAAAAGAGCATCTTGATATTTAATCATTCTAACATTTTTCGTGATGTTCAAATATATTTCTTACACTTTGAACAGTCTCATTAAAATTTTTAAAAATTTGGTTATTAAGATTTTTTTTTAATTTAAAAGTTTTTAGTGCTATTCTTATTTAGTTTCCAATAGCTCGGGTTAGAATTTAATAGATTTTATCATCTTTAGCATCTAAATGACCTGAGATGCTTTCAATAATATAGTAGTTTATCTTTTTCTATGGTTAACTTTACAAAAATTAAAGGTTGATATTTTTTAACCTCTCTCATCTTATAATTGTTTTACATCTCGTTGGCATACATTGTATTATTCAACAAATAATACTTAAGTTTACTAAATGGCTTATCTAAATTATCAAATTCCAGATAATTTTTGTTCTCTGCCTGAATTTACGGAATTCGAAATGAAACCTTATATATACATATACATATATATATATATATATATATATATATATATATATATATATATATATATATATATATATATATATATAATTAAAATTATTTTTGTCATCTTTCAATGTACGAATGTTTGCCGTAGCATGTGGAGTTTTTTGCGGATTTTCATATTATTAATGATTTAATGAAATTATGACTTTCGGTAATTTCTCTTCGTTATCGTTTGCTTTATAAATCACGTTTTCAAATATTACTGTTTAGCTTTTGAGAGAAAATCTTTACTGTGTAAAGTTGATAGTTGCTTAGGCATTTTCCTACATTAATACTTGAAGAAGAATTTAGTTCGTATTGAGAAATTTTTTTTTCTTATTTTTTGAACATGTGGTGTCTATACGTAAAATTTTGAAATTGTTGATGATTGTAGAGATAACATGTTTAGGGTATATTGAATAAAAGTGTGGATACCCCTGAAAATCTCAGAAACTAAGGGTTATGGAAAAAAATCCTAATATAAAAGTTGAAGAAAGTCAAACGGAACATCTTTTGGCGACTTTAGCCTTGACTTTGACAGAGACTTTGACTGTCTTTCGAGATTAAGTTCTTTTTGAAAAATGGTACAAATAACATGGGAGTCAAATGTCATTTATTTAAATAATGCTTTCTCTGTGAATTTGTAAAAAAAAAACAGTCTATAAGTTGGAAACAAAGGATTATGGAAATAAACTTTAAATTTTAAAGCTGTAAGAAATCAAGCAGTGTCTTATCGTAACCCTGGCAGTAACTTTGAAGGACATTTCAAGGTTAACTAGTTTTTTTTGAACCTCAATTTTCTACTGCCAAAATGGAAAAATTCCACGTTTAACGGTATGGATATTTTAAAGAAACAAACACCATTAGCAGGTAATTTGACGGTCACATGTGCCATTTCGCTAATTTGTAAAAAAAATGACCCATAACTCGGAAACAGCTTTATGGTATAGAAAAGTTGTAGTAAATTGAATCAGGTGTCTCATGGAGACCCTGAGATTGAAATTCATGGGATCATTAGGATCATTTCAAGCTCTTGTTACTTTATCTAATGGTAACCTACATTTTCATTGCAAAAACGACTCATATTTAATAGAAAAACGATTTATCCTTGAAATAAACTCATAGCTAATCCCAAGGTCAAATCAAAGGTTACACTTAGAATTTCTTTTCATTTTGACATTAAATAATTTGGTCTTGAAATGACTTTGAAGAAAACCCCAAGGTCAAAGTAAAGCTAACCTTGGAATCCTTTTTTATTTCTGACAAAAAAAATTATTTGACCTTTAAGGTGGCTTCCCAGGACATAATGAGGGTCACTTAAATAAACCTTACCAAAGTAAAACTCCAGTAGATTTATTTCATTACATGATATAGAGAACTCTGATCTACAAATCAACTGTATGAACAAGTAGGCAAGAATTTGACAGCTTATCATCAACCTTTGTAATAATACAAACTATCAACGGCCGCATGTCGTGACTGCACAGCATAATACATACCTCCGTCTATTCAATGGCTACTTTAGCGTAACAATTTTTGGCGAATTATTTTTTCGCTTGAAAAGGAGTTGAAAAATGGACTACTTTGTTTTTATGTTTGATTCAATTTCATTACTTTATTTTTTTTTCAATTCATTTACAATAATTCTTTTTTTTTTAATTTTATTGGTTAATTTGTTATTAAATCTATCACAGTCTTTTGCTTTTAACACATTTGAAGCGCTACTGTATATATATTTTACATATTCGCCTGTATGATTTTTTAGTGTAAGGGGCCAGTCATAAATTGCGTAAGCACATTTGGAGAAATTTTAGATACTAACATAAAATTAAACTTTTTCAAATTTGAAAAAAAAAATTCATATTGACACACAATCTCGTTTTAGAACTTATGAGGGACTAAAACTAAAATAAAAGCATGTTTTTCTGACTTGTTTTATTTTGAGATTATGTATTGTAAATTAAATTTAACGTGTTGATGGTTGAGTAAAAATATTATTGGAATTATCGACTAATCTATTAGTACCCCCCCCCCCCTAGCGCAACAGAAAGGGTACATAAAGATTCAACTTGATTCTCCCCCTTAAATCGCGCTTACTATGACGTACAGCACTTGGTGTAGATGACATCAAATGTATACATAGTTGTATATACCTATATGGAAAAAGATTCTATTTTACCATCATAAAAAAATCTTTAGTGTACTCCTTTTATTGTGATATAAACAATAATCTAAATTAGTTTTTGTGTAAAAAGAAGGTCTGGTCAGTGGAGGTAAATAAACAAGAGTTCTACTATTTTTCGAACATTAAAAAGGCATTATTTGAGTATGAGCTGTAATGTAATTAAATAGAAATTTGTTATCACAAACAACAGCAGATAATTAGAAATACTTTAATTTCAGGATAAACTTTTTCTCTAAATTTATCTTTACTTCTAATTTAGACATACGTTTTTTAACGGGTCTATGTCTACTTTGAGGTTTTTTTCAGACCAACTGTCACGTCATTTCTTCGTTGGAGGTTCTACTTCAAATAATGTGCGAATAAGCCAAATATAATAAATGAAATGACGTTGCATGCTATAAACCATATATGAAAAAAAAAATAATAAAGGACTAATTCATTTTCATATAGACCCAGTTAAGTTCGTTTAAATGACTTAAAAAGCCCAGGCTTCCTTACTAGACCTTCCTTATTTCATTATTATTACATTATTGGATTTAAAACCATTTGGCAGAAAGACATTATTTACCTTTACGTTCCAATTCTTAAAGGTTTAATCTCGAGTAGAATTGATAAAAGATTTCATGCTGAGGTTGTAACGAAATGTCGCCCATGATTATCACTAACAAACTGTAGCAAAGACGAAGTTATTGAGCACCGTTGTCGTTTCATTATAAGAAGTTTATGAATGTACTGGCTAAATTTTAAGTAAGACAAAATAATACGGATCTTTAGGATCTTTAAGAATGACAAAATAATACGGATCTTTACGGCAACTAAAAGAACTTTCAATTTCCTTCTAACATTATATTTGGTAGCACACTTATCACCTATGATATCATTCTGACATCAAATGCTTAAATGTAACAACCTTCCTTTTAATCCCGGATTTGAAACATTAAGTGGGCACATTTTTCGAAGGATTACATTTCCAATGTATTACAATCAGGCTCGTGAAGACGTTAGATGGTCAAAATCAAACAGGAAGAGCCAAATGTAATCTGTGCAAAAAATGCTCTTTTATGGGTCAAAATGGAGCAAAACCATTAATTCTATGTAGACAGAAAAAATAAATTAATACATATCCGTTCATTTTGTGGTTTGTTATTTTTTTTTATAAAAATTGTGTAATAGAAAATTTGATATTTACTATTTACATTATGTGCAACTTGGATCATTATATATTTGAGTATACACGGCTGAGTTTAATGGAAATGTCGGAAATATCCTGTATTAGTATATTGAAAGTTTCGTGATATTTTATTATTTACGATACTATACATTATTGAGAAATTTTAGGTTTAGACATACTAACGTTAAACAGCAAGTGCTAAACAAACAGAGATATAAAACAAAGTAACGTGCTTATCCCTTGTTTATACAGGTGCACGTGGTATTGACTTATAAAAAAATGTTTTTTGAATTATATAGAACTATTATTGCTTAAATTATTTCAAAAATGCAAAATAATTTTACGTTTTAAATTATAACTTAGCTTGCATAAATTATAAATATGCAATTTTCCTGTAAAAAAAAGTTGAAAGTCATTGTATACCGATGTGCTTACAAACCTGAAGATGGCGGTGACGAAAAAGGTGGTGGACACAGTAGCGGTCAATATCAACACACAGGAACAAGTTAATCAAATTACATCAAGTAGGGGCATCTGTCTTCGCGGCTGCCTGCGTGGAGAGGACTGCATCGATTTTGATCTGTGATGGCTACAACACACAGCGACTCGAGTTTGACCCTAAGAAGGAATTCGTAGTAAAGCAACCATGAATTTAATAAATACTAGATTGACTGTTCTCAATGCCGGTCGTTCCCATAGTGCAAGAGAAGAAGAAGAGTGAAAGCAGTAATGTCCTTTCTTTCCAATGGGTAGAGCATAGACCACGTGATCGTCAAGCAAATATAACGACTTAAATGCCTCTCCCTGAAACAAATTTTATACAACAAAAATATGCTTTAAACTTGAATTTTTGGTTCGTCTCAAGAAAGTTAAATTTTCCTTCAAACAAACAACGAGAAGACCTTCAATTCTCTAATGAAGAAAATAGAAATAAAATGCAGCTTAAAGTCGTATCGAAGAATGGCAGATATATTATTTTTTGAAATATGCTGAAATTCCCCGTTGGCTATAACAACGGTCACAGCCGTATGGATCTAGACCATCTGGAAGATCCCCGAAGAGATGGTGGGATAGCTGGTCTTCAATTTCCCAAGAGAACCAGTAAGGCACAGGCCAAAGTTCAAAGTAAGAGGAAGAAGAAGAAAAAGAAGAAATAACCAGAGGGGGGGGGAGTCAAATCTGGTGATCTGGCTGGCCACTCAATTGTCCCTCTTCTGACTATCCAACGATTAGGAAAAACCTCATCCAAATAAGCAGCATAGTAGAGCGGCGCTCTATCTTGTTGGAAAAAAGGTCACGCTGGATCATATCGGGTTCTTGTTGTTCTGGATACAAAATTATTAGTGCAGGAATAAGGTTATTCAGAAGAAAATTCAAATATCACTCACCAGTAAAGGTACTGGTAAAGAAATAAGGATCTAATATTTTTCCGTCAATTATATCTCATCACACTTTCACTTTTTGAGGATTTTGGTTGTTAACTGCTATTAACCAATGAGGATTTTCATTTACCCCATAGCGGCAATTTTGTTTATTGACATAGCCATTCAAAGTGAATATTGCCTCATCAGAAAAAATAATTCTTTTTCCAAAATTTTTGTTACAATTTCATAATTGTTGCATTTGCTCGCAAAATTGATTTTGGCGATCAAAGTTATCTTCCGATAATTCCTGAACTGAATATATCTTGTAGGGGTGGTACTTCGGCTTTTTTAGGCATACTACAATGCGTTACATTAAAAGTTAAAGCTGTTTCTATGAATGTGGATGGAGGATTATCTTGAGCTGTCAACGGCTCTGTTATTGAGAGTCGACCAGATTTCTTGATATCCCAATCATGCCCGTATTCCCTAAACTTTGTCTCAACTCGGCTCGCCATGCTTTGGCTTATAGATTGCCAATCAGAGTGTATTACATTGAATAACTCAATCATTTCTGTTTGTGTGCGCGTTCTCCAAAACCAATCATGCATAATATTTCGATTCTTTCACGTCCCGTTAATTTTATCATTTTCCCACAAAATAGCAATAAAGTTAAATAAGCATTCAAACCCACTTGTTTCGGGTACCAAAACGTTAAACTCTTATTTAAGATACAAAATGCTAATATCTAGTTTCAAAACTTTTTGTGATATTGGAAATAAAAAAAACTTGCGAAGATCTTGCGAATTAAAGAAATTTTTCTTCACAATTTCCTTATGTTATCAACATCAATATTGACTTTGATGTATGTAAATAATGTGCCCTTTCTGATTATGAAATAAAAAATGGGGCTTAGAGTTGAAAAAATATTGATGACATCTTATCTCCTTCTTGAGTTACCATCCGTGAAACACTGCACAACAATATATATATATATATATATATATATATATATATATATATATATATATATATATATATACATATAGTCGAGTGGTAAGGATTTTTAAAAAACACTTTATTTTGCAGTTACACGAATAACAATAATTTTATTTGATTTGGACTTTACACTTTAATTTTACAATAACTTTCAGAGATTAAACTTTAAATTAAGATTTTAAAATAACAAGTTTTAGAATAAATGTTAAATAGATTATACTTGATTGACTTATATGCTCGACTGACTTCGCTGACTTATAGTCTATGAACTCTTATGCGTAAATGACTAACTAGCGCAGGGCGAGTGCAGGTATTTATAGTATTATGAGCTTTTCCCATAATGCAGTAGTTTCTTTCTCTATTTTCGAACAATAGAAACAATAAGGCATTATTCATAGCCTTGACTTGTTGATGAAATATGATATTATTCTTTATTGTTTATTTAGTTAGTTCAGCGTCTAGGCTTATTTATGATATCTGAAACTATTATTGTTCTTTTAGTAAATTCATGGATTAATAACATCATATTACAGTATTCATTTACTGCAAGGTCAACAGTTAAATGATAAACAATAACTTAGAATATTTAATAATATTGGGTAAATTTGGATATAACAACTCCCCTTCTTATTAAAAAGTTAGCTGCATTTTTTGCTGTAACTTTTTTAATTAGAGTTTACAATTTTAAACACCACTTTTATTAACATTTTTATTATCAATTAATTCGAACATTTCGGTTTCTTCAATAGGTTCACTAATACGTAAACTCGGTCTTCTACGAGGTAGAATTTTTGAAAATTTCCCTCCTAATAGGGGTAATTGAGGCTTTGGAGGTGGCGGTGGAAGATTAGAAGATTCAATTCCTATCCCAATCATTTTCCTACTTTTTTACATTTAAAGAATATGTAGACAAATATAATTGCTACTATTAGAGTAATAGAAACATAAGTGAACCAAGGAGTGCATTTTTTAATTAAAGGTTCATTGATTAAGTTATCAAGGTCTTTGGAATATTGATCCAATTTGTGTTTTACAATTTCTAGGTTTTCTAGATTTAAATCATTCATTTTTAGAGGTTTAAATTTAAATCGTCCATAGTATTATCTGGATAGTTTTGACAACAGTTATAAGGTATTTTCATAACATTTGAATAACTATAGTGCCATTCTGACATTTTTGACATTGTAGCTTGAACTTTAGTAGTTCCGATAAATGCAATGCATTCCGGTTGTAATGCCATAATTGTATTAGTATCGATAATTTTTGATACTGGATCAATATTTTTACATTTAATAGTAATCGGAGTTTGATCCGTTACAACTAATAACCATATATTATTACTTAAAAGTTGTATTTTATAATCTTGTGAGTACACAGAAATAGTTTGACAATTTTTGGGATTATTTAGTTGATGAGTTTTTAATAGCTGTGCTTCACATATTGCGTTAAAATCTATAGGATATGAATACAAGTTTTTACAAAGTTTTATGTTTAACATAACTTCTTTACAATTGTTAATATTTGCCAATGGAATAAATTGATCTGAATCATCACTTTTCGCTTTGTATTTTTGAATAGTTGGCAAAATATAATGAAGTTTAGTTCGATTGTCCTTTATAGGAATTGGATATAATTGATATATTGTATATATTTCTGGTTCTACCAGTGGTATATCTAGTACAAAAATTAATTTATCAATTGTCTGAAAAGCTGATAATTCAATAATATCTAAATACGTAGCTATTTTAGCTTTTCTGATTGATAGAGGTAAATTGTTCTTTTGGAGATTCTGAGATATTGTTTGTAAAACAGATACAAGATCTTTTGGTGTAATAATTGACGTATGAATTATTTTGAGTTTTGCAAATGTAATTGCATTTAATATGTCATTTACTTCATTTTCAATAAAAGAGTATGATTCCATGAGGTGTTGACAAACTCCCATTATTTGTATTTTCAATTCCATAAGTTCTAAGTTGTCGTTTATTTTATGAATTTTATCATCTATTATTTTTATATCTTCATTGAAAGTCTTTTTATCTATTTTAAACTTCTGTAGAGTTCCATTAAAGTTTTGAATTACCGATGTTGTAACCATGATTTGTTTTTTCATCAGGTTTTCTAATTGATGTTCGTCTTTTTCAATTTTATTAATGCAGTTATTATAATATTCGTCGTCAGAAGCGTCTAAATTACCAGTTATGAACTTCCAAATACTTCCGGCAGCGTTAATTAAACCGCCTTTCTTTCGGTTAATGAAAACGTCTAGCTCTACTTCTCCGAATTTGTTTTCTAAATCTTTAGATGTTTGTTGAAGTAGGCTTATGTGTGATGCAAGAGCATCCGCGTTCCTGTTCATTTTTCCTGGTTTGTAGATAATTTCGTAATCATATTCTTCTAATTTAAGTCTCCATCGTGCTAATCTTGAGTCTGGATCTTTGATTGAAAACAACCATGTTAAAGGTGTATGGTCTGTAATTAATGTGAATTTTCTGTCAAATAAGTATGGTCTGAAGTGTTTGACTGTCCATACAATAGCTAATAGTTCTCTTTCTATTACGCTATATTTTGTTTCTGCTGGACATAGCGTTCGAGATGCATAAGCTATTGGAAGGTCTTTTTCTATTGGTCCTTGAGATAAAATTTCTCCTATTGCATATAATGGTGCGTCTGTGGTCAAAATAAATGGTTCTTCAAAGTTTGGATATATTAAAATTGGTTCGGTAGTGAGTTTTTCCTTTAGTTTATTGAAAGATTCATGACATTGTTTGTCAAAATTAAAAGTAACATCTTTTTTTAATAGGTCCGTTAAAGGTTTTGATATTTTTGCATGGTCTAGGATAAATCTTCTATAATATCCTTATAGTCCTAGGAATGATTTCACTCCTTTTGTATTTTTTGGAACTGGAAATTCTTGGATTGCTTTAATTTTGTTGGGATTCGGTTTTACTCCGTCCTTTGTAATTAAATGTCCTAAATACGCAACTTCTTTTCTAAGAAATTCACATTTGTCTGTTTAGATTTTCAAATTAGCTTTCCTTAGTCTGGAGAATACATCTTTTAATCTATTCATATGTTCATGAATAGTCCTGCTATATATAATGATATCGTTCATGTATACTTCACATCTTTTATTTTGTATACCCATTAGAATGTTGTCCATCACTCTTTGGAATGTTGATGGTGCATTTTTTAATCCAAATGGCATTCTGAGATATTCGTAATGTCCATTTTTTACAGAAAAAGTAATTTTTGGTACGTTTTTTGGATTGATTTCAATTTGATTGAATCCTGTTGAAAGATTTAATGTTGTAAAATACTGACTGTGTCCTAGTTGATCAAGTATGTCAGATAATGTTGGTAATGGTAGTTTTTCATCGAGGCAAAGTTCATTGAGCTCCTAAAGTTAATACACATTTTCCATTTTTGTTTTCCAAAAGCATCTATTTTACTTGGTACGATCCATACTGGACTTGATCTTGGAGAGACTGAAGGTTGAATAATTCCTTGGTCTAACATTTTATTAATTTGAGTTTTAACTTCTTCTTTATGTACTTGGGGATATCTATAGGAGTTTGTGTAAATTGGTCTTGTGTCTCTAGTCTGAATAGAGTGTTTTATTTCACTTGTAAATGTAAGTTTGTCTCCTTCTAAGTAGAAAATATCAGAAAAATCTAGACAAATTTGAACAATCCTCATTGTTTAAGTGTTCCGTTCGTAATTGGTTAACTATCTCTTCTTCTCTACTATATGTTGAAGTATTTGCCTTATTAACATTTTGTATCGAAGTGTATGTCTTAATAAGTGGTTAAAATTTGAAATTAACAAATTTTACTATTTTTGGAATCGAGTTTATATTTATTACGGACGTTAGAAATTCACCATTTTCATTTATTTTAACTATAGCATTAGGAATATGTACCTTATCAATTGATTGTGCTAATAGTATTGCTTCAGTATTTTTTAATTGATTAGTTTTAAATTTATAAATTTTTTCAATTCTCGGTGGTATATTAATTATATTTTGTATATCAAAGCATTGACGTACAGAATCATCAAGTTTATTTATGTCACTACTGCATGATTCAGCTTTAAACAATGAAATTGTCTTAAAATACGTAATTAATTTTTTATTAAAGATATCAACGATGCAGCGATAGTGTTGCATAAAATCGACACTTAGGGTACCATCAAATTCTATATCAAGTTTACAAATATAAACTTTATGCTGATCACCATATTTAAAAGGGTTTAATACAGACTCTGTTATTAAAATATTTTAATTTTTATTCCTTTTATCGCCAAGTTTTCAGAGAACCTTTGTTTAAAATTTTCGCAAGCTGTCTTTAAAAATAGATATTCCTGCACCTGTGTCAATTAAATATTTAATAGTTTTTGTCGTATCATAAATATAAAAAAGATTTTGGGAACTTACTGTGTTTAAATTAAATTTTTGAAATATGATTCGTTGTTGGCTTGTTGTTGGTTGACATGCGTTGTTTGTATTTGGTCCGATAGTTCTAAAATTTCCGAGGCATTTACTTGAAAATTTTCATTACACTGAGAAAAATATTGATCAGTGTTTTGTAAAAAATTTTGATTATAATTTTCATAATTATTTATAGGCTGAGTATTTTGTAAAAAATTTTGATTATAATTTTCATAATTATTTATAGGCTGATATGAACAACTTGGTTCATTTTCATTGTAATTCATTGGATAATTATTTTCAAAATAAGGGTGATTATAATCGGGGTTGTCATAATCAGGGTTTGAATTTTCAAAATTTTCATTTTGGTTGTTAGGGTAATTATACTCATTTTGATTTAAGTGATGAGTTTTTGATTTTTGAAAATACGTATTTGGTCTTTGATTATTTTGTGATTGTACATGAATTTTTTGATTTGATTGATTTTGATTTAAAGGCTGTGCCCTATTTATATTTTGATTTGGTTGAAAATTTTGTGGTCTTGGTTGGTATGTTTGAAATCTAGGCTGAAAATTTTGATTTGTTGGAGGGTAATTTTGTCTTTGTGTTTGCATTTGTTTTGTTTTGCATTCAATAATGGTGTGCCCATTTTTTTTACAAAAGTTACAGAATTTTTCAATCGGTTTTGAAGTTAATGGCTGCGCCTTATTTGTACGTTGGAATTTTTGATTTTCGAAGTATGAAAGTTGTATTTCTCGTTTTATTCGGTTTACCGCATCTAGCATTGTTAAAGGGTTACCTGCTCTTATTATTTGCCCTAATTTTGGTTCTAGGCCTGTTAATAATGTGTTTAGACATATGTTGTCAATTAAAATTGTTTGAGCATTTTTTTGGTCTTGATTTAATGTTTGTTTTGTAATAGCAGAATATATTTTAGCATTGTGCGTTTGTAGTCTAGCAGCAAAGGTTAGTGGACTCTCATTTGTTAACTGATGCATACGTTGTAAGTCTTGAATTAGTGAGGTTAAATCACGAGGATCACCAAAATGAACCGTTAATAATTGAGATATTTCGTTCCATGTGTCAATGTTTCTGGTATTAATCAATTGTGCCGCTTTTCCTTTCAATTGATTTTTAATTTTAATTGTTAGTAAACCTTGTTGGTCGTCTGTGCACATTTGATAAGCTCTATTACAAGCGTTTAAAAAGGTATTGAGAGAAATTTGATCGGCATCGTACTCAGGTACTAGAGAGAAAATTTCTGACAATTTGTACTGTTCATTGTTATTTCGATTTGCCATTTTTGATGTTTATTTGAAAATTTAAATTTTTAAGATGTTGTTTTGAAATGTTTGAGTTGTTTTGAGTTATTTTGAGTTGTTGTGAGTTAGCGAGCGAGTGAGTAAGCTTTAGTATAATTGTTTCGTTTCGATTTGATTCAGTGCAATTTATGAATGAGTTGCTTAAGACTAATGAATTATTTACAATGAATGACTTACGCTAAGTTGAAGAACATCCTTTTGAAGTTCTTGAAGTTACTTGAAGCGTTGAGGGGTTGGGGGGTTGAACAACTGCTACGACGTGCCAGGGATTTCACTGGGAGTTCCTAATCCACACGGGTTGTGGTAGCTGCGACGTGCCAGGAGTTTCACTTGGTGTTCCTAGTCCACACGGCGTTGTGGCTAGCTTTTCGTGCCAGGGGTTTTACTAAGTATTCCTAATCCACACGAAGATTTGTTGCTCCCACGCACAGTTGCTGATGAGGGGTTGAATCGTCGATATTAGGAGTTAGATCTTGCCCGCAGCCCACTTGTTCTACGAAGTGCCGCGATTGGTTGCTTCTTGGTTTTGTTGTTTTTATTGTGGGCTCTTTTTGTCCCTGTGATGCGAGTTCTTTGACTCTTGAATTGGGCTCGTTTTGTCCCTTGAATGTGAGTTCTTTTGACTCTTGATGTGGGCTCGTTGTCCCTTGAATGTGAGTTCTTTTGACTCTTGATGTGGGCTCGTTGTCCCTGATGAATATGAACTGATGATTTGCTTCTTGGAGCACTTGTTTTGATGAATATCTTCTTTGAGCACTTGAATCTTGAATTTTCTTTTGGAGCACTGGATTTTTTCATTTTGCAGAGAATTAAAATTCACCGTGATTTTTTCTTCACGTCAAAACATCCGAACGACTACGCCAATTGTTAGGTCGTGGTCGAGTGGTAAGGGTTTTTAAAAAACACTTTTTTTGGCAGTCACACGACTAACAATAATTTTATTTAATTTGGACTTTATACTTTAGTTTTACAATAACTTTCAGAGATTAAACTTAAGATTAAGATTTTAAAATAACAAGTTTTAGAATAAATGTTAAATAGATTATACTTGATTGACTTATATGCTCGACTGACTTCGCTGACTTATAGTCTATGAACTCTTATGCTTAACTGACTTACTAGTGCAGGGCGAGTGCAGGTATTTATAGTATCATGAGCTTTTCCCATGATGCACTAGTTTCTTTGTCTATTTTCGAACAATAGAAACAATAAGGCATTATTCATAGTCTAGACTTGTTAATGAAATATGATATTATTCTTTATTGTTTATTTAGTTAGTTCAGCGTCTAGGCTTATTTATGATATCTGAAACTATTATTGTTCTTTTAGTAAATTCAGCGTCTTTATTAAACACCTGCATCCGTTTGGATTAATAACATATCATATTACAGTGTTCATTTACTGCACCTGCAAGGTAAACAGTTAAATGATAAACAATAACTTAGAATATTTAATAATATTGGGTAAATTTGGATATAACATTATATATATATATATATATATATATATATATATATATATATATATATATATATATATATATATGGCGGCTTTAAGCCCCTCATACTCTTTTGTCAAAAATATCTTTTATATCTTTTTCAATTTATCTATTTGTTATATTTTATTATCCTGTTGTATGTATTTAAGATTCAATATTTTTTATAGTTCATTTTACTACGCTGCACTGAAAACGTGATATTTCTTACTTTACTAAAAAAAGCTATACCTTGTGGTACAATTTAAGGATTATATCAATAAACCAATCGGGCCCTTTTACGGTCATTGATGACTCGGGATTTCCAACTGCTTGCAACAAAATGTGTACTCGGGATTTCTAACGGCTTGCAAAACATGTGTTACGGTGTTGCCATTTAGGCGGAATTATTCCTAAATTTCTGAATCACAACTAATAGACCGCTGAAAAGTTGGATAACGTGACAACACCGTACGATACTAGTAAATTATAGGCAGATCCGTTTAAATACCCTCAACTTCCAAGTTAGAGGCCTATTCAACTCTATTCTGCTCTGTTCCATTCCTATTCTCTACTGGTCTAACTCCGTTTGCAGTTAACTATTCTACTCTATTCTCTATTTCAATTCTATTCTATTCCTACTCCATTCCGATTCTCTACTAGTCATACTCCGTTTGCAGTTTTCTCTATCCGTATAGTTCACTTTTTATATTGCTTTCAGTCTTCCCGTTTTGAATCCTATTTCTAAATAAATCCATAAATCCGTTTTCAGTGCAAGCAACTACATAATAAACACTGTTAAACTTTTAAATCGCGTTGTTATTTCACACTTACACGCATACTAAAAACTATAAGTTTAGCGCACTACAAAACGCTAAATATATATATATATATATATATATATATATATATATATATATATATATACATATATATATATATATATATATATATATATATATATATATATATATATATATATAGCTACCATATTAAGACAATAATATGGAAGCTTGTAATGCCTTGTTCACAGAGAGAGTGCGTAGCTATTGTAAACAAGACATGTAAGTTCAAATTTATAAAAAGGAGTAATCTCATTATTTATTGTGTGCCTTGCCAATAATCCTTATATGTGAGTGATACATAATATACGTCATTAGTCATAGCGAATAGTAGAGAGTACTATATAGCCACCGCTTTTATTTCTCATTAGATCGTTAAAGGCAAAAAGACAATTTCCAGAGAATCCAACTCTCCAACTTGATCACCTGATGATATCAACAGTGGAGTAACGAACCAAGAGCAAAACTTACAACATTCAAATGTCTATATAAAATCTAAATTTTGAGAAATATCAGCAGGATATCAAACCAGCAGATATTTTCGATATCAGACTGTTAAATGTCAACAGTTAAATGACATCAGTGCATACACTGGAGTAGCGATAAGCATAAAAATTAAAATTTCAGTAAGATGTAAAGAAATTCTTATGACCATATAATTAGTTGAATTACGCTACCTTTTTTATTCTCCTTCGGGTCATTAAAGGAAAAAAGATAGACACAGAGTTTATTTCCTGCAAATCCAACTCTGGTTCTCTCTCTATACATGTTTTGATCACATAATGATCAGTGGACCTGCAACGCTGGAAATCCTTGGTGTGTCTATCTTTTTCCTTCTAACTATCTGAAGGAGAATAAAAGCGGTAACTTATTATTTTAACTCTATGGTCGTCAAAATTGCTTTATATCTTACAGAAATTTTAATTTTGGAACTCCGGTATAAGCATGGATGTCGTTTGACTATTGATATTTTGCCATTTGACTTCGAAAATGTTTTATAAAAAACTATCTTTCTATCTTTTGTCTTCTCTCGATTTGAAGTAAAACCGGTAGTTGATAATATAGAGGTGAATAGCTGATAAGTAAATCTATTGAGATCATGGCAGAATGTATCTTTCATAAAGTCTCATTCTAAGAAGAAACGCAAATAGTACAGTATTGAGTTTTTGAAATATGAATTTATGTATTCTCCTACCGACGAATTATTATCTGTGTTCAAATTTCCGCAAATGAAGACATGAAGCCTTCTAGGATACAAGATCATTTGATTAAAATCCATGCTGATAAACAAGACAAGAAACATTTGAAATATCCAACCATATAAAACCTTTTCGCGTCGTTCTCTAGACAACAAGAAAATGGACTAAGAGCTTTATATAATATATTATCGTTAATCGCAAAAGTGGGAAAACTACACAGAGCTGGTGAAGAATTAATCTTGCCGGCACGTATTGAAAACTATTCTTCATCATAATATTTTCAGAAAAGTTCCTTTGAGCAATAATTCAGTGTATGGAAGGATCGATCAAATTGCTATAGATGTTAAAATGTCATTATGTGATTACTTAAACATGCGCATTTTCCATTCAACTTGATGGGTACCAACTGACGAGGTAGAATTCTTATAAGTATGATTCATAAAAGAAGCAAAAGTTAGTCAAAAAATATAATTTGCTAAAAACTTGGAAACCAATACAAAGGGATAATCTATATTTAATACTACGAATATGTTTCCAAGAAAAAGGAATTTCTATTCCTAATATTTTGTCACCATCCACTGATAATGTTCCAGAAATGATATTTCAAAGGTTTCATAGCACATTTGAAAAAAACCGTACCAAATATCCTCAATATATATCGTGTTACCTATTTTCAGCATTCACATAAAAGTTCATTGGCTCTCCAGGTGTGTTTGTCTTATTCGCTTTTATAGTTTTTCTGACTCAGTACTAAATTCCCTTGAAAACATAGACGAACAACTGCAGGTTAACTTGATGACATTGCATATTTGAAAAACATGTGTCAAATATTTAATGAAGCAAATTTACAATTGTAAGGCGATGAGTTTAATTCAAACAAAAAACGTCATAGCTGCTTTTGTGAGGAAGATTTACTTATTTACTGCTAAAACTTGGACGTTCCTCATGTGAATTTTATGGATAGGTGCCAGGATATTCTAAACATGAACATACCGAGTTGGTTTTTAGATCGTTTCTCGAATGCAGATATATTAGTTCTAACTTCAAAAATCAAAACCAGGAGTCTGACTAAGGGTGGCGATTTCGACTGTTGTCAAAATTGGAACCCAATATTAACAAATTGTTGAAACACCACCAGCCCCGACCATCTCATTAATTTTTTATTGCTTATTGATTTTTATGTCAATTTTTTAATCCATAACAAATAATTTTCTAATACAGTTGAGGGTATATTAATTTTTAATACGATATTTTAGATACTAGATACAACTACTACGAAGGGAGAGAGCGTTGGATTTATTTTTTTATTCAAGGGGGGTGGTCCAAAAAGGTTGGGAATCTATGATTTAAGTTATTGAAATTGCATATTCTAAAAATAAACAAATAAATTGATTATTTGAAAATAATTTTTTTTAATAACTTAGATACCTATTTTGATTATTTCCGTTAAAAAGGGCTAAAAGTAATTAAGTCTCTTCTTCCACATTGCTCACCGTTTGGAAAAAATATGGAATTAAATAGCTAAGCTTTAAAGAAATTCTGAAATGAACATAAACAAAAATTAAAATGTGTGTCATAACCTAAAAAATAAGTTTAAATTGCTGAAAAATAACTAGAATGCATTTTTTATCTTACTGAATTTTCTATCATAGTTCTGAGTTATGATTTGGTTTATTATAAATAAGATTATGAATATATTTACCTTAAATAAGCCTATTTTAGAATGAAATCTAGTTTTAAATAAGGCATTTTTTGTAATAAAAGTCTTTTAATTAATGGGTCTATTAGAGCCTATGATATTCAGGTGTCAGAACTGAGTTAGGAACTGAATCCAGGATTTAGGGTAGCTGGGACCTGATTAGTACGGACGGACTATGCCGATCTTCAACTTATTTAGGAAATGATTTAGTGTGGTTTAATAGCATTTATAACATTTAGTCGACGTGCGGTGAGCGACGCCGACTAAACCAATGGAATGATACCGCACGAAAATGGTACAGAAAGGGAAGTTGCATAAATGTTTTTTTTTCTTATTTCCAAAAATGTGCCATTCTTATGGCATAAAATGTGGTTGCCGGACTGGCATTGTCTTTATTTTTGTTTATTTTTACGACGTTTCGATTAGGTTGTATTTCTGATCGTTATCAAATATAAAAATATAAAAGTGTTTATAGATACAACCTAATAGAAAAGTCGTAAAAATAAACAAAAATAAAGACAATGCAAGTGCGACAACCACATTTTAGTCAATCTTCAACACTGCCTGAAAACTTTCAAACAAATATTTTTACGTGTTCAGAAATCGAACATTGGAGACGTGATCAACGATTACTCTTCGACTGATTTAGGATCTTGATTCAGGTTGATGTAATATGCGCGATCTAAATTTCTTTCACTCCTACATCCAAGTTGGAATCCTGAATATCGTGTAGTCTAATCCTCCTTTAAAAGTATTTTGTGATATTAAGAGACAGTGTTGGAAAGCTACATGATACGAAATTCAAGACTGCAAAGAGAATAATTTCATAACTTTTTAGTATTAGAGGGAAGCGGTACTTATAAATTCTTACCGCGAAAGTTACAAATTCTTGGTGCATCTTCCTACATTCCATTTTTACTAATAGTGAAATATATTTAAATGTTATTTATAAATTGTGTAGCTGGAAATATGAAAATTTAAATCAAAAATACGAAAAATGAATAATGACATGAAATTTCGGTTAAAGTCCATTTAATACTCTCGGCTAACAAAATTTTATAGCCTATAAATACTTTTAAAAGCTAGAAAAATACTTTAAATTACAAATAACAATATTACCATTTTTATGTCTCAGTAAATAATTATGAATAAATAAAAAAAACCTTTAGATTGATTGGTTTTTCTATGAATCACGGAAATATTTAAAATTAATAATCGGTTTTTTTAGTAATGCAATTTCGTTTTTCACTAATTTCTCCCGCCGAGGAGAGAGCGAGAGAGAGAGAGAGAGAGAGAGAACACTACCCTCCTATTCTTTACGGTTTTTCTCTAATATTAATTTACATATGTACTCTTGATTTAGAAATTTCGATCTCAGAAATCACCATTTGGATTTTTTACCTTTGAATTTGGAGGACTGTCCATAATTATCTCTGTATTGCACTACTAGGTCAAGTTCTCAATATTTTGTAATTTATACGAAGTATATTTTTGCTTGTTTTGACCAAGCTGTTCATCGAATTAACTATTTTACAATTTTAATGGCCTCTCGTTAAGGTCAGTATTGTCGACCAATTTGACATAATGTTAAAATGTCATATTTTAAGATGTTTTATAATTACGTGATTTACCTTGATGGGGTGCACACCTACCTTTCTAAAGAGATGAAGTACTGATTATTGGTATTTTTATTGACAAAATTAAAAGGAAAACAATGGAAGCAAATTTCCTGGCAAGTTACCAACTCGATAATTAAAACAAATTATAAGTCATTATTATGATAACAAAACTATCGTCATGAGTTTTATGTATTTATTTTCTTTAACATAAATAAAAAATGGTTATGATTGCCTTCAAAACATGTCTTTTTTCCTCATACTCGCTTGTCATTCGTACTTCCGTTGCAGTTCCGTTGACAATATAAAACTAATTTCATTACATATAGCCTGTAACGAAATTCATATTTATGTCTTTAAAAATTCTATTTAAACGTAGATGGCTGATTATAGGTATTTCCATTTGACTAATTAATTAACATGAAAGTAATATAAAACAAATTTTTGCTTAATATACCAATTCAGTATTAAAAAATATGTCTGGTTATTATAATAAGGTAATTTGACCTTATAAAGCATATTTTATCATAAAAATTAAAGGAGGCTGCTTGAACTCGCAAAGGTAATTGGCTTCGAATGACCTACATCCACGATGGTATGTAAAGGGCACAACGAGGCCTAGGCATCGATGATCAAGTATCACCACCTGTTGTTTATACATACATTCATCATAAAAGTTATAAATAGGTTATATGATTTTTTTAATTAAAACCCCCATTACGAATATTTTTCTTCTTCAGATGTAATCTCCGCTGGGAACAAGACAACGCTTGTGACTCTACCAGCAAAGAAATTTGCTCCTCCTCTATCAGTTTTAAAATTTCGGTTGGTAATTCATTTGGAATAGGTATTTTTCTATTTTTTGATGACTAAATGGTTTGAATCACTTCTTCAAACAGTTCTTCTAAGAATTTCTTCGATATTGCTAGTTTTTTTGCTATGTCGGTCATATCTCCTTGTTGGTTCATAAGTACATTTATTTGCTTTCTGTACCTTTTATTTATCATTTCTTTGATTTTTTCATGGAAGTTAAATAAGTCTCTGTCTGGTTTTCGAATGGTTTCCTTAACTGTGCCTCAATGTTTGTAGATATCGAGCTTTCCTGTATCCTCATCCTTCTCGATTACTCTTGGATTTAACTGTATGTTTCCTTTTACTTATCGCATAATTGTTTGTTTAAGCAATTAACCGTTCTTGAATTCGTTCTTGTATTTTCTCGTGTTTCATTCCGAAATTGGCGACTAATAGATTGTGGTCTGATTCAATATATACTACTACATATATTTTCACTGATCCAATTGCGTGCTTATCATTATGTAGTCTATTTGACTTCATATAACGTTGTATTTTGTGTTTTCTGGTGCCTGTCAAGTATACAGTTATCTTCTTGGTAGTTTGTAGATCTTAGTTATGAAATTGTGTTCTCTACAGAATTGTAACAATAGGCCACCTATTTTGTTTCTCTGATCAATATCGTACTTTACTATTCAATTACAAGTGTTTCATTTTTCGATTATTGCATTCCAGTCGTCTATAATTATTACGTTATCACTGAATTTAATTATTTTCGAGATTAGCTTAATTATTTCGTAGAACCTTTTTATAGCCTCTTCGTTACTTTCTGCGGTAAGAGTATATACCTATATTAAATTTAACTTTTCTTCGTTGGTTGTTGTAGTTGCATAGCCAAAACCCTATCTGACAGAGAAACAAAACTGATTACTGATCTTTTTATTACTCCACCACTATGAAGATTATCATATCTGCCCGAATAACAGCTTGTATCATGTGGGGTAAGTCACTCTCCTGAATATGTATATTTTGTTCCGCTGATCTCCAGAATATTAACTGGCAATCGACTCGTCTCTAGGCTTGCGTTGTACAATTTACCTGACCCATATAATGTTCTCACATTCCATATACCTGAACGGCTTCCTCAGACTAATGACTGGAGGTGTCCTGTAATCTAATAAATTTTCACTCTCGCTGGATCTTAGCGTCCTTTCCCAAGCACAGTAACAAATTGCATTACTTACGTTGTCGCCATAATGATTGACAATGAACTTTATTCGGTGATTTTTCATCGCCTTCTATATCATATTTTATAGAGTGATTGTCACTTAAAAATGTTCATAGTAAAGCTGCCCCCAGATCCCTTTCTTTGCATAAATATGGTAATTACAATGATGCTTCCCAATGCTATGTCCTAATTTTAGTCCGCCTCGAGTATGTCATTTCGCCGGTACGAGCAAAAGGCATTCCCTGATCCACGATCTGAGGAGAATAGTGGCCTTAAACAGGATTAGAAACATACACATCTTTTTTTGCGAGAGGTTCAATTTAAAATAATCTATGAATACTACAAATTATAGGTATACAAAATGACTTGGCAAGAAATAAACGATATATGAATGAAAAATTATAAAAGAATCAGTTTCTTTTCATACTGATCCCATTTTATTTAGTAGACTTAATGAGGCCCAGGTTTTAATAATACCCAGGCCTCCTTACCAACCCTTCCTTACTGCCTTTATTATTTAAAACCACATGATCGCAACACATAATCTGAAACACAAGTAGTAAATAAAATCACTAACCAACTTTAAGTTCTAAATCTGGTTGAATTGGCAAAATGTTCCAATCCGAGATTATGAACTATGCGTCGCCCACCATTGTCACAAACTGAGGTAACTGGTAAAATCGCCTTACGGAAGTTATGTGGCACTGTTGCCGAATATAAGTAATCTTGAAATTGTTTATTAATAAAAAATAACAATTCCTAGATTACATTAAAAATCTTCCTACCAAGTGGTTAGCCGGCCGATTGATTTTGAATTAAATTTATGAAATAGTTGCTGTTACTTTAAAACTCCACAAGAACGTTTTGCATAAAATGCCTTGTAATCACCGTAAAAAAAACGTATAATTTTTTTTAGGATTGACCTAGTATAAGACTATTTATTGCTTTTGACGTTTAATCATACAAAATATTATCTAGTCAGTCCTTTAAATAAAATTTAGTTATATACCTTTATTATTTATATAATAAAAATATCTTTAGATAAGAAAATTAAGGATAAGAACCTTGAAATAAAATCTGGGACTTGACAAGAAGACTTGTCTTCTGAAAGTAAGCAAAATTTTACTTTTTGATAATAAAGGAAAACGATTTTTTTCTTCTTGGATTCTTCAGGTTCAGAATTTTGTTGATTCACTGTTGCACTTTTGAATTTAAACCTTATCGTTTTAACTTAGGCTAGCTTTAAATTTAATTTATGTTCCTGAAGTAGGAAGTAAAGGTTTAATAAATACTTTAAAGAATATAATATTTAAGCTAAGAAAATTGTATGAATATTTGATATAGCCATGGTATGACATAGAAGTGCTAATAAAAAATTGTTTTAGGACTAGCAAGATAACGAATTTTCAAAAAATTTATGTAATATTTCCACGTTAAGTATTAAAATTTTATATCAATAGTTGAAATTACTTGAACTCTAGCTCAGAATTCTATAACTGTCAGAGTGTGACTTTTACTTCACTTCTTCCCTACTTTTGAATCTAGATTTTGTGAATTAATTTTCCGTACGCGTTCATTGGTTATCATGTTAGTCAGTCTAGTTTATCCTTAAATTCAACCAACATTCAACAACATAATTTTGTTGAGTAGAAGATTGGCAACTTAATTTTCTCTAATGGTACCAAAGTTTATTAGTTGTAAAGGTGTAATCAATAATCTTCATAATGTCAATTTTCTAAGTTGTTTCACAATGTTATTTAAATTAAGTAGCGTTTTCGGTAAAAGCATAGATTTTTTTTAGAAGAATTCAGATATTTTTTATTAATCGGAAAGATACTTGTCACTTGTGACTTTTTCCTACATATTTAATAACGGTTTAAAAAGTTTTTTTTTTATTTCAGTGGTATTACTATGTTCGACAAAGGGACCGGCCAGAAGAATGGAAATGTCAGCCCCATAAATGGTTATCACCAGAATTAGAAAAAAATGAAATCTTGTGGGGTTCTGCAACGCTTCTTGTAAATGCTACTACGAGCGGCCTTTTATCTTGTTATATTTCAAACGGAGGGTATAGTACTGTATATTACAATATAACTGAAATGGGCTGGTTTTGGTTTATTTTACAATTTCCAATATTATTTATATATCAGGTGAGTTTGGACACATTAGCAATAGCAACATGATCTTATGTTATTAGTATCATCCAAGTGTTACGAATTTTTAACATTCCTTAGTTTCAATCGACATATTAAAACTTGGAGTATGATAATATTGTTTTTACAAACTTATATTTAATATTATAACTCACATACCTATGTATATATTCGATTGAGCTGACATTTTTCACGCGTATTTAGTTCCGATGACAATACAATATTATGATAATGTAGACGAAGCTCTGTACTGCATAACAGTAGACTCATCGTATTTAAACTTGTCTGACTTGTATAAAGAATCTTTTAGTCACAGAAGATGTCTAGGATCTAATGATGGAGTAGGGAGATGGAAGTCTTCTAAGGCTAACAGTAGACTCAAGAGCTTATGGGTACCAGGCGGTTTGTTAGATCTGATGATAGAGTCGTGATTAACGTAAATCATCTATACCCGCAATTATTTTATCACTTGACTTGTGTCGAAGATACTCCAAATGAGAGGTGTTCTCAATTGATTTAGATCAATCTGAACATTCAAGAACTGAAATATTTCACATTGGCTGGAAAGGTACCTTACAATATCGATTAGATAATTGAAATGAAGTAAGGAACTTCTACAGTACTGAAAGCGCATGGAGAGAGGGCCACAATTGTATGTGAAGAAAATAAACTGTCGGTATATTTTTCTTTTAACTGCCTGAAGGAGAATAGCGGCAATTTGTTAGACTAATTCTACGGTAGTAAAGATTCCTTTATTTCTCAATGAAATTTTAATTTTAAGTCTCTCACTACCTCGATGTATGAATAGATGTCGTTTGTGGATATTTTTTAGTTTGACATCGAAAATATCTGTAGGTTATAAAATTGCCTACATGTCCTGGAATTTATATTTTATATAGGTAGTTTTTTACTGTGTATGTTGCACTTAGTTCGTTGCAATTTCTCTGATTAGATTATTAGGTGGTCGAAACGAGTATGGAGAGACCAGAGTTGCATCTGCAGCAAATAAATTGTGTATATATTTTACCTTTACTGCTTGAAAGAGAATGACGGAAACTGAAAATCAAGAATAATCATAAGTCGTGATAAAACCTAACATCGTGATCCAACCAGTTCCTGAGTTTCAATCACGAAAGTCACTTCAATATACAGCTTACTCGAATTTCATTAAAGGCGATAAATCTATGACAAGTCACAAAAGCTCGAAGCACTAGCACGTCTTTCACTTTATTGTTATTTCAGTATGGTTTTTTGGTTGTTCTGGCTGCTGATGTTCAACTGGTTTACGAATGATTTTTCGTGATTAGTTAATTTATTTGAATTATTATATATTTTAAGGAGTAATAATGTAGTAGTATCCCGACTTATGTAAATTCGGTTCTATATAACTCTAAAAACGGTGCGATTTGCTAAAGAAAGCTAATTTTTTAGGGAGAAAAGATCTCTCTTAGAAGAAACAAACGCAAAATTACTAGGCTTAAATTTTTGTGTTTGCATAAAGTAGTAATAAGTTAAAGAGGAAAACAATAACATTTTTTTGCTATCACTTTTACAAGAAAATTTTGTAACGAACTAACTAATCGCCAGCAATAAATTTCTAAACCAGTTAATTAAAACACTGAATATGTTATTGCTAACGATTATAAACATCGGTAACTAGAGTCTAAGAGATAAATAGTATTTTAGAACTATTATAAGTTCATGATTTTCATTTTTTAAACAATATCATGTCATTTAAGTTTAAACCGTGTTGCAATTTAAAAAAAAGTGTATTTCTTCGTTCAAGTAAAACAGGTAGCAAATTGCGGTACGAACCTCAGTATTATAAGATTTTAAAACACCAAAAAAGATTTTCCTTATTTTTTTTTCTTATCTTGTTTTAATAGTATGCAAAATTAATAGAACATAGATTTTTTATGGAAAAATATTTATAATGTTGTAAAATTTAAAACAACTTTGGACATATTTATTTTACAGATAGTTTAATTTATTGTAGAACAGCATAAGTGTTAAACATGCGGCATAACATATGTATGTAGAAAACGAAATTGAACAATTCTCAACAGATTTATATGATAAGATAATTACGTGATGATATTCACATACATACAGAGTGCGACTAAAATACTTTGTACTGGTTAACTACTACTACTCTAAATGGAAGACAATATTATAAAATTATATATTATTAGGTTAATTAGAGAATTACTTAATATTACCACAAGCAAAGTTATTTTTTTGTCTGAAAATCTGTAACATACAGAAATATTTGAAAATTTCATTTATTTGTTCTATGGAGTAGTATTATATACTTTTAGAGAGATTTGAAAATTTAGAGTAACAAAAGTGTCTATACCCCTATTCGCTATGCTTTTAATTTCGGGGAATTTATCAGTTGTAGATGTACTTTAAGGAAGAAAAATTCAATTTTTTTGACACGTAGTTTATTAAAAATAGTTCTAAATTTGGTTTTCATCAATTATGTGGTTTCTAGCATTGTTCATGTTAGCATAATATTAACATTTTCTGATTAAAAGTTGCAAATAAGATATAGGTATAAAGAATCAAAAATTTAAAATCACACTATAAGTTTTTAATTTCCAAAATTCTAAATTATTTCCAGAAATAGTGAACCAAATTTTGCTTAAACTAGTAAAACCTGAATCTGACATTGTTATATTAGCAAAAAAAGATATAAAACGATGTATTGTATACCTCTTTTGTAATGAGAAATACATGAGATGTGGATAAAGGCATTGCTGAAAATCTACAAACGGTTGTTTCTGACATAAATAATAAGGACAATTGTTAGAAGTAATACATTTCCTTCTATATCGTTGTTTTAAGTAAAAAATTCATATCATTGCAATTTAAATTTTTGAATAGAGTTGTCTATTCAGAAGGTAATAAAGAACTTCCCAAGCCGATGAAAAAGCAATCAATTCAACTTGCATTATAAAAAATGCCATAAATAAAGCGAATTGAATTATCTGCCTTACCGAGAAAAGATTAAACAACAGAAAAATCTATCTTTACAGTACAGATCATTTTCATTCATGTCACTGATTATCATCATAATTGAGAAATTTAAAAACTAAATCAGCTATTTAGAATACCGAAAATTATAAAGGGTTTCTTAACTAACTAATTTTTCTTTTCCATAATAATATAAGACAAAACTTGCACGATTGTTTCTCAAAATAAATTGCTAAAATTAGCGATAAAAAGGTTACCTTCGATCGTAAGAGAAAGATATTTGAAACGTTTTTTTTTTAATTTACTTTTTCTGATAACAATTGATGTAATACTCAGTGGTGCTATCGTAAAATAAAAAAATGTACGTAATGTATGTAAATGTACCAGCACTTTTGAAAATAAAAAAGAAAATACAAGAGTACATTGATACTTGTTTTCCTTTTTCGAACCCTTAAAGGAAAAGGTAGACAGTTTATTTTCTGCAAATCCTACTATAATTCTCCCTCCAAAAGCAAAACACATAGACATCTGTTTATATAAAATCTCCATTCCGATACGTGCCGGCAGGATATTAAACCTGTAGGCATTTTCAACATCAGACTGTAAAATATCAACCATTAAACAACATCTATACATACATCGGAATAGTGAGAGGCTTAAAAATAAAATAAGATGTAAAGAAATCCTTATGGCCCTAAAATTAGGTTTATAAGTTATCATGTACCTTCAGTCCTTAAGGGAAAGAGTAGACAATTTATTTCTTGCAGAGGATGAAAATATTTAGAACAAAAAATCCAAAATTTATGTGTAGAGTAAAAAATAATTAAATATAAAAATAAATGCACTCTTCAATGAACGTGAATAAATTATCTTTAGCATTTAGATAAATATTTCAAATATTGTTGGTATTTGGTAACAGAATTTTTGTAGTAATTGAAAAATATGTTATATTAATCATATAATTTTACCTATCCGAATTCCTAATGATAAGGATCTAAATCAACGATGACAATTTTCATCTAGAATAAGGACGGATAACATCCCATAACCATATCTACACGTATAACCGAATCTCGTCCGTATAATTTTTAAATTAAACAGAAAATATAGGCTCTGCGGACATGGATTGTTGGAAAATATTACTTTCATATTATAAACCTCTAAAATAAGGGAGAAACTCTGACTGAGGAAAATGACGACAACATTATTTCGTCCTTGTTCGGACTCCTTTATGTCGCGGTCATGCCCTACTTACTATTTTTAAATAAAGAAACAACAAGTAAGATACGACTGCGCCATCTCGATGGATCTTTCAGTAATCTAGAACACACCCACTGACAATGTTGTAGAAACCAGTCATATAGTGGGATGAATATCGATATAGAACCATGCTGTACCAAAGGATAAAGGTCGCCTTTTCAGCACTATCACTCAAACTAACTGCACGTTTCGCAGTTCAAAAAAGAGGAGCACCACGATCTCCCTCTGAGAGTGCTGCATGTTTTAAAGTCAACATAATATAAATAATTTGGGTGATAGTGTCCTTTGATACAGCATGCTACGTGTATCGATGTTGACAGATATCTATTTCTATTTTGTCAGCCACGCTACCATATGACGATTTCAACAGCATTGTCGATGGATGTTGCTGTTGTGTTACTAAGTGATCCGTTCTAATTATCAGAGGTATTAAAAATTAAAACACAAAACATAACCTTATAAAAAACGTTTTTATTAAGACCGTGTCTCAATAAATGATAAATAAATAATTAGAGTTGTATTTTCATATTTATAGTTCTAAAAAATAAAGACAACATATGGCTACTATATAGGGTGTCCCAACGAAAAATTTACATCCGTCTATATGTTTTTCTATGGATGTAGGGCAAAAAAGCTCAAGCATGTCAATTTTGTTCCCAAGGGGAAGACATTTTGCGTCTAGCACCACACTGTATTTTTAATTTGTTGGCGAAGGTGAATTTTATCTCTAAAATTTTAAATAAAAAGGTGGTTGTTGGATTCGGACTTTAAAATTTTATTTAGGATTTATAACAAAGACCCATATGCCCATATTGGACAGATATTGTTTTTCTTTTAGTATAAGAGATACGAACACGATCATTAATTAATTCCTAAAAATTTGTTACGCCACTGCATTATTATGAGAATTTATTGAATTTCTAAGAATGCTCAATTAAATTATAATAAAAAAGTACTCATATATTTTCTTTAAAAATACAATTGTTGTTGACACTTGATTTTCTATTCTTGTATTATTCATTCTGCTTTGAATATCTCTGATACTTATTAATATTATTCCAAATCGTTTATGTAAAAAAAAATTGACGGGATTTACAGCCATGTGAAGGAATACGTTGCAGTGATATTATATTTTTCTTTTTTAAGTTAATGAATGGTTATGGTGCCATATTGTTTTTCAACAGTTTATATCTCAAAAACTAAGAGTTTGAGGATCCCCATTAATATAACTTCCTTTTTCTATTTTTTTTAAGAAGGATCCTCGTCTGGTTATGAATTTAGTAAGATATGGTATTAGGATTAATTATTTCGAACAAACTTATTTAATTCATTTTATTTTTAGTATATACCTTTAGGTATGATTAACTGACATTAGTTCCAATCTTTGTACGGAAGCATAGTCTAGTCTAGACGTTTGATTTTTTATTGGGTGGTTATTTCACTTTTACAAAGCAAAAAAACTTTTGGTTCGCGAGGAATAATTTTCAAAAATAAAACGTATAGGATCTATCTTATAAACTGTTCAAAATGTTGTGCATTAGGCTGTAAACAGTATCAGAACATGCTTTCAAACTCCTTTCTGACATTTCCGAAAACTTCTAAGGGAAATAACCAGCATGTTGCCTTAATTCGTCTTTTAAGATTATCAATATCAGCAAATTATGTTTCATAAACAACGGATTTAAAATGTTCTGAAAGACAGAAGTTTAAAGAATTTAAATCCGATGATCTCGGAGGTCATTTAATTGCTCCCCTTGTGCCAATCTATTTACGCGGGCATTTCTCGTGCGACCACTGTCCGATGGCAAGAAAATAATGAGATGGTGCATCGTGTTGCTGGAAATATAACGGAGTTTCTTATAAAACTGATAACCTGCTGCATCAATTCAAGTCTCTAGCTTGTGACTTATAAGAAGATCGATATTTCTTTAAAGCCTGTCAGGGTATAGATCAACAGTGTATTTTCGTTCAATAGATAAATAACTTTGGGCAACGTTTTTTTACATACCTTTAATTATTGACTAAAAATTAAGTACTCTTCATTCATGTCGCTAATCCTAACCAATTTAAAAAAAAAACGTCATTTTATTTACATCATGTATTTGGCGTATTTCGATAACAGATACATCTTCGATCTTATCAAATGTTCAACCTTCAACCTTATGATAAAAAAATTCGATCCAAAATTAGAGTTCACCTCTTTAGGCAAAAACGTCTAATTCTATGAACTGCAGTTCGACTTAGGTGTGTTTCATTTTATCGGCACCAAAACCAAAGTATTGTTGTTGCAAACGTTGCTAGGGATGAAAGAAATAAATATCCTGCATTTTAGAACTTGTTAACTTTGACATCGCTGATACATTGATTTTTTACTTGGGCATTAATTTACTGATTTTTGGATTTCGTGGTGAAATTAATTGTGAAATATTTCAAAATATGGAATACGCGTTTATTTAGTATGCAGATATGCATCTGATGTATGGTCTTGCACTTGCAATGCTTTGGAAGCCAGAAGGTTATATCGCGACAGATATCCTAATCATACTCTTCCAGATCAGAAAACATTTCAACGAATTTATCAACGTCTAAAGGAGGATGGTAGGTGATTCCTTTTAATAAGATAATATTATTAAATTTCTCCATAATTTTAAGAAATTTTGGGAAAAGAAATATAGATGCTAGTCGGGGAAGAACAGGACTTACTCCGCAATTAAAGGAAAATATTTTAAATGCTATAGATAATATTCCTTCAACAAGCACTCGAAAATTATCAGCTCAGTTTAATACTTCCAAAACAATAGTACAGAATAGTAGTTCTATCCATATCTTTTGAAAAATGTGCATGAACTGATTCCTGAAGATTTTCCCCGTAGAATTCAGTTTGCTATTAGATCAGTAACGAAATAATGTAAACTTTATTAGCACTATTCTCTTCACGGATATAGCAGGGTTTTCCAAAAAGTTATCATAAATTTACACAAGTTACATGTATGGGCTGATGAAAATCCCCATTCAAGTATTGTTTCGCATCATCAACATCAGTTTCAATCAGTTAATGTATGGACAGGAATTATTGGCAATTTTTTGATTGGACCATTCATATTGCCAGCAGGACTGAATGGAGATCTTTATTTGGAGTTCCTCCAGAACGCTTTCCACGATTTAGTAGAGCACATACTACTTGAAACCCGCCGAAACATGTACTACATGCACAATTGGGCACCACCTCATTTCAGCGTTCCTTTGCGGGAGCACCTGAATAACTTCTATTCAAACCATTGGATAGGTATAAGAGGACCTATTGACTGGCATTCTCGATCTCCGAACTTAACGCCGCTGGGTTTTTATCTATGGAGACACCTCAAAACCTTGGTGTATTCTACTCCGATCGATAGTAGGGAGTTCACTGTGATCAAATAAGGAACAATGCTGAGTTAATGTGGCGGGTAGAGCAATCCTAAATTCATCGTGCCCGCGAGTGTATCATACTTCACAGAACCCATGTTGAACTCTTTTACGAGTTTTTAACTAAGCATTTAGTTTAACTTTTTATTGAAACTATGGTGACAAGGGAACATTCCTCTTTTTCATATTCAACCCGACAAAATTTAGGGGACTAACAATATAAATAAAATGACGTTTTTTCGAAAATGATTAGGATTAGCGACATGGACGAAGAGTAATTAATTTTTAGTCAATAGTTAAAGGTATGTAAAAAACATTGTCCAAAGTTCTTATTATACAGGGCGTAAAGAAATTGGATCATGAGTGTCACAGCTAGTCCGTCCCGGCAGTTGTGAGTAATTCACAACACTTTCTTGGATAGTAATTTGAAGGACCTTACCTGGTATACATTATATTAAAAAAAA
This sequence comes from Diaprepes abbreviatus, assembly GCA_034092305.1. Classification (NCBI taxonomy): domain Eukaryota; kingdom Metazoa; phylum Arthropoda; class Insecta; order Coleoptera; family Curculionidae; genus Diaprepes; species Diaprepes abbreviatus. The sequence continues at coordinate 4,791,182 of JASJET010000022.1, forward strand.
TTGAAATATACCTGGTGGTTCAATAATTATGTGTAAACAACGATTCCATTGCAGCTCATTGGGGGCACATGTCTCCGAAGAGGATGCATATATGAAAAACGTTTATATAAACTTATAGTATTCTTTTCACATGTTTTTTTCATATCCGGGAGATTTTCCACATTTTTCCAGACACCCTGTACACTAATTTCGAAAAATATGCAGCGATAGCGACAATTTCGTTTTTTTTTGTATTATCATTTAGAAATAAATGTATATTCATTCCCGAAACAGAGATTTGACAGAAGATGAAGGATGGCGATGACTAGATTGGACATGGTTTCACAAAACTCGATTCTTCTATCAAAATTGTCTTTATGGAGCTTTTCAAGTATCTGCATTTTATAAGGATGAAATTTATGCAATTTTACTGCTTTTTTTACAGTCTGGTGAGACATTCTTGACTGTTCTGCTACTGTCCATCAAGGGCTGATAGGCTCTGTAACAAATGTTCTCAAAACCTCAATTTGAGCTTTTTCTTGCCGGTCATTTATTTTTCTTTTCTACTTAACCAGTTTCTGAAAACTTTGCCACCAAATCAAAGATATACGTATACCTTACAACACAATTTGAATTTCTTTCATTAAAAAGAATAGGCGTGTTTCCTGCGCACTCTGCAATCTCTCCATAAAAAAAATCATTTCAATTCTTTCTTGACGAGAGTAAACCATTTTCTCAGTTCATTCATCTTTTAAAATTATCACTGAATAGCTAAGCAAGTACAACTGAATTAACGCTATTACAGTAAATAACCAAAAATTTGCTGTAAAATTTATATATTTAAAAAACCGTCATTTTAGGAATATTTTTGCAGGACTAGCAAAAAAAGATAGATTTTACATTCAACAGAAACAAAAATTGAAAATCCTCCATTTGATAAACTCAAATATTCAGGCAAGTTCCAATTACTTTTGTAAATTTAACGCAAGATTTTTGGAAACTATTGGTCAGAAAAAAAGAGGTTTTTTTTTTGGAAATAGAATTTTGACGAGCTTTAAAATGATATGCTATTTGTCCCTCCTTTCCATTACCAACTTTTAGAATTAACACCGACCTATTTCAGGGGGTTGAATCAAGAAGGCTGCAAATATTCGTTAAAAGTGCCAAAGTGCCCTCCTTGACAATAAAATTGATGATATATATATATATATATATATATATATATATATATATATATATATATATATATATATATATATATAAATAAGATAAACTGCTATGATAGAAAAAGCGTTAAACATCGGTCTTATTGTATAGGTTAAGGACTTTTTACGTGCATTATTTTACTTCATTATTTAGAGATAACATTTTTTAGCTAGTTATTTAATTTTTATTTTTTAGGATTATACTACTTATTGGTTGCATCGATTGTACCATACGCCATTTTTATACAAACATTTTCACAAGCTTCATCACAAATATAAACAGCCAACAGCATTTTCAGTGACAGCTATTCATCCAGTGGAATCTCTGCATATTCAGTTATCTTTAGTGGCACCATTGTTCTTTTTACCAGTACATTGGCGTAAGTTTTATATGTTTTCTTATTATTATAATAATGATAATAATAAATTTGATTGGTAGCATTTATCTTTATATAGCGTAACATGTGGTTGTATGTAGGTCAAATAACTCAAAAATGCCTATTTAGTCGCAAGACATTGACCTATTGTATTATATTTACTATTTCCAGGATATCAAATAGGCGTCGATTTCTTTGCCCTAATACCAGAATAAAAATTTAAAAGGTATTACTCATTAAAGAAGATGCTTCAAATATATTTAATCCTGCTAGAATAGGTAACAGACATTTGCAAGTAAATTTACAAAATAGACATTTACCGTGAAATAATAGTTCAGAATAATTATTACAATAACGATTTTATTCAACAAAGTATGTATGGGGTTATGTAATTATTTTTTCTTTTTAGGTAAAAAAATTTTGACAAATATTTAATTTATCGTTTATATGTCTAAAAGTAAAAATTAAATGTATGTCTCACCTAACAATGCAAGCTATCTGAACCCTATAACACAGTCTCAAACAATTAAGAAATATAACATTTTAATTTGTATCTTTCGTACCAATTATTTAATTGTGTATGAAGATCTATCTGGAAAATGATAATTGATATCTAGTGTAGAATTTATTATATTAGGAAGGCATTTGACTATGATCAGAGTTGTTCAGATTCATAATTTGCATTTGATTTCAGTGATCCAATTATTTATTTTAATTAAGTTTTTGCAATGAATTTTAATATATGATTTGTAAGTTACATGATAAACAAATTAGAATAGTTTTTAATACTGTGAAGTGAGTGATACTAATTCTGAAAGAGCATAAATAACGCTAAACTCACGAATTGTGCCTTTGATAAGTAAACTCTACCGTTCGTCTCCTCAAGTTTCAAAAATAATCTGTTTGAATAGCAAGTCTTCACTTTCATCGATACCGCTGTTTCATGCCTAGTACCTTTTGCTGGAAGCTTTCCATCCATTCATGGCTAATGTTACCCACATTTTGAAGAAAAAAAATCCAAATGAGCTTCCAGATCGTGTACTTTAAGGCACATTTCATACAACTCATCGATATATCTCTAACCGAAAGGACGTACTAGATCTCTATGATTTTCTGTTCTTTTCTTGTCTAAATAGTTTAGAAATATTTGTATCATGGATTTTCAAGTTTCTTTTTCTTTGTAACTCAATTTTTGACTTTTATCAATTCTCTTATATGGGGTTCTTTGAAAGTGTCAGAAGTATCACTTTAACTGTAAAGGTTTTTTTAAAGGTTTGACTTTCTCTACAAAATGATTCTTTCTGTTACAGTTGTCCCAAATATATAAAAAGGTATAGTACTTGAGGTTTTCTATTGTATCTTCTAAAAATGACATAGCTTTGAATTATGCGCTTGTTTTTTTATAAATATATGTATGTATGTCCGATGTTATAAGGTCCTTCGGCGCCCTTTGGTTCCAAGTTCCATTCTCTTCTGTCATTTCAATCACCTGGCTGTAGGTTCCTCTCGGACATGGTCATTTCGATTCCCTGGTTCGAGGTACATTTCGGTCGATCGCGTTTTGAATTGTCTGCACGGATCCAGTTCATGACTTACTTCGCTACTCTATTCTCTGTCATTCGTTGTACATGATCATAGCAGGACAGTTGTTTTTTTTTTTGGGATTTCCTGCATTATATTCTTTTGTGCTTTTATTTTATCTCTCACTATCTCATTTCTTATTCGATCTGACCGTGATATTCTAGCCAATCGCCTCCAGAGGTCCATTTCAGTTGACAACAGCTTATTTTTTTTGGCATTCTTTTAATTGCCATACCTCCGAACCATACAGAGTTATGCTCTTGACAATCACATTATATATTTGTGATTTTCTGTTGTTTGTAATATTTGCAGTGTATTCAAAGTGCGATTTTCTCAGATAAGTATTGCCATTTTTGAACATTTTCTTCGTCAGTTTTTAAGTGGGTTTAAGAGATATATTTTAAAGAGTGTTGGAGATAAACAACATTCCTGTTTGAGACCTTTTGTTATTGGAAATGCTTATGACAGTGTTTGTCCTATTTTGATTTTAGAGTAGCTCCCATTGTATAACTCTTTCACGGCCTTTATCAGTGTTATATTGGTACGGTATCGTAACCTTTAATAAGATCCACGAATAGCAGATGGATTTTGTCATTGCAAGTTCCAGTCTTCTTTTCAATAATTTGAGTGATCGGAAAGATGTTGTCAATACATGAGCGCCCAACTCTAAAACCGTCTTGTTCTTCTGTCGCTTGCGCCATGTTCCCTCTCAATCAGATTTTTTAGTACTTTTCCATAGAGTCTATGTATGGGTGTTATCCATGATATTCTCCACAGTTCAGTTGGAATTTCTTCTGCCCGGTGAATTTTCCATTTTTCATCGTTCTTAATGCTTTCTTGATCATCTCTGTACTTATAATAACGTTGGTACCTTGAGCTATATATGTGGTTGGAAATATTGACATGTAGAAAGGCCTGTCTCCATTTAGCTTTTTTTATAATATTTCTTAAATTCTTCAATCTTAATTATTGGTATATTCGTCTTATCTGCTTTATATGACCGAAGACTTTCAATGAGTTTCCATTGCTTGTGTGTCCCCGGTAGGTACTGATTTCTGCACATTTCCTATCCCACATTTCGTTTTCTATCTTTTTTCTTTTGAAAATTGACAACTTTTATCTGTATTCAATTCTATTCTTCGTTATTTATAGTGCAAAATCATTTCTGATATGTTTTCTGCTTGATTATTTTCGTTCTGTGCTCCATTCGTCATCATGAATTCTTTTTTCTGGATCCATCTCTTCCAAGACTTCATTTACTAGAGTTTTTAGGGTGTTCATTATATGTACGTAGAGTTGTTCTAGGAACGTTCTTGTGTACTGGTGGTCTAATGCAGCATTTAATCGTATTTGGTAGAGTTGTTTTATGGTACTGTCTTTAAATAGGCAGGTCTTGTATCTCGTGTTCTTCACGTTTTCTGTTTCATCGTTGTCGTTTTTATCTCTTTTGTTACTGTTTCGATATTGCATCTTTATCTTGGATCCCAGTAAAAAGTGGTCGCTTGTTTTGATTTTTAATAATATAATCAATTATGGACCTCAATTGTCATGTCCCTTAATGTCAGGTGAATTTATGAATGTCCTTATGGTCGAAATACCCATTTATAATCTTCAGATTATTCTGTGAGCACAGATCGATTGATCTATCTCAGAGCTTCTCCATATTTACTAATTATTCGACTATTGTTTGCTCTTCCAATTCTTGTATTTAGATTTCCCATTAAAATAATTTCTCTCTTATTTCCTGTACTAGTTATAACGTCATTTAGAGTATCAAAGTTTTGATCGGTTCCCAAAGTTAACGAATCATCGGTGATGGTATAGATTCCTGTCACAGTTATTCTATTTCCTGCGTGGTACATATTCATGGTCAGTATTCGTTCATTTATAGCTTCCCCATTTGTAATTTCTGTTTAAAGTTTATTCTTCACCAATATTGCTACCCCGCATTTTTGATATATATATATATATATATATATATATATATATATATATATATATATATATATATATATATATATATATATCCACACTGTTCTAAACGAGAACCTTTCTTTCTGAACGTTCCAAGTTTCGAATCTCATGTCCGTTGTCCGTAGCTTGGGTTGTCGTCTGTTATTAATGTCCATGTTCCGAGGCAAATTTCCGGGATTTCTTGCATTTTGGCCTTTTTACTAGAGACGGGTCGCAAGCTCTTTGCTCAACCCCCAGACATAAAAAACTTGTGGTAATTTTTTATCAAGGTTTTCTTCCCCCAGTCTTTGATTAATCAACATCCATCTACAAGGCAGCAGCTTCGCCGTACCCTGGCAGGGGCTCTTATTGCGTAATATTATCCGGAGCCAGATGAACCCAAATTTATTTACGAAGTTGTTACTCCTTCCCCTTCCCCTTCCTCCTCCTGGCTTGGGCCGGCAATGGGGGAGTTTTTGATAAATACTGCTCATATTTAATTTCTTCAAACAAAATTTGCCTCGTCATATGTTTCTTCTAAAGAATGTGCTGGACTTACCAGAATAGAGGGGTACTGTTAACTGTATCTCTTTTACATTAATTTTCGATCTATGAATAACCTCTACGCACACGGCCACATTTAATGCAAAATGTTTACATAGACCATTTATATCATTACAGTAAACAATGACACCATTATGATGCTTCTGAACAACACCATTTGCTCTTTTATCCAAAAGATTCCATTGCAGAAAATGTGAGTCAAGAAGTTCGGCTTTCTCTCACCTCTCTAAGTCACTTAATCTAGACCAAGAAATAAGAGGAAACTTGGGTAGTTCAATTTTAACAAAATCCGCATCTGTGCTCAAGCTTAGCCAGTGATGACGGATATATCATTACTAATTACTTAAGTGTAATTTTCACAGTTATTGCTAATTACCTATTTGAAGTCGAATACTGCATTTTATATGGTTTAATCATGTAGTGTTTTTCGTTCCAATGTCGCTTTCAATGTGAACATAAATTTTTAAGCTTCAGTTTTTTATTCGGTTTTCTCTGAATTTTTTGTCTACCAACGAATCCGTGTATATTGAATTTACTTTTGTCAGTAAATATGACTTAATTTCAAAAATTTTGCATTTGAAATCCAAGTCTTGCTCTTGACCTTGAGCAGATTTTGTGGCTCCAATTTAGAGTTTTCTTCACTTGCCGAAGGATATATCATTCATATTGTTTGACAATCTTTGGTCAGCCAGTTTGTGTTATTGTTTCTTCGCTAGCATTTTTTCCTTAATTTTCGATCATATATTGCATTGCTAACTTAAATCGTTTCAAAATTTTACCAGTTTAACTCACAGTACAATTAAATGATTACTTGTCGAAGGTTAATCGATAATTCATAATTTTTGGAGCTCATATCATATTTATTTACTAGCAACAATGTATAACTAAATTATAGAATACATAATCTGTAATCATGAAACTGTAAATAACCTTGAAATATACAAATAAAACATGCTTTTTTGCTCGCGCTCTTGAACCGTATTGAAAGTTTCTTTATGATAAAATTAATCACATTTTTATTTCTTTGTATTGACTAAGAAAAATAAAATGAACGATACATTTTTAGGTGTATTACGTATTTCGGCAAATGAACCATTTTTTTCTTAATTATTCGGATCTCGTTAAAATTTATTGACTTCATCAGAAAACTAAAAAACATAAAAACAATCAGCAAGGGTGCGTGCAGTCACTCACAAATATCTTGGTACAGTACGGCGACGCATTTTATATTATGAACTGATTTCACCTTTTGAGGCAACTCTCAAAGATATAATAAATTTTGAGCACCAGCTTCTTGATTTTGTTAATATCTTTATTATTTGTAGATACTGGGGTCAAACAGAACGAGACAAATCTACTACCACTTCTCTGCCCTCTTTAAATGCTTGATATCATCCAGTTTCAAAAAATTACTTAATAAAACAAAAACATATAAACTTAAAAATCAAGTTAACTCTTATATAAAGGAGTGTTGTAGGTTGAATGCAAAATATAATGTGTATTTTCTGTTTTAGTACCATTTTATACAGCGTCTCTTTATGCATACTATCATGGTATCATAGATCATTCCGGAGTTACCTTTAAGGCTTTCTGGTGGCAACCTTGGCAACCTGATGCAATCTTTCATGACAACCATCACCAATATTTTCACGTAAACTTTGCCTTTAACATATGGTATTGGGATAAGGTATGAATAGATATTCATTTGTTTAAGTTTTAGATTTAGAGACAACTAGGAAATAGACTTATTCATCTTAAGATTCATGCTTATAGACAGCAAAATATCTCTATTTATATCTTTAATTTAAGATATTAGATAAGATCTATTTCATTCATTTCGTATTAAAAACCTCTTTACGAAACTTGAGATGTTTTGCAGTTTCTTAGTAACATATAAAAAGTTTATAAAGTGTATATTAATACTTAATTAATTTATATTATGGATAAGATGATAAAACAGAAACAAGGTCTATGTTTTATCTGCTCCGACTGCTGATTTATGAGATTTATGTAATTAATATTTTCTACAAATAAACATTTTTAAAGCTATATATCTTAAAAATATTTGTTGAACTGGATCTGAATCTTATTGATATAAAAAATACAATACAATTTTGTAGGTGTGGTTTTATTAAAAATTAATACAGAATTTTAATTGTATAAGTAATTTAATTGTGTGAATTGCGGAAATTCTTAATACGCTGAGCAAAATGAAGTTTACTATCAAAGAGATTTTTAAAAATACTGATCAGTCTAACAAAATCAATTCAAAACTAAATGACAATCATAAACTACAAACATAATTAGGACGTTGGAATTATTACTTAATTATCATTCTAAAAAAGGCTTTGTTGGTCACGTTCGGCATTATTTTATAAAATACAGAAGTTGACTAATCGTTTTTCAGATAATTCATTTTCAAGAGTCATACAGTTTGGAGGAAAGTAGTGAACAAGGTATTTGGTTGTTGAGAATTATTATCGTCCAAGACTTTTCATAACCAGAAAACTGTTGGTTAAAAATAAGTTGGATTTATTTGGCAATGTTCTTAATGTTAGAAAGTACACTTCTAACTCTACTTTTCCTCTATCAACTTCGTTCAAAGTATATTGTGCTTTAAGCTTCTTAAAAATATGCTATTTAGTTAATTCTAGTTAATATTCTTTTGTGGAAAATTTTGAGATATTTTCATGCTATTTTGATAAGTTTTTTCTTAATTAAAAGTAAATCGCCTTCAACGAGACCAGATCTTTCTCACTAGAAGTTATTTTTTTATTGACATTAGTTAGCTTTACAATTGAACCTGATCTTTTAATGTTTTTGAAATTATTGACATTATATTGATTCTACGTCTGTTTTAGATTCAAGTTCTATTGTTGTTCTTTGAAATGTTAACTAATGTGAAAGGCCTGAGTAGTATGTACTTTTTTTGACCTATATATTAGTATTCTTTTCGATGATCCTTTACATTTTAAAGCTTAAAATTCAAAAATTCTTATATGAATATGCTTTAAAATATGGGCCACGTGTTAATAAAATAATTTTTGGTATTGATCAATTTGAAAGTCCATGTAATGTTTGCAAGTCACTTCTTGGAGAAGTAATACCATGAAAGAGTATACTATAAGAAATGAATTCTTGTAGACATAGTTTAGTCGAGACTCTGGGATGGTGAATATAAAATGCGCTCAGACACTCGTCAAGTATTGCCTCTCAGTTTTTATATCATGAGAAGGAAGACAATCTTGTGTGCATACGTATCTCGCTCACTTGCGACACATTATTTTGTGCTTTTTATTTTAGTAACAGTAGTAAATATTTCTACGTAAAGAAGGGATTAATTTTCTGTAGATGTCCAGACTTAACCGAATAACTTTAGTGTTGTGAGATAGGTAAATATTTTATTGAAAAACTACAAGAAGCAAACTTATATCGTCTTTTCTATATGCTTGAGTTTCCTTCCTTTTGTTGATTATAATAATATTGTTACGATTTTCAGTCCTCACTGGGTCCGAATAATAACACCATTTTTCACCAGGTACTTTCGACTCTATTAACTTCCTGTCTACACATTCACTGTTAAATTACGACTACTCTTAAATCATATTTATCTATTTATACACACACGACAAATTTTGGAAACATAAAAATAGTAGGCATTTAACATTTATTTTATTGATTAAAAACAAAATTTATCAAGATTATGGTATTTTGTTTTTCCTGATCATTTATTGAATTTTTAAATCGTTTTTTCTGGGTTTTCGGTCTATTTTTAATCAACCATTTTTAATTCTTGCCATTTCGATTTTTTGTAGATTAAGCCATCTTAAGCTACAAAAACTTTATAATATTTAGTTTAAAAGTTTTTTTCAATATAAAATTTGTTAAAATTAAAACATGCATACCTTCTGCAATATAAATGTATATGTAATATTTACTACATTTTAATTTAAATAGTTTTTCTTTCTATTTCTACTGGTAAAATAAAGTATGACGTCGTAAAATTTTCTGGATCTAGGTAGGTATAAGTAAAAGAAAAACGAGATGCTAGAAATTACATTTGCTTTGGATGTATGTTTTTAGAGGTATAAAGTTTTATTGTCACCAAAATTTTCATTTTACTATATTGTTAAATTTCTGTACACCATGCTTAAGTTGCCCGTGTCACTTTTGAAAATAAGGGTATTTATAGTCTTTTTTTGATATGACTCATTTATATTTGTGTTTTTGTAATTGGTTTCATCATCTAATAGGAATTGGATTTTGCTAAAGTAGTAATTGTGTAGGTTATCTACCCCACATTTGAGAAGAACTGTGGTATTTTGATTTGCTATTTTCTGTTACTTCTATCTAATATATGTTTTTCAGTGTCCAGACAGTCTGTCTATATTATAAATTAAATTTATGCGATTTAAATTAGAAATTTCTGGTTTAAACTTTTTATGATTTAGGAACGTTTTAAATTTTATTATCAATTTCCAGTGTCCGGAATCCTTTTGGAATTGTTGTTTTGTTTTTGTTTACACTTTATGCTCTGTGTCTTGCATTAGTTAAACTGACAGCTCTATCAAATAGTAAATTAACAACATTATTTTTTAGTATGTGATTCGAAGTTGTGATATCTATCAAACCAAATACCATATAGTTGATTGATTTTTGCCATCGTTAGTACAATTAGATCTGCTTCATATAAACTATTTAAATATATTTCCAAAAATGTATAAAATATTCTAGACAAAAATAAATATAGCATTGAAGACTCATGGGGCTATCATAACAATATCAAAACAAAAAAATTCTGAATTACCATATCCTAGTTTCTTTGTATATACACTTATATCCCAATAGAACTTGTAATTAAATGTATAAAATAATGTAATTTGATTAAACAATTTGTAAACATTCATTATGCTTAACATCCATTTTTTCCCGATACAGTAACCAATTTTATTCTCAGATTTACCATGCTGTAATAAGTTTTCCCATTTCAGCAACAATCGTAAATCTTATAAAAAAATATGCAAAAACAAATGTTAAACATAAACTACATTTTTTCAGAAAATTTGCTGACGATGGTATTTAAAAATTAATTTCAATTCACCCTCAGTAAATTTAATTAATTTTACAGAAAACTACGATTTGCATGTTGAACAGAAAAGAAAATGAATCAATAAACTTCTTGGACATTAATATCTTTTATAAATCCTTTTGTTCTAGCAACTTAGTTCTAAATCACATACATATAAGAATGTGGTGTCAATACACTAGTTTATAGAGTCGTCAGTATAATCGATTCAGAATATAGACCACAAAGTTTTAATAAAAACAAAATAACAATTCTAAGAAATTGTAGCAGAAAACTTATTTACTAATACAAAAACTCTATTTGCTAAATTAACACCAAAATTTCCTAATTTAAATAAAAAAAGTTTAATTTATAAAATAGACTGTCTAGGTTACCCAAAAACATATATAGGACAAACAAAAGGGAATCTAAAAAACAGAGTAATAAAACATAAAATTAGCATAAGAGTAACAAATCAAAATGCCACAGCTCTTTCTAAACATGCCTTAAACAGACAACCACCACGATTTACACTTCAATAAAGTTCAAATCTTAGATTATGAAAGAAATTATAAATAAAAATAAAAGATTCAGGTTAAAAAAAAAATGCCCTTAATTTTTGTTACAGATAATTTAAGGACCGATTACAGCAATTTATAACTGTAATAATGAACACCTAAAACAAATTAAATTTCGAGCATCCCTTTAACCTTTTACCCATAACTAAGACACTATACAACACTATTCTCTTGTTTATCAATAGAAACAAAAAAAAAACTGCTCTAAATATAGTGTGTATTATGTGTACAAAAGGTGTGTTTAATTATTCTAAATTTAAATAAAAAACTTTTAAACTAGATATTAAAAAATCTTTTATGGTTCTAAAGATAGTTTCATCGTAATAAATCGAAATGTCAAAAAACTACGAGGCTTGGTTAAAAGTTGACTGAGAATCCAGGTAAAACAACTTAAAATGTATTAACATTGTTGTAGCTTCATGGTACATATAGAAGAAAAGATAAAGTCTATAATGAAAACACGTTTCACGGGAAATCAATTAACGAAGCTACCAATGAAGAGTTGAAGGCAGATTTAGAAGAAAGAAGATTGGAAAATCCTCTTGCTTATAGAGAAGATATGCCATATAAACTGTCAGAAAAGGAAGTTAAGCGTTTAAAAAACAGAAAATAAAATATAACTGTGATTACAATGACTATCAATGCACAACATTTCTTTTAGTTATTTATATTATATACTTTATAAAATAAGTTGGTTATAAAATAAAGTCATATTTTTCACAAAATCCAGTTTTTATAGACACAATATTTTATTTTTTAATTTGGAAAAATTACACCTTTGAAATTCCTGTCATAGAAAGAAAGAAACCTAAATATTCCATCGGTATTTTTAATGTCTTTTATATTAAAGATTTTCAGTCAAAATTTAAAAGGTGGATACAAAACATATTTTTGAGTTGGGAAAACTAAAGAGAAAATACTTTAGAAGAATTAAAGTGAATTACACTCCTTCACAGATTTACCCACTTAAAGCTAAACAGGTATAACATATAACAAAAGATAACAACAACACCAATAAGTGTAGTCAGTATACTTATTTTCACATGCAGCCATTTATAACCCTGGAAATACATATTTATTACATTGTATTAACTTAAAAACTATGCATAATTCACCGTTTTCTGGGCTAAATTAACTTGTCAACTCATTTTTTACGCCGGGCATAAAACCACTTGACTTTTAAGCACTGATAGCAACAGCACGATTGATAAATTTGGCCGTCAGAAATTTGATGAGAAAAATCCTATAGCATTACGTGGACCTTCAGGAGTGGGATGTAGGCTAAATGACGATAGAAAATACGATATAGAAAATAGAATCTTATCTAACGCTGAACTGGCACAAAGGTCTAATGATGCTGGTACTCACGGTTAGGTGATTACAATGACTATCAATGCACAACATTTCTTTTAGTTATTTATATTATATACTTTATAAAATAAGTTGGTTATAAAATAAAGTCATATTTTTCACAAAATCCAGTTTTTATAGACACAATATTTTATTTTTTAATTTGGAAAAATTACACCTTTGAAATTCCTGTCATAGAAAGAAAGAAACCTAAATATTCCATCGGTATTTTTAATGTCTTTTATATTAAAGATTTTCAGTCAAAATTTAAAAGGTGGATACAAAACATATTTTTGAGTTGGGAAAACTAAAGAGAAAATACTTTAGAAGAATTAAAGTGAATTACACTCCTTCACAGATTTACCCACTTAAAGCTAAACAGGTATAACATATAACAAAAGATAACAACAACACCAATAAGTGTAGTCAGTATACTTATTTTCACATGCAGCCATTTATAACCCTGGAAATACATATTTATTACATTGTATTAACTTAAAAACTATGCATAATTCACCGTTTTCTGGGCTAAATTAACTTGTCAACTCATTTTTTACGCCGGGCATAAAACCACTTGACTTTTAAGCACTGATAGCAACAGCACGATTGATAAATTTGGCCGTCAGAAATTTGATGAGAAAAATCCTATAGCATTACGTGGACCTTCAGGAGTGGGATGTAGGCTAAATGACGATAGAAAATACGATATAGAAAATAGAATCTTATCTAACGCTGAACTGGCACAAAGGTCTAATGATGCTGGTACTCACGGTTAGGTTTTTAAAAAAATTCACTCACTCCACATACAAATCGCTGATAATCTTAATAAAGACTATATAAATTATGTGAAGAAATAGAGATAATGACCTCGATATAAAAATTACTAAATTAGAAAAAATACGTAGTGACCTTAATACTAGAATACTTAAATTGTCGAGGAGTGCGTTACACATTATGTGAATAAACGAGATAGTGAGCTAGGTACGTGACGACTTTAACGCTAAAATGTTTAACATTGAGGAGACTTTAGAGGAGTGGATCATAAAATATGTGAAAAAGATATAACGAACTGAATGAAAAAAATTATTACAGAATGGCTATAATTCTAGAATGTTTAACATTGAGAAAGTAATCGAAGATCTAGTTATGGGATATCTACCTGAGTAAAAGAAATAAATTAAATAAAACCTATTATAGTATTAGATTATGTAATTTGTTTGACTGAAATAATATAAATAAGTTATAAATATGTATTTGTTTATTAGCGAATATAGTTATAAAAAAATAGGTACAAAATGTATAGTATATACCTTCAATCCTTTACTTTATAAGTATTAATTTGACTAGATATTGTACTATTTCCTTATTAAGCTTACCTAAAATTTTTACTGTTTTCTACTCGTGGTTCTTCTGATAAGTAACTAAAAGAAACGTTTTCATTCACTTTTATGAATCAAAGCATCTTGTTTGCTAATGATGATATTTTGTGCCCGTCTTTTAGGTAGATTAAGTCGATTTTCATAACCGATGTAGCATATAATAGACTGCGCGTCCCAATTTCCAACCATTCTCAAAGTGCGAGAGAAAGAAGAATGACAGTCATTTTCTCCTCCCTTTCCAATGGGCGGAACATAACACCGCTCAAGCACTGATAATACCAACAACTCAAAAAAAAACAAACAAACAAGGCGTTGATAATGTCTGGTTTTAGCTAATTAAAAAAAGAGAAGAATACGGAATTTACTATCTTTTCTCTTTCAATCTGTGGGAATAGTTAGCACGGAGAACATGCAGCCTATTTTCTCCTAAGTCTATGGTTTTATTAAATATCATACTGCCCAAAAGCATATACTGCATTGAATAACTCTTAAAGGGTTTGGTCAACCCCGGATCATTATTTTATTAAATCACGAAAGTATATTAGTTGAAAAAGAATTGGGTTTTCCGCAGAATTTCATTTAAAGGAAGTTACAAAAATCTCGCCATGCACCGACGAGGGCCTGATTAAATTTGATTGTGCAACCATGCGAAAAGTAACTATTATACTAATATATAAGACGGTTCCAAAATGTGGGTAAAATTCTTACAAGTTTCGTTGAGACAACATAGAATTAAACGATAGTACTGAACAATACCCGTTTCATCCTCTCCTCCTACTCGCTCACCTTGAAATTCTTCACTAAGTAAACCCAAGGCCTTTTCGTCTTTTGTAGTTCTGCCGATCACGAGGGTGTATAGTTCTTATCAAATATGTTTGTATATTTGCTAATGCGTACCATATCATTTACATGGAATTAAAATATTTTTGATACTATTTTAAATGATGATACGAGGTAATTTTCGTGGATGGTCTAACATTACATGGTTGCATTCCAGTTGTACTGTGTTTGGTGTTATGTTTCTGAAGGCAAAAGTTTAAACCATTTATATGTATTTCTGGCCAAAAACTGTTTATACAAAATATTTTTTAGGGTCTTTATAACTCTTTCAACAATTGCTTTTTTCGTGTTATAGATCAAATAATGACCCACGAATAGATGTGGGAAAAGGACCGTACTTCTTAGATAATGTATTTTATTGTCCAAGTTCCAACTTTTCATCGAGATTGTCTAAGAAAATATATGTTTAATTTTAATAACATACATCTTTATAAAAAAAAACTGCAGCTAGCATTGACAAAGTGGCATTGTTAATTCATTAATTAAAAGGCTACAGTTTGAGTTACATTTTTCCGGTTATCAATATTGTGGACCCGGAACCAAACTGGTAAAACATGTATCGAGGGGTGATCAAGGAATTAATCCATTGGATTCTTCATGCAAAAAACACACGATTTAGCATATTTAAACAATTCAGAAAATTTAAGTGCGTAACACAAAACACATTACACGCCTGAACAAAGAGCTTGGAAAAGAGTTAAGTCTAGATGCACCAGTGTAAGAGAAACCACTTTATTATAAACCAATATTATGAAAGGAGAATAACATTGTGTTTCTCAGTTGAGAGAATAAGCAGAATGGACAAAGGTCGTCGGGTCCATCGTAAAAGGTGCTCTGAAGAAAAAAGCGTAAATAAATTTGGTACTAGACGTAAAGTTTCCTTTGGTTCGACTATAAGAAAATCTATTTGAGCCGATTTGTTAAATAATGTTGATTATTGCAGGTAGAGTTAAAATGTCACAAAATCATCTAAAATAGCTGTGGTAGCCGCCTGTAAACATTTAAAACGCACAGGAAGAGGTAAATGAAAAATTCATACTGCAAGAATTATACCAATTTCACAAATTGATGGGCTGTTACCATTATTGGTTTCTTTGGCCGGTGGGGCAGCGGATATCGTGCGTGCAGGAAAAGCGTCAAATAAGTCGAATTTTTGAGAAGACAGCTGATATTCCACCTTCATTCAATAGGAAACGGGTTATTTTTGAAACCTTATCGCTCTGGTATGGGATTATTCATAACTACCAACAACAAAAAAAAAACAAAAAATTAAGATAGTTCCTATCTCAAAGAGCACCAAGAAACATCGATATACAAAAGATGCATTAAAAACTATAATCCCCCATTTTCGCGGTATATATATATATATATATATATATATATATATATATGTATATATATATATATATATATATATATATATATATATATATATATATATATATATATATATATATATATATAGATATATATCCGAAATTTATTATCAGTACAGGGTCCGCGAAGAAACAAAGCAACAATTACTAATTTAGATAGCATATCGGGTGTAGAAACTCACTAGTTCGCATACAGAAAGAACAAATCTAAAGTAATTTTATACGATACTTTTGGGATTTACCCTCATCTTTAGAACTACTATATTATTTGTATATCGGTCCCTGGGCAGCGAAGGACATTTTTTATATATACGAACGCCAACAGAAATTGGCAGTGGTGTGAACATTTATATCTAAAGTTTCTCAATTGGCATGGTAAAAAAGTGAAAATAAATAGAGTGAATACCAACCTGCAAGCAGAATGTGTTACAAAGAGATGTAATTTACCTAGAAAGCATTTTCTTGACAAGACGGTTTATTTGGAATGATGGCAGAAAAGTTAATAAATATGCCTAGAGGCGACCTTCATTTCTAATCCAGAGGGAAAACAGATTATCTTCGTCATTGTCACCATAGTCAACGCTTATCAGCTGTAGATCGCAATTTTTTATATCTCTGGAACTAAATGCACGAAAATCTAGAAAATGATGATGACCACTAGAGAAAAAAATGGAAGTTTTTACGTAACCAATTTTTGATAATTCCATAAGTACTTTACAGGAGCATACTTATAAACCTTACCATTCCTCGACATCTCGCAACTCTGATGAAATTTGTATTTCAGTATACTTTCAATATATAATTTTGGACTTATCCCAAAGCTATATTTACACAGAAGGAACTTTTAGATTCAAAGATGTAGACAAAGTGTGTTATTTTTCAAACAACGCCCTCGCCGTTCTGTTTGACGAAATTCTTTATGAGATGGGGGCGAGAAAGTCGCCGTGGTCATATACTCAGCATGACAGCATCGCTGAAGTTAATGGTGTCCTATGGCATATCACAAAAAAGACTTCTTATGGCTTGTGGGTGTGTTCTCCGGAAAACTACCTTTAAAATTCCTTATGGGTTTCGCTGAAGATTATACGTTAAACATGAGCATACCATGATTAGTTCACATACATTCATCAATTGTTACATCGGTGAGGCCGATGTCGATATAAGAGTTGATAAAATCAAATAGGAAATCCGCCAAATATAGATATAGTAATTTTTAAGGTTTTATTACTTCATAGGTAAAAGGATAAATTAGTAAAAAGAAAGGCGTCATTAGAATTCAAATATCATATTTGACCAAAAACACCAAGATAATAAACACATAACATGTAACCTAATGCACCTTAGCGAACATTTAAGAATTGGTTGCTGTACATTCAACAATGAATTCTGTGTCACTCACTAAGTAACATAATAAACTAAAACCACAATCAAAATATTACGTCGCCCTGAAAATGACGATTCTTTTTGATTTTTATGGTCTTTGTCACTAGTTGAGTGTACACACAATCACCTCTATCCACAATGAGATAGTATGGGTTGCCACAAAAATGGACTTTGCGTTAAAGGGGTCGCAACTGGTCCAAATCTCTGGTTATGTGTGATAATCTTTATACGTTATCCGGAAACTGGAGTGCAAGCCAAGCTTCATAACATGCCCTACAATTTTTTTTTAATTCAAAATTTCAGTAAGAAATAAATCTATCTGCCTTATTTAAATAGTTGTTTTATCTGTAATTCTCCTTTCAAGCAGAGAAAATGAAAAAAATATATACAAACAGTTTATTTCCTGCAAATACAGTTGTGGTTCTCTCTCCATACGCGTTTCGACCACATTATTATCTCGTCAGTGGAGCTGTATCGGACCGAGAGCAACATTCGCAGGAAATAACGGATATATGAAATATAAATTTCAAGGTATGTCGGTAGGATATTGCAACCTGTCACCTACCGACCTCGATGTCAAACTGAAAAATATCGCCAGTCGAACGACATCTATGAATCACTGGAGTAGTGAGAAATTTTTTTAAAAATTCAAAATTTCAGTAAGAAATAAATCTGTCAGTCGTATTTAAATTGTTGTTATATATGTACATATATAGGTCGGTAGGTGGCAGGTTGCAATATCCTACCGATATACCTTGAAATTTATATTTCATATATCAGTTATTTCTTCCACTGACGAGATTATAAGGTGCTCGAAACTCGTTTGGAGAGAGGACCAGAGCGGTATTTGTAGGAAATAAACTGTATATATATATATATATATATATATATATATATATATATATATATATATATATATATATATATATATATATATTTCCCTTTTTCTGCCTGAAAGGAGAATTACATATATAACAGCAATGCCCTACAAATGTTTTGCAGTCGTTTTATGTACATCGAATAAATACAACATTTTCCAGTGAGACAATA
Source organism: Diaprepes abbreviatus (assembly GCA_034092305.1). Taxonomy (NCBI): domain Eukaryota; kingdom Metazoa; phylum Arthropoda; class Insecta; order Coleoptera; family Curculionidae; genus Diaprepes; species Diaprepes abbreviatus. Next base: position 4,809,862 of record JASJET010000022.1, read on the forward strand.
TCAATTTTTCCATGTCTGTTAACTGATGAAAGATGTAGTTAGAAATGAATTCTATAAATTTTGCCCTCACACATACACATATAGCCAAAATCTTCCCTTTCTCGTTCACCCTCTTCCCATCCTCTCTTCTTTTCGCCCTCTTCCCAAAAAAAGATATATTTTTCCGTATCAAAAAATGAACATCAAATATATATAGTATATATATATATATATATATATATATATATATATATATATATATATATATATATATATATATGTTTATGCGGCTTTCACGGATTCCTCCGTGTGAGATGCAATAGCAGTGGATATATCCACATTATGCCGTTGTAGTGCTGAAATCACATTCAGCAAACGTACAACTATATGCAGCTCCGTGTAGGAATGAAGTAAAATGCGAACAGTAAATGCAAACTTCGTTCTAACCATATCCTTTCCGTGTTAGAGGTTGCACAGTTTGAACAAATTGCTAAGGAACACAATTTATCCTATTCCACCACCATCGAGATGATGGCCTACCTGTACCACCATACCGAGAAGAAAGTCAAAACTTACCCTCCTCGCCACAGTGATACGGCAGAGGTACATGTTTCGTCTCTACTAGACTCATCAGGGTACCGACATGCACCTGGCTGTGCAAAGGACAGATCGGAAGGAAGCATGCAAATACTGAACGCGGCTTCGCCGACCTCCCGCCGGATGGCGTATATATGTTTATGCGGATTTCACGGATTCCTCCGTGTGAGATGCAATAGCAGTGGATATATCCACATTATGCCGTTGTAGTGCTGAAATCACATTCAGCAAACGTACAACTATATGCAGCTCCGTGTAGGAATGAAGTAAAATGCGAACAGTTTATATATATATATATATATATATATATATATATATATATATATATATATATACATATATGTATATATGTATATATATATATATATATATATATATATATATATATATATATATATATATATATATATACAGTGCCTTCATTTCAAAACGAACCATCCTTAATAACTTTGTTAAATAGAAAAATTTAAAAAAAAGAAAAAACACGTCAATTTAGATAAACAGGGGGAAGTTTAATTTTGCATTTGTTAGAAGTCTGTCAATCACTTCCTCACCTCCAGCTAACCTCACTTTGATATGTCAAATGGGAACCCCCACCTTGTGACACATCATTGTAAGCAGCATAAAATTGTCTATCCAACCGTATAAAAAAAATTAAATCGGTTGACGTACAAGCGAATAGTGTGCAAAAATGTATTGTAATAATGCATAATATATCGTCCTCGAACTTTGGTATGTCAAATGATTGTGTGATACATCATTTTAAAGGACGTACGATCTGCTATCCAACGATGTCAAAAAAAATTAAGTTAATAGACGTTATAGGCAATTAGGATGCAAAAATGTGTGTTAAATATAAGCAGTTTATTCAGTTTTATTCAGTTGAAGAAAATTATTTTATTAAATGTTCAAAATGTGCGCCGTTATTGGCGAGACAATAAAAAAGCCTATTTTGAAATTCCCCACGAACATTGGCAAGGGTTTCTCTGCTAATTCCTCTACATTCCCGAACAATTCGATCTTTTAAATCGTCAATATTTTCAGGTGGGGTTTTATAAACCTTGCTTTTTAAATACCCCCAAAGAAAAAAGTCTAGAGGGGTTAGGTCTGGAGACCGTGCTGGCCATTCAATTGCACCACGTCTGCCAATCCACGTCCCTGGAAAATGTTCATCAAGCCACTCTCGAATTGCCAAAGCGTAGTGCGGGGGAGCTCCATCTTGCTGGAAATGCAAATTATTTTCATTTAGTACCATAACAGCATTTTCATCCACTTGATTTTCTAAAGATTGCACAATGGCAGGGTATATTGTGTTTTCTAAAAGGTTTAAATAAATTTGCCCAGTTAAATTATCTTCCAAAAAAAATGGCCCGATGATTTCATTGCCATAAATTCCTGCCCACACGTTAATTTTTTCGGGATATTGAGTATGCCCTTCTCGGAAAAGGTGCGGATTTTCATTATCCCAGTATCTGCAGTTATGTCTGTTAACCAGTCTATTTAGAAAAAAAGTTGATTCATCACTAAAGCAGATATTCTTAGGTAAATTGGGGTCCTCGTCAATTCGTTGGCACATTAATTCGCAAAATTGAATTCTCCTATCAAAATCGTCTTCTCCGAGTTCTTGAAGAATTTGAATTTTGTAGGGAAAAAACTTATTTTGTTTTAAAACTTTATGCACAGAGCCAGCAGAAATGTTGGTTAAATCTGCGACCTTTGAGATGGATAAAGTTGGATCTATTGCAAACTGTCCTAGTACCTCGATTTGGCATGCTTCATCTACAACCCTTTTCTCAATAGATTTTTTATTACAAACGGATCCCGTTTCTTCAAACTTTCGTACCAATTCGAGTACATATTTATGGCCCACGTTTTTGTCTTGATGCCTCTCGTTAAATGCTCTGGCGGTTCTACGAGCGCACCGATCTTCAGCTCCATAGAGAAAAATTATTTCTATTCTTTCGGCTAGCGTATACACCATTTATATTCACGTTTCAACTAGGCGTCACAATGACAATTTTAACAATAATAAACAACTGGTGTTTAAAGATCTTAAAAATTTTATTTATTGCAGTGATTTCTTGTACCTATCAGGTACCGCAAAAAATATCATTGAAATAAATACACTAGATTGATTAGACTGCAATGAATTTTGCGATGAATTTTAAAACAGGCTTAGTTTTTTTCTCGCAAATATTTTAACTGTTTATTATTTTAAAAAATATTTATTTTAAATTTAAAATAATATTTTACTCTATGAAGTAGCCATTTGACATAATAAAGTTTAATGTGATAAGGTGTCTATTATTACCACACATCTTTTCTTACTATTCGCTTGTACATCAACAGATTTTGTTTTTTTTTATTGGCTAAATAGGAGATAGTATGCCCTTTAAAATGATGTATCACACTATAGGGTAATCATTTGACATACCAAAGTTCGAGGCCGATATATTATGCATTATTACAAGACATTTTTGCACACTATTCGCTTGTACGTCAACCGATTTAATTTTTTTTATACGGTTGGATAGACAATTTTATGCTGCTTACAATGATGTGTCACAAGGTGGGGTTCCCATTTGACATATCAAAGTGAGGTTAGCTGGAGGTGAGGAGGTGATTGACAGACTTTTAACAAATGCAAAATTAAACTTCTCCCTGTATATCTAAATTGACGTGTTTTTTCTTTTTTTTAAATTTTTCTATTTAACAAAGTTATTAAGGATGGTTCGTTTTGAAATGAAGGCACTGTATATATATATATATATATATATATATATATATATAACAAAATAATCTCAGCCAAGTGGAATATTTAACATTACTCTCGTGTTAAAAATTGCGGAGAACTCCAAAATAATGGAAAGACTCCGGGCCCGAAAAACGACGACATCGCTCTTTCGTCCTAATAGGGGATTCGTCAGGCCATTGCATTCGGTACAAACTGTCACCTCGCATTTGTGTCCTATAAGCTGATTTTACAATTAAAAAACAGCGAACAAGACAACAAAGGCGACAACTCGATGGTTCACTCAATAACACAAGAGCAACATAAATTAACAATGTTGTATAAAACCGCCATGTAATGGCGCGACGGTGAATTAAAAAAGATATATATCAGAACTAGATACACGAAACGCGCTACCTAAAGGATAGGGATCGCATTATTCGATACTGGGTTTCGAAACCACTGCTAACTCTGGACAACATTAGCAGGGTTACAGTTTGAAAAGCACCTCTTATGCGTATTTTCATATCTTGCGGTTAACTCCGGATATCTCGGAGGCCAATTTTGAAATCCGTCTCTCCTAATTCAGCTATTTTCAAAGTTGACATATAAAAATTGCCGAATTTAGCTATGACAATGAGACGGAGCTCCATCCAGTTGAAGCCACAGAGTTGTTCTAATATTTAAAAGGACATCTTTTAATAACACTGGAAGTTGGTGTAGAAGAAAATCGCGAAACATCAAACCATTTAAAAGTACTTCAAAAAGTAGGATCCAATTAAGTATGAACCGAGTATTCCTCCCGACACATTAACCGACTACCTATTCTGGTTTTTCATAACTCTGTGTTCATGCGGATTTGAATCAGAATAGTAATGGAAGTTGTACCTATTGACGAAACCATTGTTAGAGAAGTACATTCATCACTAAAGAACACATTATTAAAAAGGTGTTCATTTTCTGCCACTTTATTTAACACCCACAAGCAGAATTCAGTTCCGTTGTCAAAATCATTTCCGTGAAGTTCTTGACAAAGCTGGATTTTATAAGGATGAAATCTGTATTTGTTAAGAATTCTTGGAACACTTGGCTAATGTTAGTATTTTCGGATATATGATTCTGACCAATATTGGGATTTTCGATCACTGAACCAAGTACAGTAAAAACATTTTCTTCATCCTCAGTGACAGGTTTTCTTATAACAGCTCTTTTATAACTGACACTTCCACTTTCCCGAAATTGGTTTAATAGTCTCACAAAAACGGCTGGTTTAGGATAGATTCTGTGAGGAAATCTTTGAGCATAGACTCGAGAAGCCAACAAACAATTTTGATGAGATTCTCCAAGGATAAATTGTTTGAATAAATCTTCATTTTGACTATTCAATAAATGAAATTTCACAGTTACAAAAAATAATACCGCTATTATAGCTACAGGCTTTGCAGACTAAACTGACAGATTAAATGAATTATCTGACGTTTCTAAATGCCATAGGCAACCAACTACATTAGAACATCTATTCAGAAAACACAAAATGATGCAGAAAACGATTATTTGGCATATTCTGTGAAAACGCGAAGATTTAGCTATAAAACACCTTTTACCATTCGATAGGTATTTAAAAGGTACATTTTCTGGTAAGTTAAAAAGTATAGCGTTCTACTTAAATTGATCAAGTTATAGCCACTTCTTATTTGATTAGTTTTATATATAAAATATGATTTATTGTTACACTTCACTGTAAATTTCGAGTTCATAACTGAAGTCCTTTTTAAGTATTTGAAACACGAAAATTAGGTTAGATTTTGTCAAAATTCAAATTATTTATAAACCGTTAGGGTTTAAGTACTATAAATCTTATTAAAATAGGCACTTATTTTGATCGGAGAATCCAAAAATGCAATAAGATAGGGTGTGTTCCATTTAAAAAAAAAACACAACTTGGATTCTGTCAGAGCTTTCGGGAGACCTTGTATAATATGAAAGTAATTTTAAAAAGTAACTATTTCAGACCCCTATATATCCCAAATGTGAAACTTTTTGAAAGTCACGTATTTAGGCCGGAATATTCCGTGCTGTATACCCTGTATATACGTATGTATTATTAATTCCGTTTTATCGAATATCTCTAAAAAAAAAGAGGCGGCAGAGATTTGGAAAGGATTATGTGTGCCTATATAACTGAGACAGGGTTAGTTATAAAATCATAACATCATCCGTATTTAGGGACCAAACCGTCAATAATAACATTCGGGAATTGAACGATGGCGATCTTGATAGTAAAGACTACGTTATCATCGATGTGGATATTGATAATCTTGAGTGGCTTGATGACGACAACGGCTGGAACAAAATTGAGCCACTACAAGAAGAAGACCAGGAGTTTGATGAGCCGGACGAGCCGGATTCTACCAGTGGCTGGTCAGTCATTATTTCACCATCGCCGATGCGAGTTGATCTGCAAACACCTAAGGATTCATCGAGTTGGTGGGTAGCTGATTAACATGCGTCCCTCGAACTAAGTCTCTATCCCCTACCCTATTCAGGCTAACAAAAATCCGCCCTTTTCAAGCAGACAAAATAATTGATCGTCGGTTATAATACTTTATGACCAATATTTTATGTTTTTAAAAAAACATAAAATATTGAGAAACATAGTATTAGATTTTCAGGTTGTAGAACCTGAACTTCTTGAACTGTCGGATGTTATTGTAGATGCTTCATGGCGCTTTAAGATGACAAAATACTTTGATTGTAGTTTTAGTTGGTTATAATACTTCGTAACTAATGTTTTACGTTTTTTAAAAAAAGTACAGTATTGAGAAATAAAGTATTAATAGTTTAGGTTACAGAACTTGCTACTTTTAAATCACAGGATGTTTTGCTTCATGGCACTGTTTTTGCATCTGACAGACGAGAATGAATATTTTTAAACCTAGTAAAAATAGACGAAAATAAAGCAGTGATGAAAAAATCATTTTAATATAATAACTAAAAAAACTTAAAAGAAAAAAAAATAATGTTGCATAGCACAAATAAGATTTTCCTTGCCAGACAATGGCCAAATTTTGACCACAGGTCGTTGCATAACATCGTGGGCCATTTTAAGCGTAACTGCGTGAACCATACCATCTTGCCCCGGATGCAGTTTAAGTATTCTACCCATTGCCAATCGAAGGGGTGGATTTTCCTAATTTTTTATTAGGACAAGAGCGCCCTCATTAATAGGAGGAGATGGCTGTGTCCATTTGTGTCTCTCTTGGAGAGAATGGATATACTCTTGAGACTACCGTTTCCAGAATCACCCTGGAGGCGCTAAATAAGTTGCCAACGATTTAGTCTACTGAACTGTTTAAAGGCTTTTGAATCAAAAAATGATCGGGAGTAAGAGGCTGAAAGTCATTTGCATCGACACTAATTTCGCACAAAGGACGTGAATTTAACAAAGACTCAATCTGAGTTAATAATGTGTAAAATTCTTCGTGAGACAATATTTGAGTTCCTAAGACACATTAAAAAGTAATTGCCAATTTTCGAGCAGCAATTTGCTCTAAAACAAGAAATTGGCTGTATGCACCCTTAAAATTTGTACCTTGGTCACTAATTGTAGTGACGCATTTGACACTATGGGCGACGAAACGTCTGAAGGCCGCTAAAAATGATTCAGAACTAAGGTCTGATGTAGCCTCCAAATGAATAGCCTTAGTGGAAATACAAACAAAAACGCAAATGTAACCTTTAAAGGTTTTAGTACCTCGATGTTTGCTCATCAAGAGTGAAAAAGGTCCAGCAAAATCTAGGCAAATAGAAGAAAATGCCTTAATTTGAGAAATTCGAAGAGCTGGTAAGTCTACCATGTAGGGATTATATGATTTTGGTTTACATCGAAAGCATTGAACACATTTTGAGAGACATTTATAAATTGCACTTCGAGGTGATAAAATTCAAACCTGTTGAAGTAACAAAGTTTTAAATCCTGGATGAAAATTCGTACAGTGAGTATGTTCAATAATTAATTTTGTTATTCGGTGCGAGTTTGGTAAAAGAATAGGATGTTTTACTTCAAAGGAAAATTGAGATTTTCTCAGCCTACTTCCCACTCGAAGCAATCCATCTAAATCGACAAATGGAACAAGCTTTCGAAACGGTTTCGATAGCAAACTATTTTGCGATATCTTTGTTAAGATATCCGAAAATACATCTCGTTGAATATGTTTTATAATTACTCGAAGCGAAGCTTCAATCTCGAAAGGCGGCAAATGACTTTTAACTTTAGGTTTTGATCTTACATTAGAAATAAAGCGAAGAGTGTATGCAATGATTCTTTGTATCTTAGGCAGCAAAGAAAATCGATCTAGTAAAATAAGAAAATCGTCGCAAGGAAGCAAAACGTTCAGAACTGTTTGGTTTTCTTCCTTGGATATCTCTAAATCAGTTTGACTCGCAAAATTGGGCTGCGTCAGCAAGAAAACTAGATTTTTAGATAAGAATTCTGGGCCTGACCACTAGATCGAAGTATTCAAAACTTGCTGAGGAGTTTGACCACGACTAGCACAGTCTGCTGGATTATGTTTGGAGAGGACGTGGTGCCAAGATGAAATAAGTAAAATTTCCTGAATATGACTTACTCGATTGGCAACAAACGTCTTCCATTTATGAGGAAAAGAAGTCAACCAAGCAAGTGTGGCCATGGAATCTCTCCAAGTATGTATGGCGTCAAAAATAACAAGATCAGCTTAGATTTCCCTGACAAATGCTACTAGATCTGCGAGTAAAACTGCTGCAAGAAGCTCAAGTCTTGCTATTGATATAGTTTTTAATGGCGCAACCCGATATAGCGTAAATAAGAAAAGTTTTGATATTATTTAATGTGTGTTTCACACGAAAGCAAACAACACCAGCGTATCCAACTTGCGAAGAATCGCAAAATCCATGTAGTTCAATTCTAGATATCGAATTAGAGCCTATATAGTACGGTAGTACGATCCACGTGTTAGTTGCGCACGGCGGTTTAAGTACTCTCTGAAATCTTGTGCGTGAGAATATAATTGTTCCGGTCCAGATTTATAGGTACTAAAGGTTCCAGTTTTGCAGACAAACCTGGATGCCTAATAATAAGCCTCAAAGTTAAATTACTTTTATATGCAAGTGACCTTGAGTATATGAAAGATAAAATGGTGGTTTGTGACAAAATAATGCAATTTAATTTAAAGATATTAAAATTTTGAAAATTTTTTAAAATAACTAAAAAATGGTTTTTCATCCGACAGTAGAAGGAACATAAATGACGCGGAAAATATAAAAAATGTAGTGGACTGTCTTTTTTATTGTAGAAAAAAAAGGAAAATGAAAAACTTGCACAAATTGCTTCCCTTTCCGTACGGTCAATAGGGCACAATCTTGATCCTGAGGGTATCTGCTGATGTTCGCAGAGCTACTCAATTCACCCTTAGTTTCTTCCCGCACTTTAAGGTTTGCAGAAATTGTCTCCAAAATCAATTGCTTATTTTGCCTCCGATACCGACCGGAAGAACGATACCGTACTCGACCCTACTTAGAGCGTGAATGTCTGTGACCATCCCGCTTGGTCTTGAATAGCTAAGATTCCTGAACAGGTGTCCTTGCTGCGTTGACAAACTAGTGTTTTTGACGCAACGCTTCGTACGAGGCAGATGGTTATCGGTGTGCTCGTAACCCCACAAAAATCGGTCTTTTTCAGTACCACAAAATACTTTGATCTAGTTTCAGTTGGTTATAATACTTTGTGGCCAATATTTTAAGTTTTTCATAAAAAATACATTATTGAGAAGCAAAGTATTATAAATTCAGGTTATAGAATCTGAACTTCTAAAACCATATCATGTTTAACATTTAGTTGTAAATATTATAACCAGAAAAATATTTACAACTTATTACCTAGTTTTATTTGATTACTCACACTTGTGTCAAGAAGTGAATGAAAAATTATGTGATGGGAAGCACAGAACTACTTTTCTAAAAATTTAACTGCTCTCAAAAGTATTTGTTGCGATGATATAGGCAGTTTCTCTTCGCGGTGGTTTAGATGTGGCATAGAGACTTGGGGGAAAAAATAACTCCATTCTATGAGCGCAATTATCTGAAAGAACCTCTCTCTTTCGTCGCTTTCCAGTTCGGCGCGTCATCCCAAGTGTCATCATCGTCCGAGGTATTTGTTGTCAAATCATGTGGCAGTGGTGGTAGTACCCTCGTTTCACATACCACGCCATCCTGGAATTCATTACAATACCAAAATATTTCATTCGAGTGTTTTGGAATTTAGCAATCATAATAAGTTTCATAGTGATATGAAGTGCAAATCCACCAATTCTTTACATTATTTTCTTATTGCATTTTGTAGTTCTTAGCAGTCCCAAGACCGAGAAGAATGTGATTTTAAACGTTAACCTGATTTCACTATATAGACGCAAGTTAAGCCGATTTGGAAAATCGAGGACAGAACCTCTTAAAAAAAGGGAACGTAACAAAAAGCGATGGACAACCCGTTTAGCCATGTTGAAGAAGTGAAATAAAGCATACTGTTGTATCGTAGCTTGATTCCAGGTTTCCAGCAAAAATGGCGTCGGGCAAGGACCTTTCGCTGGTTTCGGGTCGTCAAAACACAGTGGGTCGAAAGCACGGATTTGATATTAAAAATAAAAATCAGATCCAACAATAGCAGACTGAAACTTTAAAATCATGAAAATAAATTCGAAAAACGTCTAATGTGGTTCAACGCTTTAAAAATAAAATAAAAAGAATAATTGTATTTCCATGAATAAAATATTGCGCTTGACTTCAAGGTACATTTTAAATATAATACTATAATAATAAATACATGGATATCGATAATCTTTAAATATGCGAAAGTACTTTTTCCTGTATGCTTAGGACTAATTAACAAATACCAATGCAAAGAATTTGTAAGTAATATAATATTTATTGATTAACATAAATGAATAAATAATACGACTGCAATAAAAATAATAAAAAGAACATTTTAATCATTGCCTTTTTTTATTAACAACTCTTTTCTCATGTCCCAATACGTACGAATTATTATCCGAATCATTACGACGTCAAAAAACAGTGTAAGGATCCGTCAACGCCAAAAGTTTTGGAACAGATCGTCCATATTTTTTTCTCTAGAAGATTTTCGGGCAAAGTCTAGGTGACAGTTTCTTATCAACTTGTCCGTTGATTTTTGTGCATCTTTCGATAGTTTACCTATCGGTAATATTACAAATGCTATGATGTCTGGTCAATGAAGTAAGTAATTTGCAGATTCCTGTTGGCATGTTGTACCAATATTATTCTTTGAAGAACAATATTGTTCTTTGAAGTGTGTATTCCCTAATCTTCTCTATTGCAGTTTAATGTCCGCTTCCAATAGTTTACAAAATGACGGGAAACCTGAGGATGAGTTTTCGCTTTACTCTTGTTATAATAGCTGACTCATCACTGTTCTCGAAGAAACGTCGAGCCGTGTTGTCATCTTTAGTGCTTCCTAACCCTTTCTTTGGCATGTTAGCGAGAAGTCCTAATCTCTCTCCTTAAAGGCCTATTGGATAGTAGCCTTTGTCTACTTTCACCTCTTTGTCCTTCTGCTTACGGGCTTGCCACTTCTGTGTGTCACGTTGATACGACAAATACAAGCAGCACTCGAAGAATCGAATACATGCGTGTAGAGTTAACAGTCGTAGCTTAAAATACTCTGTATTTACTGGAACACAGTATCAATGTTGTTGAACTGAGATGTTGTTTGGTAGAGGTAACAACGTTGGACCGATTTCGTTCCAGCCACAGCATTCACCTAGCCGTCTATCATCGTCAAAGATAAGTTGTACTGTACTGGTGGTGAGAGAGGTAAGGAATAAGTTTGTATCAGAAATAATCGGATCAGTAAATTTCATTTTATACTGGTTCTGATCTGACGTTCCATCGAAGCCCCATTTGCAAATGAAACTCATATTTACAAATCTAATTTATCCTCGGCTTTTGATTTAGTAGAGGTTCGATAATTGTCATTGAATACTATGCTTTTTTTTTGTATTTTACACACCATATTTGTCTCTTGACAATCCAATGTCAAATAGAAGAGCGACACCTTCATTGGCATTAAGCAAGTTCGGAAAAAACTGGATATTCTGCGGAATTGTGTAGAAGTCGTAACCTATACTTCAATTGTCATTGCATTTTAGGATAATTTGCTTAATTTTTCGTATAAAAGTTAAAAAAAATTAAATAGCTATTTTTAATTAAGTGCCTACCTCCTGAAGGAGCATGGCCGCTCATATTACCAAGATTTACTAGAAACAGTACTATATCCAAACTTCTAGTTTAAGTTTCTTAACTAGAATTTTTTTTTATTTTGGCCACGTTTTCTTAATTGTGACCCACTAAGCCTTTCGGGTTAGTTCGGGACAGATATTGTCGGGGAACGCCTACACGACATATAACCCCCTCTAACTCCCATGCGTCACGAAAAACGAACATCCAACCATCAGTACCTGGAAACGAATGGGAGGGTGTATTGCTTTTGTCTAAACTTATAACGTAATAGACGGAATTTGGAATATTTAATGACTATTTGATACATTTATTGTTTTAAATGCATCAAATAGTCGAAATACAAAAAAATCATTTTTTGCTGGTCGTTGGGCGTAAAGAAAACTGGTACTTCTGTTACAAAATAAACATTGATTCTAATAAAAATAACGGTCGTTTCTAAGTAAATAAGTTAATAAACCACATTATAAAAATCATTCTCAAAAATAAACTTTGATTTGGGTAAAAAATAAAAGTAACATATTCAGTAGTTATAAATAAATAACAAATAATTAAATTTCTTCTACAAGAGGTGTTAAAACAGGCCTCCACTTTGAGCGAGACAATAACACAATCTATTGTAAAATCCGGTTCGCGTATTTGCCAAAACTTCAGGTATTATATTTATAATAACTTCATTAATTTTGTGTCTCAATTCATCCAGATTCATAGCACGATCATATATGTGCCGAAAAATTTTTTGGGAAACATGACCCAAAAAAAAATCATTTGGGGCCAAATCGGGAGACCTGGGTGGCATTTGAATGGTTCCCCTTGTGCTTATGAGGCGCTCAGGAAATATAGTTTGCAAAAACTGTTGCACTTCTCTCGCATTATGAGCATGGCAACCATCCTGCTGAAACCAAATTTCCTCAAAATTAATATTCAATGCTCGAACAGCTGGAATGTATTTATTGGCAGTTAGGTTCCCATTAATATAAAAGGGTCTAATGATAAAATCCCTTAACATACCAGCCCATACATTAACCTTTTGCGGGTATGGTGTTCTCTGAGGAATATTGAGATGTTGATTCTCTCTAGAGTATCCTACGGCAATAGAAGGATTGTGACGGCCGTGCAAGGAGAATGAAGATTTATCCGTAAACAAAATGTTGCTGATGAATCCGTCGTCCCTATTAGCCCTTCCCATCATGTCCTCACAAAACACCACACGTTTTTCCTGGTCTTCCGGAAAAATTTCTTGAGTTGTTCGCAATTTGTAACAGCGATATTTGTAACGTTTTAAAATATTTCGAACCGTTCGAGCGTTCATATCAAGTTCTTCTGCAATTGCGGTACTATTGCTCGTTCTTCAGTAATTTGAGGAGCCGGTTGCTCCTCATTGTTATCAGTGTATTTTTTACAAATTTTTAGGCAACCGGTTGTCTCAAATTTTTTAATAATTTCTGAAATTCTAGATTTTGAAGGAATAGGATGATTTTCGTACGTAAATGCAAATCTGCCGATTATCTCATGTATACTTTTACCAGAATAATACCACTTAATAACCTGTACTTTTTGTTCCGTGGAATAAACTACCATTTTAAATAAAAAAAAATTGACTCGAAGCACGGAAATACCAATATTCGGTACTTACACTTCGACGGCCTGAATGAAAGCAAAAAACTAGTAATTTACACGTATGTCGATGCTTACGATGCTTATCTTTTGTATCATTCTGATTTGATGAATAATATAGTATTTTCTTTAACATACTTAAGAAACGTCGAGTTTCTGTTCTGGATTTTTCAGACCAGTATACTCGATTTACCTTATATAATCTAAACCTAGCGTAAGACTTAATTTATTCTTTATCTAATTAAATACTGTTATAACCAATACACAAGCACAAAACAATTCTTTTCAATACCACAAAATACTTTGAGTGTAGTTTTAGTTATATCTTTAAATACCTATTATTGTCTGAGGATGTTACGATGTGATAAAAACAAAAACAGATTTTAAACACTCTTTTATTATATTTATAGAAATATATGTTGTAATATACAAATCTATTGATCAACAGAAAATGTTATTAAAATGCAATATATATTTACATATTATTATAACTTACAACTAATACATTTAACATAATACTATAACTTAAAACTAATATCTACAGCTACTACAATATATATATATATATATATATATATATATATATATATATATATATATATATATGAAGTAAAATGCGAAACAGTGAATGCAAACCTCGCTCCATCATATCCTTTCTGTGTTAGAGGTTGCACAGTTAGAATAAATTGTGATAAAACACAATTCATCCTATTCCACCACCATCGAGATGGTGACCTACCTGTACCACCATACGGAGAAGAAAGTCAAAGCTTACCCTCCCCGCCATAGTGATACGGCAGAGATACATGTTTCGTCTCTCACTAGACTCATCAGGGTACCGACATGCACCTGGCTGTGCAAAGGACAGATCGGAAGGAAGCATGCAACACTGAACGCGGCTTCGCCGACCTCTCGTCGGATGGCTTATATATGTTTATACGGCTTTCACGGATACCTCCGTGTGAGATGCATTAGCAGTGGTTATATCCACATTATGCTGTTGTAGTGCTGAAATCACATTCAGCAAACGTACGACTATATGCAACTCCGTACATAAGTGAAGTAAAATGCGAAACAGTGAATGCAAACCTCGCTCCATCATATCCTTTCTGTGTTAGAGGTTGCACAGTTAGAATAAATTGTGATAAAACACAATTCATCCTATTCCACCACCATCGAGATGGTGACCTACCTGTACCACCATACCGAGAAGAAAGTCAAAGCTTACCCTCCCCGCCATAGTGATACGGCAGAGATACATGTTTCGTCTCTCACTAGACTCATCAGGGTACCGACATGCCCCTGGCTGTGCAAAGGACAGATCGGAAGGAAGCATGCAACACTGAAACGCGGCTTCGCCGACCTCTCGTCGGATGGCTTATATATGTTTATACGGCTTTCACGGATACCTCCGTGTGAGATGCTTTAGCAGTGGTTATATCCACATTATGCTGTTGTAGTGCTGAAATCACATAGTGAGAGACGAAACATGTATCTCTGCCGTATCACTATGGCGGGGAGGGTAAGCTTTGACTTTCTTCTCGGTATGGTGGTACAGGTAGGTCACCATCTCGATGGTGGTGGAATAGGATGAATTGTGTTTTATCACAATTTATTCTAACTGTGCAACCTCTAACACACAAAGGATATGATGGAGAGAGGTTTGTATTCACTGTTTCGCATTTTACTTCACTTATGTACGGAGTTGCATATAGTTGTACGTTTGCTGAATGTGATTTCAGCACTACAACAGCATAATGTGGATATAACCACTGCTAATGCATCTCACACGGAGGTATCCGTGAAAGCCGTATAAACATATATAAGCCATCCGACGAGAGGTCGGCGAAGCTGCGTTCAGTGTTGCATGCTTCCTTCCGATCTGTCCTTTGCACAGCCAGGTGCATGTCGGTACTCTGATGAGTCTAGTGAGAGACGAAACATGTATCTCTGCCGTATCACTATGGCGGGGAGGGTAAGCTTTGACTTTCTTCTCGGTATGGTGGTACAGGTAGGTCACCATCTCGATGGTGGTGGAATAGGAAGAATTGTGTTTTATCACAATTTATTCTAACTGTGCAACCTCTAACACAGAAAGGATATGATGGAGCGAGCTTTGCATTCACTGTTTCGCATTTTACTTCACTTATGTACGGAGTTGCATATAGTCGTACGTTTGCTGAATGTGATTTCAGCACTACAACAGCATAATGTGGATATAACCACTGCTAATGCATCTCACACGGAGGTATCCGTGAAAGGCGTATAAACATATATAAGCCATCCGACGAGAGGTCGGCGAAGCCGCGTTCAGTGTTGCATGCTTCCTTCCGATCTGTCCTTTGCACAGCCAGGTGCATGTCGGTACCCTGATGAGTCTAGTGAGAGACGAAACATGTTTCTCTGCCGTATCACTATGGCGGGGAGGGTAAGCTTTGACTTTCTTCTCGGTATGGTGGTACAGGTAGGTCACCATCTCGATGGTGGTGGAATAGGATGAATTGTGTTTTATCACAATTTATTCTAACTGTGCAACCTCTAACACAGAAAGGATATGATGGAGCGAGGTTTGCATTCACTGTTTCGCATTTTACTTCACTTATGTACGGAGTTGCATATAGTTGTACGTTTGCTGAATGTGATTTCAGCACTACAACAGCATAATGTGGATATAACCACTGCTAATGCATCTCACACGGAGGTATCCGTGAAAGCCCTATAAACATATATATATATATATATATATATATATATATATATATATATATATATATATATATATATATATATATATGAAAAAGAAAGGTCCCAACACCGAGCCATGTGGCACTCAGACGCACGCAACACATATTATTACAATAAACATGTGGAACTCTATTTTTCAAATAACATTTAATTAGGAAGAAACTTGAAGAACCAAAGCCATAGTGTCTCAGTTTGGTTACAACAGTACCCACCAAATTAAGAACAACCAATTTAGTGCCTCTTTCCACCCTAACACCATACTAAGAAGGGTTACAAAATATTGTAGGTGTCCACATACTTGTATTTTTTTTTTGAGAGGATAAGCTAAAAAATTTTTGAGAGAACTGGAATAATGTTTATGGGCCTATAGATGTGTGGGTCATCAATACGAACTGTTTTAAGAATAGGCATTACTGTAGATTTTTAAAAAGGTTTGATACATTTATTAAGTAATATTTTTAGTGGGAATACTGTATATTTGGAAAGAAAGTGAGTAGGTGAAATTTTCGATTATTTTATATTTTTTATAAGCTTTGAAGGTTGATGTACAAAAAAATTATTTATTTTATCAGCGTAAATATCAAGTCAATTTCTTTTCTAAATTTCCAAAATTGTTGACTACATGGTCCGAACTTTGTTAGCCTTGGTATCAATATATTTTTCATCAGAATCTTATTTACAGTCAGAAATTTTGTTTCTATAAAAGCTCCTATATAAGTCTATTTCCATCAGTAGAATTTTGACGGAAAATGTCATGTATGAAGTTCAATTGTTTACCTTCACAAAAAAGAAATCAGTGAACTTTATAATATTAAAGAAATAGTGTATTCCATACAAAGTCACAGGAGTAAAAGTTTTTTGTTCATGGGTAGGTTTTTCTTTCGATATATTGAAATCAATAGACACTGCTTTATGATCTGACATGTTTAGGTCTAAAACTTGCGCAGAATAAATATTTTTGATGTAAATAATTAGTACAGTTCTGACCTCTCGCATAGTCGCGAGTCGTTGATAAAGTTTATATTATTTGTAATATTAGAGTAAAATACAATGGAGAATTCGCCATTAATTGCAACTTCACATGATCTTTTATTTAGCTATTCAAAATCTGTGTAATTACCTGAAAAAATACATTCGACAAACAGTGACATAATTGAATTATCATTCGAAATTTCCAAAGTCGCAATTTTACATACTTTCATAATATTCAGAGATGTTAGAGCAGTACGTTCAACAAAATTAATATTAAGTTTGCATTAAATTAAGGTACCGTCATGAGCTTTAGAATCAGTGAAAGAAACTGTAATTTCAAAGACAGCAGTTTTATCTGATTTAGCGTTAAGCTTTTCAATGTTCAAAGGTAATATTCATTGTAAGATGAGTCGACCTTTGTTTTTTTGATGTTTCGGGAACCAAACGAGAGATAAAAATTCTACATCGGCTTTCTATAGCAGACCTCCTGATTCATTTGGGCCGAATTTTGTTTGGTTGCGCTTTTTGCTATATGTAACCATCTCGAATCCGTTATTCTTCTTAGTATTTAAGTTTGCGGCTTCGTAGTCAAACTAATCAAGTCATCCATTATTTCTCTCTAACGAGTCTCATACCTAATAATCGAGTTTTTATGACAAACTGGTTGAATTGATGTCTTTCTAATTGTATTATTAATACTTTTAGTTTTTTCAATATCGCCCTACCTTTTTAATTGTATTTTTGTGTTACTGTTGAACAGCATATTATGATTTTCAATCACCTTGGTAATATTTGGTCGGTTTACATTAGACTCTGCGTTTTTATGTGCATACAAATTCTAATCACTCTGAATACCTTCTTGTAGAATTTTTGTTTTATCCTATTTTTTTGTAGTTCTGATATTACAGGATTCTTTCTATTAATTAACTCTCTATATAAGTCGGGATTGGCACTATCTATTCCTGTATTTACGAATTTTTCTATTATATTGCTTATTGTTTGTTTTCGTTTAATTTCCTTTGAACACACGAACCCTCTATAATTCCTTTGCTTCCACTAAGTACTTTTAATTCAGTAACTCTTAAGGTACAAGAATTATGAAACCAGGCCTTGCACTAAAGAGCCTTATGCCTGTATTGACGATACTTTTACAATAAGAACAGCTTTTATCTTCCATATGTTAAATTACGTAGATATCTTGATTCATAAAAGATACCTTTAGTTTGTTCTATAGTACATTTAAATCACTCAGTCATTACATTTCCGTAACAAAACAAATTACTTATAGCCTCGTTTTTTAATGTAAAAGATAAGGATATATTTTCTTTTATGGTTTTGAGAGTTTATTCTATTTTTTTTTTATGATACTAGGCTAGCGAACGGCAGCTTTTCATCGGTGAGTCAGTGGCGTGGTGTACGGAGTGGTTGTACCAGGGCTCCACTCAATTCTTAATAGGATTTGTTTTTTTTATTTGAGTTAAAACACTGAATTGAGAAAAGCGGTTTAACAGTACTCACTGTTAGTATGAAAATGAAATAAACTGAGACTAACTTTGATCAATTCTATAATCGTTACAACAAAATTTTCAATATCCTCAAATTAAATTTTTAATGAAACTCTTATGCATTAATGTTATAATAATGATATTACTCCATTAAATACATTAAAAGCACATATGATCTTGGCCAGAGATAAAAAAATACAATATGCTATAAAAAAATATCACTACTTCATCGCAGAACGGACACAAGTAACTTATAATGTTCATTAATTAATGTTAAATTAGGTTAATTTCGATTACTATTTTGGACATGGTGTCCGGTAAGTGTCTGCTAATCTCTTAGGAGCATATAGAGAAGGTCAAAATAACACTGGTACTCTCTGTATTTTGTTTTCATTCTTCATCCTTCTAACGAAGATACTGGTATCGAAAACTATATTTTCGGTTCTAATTTTGAAAAAAAAATTTGCGGAACTGGGACGTTGTAACAGACTTTTTTAATTGGGTCGCGTCGCACTCCACACTATAAAAGTAATAAGCTCTTGTTTGAAAACCAAGAACAACAGACTCTTTCAAGGGTCGCTACTATGGAACGAATTGAGGGACAACTGGCAAGCAGCCGTGAGTATCTGTATTGAGAAACAATGTAGCCGTATTGTGATTGGAAGCGTTTTTACTCTATAGGGAACTTTAATTAATCTTTTTGAACTTCTTAACAAGTAACACACAATACAAAATCTTTGGTTGATTTGCCTCCGTTGTAATTTTTAAGGGCATAATATAACATTTCTCTTATTAAAAAAAAATAGGAAAAAAATATAGAGATTTATAACTGTCATTAAAATTTAGTTGCTAGTAAGTGATTTTTAAATATTAATTTAAGTTTCAAATATGTGACACAACGATCTCACGGTTCTGAAGGCGAGTATTCTGTATCCATGTTTGTGTATTGGGATTTAATTGCAAAAGTCAGAATAGGTTGTATGATATTTCATAAAATAAGTATTTGTATGAAACGTGTGGGTTTTCAAGTTACATACTACTTAAAATATAATATTTTAAAGTTTATTTGTGCCTGTGTTTTCGTAACTCGCTATAGTAAATTGTGACCTATAGTTTGCCTATTGATTTTCAAGCAATTCTGAAATCGGTTTTGGTTTGAATTTTGGATTTAGTGCTTCTGTTATTCATTTTTAAAGAAATCACATATTTCTGGTTTAAATTTGCTAAAAAATAAATTCAGGACTTTGATATAAAATCACATGACTTTATGTAATAGTAAACTGTTTAGAAATAATATGAGAATATTTAATTAAAATTTCAAATGTCACAGTTACACAGCATTGTCGTTGATTTGCCAAATCCATGAATTTTCAGTTTTGTAGAATTATGCTTCCATGTTACACAAGAATCATTTTAGGTTTAGTAATCTATTAGTATAGATATATTTTTTTCTAGACAATACTAAGTAGGTACTTTGAGGATAATAGTGGCAGTTTTAGCCGACGGGTGGCAAATATATCAGGTTATAATTTTAAATCAGTAAATACTTGAGCTATATAATTGTTTATTTGCTTAAGTATTTGTACTATTATTTAAAATGTTTAATGGTCGAACGTATGCACATACATGTTCTGATAAAAAAAATTAAAAACCAAATGTTCGTTAAGTAGTTAACATGATGTTCGTAATAATATTTTGTTTAAATATAATTATTTTACGTAAGTATATTATTTATGTAAGTAGTTAATTTCATTATACGTGACTTTTTAAAAATATTAAAAAGATGCGTGGCAGTATCTTCATCTAACCCACAGATAAGTAGATATATAGAGCATAATTTTATATTTTATTTTTTTGTTTGGTTGTTTAGAAACATTCTATAATTGTTTGGATATCTGAGAAATATATAGTTCTCGTCTTCTTTTTTGAAGTTAATTTGAACATTACATTTCAAATATACATTCACATAAAAAGCTCTCTCTATTTCTTTTGATTGTAATACTTTATACAAAATCTTATTTATTGCTATAATATATTTTTGGTTAAAATTTATGTGGTTCATTTTATCTTAGAATATGTTTTTGTTCTTTAACTTGTAAATAATAACTTTGATTCTTACGTAGGGTAAAGTGATATAGAAATTCCCACTTTTTTGAAATGTTGTAAGTCATGAAACAGAAATAGTTACAACAAAAGGAAATATATTTGCGAACTCTTGCACATACCATCGAAAAAGCTAAAACACGTTGGTTAATAATAGTATCCAAATAATTAAAGTAAATTGGTTAGCAAATATAACTATTAATGTATGTATAATTGATACAGTCATCACCACCAAAACTTGTTTAAGAAATCTAATCCATTTCCTACTGAACAGCTTGTTCAGTATTCTTTCGTTGTGTAGTGATTCGTGTCACTTAGGTATTTTCTTAACAGATGATTCTTGTTTTGGATAATTTTGAAATTTTATCTGTTAATAACTTCAGTGTTCTCTTTTTTTCTCTGATCTGTAACGATGCTTGAAAATGAAGTTACCTGAAAAATAAAAGTTCTCAAGGTTGAGTCGTGCATTAAATGAAAAAAGGACGTACGTTGATGACTAGGAGCGTGCGAATGTTCGAAAATTCGAGTTCGAGTTGAGTCATGTTTTGTTCTCGAGTTCGAGTCGAATATTCGAATTTTCGAACAAATTAGAATTTTCAAACAAACTCGCAATTTTCAAACAAACTCGAATATTCGAACAAACTCGAATTGTCTAACAAACTCGAATTTTCAAACAAACTCGAATTTTCGAACGAACTCGAATTTGTAAATACACAAGAATTTTCAAACAAGCTGGAATATCAGAAAAAACTCGAAAAAAAATAGAATAAAAGATTCATATGATTCAATGAAATAATTAAAGTGCATACTGTAGCCTTTGTTAACAGATAATCAACTGGATTCATCAACACTCCGATGCAAAAATGTTTATGTGGTTGTTGAATATTATAAGTTAAATGTCTCAATTTTCCGAACATTTCGACTAAAGGTTTATGGTCGTTTTCAGAACACTGAAAACAAAGGTTTAGAAGTTATTTGGATGGTTGCTTAGGTAGGTCTCAGTCGGTAAATTGAAGGAAATTTGATGCATTTCACATGATCCATATAAATCAATATATGCCTCTTATTTTCGAGATGTTCGTTCAAGTTAAACGAAACATAAATTTCAATGAATATACTACACACACCTTGGTAATAAATAAATTTAATTTCATTCCGATTTAGCGCTATAAATGATTTCATTTGAAATTCTACTTAAAAAATGTATTTTATTTTAATAAGTTTTAAAACAAATTATTCAAGATAGCTTATGCACGTAGGACCATACCAAGTATTACTCATAGCCATATTACGGAGTTTTAAACCAATTAAATGTCTATATTTTAATTTATTTAGCATTTAATTAAAAAATGGAATGATGCTTCATAAAAATAGCGGTACTATGTACGGGGTGTCCCATTTTCGATACTTGGAGCTATTATCAAAGATAAAGTGTTGCGGTTTTCACTTTGGTGTCCTACTTTTTAGGGAAACGAAAGATCTCGGTGTCAAATTTGTCACGGTTCTCTTAGTTTTTAATTTACAGGCAGTGGTGTAACTAAGAGTACGTACGCCTTTTCGCAGATTTTTGAATGCGCCCTACTATTTTGCACTCGTCTTAATCCTTCGTATTTATTCATTTTCATCAAGGACGTCCCTAGACTGGCTGGGTCTTGCGGGGTCGTTATTTACGTCACTGTTAAAATCTTTGTTTTTTAGGCACATCTCGTATTTCCACCCTTAGTTTTAGATATTGATTAAGTATAATTTTTTGCTGTCCAGGTCTTGTTCCAAAGATGCAGAGATGTCAACTGCGATATATATGCATGCTTTGTGGATTACCAGAAGGCATTCGATAGGGTAAAACACGACGAGCTTATATCAATACTTGAAGAGATCAGCATAGATGATAAAGATCTGAGAATAATCAAAAATATTTACTAAAACCAAACTGCTAACATAAGAGTAGACAACCAGTTGACAGAAGCAATCTCAATAGAACGCGGAGTACGGCAAGGATGTATACTGTCCCCGACGCTATTTAATGTTTATTCTGAGCATATCTTCAAACTAGCCTTGGAAGAATGTGATGAGGGAATACTAATCAACGGTGAACGTCTGAACAACATCAGATACGCAGACGACACAGTGGTATTCGCAGACAGTCTGGAGGGATTGCAGATGTTGATGACAAGCATAACTGAAGTGAGTAAGCACTATGGGTTAGATTTAAATACAAAGAAGACAAAATATATGGTCATCAGCAAACGCCCAATCCTAAGCACACAACTGACCATCAACCAACAAACAATTGAAAGGGTTGAAAGCTATACATACCTTGGCACCAATGTAAACAGTCAATGGGATCACTCATTGGAAATAAAACAACGTATAGCAAAAGCCAAAACAGCGTTTACAAAAATGAGCACCGTCTTCAAGGGCCATGATCTGCCGCTGAAAACCAAGGTCTTCATACTACAGTGCTATGTTTTTCCAGTTCTGCTCTACGGAACAGAGGCTTGGACACTCTCTGAAGCGTCCATTAAAAAACTTGAAGCGTTCGAGATGTGGTGCTATAGGCGCATCTTAAGAATCTCCTGGGTCGACCGAGTCACAAATAATGAAGTCCTGTGCAGAATGGGAAAGGAGTGCGAAGTGATCAAAACAATTAAAAAACGCAAATTGGAATACTTAGGACATATTATGAGAAATGAACAGCGATATAACCTCCTCCAATTAATTCTGCAAGGGAAGGTGTACGGCAAGAGGGGGCCAGGACGAAGACGAATCTCTTGGCTCCAAAACTTAAGAAAATGGTTCAACATGAGCACGACTGGACTGTTCCGCGCAGCTGCCAACAAAGTAAGAATGGCCATGCTAGTCGCCAACATTCGGAACGAATAGGCACCGCAAGAAGAAGATAATTTAGGATTTCCAAAAATATATAATGTATTTATTTTATTTTGAAAAACAAGGTCAGAATTTGATATTTTCAATAATTTACTTTATAATAGGTAAGAGTAGATCATTGGCCAGTTTATAAACAAAAGGCAGATTTGTAACGAAGGTGTTTTTATTTTACTTTTTATTTACAATGACCGTTTATAATAATTATAAAAAGTACGATATGTTAGTATGTTTTACACAAAGCAATGAAAGTCCCCAAGAAGCTTCTGAATTATATTTCAATAGGTAATGTATTTAAAGAGTTATCATTAGGAAAACTTCTCATATCTGGCGATCGTTTTTGTTCATGTTAGGTATCCAGAAAAAAAGCATTCCTTTCCAGACATATTTGCTCGTTTAAAAAGAAATCTAGATGAACACGGATCTTTTATTCAACCGCGTCCCAAAACATACGTCAAAGAAAGCGTCAAAGAAGGCAGGGAGAGAAAGAGAGAAAACAAATGTGTTATTTTACGCAGCAGTAACAACTTCATCATTCTGTAGAAAAATAGAGGAAGAAGTTGGTGTAGCAAAATCTGACGCTGAAAGAATTTTGAACAAGTATAAATAGTATCCCTATAAATTTAAAATAGTGCAACATTTACACCACGGAGATGATGAGCGCCGAATAAGGTTTTGTCAGTGGCATTTAGGACAAAGAATCTTTTGGCAAATTTGTTATCTGGTCTGACGAATGTTTTTTTCAAGTGTGGGAATTTTTAATCGTCACAACACGAGGAATTGGTCTGCAGAAAATCACCATTTAATTTTCGAGAAGGAACAACAAGGACGCTTCGGCGTTGGTATCTCGTGTTTTATTTTGAGCCGATGCATAGCCTATAAGATGTATGAAGGGGCTCTCACAGCATGTATGTACCTAGAGACTTTGAAAATGTCCCATTGGCCCGTTTCCATTCCATTTATCTTCAACAAGATGGTGCCCCGAGCCACAACTCTCTCTCAAGTGTATAAGACACGACATTAATCTATAGCGGAACTTCATACGGCAATTGATTTGGCCTTCTACATTCTTCATAATAGACCTATGATTCTTTTATATGCAATTAGAAGAATACCAAAACTGTGCCAATATTACATTTAAGAAATATATATATATATATATATATATATATATATATATATATATATATATATATATATATATATATATATATATATATATATATATATATAACATTTAAAAAGGTCTCCTCCCCGTAAAGGTGTAAAATGTTATATCGTAGATTTTCACGGATGGTAGAATGAATAGTTTGGTTATTCCGGGTTTCAATCCGTTCGTTCAAAAAATCGTTTTCACGACGTTTCGCCAAAATCTCATTTGGCATTTTCAAGGGGGTTTGTCTCGTTACTCGCTGAGATCTGATTGGATGATCGGCTTCGCAGGCTCCTCCCGAGTGCGATATATTTTGTTCTTGTATGCAGATCTCTCGTGTATTAGTTGATTTTTGTTGTTTTCTTTCTTGATTTTTTATTAATGCTTTCCATGTAGATGAAAAATTTATAGCATCGTCTCGTTTATTTAGCTGTCCCGCCTTTTCGATTTCTAGGGCCTCTCTTATGACGCGTATCTTGTAGTTCTGTAGTGGTGCTATTTCTTTTGTTTTTTCGAAGTCGATGGTATGTTCGGTTGTTTGGTGATGTTGAAATAGGGCTGAGGTTGTCTGTTTGTTTTTGAAGCTATTTTTATGTTCTTGGATCCTTGCTGATATGCGCCTGTTTGTTTGTCTTATTTAAGTTTGATGGCAATCTGCACATGGAATGCTGTAAACGCCATGCTTTTCAAGGTTGGTCTTGTCTTTGGGATTTCCCAGGATGTTGGCTATTGTTTTTTGTGGTTTAAATATGGGCTGTATGTTGTGTTTTCTTAAGATTCTTCCGATTCTATCTGTTATTCCTTTTATGTATGATATTATGGCTTTGTTCCTTGTTTGATCTTGGTCTTTCGTCTTTGTTGTAGTCTTCTCTTGTCTTTTTATGGCTTTCTTTATATCTGCTTGTGTGAAACCATTCCGTTCTAGAGCTGCTGAAATGTGTCTTATTTCGTCTTGTTTTGTGTCAAGTGTCAAGTACGCGTCATAAGAGAGGCCCTAGAAATCGAAAAGGCGGGACAGCTAAATAAACGAGACGATGCTATAAATGTTTCATCTACATGGAAAACATTAATAAAAAATTAAGAAAGAAAACAACAAAAATCAACTAGTACACGAGAGATCTGTATACAAGAACAAAATATATCGCACTCGGGACAGGGGAGGCGCGTGCGAAGCCGCTCATCCAATCAGGCAGTGAGCCAGCTAAACAAAACTCGAAATTCATCAGAGGCCACCATCAGTTCTCAGCGAGTAACGAGACGAACCGCACTTGAAAATGCCAAATGAGATTTTGGCGAAACGTCGTGAAAAACGATTTTTTGAACGAACGGATTGAAACCCGGAATAACCAAACTATTCATTCTACCATCCGTGAAAATCTACGATATAACATATATATATATATATATATATATATATATATATATATATATATATATATATATATATATATATATATATATATATACCGTTCGAAATTAGAAACTCATTTTCACATTTTACATTTCCAAAAACTCAAGTATATTACCTGTTAAATCTAAATCGATAATATACAGTACTCTTTCATATCCATAAAAACTCATCAATATAAATATAAAAAGATCGTCTGATTCATGGCAATCTTTACTTCGTAAATTTAAATGAATTATAAACGGAGAGATTAAAAACTTATACCCGTATTTTAGATTTACTCTCCAACACGGCAACACTGCATCGTCTCATCTCTTGATTTTTTACTACTATTTACTATAATAAAATTTATTGGATAAGTTGGATTTAACCTGGAATTTTCTCATCTTGCGCTCCCGCCAGAAATAACAAAAATAGTTGCCAAGGCGTCCATAAGTGGTGAAAGTCTTGGGTTTATTTAGTCAATGCTGTTACCAAACATTAACATATATCATAGGTGTATGTTTATAATAAATGGGGAAATGATATTGGATTATTGCGCATTTGAATTTTAAAAACGAAGGAATGTCGACTGTTCAGTGTGTTTAAGGGAATGAGTACGTCAGCTTGAGCTTTCAAATGTCAAACATATTTTTTCTCGGTTGGTTTTATGTATCGATTGAACTAAAATTTTATCTACATACTTCTCATAACAATACAAATCGGCTGATAGAGCCTTTTTTGTATCGAGCAATTTCGTAATAAAAAGTTCTTAGGGGTCATCCATCAATTAGGTGACGCATTAAAGGGGAGGCAGGGGGTCAATAAAATGTGACTTCGTGTGAGAAGGGGGGGGAGTAGTCATAAGCTTCGTGACGTCACATGTATAAATTAAAAATATTAAAACTTTCAAATTTCAACTCTAACGACAAACTTTAAAATTTTACCAACTTTATCAATATTATTTTAAGGCTTAAACTGTATCACTTTTTGTCACGTGGCGGCCGTGCAAGTTCACTCTTTCTGTACCTACGGTGTCGCGCGCCGGCCGCGTTCGACATACGCTGAAAGGCCAATACCGCCTTTGAGGCTTTGATAAAAGCCGCCCACCGCCGTGATGTAAAATGAAAATTAATGTAAAAAAGAGCGAGGCACCTCTTCTAATAGTCCTTGACTCGTTGACCCATATGTATGATGTACAGGGTGTCCCATTTTCGAAACTTTTAGGGGATATTGGAGTTATTATCAAAGATAGAATGTTGCGGTTTTCACTTTGTCCTACTTTTTAACGAAATGAAAGATTCCGGTGTCAAATTTGCCACTGCTCTCTTAATTTTAATCTACAGGGCGATAATTGTTTATATTGAACACTTGATTTTCATTGAGTGATGGAAGTATTTTTCTTAGTTCTACTAATTTGCAATTTTCAGTATCTAACAAATTTAAAATGAGAAAAAAAATTGATTTTAGTATTCTTTATCGTAAACTATATCAAGCATACAGTGCAGCTTATGTTGATAAAAATAAACAAAATGTACAAGACAAAGTTAACACTTATGGTAAAGTTTGAAAAGTAGTGACAATGTTGAAGATGAAGTGGATTCGGAAATCAAAGAATTGCAAATAAAATTGACGAAAAAAAAGCGACAATTATAGATTTTTCAAAAAATTTTTTCGTCGTCAAAACAATCAAAAAAACTAGAGCCAGTGGGCGTAAAAGTAAATTCGAGTTGTATATTCTTTCAATGTTTCGTTCTCGCTCGTTAAAAATATATTTCCTGTTCCGTGATAAACTGAAACACGGACGGTCCATCTAGTCCCAGTCGGTTTAGTTTACCCCGATTGTACGACGTAAAAACTGAAACTAGCCAAGTCGGCAAAGCATGCACGTATCTTTCTGTCTGTCTGATCGTGGTAATCTAAAAGGTACTGAGTTGATTTCAATGCGGGTTTTACTATCGTATAGGTGGATTCTTCAAGGTGATTTAGTATACATATTGTTACGATTTCGTCTCTTCAAAACCGTTCATTGGGTTCGCAGAATAAAACACCACACCTTTTCACTAATACTTCCAATACTTATATTAACAACACGTTTACATTAAAATCACAACTAACAAATATAACTCTAGCTATACACTATATGATTCTCTTATACGACTCCCTATACTATGCTAATCATATCTCTATTTATATACCTATGGATATTTCTAAATCAATCTAGAGCATGAAAGTTGAGATCTATCTAGAAAGATGAGTCATTGAGACACTATTCCTTTCGGCACATTATAATAAAGATGACTCATGGCGTTGGAATATTTGTATATACGAGGGTGTATCAATAAGTTACTTCCAGTTATTCGTAACATTGCCCTCTTCTAATTCTGATCGACCAGCTTTCATATCTCCGTGGTATGGCTTCAACCTGTGTAGATATACTACTTTCATTTTGGTCTTAGAACATCGTTGAATTCTATAAACAAGATAATTGATTCTTTTCAGAACAGTATATGGTCCTTCCCATGATGGCATCAACTTAGACGACTTGCCCTTTTTTCTCTGTGGATTCCATAACTAAACTCTATCATCTTGCTGGAAACCTGCTAAGTTTGCCTTGATGTCACATCCTGTCTTCATTCTATCGGTGGCCAGATCCATGCGTAATCTAACGAGGCCATGAATTTTTGGCAACTTCTCTTGTAAAGCATCTACCCAATCTTCAATTTCCATACTTTCTTCAGTTGAGGAACCGAACATTGTGTCACAATTTAATCTAAGTTCCTTTCCAAATAAGACATTGGCTGGTGTAATTCCGGTAGTTCCATAAACTGCGGATCGATAAGCCATCAATAAAATTGGCAAATATTTGTCCCAATCTTTCTGATGTATGTCCACAATCTTTGAGAGGGGTTCTTCAATGGTCCTATTGAATCGTTCTACCATGCCATCTGACTGCGGATGTAAAGCTGTTGTCCTGGTTTTACTAATGTTAACAAGTTTGCAGAACTTTTGAAAAAGTTTGGATTCAAAGTTGCGTCCTTGATCAGAATGTAGCTCCAAAGCAATCTCAAATCGGCTGAACACATTATTGACTAAGAATTCAGCTACTGCTGAGGCTTCCTGGTTAGAGATGGCAAATACCTCAGGCCATTTACTGAAGTAGTCAATAGCAACCAAGATGTATTTGTTGCCTTTATCTGTTTCTGGAAATGGTCCTGCTATATCACTAGCCATCTTTTCAAACGGTATTCCAACATTATATTTCTTCATTTTTCCTTTAGACCTTGTGCTTGGACCTTGGCTAGCTGCACATTAAGAGCACGATCTACACCATGATTGCACTTGACAGTAGTTAACCCAGTAAAATCTTTCTCAAAGTTTGTCTATAGTTTTGTTAACTCCTAAACGATCACCAGACTTCCCATTATGCATTTCTTCTAAAACCACTGGAACTTTCTTTCTAGATACCACTATCTGAGTTTTTATTTCCTTGCTATCGGCACTTTCCCAGAATCTTTTTAGTAACCAATCTTCAATCAATAGCGAGTCTCACTGAGCCCAAAGTGCCTTGAATGTGAGTCCTTTATTCGAAATATCTTCCCAACTAGGACGCGGCTCATTATTTTCTTTAAGTTGAAGGAATGGCGTCAGATCATTATCTTCAAGCTGGTTTTTTCTCATCTGAGCTGTACTCCAGTCTGGATCAACGTCAAAAGTGACTTTCCGAATAGGGAACCCTTCTCTTTGTTCTATTTTGCTACAGTGCTTGCATTCTTCCGTGCATGGTCTTCTTGACAAGGCACCTGCGTTATTATGCAGTCTTCCCGATCTATGTTTGATTTTAAAATTGCATGGTTGTAGCTTTTCAAGCCATCTTGCTACTTGTCCTTCAGGCTGCTTCATGTTTAGGAGCCATTTAAGAGCTGCGTGGTCTGTTCTTATTAAAAATTCCTGTCCGTACAAATATTTTTGAAATTGTTGGACTGCTTTGATTACGGCAAGCAATTCTTTCCTCGTGACACAATTTCTTTCCGGTTTTGGATCTACTCGGCTGAAATATTCAATACCTCATTCTTGACCATCTTGTTTCTGAGACAATACAGCTCCTACTCCTATGTTACTGGCATCCGTATCCAACATGAATTTTCCCTGATCTTGCGGGTAGTCTAAAATTGGACTGGAACATAAGGCAGCTTTTAGTTTCCGAAAAGCTTGATCACACCATAACCCAAGAAAGCTTCTCAATTTATTTGTCACGTGGTCGGGGCCAGTTTTTTATTGTTTGAATTTTCTTTTCATCTGTATGGATTCCCTCTGGCGATACTACAAGTCCAAGAAATTCAACTTTTTGTTGGAAAAGTATGCACTTTTTGGGGTTAAGTCGAAGGTTAGTTCAGGTTTTTAATTTTTGCAAAAACTTCCTGTAGATTCTGTAAGTGTTCATCAAATGCTTCCCCATAACCATGACATCATCAAGATAGACTAGACTTGTTTTTCATGTAAGACCGTTCAGTACTGTTTCCATTAGTCGCTCAAAGGTGGCAGGAGCGTTGCAGAGTCCGAATGGCATAACGTTAGAATGATATAGACCAGCCCCAATATAGAAAGCCTTCTTCTCCTTATCTTTGACTTGGATGCTTACTTGCCAATATCCACCAGTGTGGAGAACTATTGTAATCCAGCCAACGTTGTCAAAGTGTCATCAATTCTAGAAAGTGGATAGCTATCTCTCTTACTGACGTCATTAAGCTTCCTGTAGTCAACACAAAATCTAGTAGTTACATCTTTTTTGGCTACCAGTACAACCGGAGATGACCAAGGACTAGATGACTCTTCTATACCTCCCTCATTCAACATTTTGTCAACAAGTAACTCCATTTCTTGGCACTTAGCTATGGAAAGTCTTCTAGGTGGCTGACGTATTGGTTGTGCGCTGTCAGTATTTATTTCATGCTGTATGATGTTCGTTCTACCGGTATTACCATCTTCTACTTCAAAAACATCACTATACTCCCTTATAAAACTCTTGGCTTTTTCAAGTTCTTGTGGTGAAATAATCTGTCTAAGGCTTCTCAGTTAGTCCGTTACATGAAAATTTTGATGTATCTTTGCCGGGTTGTTCACATTTTACCACTCATTTTACTAGCTCGTACAATGCTAATTCGTCTCCTTTATTAATTTTGACACAGTTAGGAAGAATATTGGCTACTCTGATAGGTATGAGATCATCTGAATTAACAAAAGCCTTTGCTACCAGGTATTTACTGGGTTAATTGTGGTGTTGAACCAATTCTACGTGGCTTCCAGAACTATTGTAAAATCTTCAGTAAATGATCTTCTCTGTATTTTCTTTTATTCTGGTTGTTTGTTCGGCAATGACTCTGATTGGTTCAGTACTATGGTTCTTTGACAGAATAAATTCTTCGGTGATAAACGTTAAGATGTTAAGTTTTTGGCAAAATAAAATCCATGTCGACGAATCAGATCCATTCCAAGAATAAACTCATCTTCTATATCGGCAACTAACACCAAATTATTTAATTTTAGCCCTCCGAGTTGAAGCTTCACTTGCATTTCTCCGATTACTTCAGCTGCTTCTTCAGTTACAGTTCTCAACATTACTTTTCTGGACAATGGTAGAATTCTAAATTTATCGACAAGATTTGACCTTATCAGAGATACTGCTGTACCAGTGTCAACAGTTATGGTAATAGGTATCGCATTGACTTTTCTTTCAATTATAAGACTGTTGGCGGTTCTTCCTAGGCTACAAATGGAAATAATTCTGGGGGCCTTCTCAATATTGGTCAACACCCGGCCCTTAATATTGACTAATTGTAGTTTTCCTGGTTCTCTTCTGTGCAGTCTCTAGATGGAAAACGAGACCTTAACCGCACTCGACAGTCCCTTCTCATATGTCCAGTTCATCCGCATCTGTTACATTCTATCTGGTTTCCTCTGTAACACGCAATATCACCTCTTGTGTTTAGTTCTTCCCGGTTTCTTTTAGGTGACGGTCCTCTTCTTCCTGCTTTTCTTTTAGACGACGTTGTTCTTCTTTTAGTCGACGGTCCTTTTCTTCCTGTTTTTCTTTAAGGCGACGGTTCTCTTCTTCCTGATTTTCTTTTAGACGACGTTGTTCTTCTTTTAGGCGACGGTCTTCTTCTTCTTGTTTTTCTCTCAGACGACATTGTTCTTCTTTTAGGCGATGGCCTTTTTCTTCTTGTTTTTCTCTCAGGCGCTGCGCTTCTTCATTCTGTTTTTTCTTTATCGATATTCTTCTTCTTTTCGACGACGTTCTTTATCTTCTTGTTTGTCTTGAAGGAGACGTTGTTCTATACGTTCCATAAAATCAGCCAATGTTTGCTCCATTTCGGCTGTTTACTGTCAAGTATTTACCATAAAATCTTCTAGAATGTTGTCGAAAATTCGTTTTAGGCTTCTTTCTTAATGACAAATCCGATGGTGAAGTCCGTTTTTCCCTATCTCTTTTAGTTTCCAAATAGGATTTTCTAGAACTATGTCGAAAATTCGGTTCTAGACTTCTTTCTTAATGACAAATCCGGTGGTGAAGTCCGTTTTTCGCTATTTCCTTTAGTTTCCAAATAGAATTTTTTAGAACTCCGTCGAGAATTCAATTCTAAGGTTGTTTGTTAATGACAAATTTGATGGTAAAGTCTGGTTTTCAATATCTTCTTTAGTTTCCAAATAGAATTTTCTTGAACGTTGTCGAAAATTCGGTTCTAAGCTTGTTTATTAATGGCAAATTCGATGGTGAAGTCAGTTTTTCGATATCTCTTTTGGCTTTCAAAAAGAAAGTTCTAGAACTTTATAGAAAATTAATTTTATTTTCTTATTTGATAACAAATTCAAGGTTGAAATTCGTTTTTCTCTATCTTTCTAATTTCCAGTAGAATTTTCTGGACACCCGGTGATAATGCTTACTTCTGAGACCAATCCTCACTTCTGACACCAATTGGTTCGATTTCGACTCTCCAAAATCGTTCACTGGGTTCGCAGAATAAAACACCACATCTTTTCAATAATACTTCTAATATTTATATTAACAACACGTTTACATTAAAATCACAATTAACAAATATAACTCTTACTATATAACTATACGACAGCAATACACTATATGACTCTCTTATTCGACTCCCTATACTACGCTAATCATATTTCTATTTATATACCCATGGATATTTCTAAATAAATCTAGAGCATAAAAGTTGAGATCTATCTAGAAAGATGAGTCATTCAGATATTATTCCTTTCGGCATATTATAATAAAGATGACTCATCGCGTCTGAATATTTGTATATACGAGGGCGTATCAATAAGTTATTTCCAGTTATTTGTAACAATATTGTGTGGAATGTCCATATTCAACATTTTACATGTTTACTTTTATTATAGTAAGAAATCAAACAGGACATATCAGAAGACACTAAATATATTAATATGCAATCAAGTGAAAGCCAGTTACTTCAAACAGTACCCAAATTAATGCCTAATTAGAACACTTTTAAGAATAAAATTGTAGTACTAGAATCTGAGCTCAATAGCTTGCTGTTAGCATACAATGCTGGTATGGCAACAGATGAAGCAACAAAAAAATAACAGCTTTAAGGAAATACATACAACAGGAAAAAAACATATTAAAGAGAAAGATCAGCACAGCAGAACGACAAAAAATTTCGTGATTTTAAAAATTTTTTAAAATGTTTGATTTGTTGTTGATTCCATTAAAAAAATAAATAGAAATTAATATAATTTTGGAAGTGCTATTTTAATTTAATAATTCCTAAATTTAAAATAACAAAATTTGTTACGTCACACCAGGGAATGGAAGTCATATAAATGTGACCACCTGCGACAAGGACGGGAGAGCTCCAAAAAACATAAAATGTTGTGTGATGAAATTTATGGATCGCCCTTTGTCACCTGGGCTAATCGCAATGCAATGAAGATCAATTGTAATTTTATGCAAAGTATGCAGATGAAGTTTTAGCTTAATCTGGTCATAGGTTTTCAAGAAAAGCCTGTTTGAATTTGGGTAGCCATCTCCTTAATGAGCGACGTGGCACTATTAATAATTATACTTACCTATTGTACAGGGTGAGTCAACGATTGGATGAAGTAGGTTTGTGCCTTTTCGGTGAAATTAACAAAGAAACTATATTTATTGTTTGATACAGTTTATTTTTACGCAGATTTTAAAAATATTTAGGACTCTACAGGGTGAGCCAAAAAACTAGGACAGCATAAACTTGTATTTTTTTAAATAGAACACCCTATATACGAATCGTATTTTCGATTTAGCTTATAATTTTAAATCTTTTTAATTAAGAGTTAACTATAACAAAACTTTATAGTTTCTGAGATAATTAAGTTTAAAGAAAAAAAGTCTCATTTTCAAGCATCAATTCAATCCTAAATAACGTTTTCAATTTTGTGACAAATATATTCAAATTTGAAATTTAGCAAGGTCAAGGACAAGTTAACATAATTTTTACCTAATTTTGCAATAAAAGCTACAGGGTGTTGAACACATCGGCTCAAATTTGAACAAGTTTAAATGAATAAATATCTTTTTTTTTTAAACGGTACACCCTGTATATTTTCATGTTATTTAATAGAGTAATAAAAACCCTAAAAGTTTTGTTCAATATATCCTATACCTATTTATAATAGTTTTTGAGATATTTCAGTTTTTCTTATTTTCCATACTTTTTTACAGAAATAGTCTTCATTATCATAGTAGCCATGGCAAAAACAATGTAAAAGAACTTTTTTCTGTGTGTCAAATTTATAACCGCAATCACTTCTTTTAGATTTTATGTAGTGTAGTTTGGTTTTTTTGCATTCATGTTATATTGTAAAATGAATTTTCCAAAGAAGGAGTTAATAGATATGATTTATACAATAAGAGAGGCTCAAAAAAATTGCCTTCTTGCTCAAAGAATTTACAAAATGAAGTATCCTGATCGACGCCAGCCTAATACCCATACTTTTCAAAACTTAATGCAAAGATTTGATTCTTCTGGTACTGTTGATTATCCAAAACGTAAAGTGGTCAACAAACCAGTAACTAATGAAGAAAAAGAACTACAAGTATTGTTAAATGTTCAGGAAAATCCTTATATTGGTAGCCGTCAGTTAGCAGCATTATGTGAAACATCACAATCCACCGCTAATCGCACTACCAAGAAATATAGGTATCATCCATATCACATGGAATTACACCAAGAATTGCATGGACAGGATTTTGAAAGTCGTGTAAACTTTTGTCGTACAATAAATGCGGAGATTCAATTAAATCCAAATTTATTATGCAAGGTAATGTTTAGTGATGAAGCTACTTTTAGAAGTAACGGTGCCGTAAATAGACGCAACACGCATAATTATGCCACAGAAAACCCATTTTGGATTAGAGAGGTGCAACATCAAAACCACTGGTCATTAAATGTTTGGTGTGGTATTCATCATAATCGAATTATTGGACCCCACTTTTTTAATGAACCACTAAATGGCCATAGTTACCTGAACTTTCTACAAGAAGAACTACCCCAACTGCTTCAAGGTCTCGATAGGGATGAGCTCGACAGTATGTGGTTCCAGCACGATGGTGCGCCTTCGCATTACCATCGTGAAGTTCGTGCGTTTTTGGACCAACGATATCCGCAAAAATGGATTGGACGTGGGGGTTTCATTGAGTGGCCACCAAGGTCTTGCGACATCACCCCATTAGATTTCTTCCTATGGAGTTATATTAAAAATAAGGTGTATGTTAATCAACCAACAACAGTGGAAGATATGCGAAACAGGATTAGGGATACCTGTAGAACAATAACGCCACTAATTTTGTCCAGGGTCCGAGAAAATCTGCAAAAAAGACTAAATTTGTGCATTGCACAAGAGGGTCGTTTATTCGAACACTTATTAAAAAGAAATAATTAATCTCAGTATTTAATAGGTAATTTTTTTGTTTTAATTTAGTATAAAAGTCAATATGTATTTGCCTTGTCGTTATTGTTGTGTTAATTTTTTCACGTTATGTTTAATTAAACTATTGCCGTTGTAATATAACGAATAATGTATTTCATCATATTTAACCACATTCTGTTTGTTTCTGTAGTTTCTTTTTATTATTTTACATGGCTACTATGATAATGAAGACTATTTCTGTAAAAAAGTATGGAAAATAAGAAAAACTGAAATATCTCAAAAACTATTATAAATAGGTATAGGATATATTGAACAAAACTTTTAGGGTTTTTATTACTCTATTAAATAACATGAAAATATACAGGGTGTACCATTTAAAAAAAAAGATATTTATTCATTTAAACTTGTTCAAATTTGAGCCGATGTGTTCAACACCCTGTAGCTTTTATTGCGAATATTAGGTAAAAATTATTTTAATTTGTCCTTGGCCTTGCTAAATTCCAAATTTGAATATATTTGTCACAAAATTGAAAACGTTATTTAGGATTGAATTGATGCTTGAAAATGTGACTTTTTTTCTTTAAACTTAATTATCTCAGAAACTATAAAGTTTTGTTATAGTAAACCCTTAATAAAAAAGAATTAAAATTATAAGCTAAATCGAAAATACGATTCGTATATAGGGTGTTCTATTAAAAAAAATACAACTTTATGCTGTCCTAGTTTTTTGGCTCACCCTGTAGAGTCCTAAATATTTTTAAAATCTGCGTAAAAATAAACTGTATCAAACAATAAATATAGTTTCTTTGTTAATTTCACCGAAAAGGCACAAACCTACTTCATCCAATCGTTGACTCACCCTGTACTTGCTGTGAGACTGCAGAAAGTGGAGAAAGAAACTGTTTTGAATCGAGCGATTTGTTTTGAGACGTAAATTTCAAATAAAATAATACTTGATACTGTTCTACGTGCATGAGCTAATTTATGTTTTAACACTTATTGAAGTGAAATAATTTTTTAAAGTCAATTTTTCTGTTTTATAGCACTAACCCGAAATACTATTTCATTTATTTACTACTACTAAGGGGTGTGTAGTTTATTTGAATGAATAATCACGACAATGAGTAGCATGTAACTCTTGTATAGATCATGTGAAATTTATTAATATTTGCTTGAATTTATTGATTTGAGGTCTACCTAAAATAACTTCCACATCGGGAAATTGTTTTTAGTCTTCTGAAAAGTACCATTAACATATGGTTGAAACGTTCAGACAAATCGAGACCTTTAGCTTATAATAAACAAAAAAATCATTTAATTTGTGAACATAAACATTTTTGCATTTGAGTGTTGATGAATCCAGTTAGTTGCCTGTTAACAAAGGCTGCCGTATGTTCTTCGATTATTTGATGATTCATATGAATGTTTTATTATTATTTTTTTAATTTTCGAATATTTCTGTTTACTTGAAAATTTGTTCGAAAACTCGAGTTTGAAATTTTGAGTTTGTTCGAAAATTCGAGTGTGTTTGAAAATTCGAGTTTGTTTGAAAATTCGAATTTGTTCGAAAATTCGAGTTTGTTTTAAAGTCGAGTTTGTTCGAAAATTCGAGTTTGTTTGAAAATTCGAGTTTGTTTGAAAATTCGAGTTTGTTTGAAAACTCGAAATTTCCAGTTTTTATTCGACTCGACTTGAACACGACGAGTCAATTTTTTTTCAAACAAACTCGAATTTTCGAATATTTGCACATCCCTAATGATAACATCTTGTCGATCGATGTTGGTTGTTTTTTTGGAGATCTTGTAGTTATATAAGAATAAACGCATGGTATTGAATTCAAGGGCTCTTTGTACACTGACATGACATGCAATTTTCAAAAAAAAAAAAAATAAATCACAGCTATTGCCATCTCATGTTGAGTAGCAACATTTTCAATGCTGGTCTCAAAACTTTAACATATAATCTCTAAAACTTTATTTAATAATCTTCATTTGAAATTTTCTATCTTATCGATATATTTTGATGTAACACTAGAACGATAATTTTTTTTACAAATATTAGAATAATTTTTTAGCATAAACACTTGCTCTGCACAGTGGACAAAACATGTCTGAAGTTAGAAATATAATCTAAACCGATTATTTTATAGGTTCAGTATGTATTTTAATAGACTACGTATTCTTATACCAGCCAACGCTAGTATGCGGAAATCAATTATGATCTTTGTTTCTACTTGAAATAATTGTAATCAATAGTTTCTAGATATTAGTATACTTTACTAAGAATTTTTTTATCTTGGTTACATTAGTTTATTTTATCGTGATTATTACTTATGAATTAAATATTCCAATTATGCATTTTCTTCAAAATAGAATAAACAAAATTTGGGGGTTCATTTATTGCAGTCATAATCTGAACTAACTTGAACTAATCTTGGTAAAAAACAAAATTTTGCTTTGCCGTGCCACTTAACCGTATAAATTACTGTGTTTTAAATATTTTTCCTCAAACTTAAATTATATTTTATGACACTCACTATTTAAATACTACTTAATGACTCCTGATATAGTGTAATTAATAGTTGTAGTCCTAAAAATCATAACTAAAATTTTTCGGAAACTATTTTCTCAAATCAGTTTTAATGAATAAGAGCTAATTATATCGATTTAAATCGTAATGATCTATCATCTATGAATGAAAAAGGGGTGGTGATATTAAATCATCGATGCCTAGGCCTCCATTGGGCCCTTTACATCCCATCATAGTTGCAGGTTATTCGAGGTCGATCGCCTTTGCGAATACAAGCAGCCTCGTTAGTTAAACTTGCCTAAATGCTTCCGATAACAAAATTTTATCTCCGAAATATCGCTGTTTCAGTCAATTGAGTCCTGGTCACTCTCTGAGCACATAGTCAACAGTTCCATCCTCCTCCAAACACCATCTGCACGCCGGATCGTCTTCGACACCGATTCTGTGAAGATGGCCCCTGAGGTGACAATGCCCTATCAACAATCCCACCACAATTCGCAGCTCCTTCCTTCCTAAGGAGAGAAGTTCCTTAGCACGCCGTGCACTAGGCCCAGTTATATGTTCCTTAGCACACCTCATTCCAGGAGCTTCCCTCCACGATTCAATAAATTTGCTTTCCAGCAACGATTTTGCTTTTGCCAATAGCAATTAGAACAGGTAGTATTGATTGGGGTCCATATGGTTCAGTTGCTAAACTTAATTTTGCCAGACGGTCTGTTTCCTTATTTCCGCCTATGCCCGAGTGACCCGAGACCCTTACGAGTCTGACTGGGCAGTCGTTCCTTGTCATACCGTTCAGTACGTCTTTGCATTCAGAGACCAGTCGCGAAGTCGCACTGGATTTCAGTGTCTGAGCATATATTTATTACCCTATTCCTGTCTATATCCCTCTCACAGAGATGGGCACACTGCAGAATAGCATATATTTCCGCTGTGAAGATTGTCGCACATTATCCGAGAGGATAGTACTCTCTGACTCCTGTGCTCCTGACGAATAATCTGGCTCCAGCTCTTTCATCTTGTCAAGATCCATTAGTATACCACCACGATCCATTTTTCGGAAGTTTTGTTCTCTCACTCAATCCTTTCTACTTGGCAGAAATATTTCCAGGGAGAGGTTGGGTTTTAAAAGCGCTGTCATGTAACCTGTCCGCATGGGGAGTGATGGACACCTCTCTACCGCGCTTTTCCAGACACCTGAGTATCCGCCTATTCCAATTCCAAGATGTTCTAGGCAACTGAGACGATAAACAGTCTTCAAGGCCTCGTTCTCTATGTATAAGTGAAGAGGAGGCAGGTTCACCAGGACTTCAAGAGCCCTGGTGGGAGTAGTCCTCATCGCACTCAATATTCTCACACAAGCCGTTCTTTGAACTTTATCAAGTTTAAGAATGTGTTTGCTTATTGTACTACGCCTCTATACAATAGCGGCGTACGTTATCATGGGGCGGATTACCATACTGTATATCCCAAATAGCACTTCAGGTGTCGGTCCCCATGTACCCCTAAAGACTCGTTTACAAGCCCTGAAAGCACATATGACTTTCTTGGTTCGAGCCTCAATATGATCATTCCAGCTCAGTCGTGAGTCCAGAATTACTCCCAGATATTTAACTACCCCCTTACATTGAAGAGTTCTTCCCGCCAATGTAATTGTGGGAAGTCTCCCCATTTTCCTCTTTTTTGTAAAAAGTACCACTTCGGCCTTTTCTGGATTCATTCCGAGTCCTTCCCTATGGTATCATCTTTTCGCGATCCTGAGGGCCCGTATAATTAGGCTCTCCAGGTCCCGGATATAGCGACCAGGGAACAAAATGATCAGCCTAGGCCTGTCTATACAAACCAGCATCATTCAGTTCACTCAACAGGCTGTCCACCACAAGGCTCCATAGCAAAGGCGATAGCACTTCTCGCTCTGGACAGCCCTTACTTGACAGTTACATTGCTAAGCTCTGCATATATTATTCTCTGAGTTAACATTGCTTTGATCTATGCGACTACTGTCGGTTTAGAGCCTCGTTGTTGTAGAGCATTGCATATCGAATCGTGAGATGTATTGTTGAATATCGATAAAGGTACCTAAGGCAGATCGTCCACCCAACAGCGCGTTTTCGACTCTTGTGACGAGTCGGTGTAGGGCCGCACCTGTAGATTTTCCTGCCTGATAGGCAAATTGCAAAGGATGTAAGAGATATTGTACCTTTCTTAATGTGTCGATCCACTAACTTTTCTAGTGGTCAGGCTGTTAGGGCGGAGAAACTTAGTATTTGTGTAGTCTGTTCTTCATACTTTGGGAAAACAAGACAACTTTTGTTTCCCTCTACGTCATCGGTATGTATCCCAAGCTCACCCATGAGCAGAATAGTTTCACTAGGTGGTTTATTATGATATAGGAGGATTTTTTTTGGTAAAGCTGGGAATATACCATTTTTACCAGGTGACTTGAAACGGGCAAAAGTTTCCATCGACTATTTCACCCTTTCATATGTCCCTATTGTTCTAACTAACTTGTAGTCATGATGTGCTAAGGGAAAACTTCGTTTTTTAGATTCGCCCTTATATCGATTTGATCCTCGAAAGTGCACTCTTAGTAGCTCCCCTAGGGCCCCTTTTGTGTCGTGGTTTGACCTCCTTCAGGAAGAGCCAGTGCTCCAATCCGGGCACCAAGATCTCTAGATAGTATTTTGCAGAAGCGGGATGCTGAGGGCATGCTTTCTATGCTCTCGCAATATTTCTTCCACACGTTTCTCTATAGGTCCTTTATATGTTTCTTTTATTCTCTCTGGGCAGTTTTATATTCTTCCCAGCATATTTCAGTTCGGCATTTTAGCACTTTTTTAAAAAGCTTTCGAAGATTTTTCCGGTGGTTTCCGATTTGAGAGTTTCTTCGTGTTATTTGACAGCTAGCCTCAAATGAACCCCGAAGTGCATTACTGATATTTTCGGTAGTGATTTCCAAATCAGCTTCATCACGGTATCTCGATAAGAACCCTATGACTTTGCTCCCCAGTTTCTCTCGAAAGAGGTCCCAGTGTGTAGTTCTAGGGTTTCTATATTCCGCTATTGCTACGTCTTGTTCAACGTCAGTTTCAAATAGGATGTGTCGGTGATCTGACAACGAAGCCTCTGAACCAAATTCCCATTTTTTCACCAAGTTCTGCATATTTGAAGTACAAATAGTTAGATCTATGGCAGACTCTCCTCTTTTTGTAATAAAAGTTGGCATGTTCCCTCTGTTAATAAATTCCAGGTTGTTGATACTGAGGAAGTCCAGTAAATTTCTTTTCCTGGGATCGATATCCCTGCACCCTCATAAAATGTGATGTGCATTGGAATTGGAGCCCAACAGAAGTGGTAAGTGTTCCTCCTCGCAATATTTTACTAAGCTCATCACCTCGTGTGGAGGACTTTCTCGTTCCGCGGGAAAGTATGCTGATGCCACAACATAACTCTCACCAGATTTAAGAGAAATTCTCACCACTACCAGGTCACTACTACTGAGTCTTAGTAGAGGGAAGTTGTTGAATTATAATACAAGTCCCAGGGCTCTCACAAGAGGTGCAATACACTAGTACTCTTCCCGTAGAACTCAGACTCCTAATCTTACTACGTCAGCCATGGCTCCTGTATTAGAGCAAGCTGAAGTCGCTATTCATTGACTTTTTATGCAGGGCAGCAGATGGTGCTTTTCCATGTTGAAAATTAGCCTGTATGATTTTAATCAGGCATGTTGTATATAAAATATTATGTGCTATTTTTAGGAGTATCCTCATCAACGCACTCTTAACCTAGAGTTTTTAAAAGAAAAAGAACCAAGTCAAGAAAAAGCAATGTGGACTTACCTGAGGAAGTTGTTTGATCCTCTTCTGATTAAAGGGACAGCGCTTAGTTGCTGTCTCCTTCTGCAGGCTTGGGACTCATAGGGGCCTCCTCTTCAGCAGCTCTATCCTCGTCCTTTTTTTCAGAAGATCGTGATCTCCTAGTTCTTGCCTTGTCGCTTCTCAATGGTTGCCTTTTAAAGGTTACCATTGCTCTCGTTGCACCATAAAATAGCTTGCATTCTAGTTCTTCCAAGACCTTTCCTGAACTCTCATCGATCCCGAAAATGAGCCGAAGTCCTTTAGGTTCCTCTTTTCGCTCCCAGATCCTCCATTTGGAGCACGAGAGTCCAGGATTTGCCCTTTTCAGGCGCCTCAAAGTTGGTTGGGCGAGTTCTTGATGCCAGAAATCCAAAGAATGCCCTGCGCAACTTGAAGGTGGCCATATTGGTGACTACCAGCTAATCTTATCAAGGCCTGATCTTCGCCAAGTCTCTGGCGAGCCAGTCCTTAGACATTCGATTAGCAGCAGTGGCCAATAATTGGCCTCTCCACAGCCTCGTCGACAAAAAACGAGGAGTTGGAGCATTGCTTCTAAAGGGAGTATCTATAATGGCCTCCATTACTGCATCCGAGAATTCCATTGCCTGGATGTTAGTAAAGTCGGCAGATTGCTCCGCTCCACTCACCACCATAAGGACTCGTCTTCGGACACCTGAGCATAAGTGTCATGTATCTCAGTGGATTTCTCCCTTCAGGGATGCTTATTTGCCTCACGGTGTCCTTAGGCGCTGAGCCCGGAACTCTTTGACGTTTATTTGCTGGGTTGCCACCAGGTTTCTTGGAAAGCACCTTTTCAGAGCCTCTCGACTCGGCTGACGACCCTTGCTGTCTCTTCAAAGGAGAAGTGCCCTTCTGGGAAGGAGCAGTCTCCTGTCCCCGCTACAATCGAGCCCTCTTCCTTCTTTTTTTTTGGCCCCAAAGACGTTGGGTGTTTTTGATTTGTTTGTAGGCCTTGTACAGGACCTTCAACAGGAATTACTGTTCCAATTCCTACTGCATGAATAGGACCGGGAAGTGCTGTATGGTTTCTTGTAATCCTAACGGGAAAGAAGGTAGTGAAGGTGGGGGAGGTACCTGTTTGGTTTCTCCTCCGGGAGTAAGGGGAGAGTATGAGGGAAATAAATTGTCGATATCCGCGGCGCCACCTGTACGGGTGCAAGGCTGTTCTAAGCCGAACAGCCATTGAAGAAGCATGATTTCAAAATGCCAGCTGATATGTTGGCGAAACATCCTGAAGATCATTACATATACATATACATACACACACACACACACACACATATATATATATATATATATATACATAGATATATATATATATATATATATATATATATATATATATATATATATATATATTTGTATGTATGTTGTATCGTAAGTTTTCTCGGATGGTGGAATGTGCACTGGTGTCTTTT
The DNA here is from genome assembly GCA_034092305.1 of Diaprepes abbreviatus. NCBI lineage: Eukaryota > Metazoa > Arthropoda > Insecta > Coleoptera > Curculionidae > Diaprepes > Diaprepes abbreviatus. The sequence goes on from JASJET010000022.1 coordinate 4,853,623, forward strand.
CAGTTTTCAATAAGCTTAGTAGTAGAAAAATCTTCACGACGTATCGCCAACATCTCAGCTGGCATTTTAAAGTGATGTTTCCTCGAGGGTTGCTGGTCCTCTGCCGAACTTTTTATAATTTGACGCTTGAGTAGGTTTATCTTGGTTCTGCTTGGTTGGTTTTTTCGCTTCCCTGGGTCTGTGCCTTTTCGCGGCTCGTTGTCCTGTTTCTCTGATGTGTTATTTTTGGTTTGATTTTGAGTAGGGTTTTCCATGTATTGAAGATATTTTGTGCATCATCTATCTTGTTAAAGTTTTAGCGTGATGGAAAGTGGTGAGATTCGGCGTTCAGGTATATGTCTCTGTGTGTAAATTTTCTGTTGATCATATAACCGATGCTTGGGTCGTCATTTCTGGTGATTATAAGGTCAAGAAAAGGTACCTACTTGTTAACTTCGACCTCCAATGCGAAATGTATATGGTGATGAATGCCGTTTAGTTCTTTAGTTCTTCTAAAATTATCTCTAGGTTGGATCTTCCGTGTGATGAAGATGTTATGCATATAACGTTTCCAGGGGGATGGTTTTGTTTTGGTTTTTTATGGCTTCTGTTTCGAATTATTTCATAAAAAGGTTTGCGATGACTGGTGATAGCGAAGATCCCATAGAAACACCTGTCGGTAGAAGTTATTTTTATAGAAAAATATGTGTTTTTGAGGCTGTGATCGGACAGGTCGATAAAGTGATGTGGGAAATCCTCGTTTATAGCAATCTGTTCTAGAGCTTCGTCAATTGTTTTGACTGGGTACAGGGACTGAAAACTGGAAAAATACCAATGCACATTTCACCCTCCTATATATATATATATTAAAAATAAATAATTTCACGGTCTAAGAATTTGGAAAAGTAGTTTTTTCACCTTAAAATCGCTAATAAAGGAGACAGAGAGCTTATCCACTGCGAATTCTACTTTAATTAGCTCTCTATACGTGTTTCGACCACTTAATAGTCTCATCAGTAACACTATTTGTAACTGTTATTGATAATAGTCCGGCATCAAGTTCTGCGGGTAATATCCTATCGATATTTTATGAACTGGAGATTTTAAATAGACAGCTGTTTTCTCAGCATTTTGCTCTCGGTTCATTACAGCTCCACTGACGAGACCATTAGGTAGTCGAAATTAGTATGGAGAGAGAATCAGGTGGAATTCTCTGAGAATAAGCTGTCTGTTCCTTTTCTTAACGGTGTTAAGGAGAAAAAACTATTTTTCCAAGTACATAGACCGTGAAATTATTTATTTTTAATAATTTCCTTCCGTCTTGGCGTTAGTTCTTCGTTTGTACTATTGTTGATAATAGTCCGGCATTTTACGAAATCGGAATCTTAAGTAGACATTTGCTTTCTGTGCATTTTGCTTTCGCTTCGTTACAGCTCTACTGATGAGACCATTGATTGTCGAAATTAGCATGGAGAGAGAACAATATACAGTGTGACCAATAAAGTCCGTATCATATGAGATTTTTTTTTATTATTAGCTTTATTCGAAATTTGGTTTTGGCATCAATTTCTGCTTCGATCGATATTAACCAAAAAAATAGTGGTCTGTGAAATTTTAATTTTTTTCCAAAAAAAAATTAAAAGTGGAGTTAAATCTCAAAATATCGAAAGAAGAAGTTATTATAAAAAGTTTTTCTAAATGCGATTTTAGCCATATGCAAAATTTCAGCTGTATAACATAATTTAGATTTTTTGTATATTGCACCACTGTTGCAACATAATACTCAACGTAACCTGCATAAAACTTCTTAGTTTTGATAATTCTTCATCCCAGATGTATTCTGTAACGCCATAATAAATGTGTGTTTTTCTATAAAATCCAAATAGGGCTTATAAAATTTGGTCACTTGTGATGCAAAGTTAATTTGTTTTTGACCCTGTAAAAGGTAACTTCATAAAATAACTAGTTTTGAAAATGTAGTTTGTGTCTAAAAGTAACAAAAAATATTATAGTTAAGACAAACAAGTACACGGTGTCATCAGTAAAGTCTGCATTAGGTGGAAAATAAATATTAAATGCGTTCAATTTTTATTTTATGATTTCTTTATTAGAAAATTTGAGTCTTCTCAATTAAACTATTTTTTTAATATTAATTTGTATTACGTTTAGTCATCAACTATATATACATATATATATATATATATATATATATATATATATATATATATATATATATATATATATATATATATATATATATATATATATGCTACAAATTGCGAACAACCCAAGAAATTTTTCCAGAAGACCATGAAAAACGTATCGTGTTTTGTGAAGACAAAATGGAAAGCGCTAATAGGTTCATCAGCAACATTTTGTTTACTGATGAATCTCCTTGCACAGCCGTCACAATCCTTCTATCACCGTAGAATACTCTAGAGAACATAATATTCTCAAAATGTTAATATATAGGCTGGTATGTTAGGAGATTTTATCATTGGACCCTTTTTTATTATTGGAAACCTAACTGCCAACAAATGCGTCATTCCAGCTGTTCGATACTGAATATCAATTTTGAGGAAATTTGGTTTCAGCTCATAATACGAGGGAAGCGCAACGGTTTTTTCAAACTATATTTCCAGAGCACCTCAATAGCATAAGGAGCATTCAAATGCCACCCAGGTCTCCCGATTTGGCTCCAAACGATTTTTTTCTTTGGAGTCATATTTCCCAAAAATTTTGTCGGCACAGATATGAACGTGAATGAACTGAGACAAGAAATAATGAAGTTCTCATAAATATAACCCCTGAAGTTTTGGCAAATATGCGAACCGCATTTTACAATTGACTGGATTATTGTCTCGCTCAAAGTGGAGGCCTGTTTGAACACCTCTTGTAGAATTCGTATGTATTGGAGAATGACAAAAGAGCTCTTAACCAAAAAGGCAATGAATGAAAAGTTCTTTTTATTATTTTTATTACAGTCGTATTATTTATTCATTTATGTTAACTAATAAATATTATATTACATACAAATTATTTGCATTGGTATTTGTCCTAAGCATACAGAAAAAAGTACTTTGGCCTTTTTCACGATTATTGATATCCATATATTTATTTTTAAAATGCACTTTGAACTCAAGCGCAATACTTTATTCATAGAAATTCTTTTTATTTTGTTTTTAAATTACATATTTAACAGCTATTGAACCACACTAGATATTTTTTGAATTGATTTTCATGATTTTATAGATTCCGTGTGCTATGCTGGATCCCATAATCTATATTTTTTATTTTAAAGATTAAATGCGTACTCAGCCACGTGAAAATTCATTTACACCTATTTTCGTCCATTTCGACCCACTGTATTGCTGGAAGTAAGCTACGATACAATAGTTATGCTTTATTTGGCTTCTTCAAAAGAGTAAATTGGATTGTCCGTTTCTGTCTGTTACATTGCCGTTATTTACATGTTTTGTTCTTGGATGTATTATATATATATATATATATATATATATATATATATATATATATATATATATATATATATATGTATATATATATATATATATATATATATATATATATATATATATATATATAATTTATTTTTGTATCTTAAACCTTTTGTTAAATTTTTTTTTCTAATATTTTTTTGGGTATAGGTTTTTCCACTAGAGAAACAAGGAAGCAATTTTTCTTACGTTTCGCTCTATATAGTGAGCTTCTTCAAAAGAGTTGGTATATTTAATTTACATCTACAAAATTACAAAGTTTTTTTATATAATAAACATATATCACAGTAATTACACATTTATATTTTTAATTTAATTAAAATTAATAAAAATAAAACAGATTTTAAAATAGTCTTAAAGTTTAAAATTTAAAACAATACAACAGGTGAAAATAGTGAAGATTATAAATTCAATAATGATTCTTGGTATGCAACTGATATGGATAGATTTCTTTTTATAAAAAGCAAAAAATAGGAAAAAAGATTATTATTTAATTTTTAATAACATTCTTTCATTTGCATGAGTGTGTATGAAATCGTTCCAAGCATCATTACATTATTTCTCATATTTATTATAGAGTTGCTTTAAGTATGTTTTATTAAAATATCAAATTATAGTATATCTGACTTAAGTTTTTGACATCTTGCTTGTCATTTACAACATTTTTATCTTTTTTTTATGTGTATCATTTCTGTTCATGTTTAGGTAAGGATGTCGATGCGTTTTTAGTATACTTGTGTCCATTCCCTCTATTTTCAATATATTGTGTCGTCATGCCAATGTATTTCTTAGGACAGTTTAGGCATGGAATTGCATATATTACGTTAGATCTTTTTTTGGTGGGAACTTTGCTTTTTAATTTCGTATAAAATGATCCTAGTAAATTGTTCGCCTTATGGCATACCTTTATGTTATGCTTATCCAAAATATATTTTATTTTTTCAGACAGTTGGTTTACATACGGTAATGCAATGAAAGTGTTTTGTGTTTTGGTATTGTTTTCAATCCGTTCATCAGTAGAAAAATCTTCACGACGTTTCGCCAACATATCAGTTGACATTTTCAAGTGATGATTCCTCCTTTATAGGTGCGATCTGCTTGGTTTCCCAGAAATTTGTAGTGTTTCCTGTCCTGATGTTGGAATAAAGCTGATATCGTTCGCTTATTCTTTATGCTGTTTTTATGTTCATGGACCCTGGTAGAGATTTTTCTCTTTGTTTGGCCAATGTATTCTTTTTCACAGTCTCCACATGGGATGCTGTACACTCTCTGGAGTTGTGGTCAATACCCGGAGCGCTCAGTCCCCCCACTCCTTGACCTTGATCTTGCCCCTCCCCATTTGGTATCGCCCTTGGCCATGACACTCGACCTTGCGTCGATATAACCTTGAAAAATGACATGGGTTCAATGTTGTGGGTGGCCTGGACCTTGACCTTGTTCGAGGTCACCTTGACTTTGCTGAAGGTCATCTTGGGTGTGTGACCTTGAAGTAGTTACTTGTGCCTTTTAATACTGTGAGATGATCTTGAAATGGTTTTGACCTTGCAAATTCTTCTATAAAACTGTGTGAGTCTATTTGCATCATTCAGCGTGAAATGTCAGATACGGAAATATCTAAAAATAAAATTATAGAGCAAGTCGGCAGAGTAATTTGTTTATATCAAGTTTTTTTTTATAAAGATGTATGTTATTAAAATTAAACATATATTTTCTTAGACAATCTCGATGAAAAGTTGGAACTTGGACAATAAAATACATTATCTAAGAAGTACGGTCCTTTTCCCACATCTATCCGTGGATTATTAGTAGTGAACATAACCCGATCCTCTCCATCCCCCCACTCCTCGACCTTAGCCTTGACCCTGCCCCACCCCTCTTTGGCCCCGCCCACATGTCCTTGCCACTGACCTTGAAAGTGCACGTGTGCTTTGTCCTCGGCCTTGACCTTGTGTTCAAGGTTGCGTGTGAGACCTTGACCTTGACCTTGGTCGGGACGACCTTGACTTTGTTGGAGGCCATCTTGGGTGTGTGACCTTGAAGTAGTTATTTGTGCATTGTAATAGTGTGGGATGATCTTGAAATAATTTTGACCTTGTAAATTCTTCTATAAAACTGTGTGAGTCTATTTGCATTCATTCAGCGTGAAATGTCAGATAAGGAAATATCTAAAAATAAAATTATAGAGCAAGTCGGCAGAGTAATTTGTTTATATCAAAGTAATTTAAAAAGTTTGTGTGAATTTAAAGAAAAGGGTCTAACATTTTTTCCTCTCGAATATTTAAAAGCTTATATCGATTCACTGAGTTTACAGCAAATTTGGGATAAGGTGCCAGTGCCATATTGGTGTGACAAGGAACTACAGATGAACTTACCTTGTTACATTCAACTATGAACAAATATATCGTCATTATATAGATGGGCCACCACCAGCAATAAAAAAGTGTCGTGAGTGAAAAAATAAGTGAAAAATATGAATAGTGATTTGCAAGAGACAATAAAAAAATTGGGCAACTTCATTGAAACAGCAAGTAATTACTTCAATGATGCAGGGAAAAGTCGACCAGAATGGGCGTCGCGCTATTGTGATTTAGCTTTTGAATATGAAAAGGCTGCCAATGCATGTCATAAATATTGCAGCAAGACATTAAATTGGTTCCTGCAACAGCAACAGCCTAAGATGTTTACGATTGAAATAGTGTCGGATGAGATAGAGTTTTGAACAATAAAATGAAAACGTACAAAATTAATTTTTTATAATTTTTGTATTTGTGCAATTAAATAACTGTAAATAAATATTTGTTACAATCACAGTTTTGTTTTGTTCCTTTTATAAATATATCAACCCAGTAGATAATAGTCAGTTTTCTTTTTGTCAGCTGAAATATTTAGTATAAATAGAGCAAATAAAAATAAAATAGTTTAGTTAAGATTAAAAATGCGTCTAGGAAACAACAAAATTGATAAATTTGGTCATCAGAAATATAATGAAAAATATCATATATTATCCGGGCACCAGGGATTGGTTTTACACTTAGAGCGGATGGGCAGAATGATATGGGTGGAAAAACCATAACCAATTCAGGCGAACCTAAAAGTGATGACGATGCTCTGACAAAAAACTTTGTTAATAGAAAGTTTTACAATTTTGCAGTTGTAAAATGTGACATATTTAACAAGTATGTCCTCCCCCTGATATACAAGAATAATAGTGAGCTTAAAACAAAAATTGAATTTGTTCAGAAAATACTCTATCATCAGCCTTTATATGACTTATTAAGCGCACTGTCGTATAGCTCGATCCCAAAAAAGGAAATCTAAAAAAGAGAAACCAGGTTAAAAAAAAGAAGAATGCATTCCGAGTGGCATAACCTTGAAGATAACGTCATCGTCGTCGGTGAATTGGATCTTCCCTCCAAAATTATTTAAATATTATTTATGTGTATGATGTTTTATTGTCGTTGTTATTGATGAGATGATGAAGATTGAAATAAAAGACTTTATTTTACTATATATTGGTTATTTATTTTACATTTTAAATTAAAATTATACTCATAGAATATCTGATTTATTTATCCAAGAGTTGAACTGGTTCGGAAATCCTAACCATTTGACAAACAATTGATTGGTGTGATTTTCCTTGCGTTGTCTAAGGACCTTTTGTACTAGATAAACGCCAGGATTGCTCGTCTTTTGTAGTTCTGACTCGTGAAAACACCCTCTTATAGACTGATCTTCTAACGATTCCAACATGTAAGTAGGTGGATTTGTAACGTTAACTTTTAAGATTTTAAACAGTTCAGTTGACAAAGAGGGCGTATATCCTTTATCGAATAAGCTTTTGTACTTGCTAATACGCACAATATCACCCATGAAAAATTTGGATTTTTTGGGTACAATTTTTAAATAATCGTATGCTGTACATTGCGTTTCTTCTTGCACATCTGCTGGCTTCATTTCAATGGTATGATGTTTCGAATGGTTATAGGCTTTTGTTACTGATGATAATATATGTATTCATTTGTAAGATCTTCTTGCCGATAATTGTTTATATAAGTTATTTTTAAAAGTTCTTATGACTCGTTCAACAATATTGCAGCTTTCTTTGTGCTGAAAGTTGAATGATGATTTATATTATATTTTTTCATCAAGACTTGAAAGTTACCATTATAGAACTCTTTTCCTTGATCACTTTCCAAGTTTGTTGGTGTATATGATGCCTCTTCAATGATGCTTTTCATCGCACTAATAACTTCTATACCTGTCTTGTTTTTTATCCCTTTGGCATATACAAATTTAGAATAGCAATTTATACAGACCAAAATATAAAGATAACCATCGTTTTTATCAGTATATTGTTGCATTTCGGCCAAATCAATATGCCACAAATTCCTTTATCCTTATGTTATCGTATGCCTTCTAATAAATTTTTTTAACCGTTCTATGCAGTTCATTAACAATTTTGGTTTTTTCTAGACTGAGCTCTATATTATTAATTAATATTAAAGGTTTTAGATCGAAAGAAGATCTGAAGAATATCATTAAATATTGGTCTTAATATATTATACCTTCTTCTTCTAATTCCCCTATGATTGTTATAATTTCATTTTCATGTCCAGTGTGTCCACCCACTTTGGATCTCGACAACAAACGTAAATTATCCACCAACTCTTTAGCTTTGTTCCAGTAGACATATTGAAATATTTTCGAAGATGATCGATTTTTTTGTGGGTAACTATGGTTTTTTGGAAAGATATTTTCTTCTAATGCCACCACCTAATTTTGTGTTCATCATCAGAGGTTTAGTAATTCGTAAATATTTGTTCCATTTGGTCTCCAATAAACAATCACTTTTTTTATAATTTTTGTAGACAACACTCGTGGATTCCAAAATATTCTTGTACTTCGTAAGTACGTTATCACTTAATTGTGGTTCCTTGCCTACACTTGGGGGTGTTTTTAGATATAACAAGTCATAAAGTGCCGGTGATCCATCGTATTCTATAATATTTTTCCCCTTTTTGTATAAGGCAATATTTCCATTTGGAAAACGCACCTCCAAATTACCAATAAAATTTTTGGCACGATCTGTTTTTGAATCAAAACATACACTATACAGTGTCGTATAGAGATGGTGTAATCCTTTTAGGTGTGCGTTTAAGATATCGGAATTTGCGGTATCAGCGGATGCGAGAGATCTATTAGTTGATGTCAAAGGTGTATTAAATATCGATTGGTGAATATCTTCTTTGGAAATGCGATACTGCTTCTGCTGCTCTATAGGTGTAGAGGTTGGAAATTAATGTGTAAGTTGGGGAAAACCAGATATTTGAGTCGACTGCACTGATGCTCTGGGATTATGTGTAGCTGGATAATGTTGCTGTTGTTGACGTTGCCTGACCACATCAGATATAGTTTTTAAGGTCTTAGAAATGAGTTCAAAATTTTTTTTCAATTCCACCACATTTATTTCTCCAGCCGCTTTAAATTTGTTTAAATTTTTTTCTAACGGCATTGGTAACTTTCATTAGTTTACGTTTTAAATCGATCGCATTATTCACGATGTTAATAAAGGACGTTTCAACTATCAAATAAGTGTTTTCTCTTATTATTATAGTAGTATATAGCTATCAAATCCTTTACGGTATATTCTCGATTTCACATCACTGTCTTTATTAATTACAAAAAATCATACTCAACATTTTGAGCACAGTTCTTGAAATTGAGTAAAAGTTTGATCCGGCGAAACGTGGTCGAAAAATATGTATTTCATATTCAACTCATCTTGTTTAAACATAATAATAAAATTGGCATAGTCTTGCACAAGCTGTTTAGGCAACCGCGATTATGTTTACGCTAGGTAAAATGAGTCGATATTTTTATGACGTGCCATGCTAAAGTATAATCTTATAACATCTTGTTTTTCACATATAACATCATCAAAGATAAATATAGAGTTTGGTTTTGCATCGGACGATTCCACAATATTACTTGAATCACTAAAATCACAGTGGTCTAAACCTTTGATTGAGGTGCCAAAATTTTCCTTAAATAGTCATATTTCGGTTGATACAGAGATTTCGAGTAAATATAAACATTTTCGGAACTTAGCCCAAGTGAGTGTGTTAACAGCCATATCACGACACTGTCATTCAGATGCCGAGCGTCAAACGAAGTGGACTAGCTTACGAATCCAGTAAAACTGGACACGGTATTTTGAATTCGTTAATAAATAAATTACCATTCGAGGTACCCATTTCCGGTTATCAATATGGCGGACCCGGAACAAAAGTATTAAGACGTGTAACATTAATCCTTTGGATGTCGCATGCAATAAACACGATTTAGCCTATTTACATAACAAAAACCCCATAAGTGCGAGACATCGAGCGGATTACGAGAATGCCAAGAAGAAGAGAATTCGATACTTTCGAGGTGTTGATGTGAGGGATTCGTTACCTAGACAAGGTCCTCAATATTACGAAACAGCTATAGTGATTTGGATAGAACGTCTGGTGCAGGGACTCATTTGGTAGCTAATAGAAAAAACAATTCTAAAGTAACATATTATGACAGCTTCGGCGATTTATCCCCACCGATCGAATTAGTGGAATATCTGCAAACGGGATCCGAACTATCAAAAATTATTTACATACGGTCGTCAACAGGATTTTGGAACAGTCTCGTGTGGACATTTATGCTTAAAGTTTCTTGTCGAATCATCACCGTAAAATATGTCATCATCGCTACCATTAACACCGCAAATGGATCGCAGTAACTATACTAAAATGTTGCAATCACTGAAGGCATTTCATCTAGCTGGTGGATTAAGGAACATGACCGTGAAACAGCTAGAAAACATGCCCAAGGAACTAATGATTGCATTAGCCCAAAATGAAATTCCATTCGTTTGGGATAAGTTGGCCGAGCACCTCAAAAGCGATATCGATATATTCAAATATCAGTGTGGTTGCAAATATTATTCCAGCAGTAATTTAAACGAGGATACGGGTGATGACGTTCCTACGCCTAGAAAAATATTTTGTTGTTCCTGCAAAATCAGCGATGTGCGCATAAAAGCAGGAAACAGCATAAAAACATCACCATCTAATGCAGTGTGAAGATGAATCTTTTTAAATATTGCCACTAAGAATAAAACCGAGATGTGTGATGTTTTAATGGTTAGTCATGTCTTATACGTTCACACTAACAGAACACTTGAGTGTCTTAAGTGCCGATTTTTATCCACCCATCGAATTACATAAATAAAACAAATATGATCTTGCATTTCTGGATTTTACACATACAATTCAATTTTTAATGTGGATGAAAGCAACAATAATTTTGCCTCGCTAGTGAGCCACTCGCGCAGCCTACCGGCCTTTAGCACGCAAGCGGCTACACCAAGAAAAAATTAATAGGCCGCTTGTTTGCACGCGACTTCATTACAGGAAAAGCAAATGAGACGGTCGTCACTTATACGTAGTCCAGCTGGCGTCGGTTGGCTAGGGGGACTTTTTATGGCGCGAAGCGCCTTTGTTGTCAAATAAATCCAACGTGATTTGCCATGTATTTCAACCCTTTGAACAGTATGTTGAATTTAACTAACATTTGCACACTATCATACCCCCTCCAACTTTCTTGAATATATGTAGGGGCGGTATTCGAATTATTTTAGCATTATACATTCGACCGTCAGGATGGCAGAGACTCCAAAAAAGGTTTTTGGTATTGTAAATTCATTTATGCCCAGAAAATTATGTACGTATACGGAAAGCAGGGGTACCGCACCAGCACTAGCACCGTCGGTACCGCCTGCAACGTCAGCACCGACTGCATCGCCGGCACCAGAGGTCCAGGTGCAGCCAAGAAGAAGACCAAGGACTGCACCTAGGTCGGTGTTACTATCGTTTGGGTATTTTCCTACGGTAGACACCCTATCCTCCCCAGGCCCTTTTAGGGTCACAAAAAGGGTCCTTTTCAGAACCACATTATATTTTTTATTGAAGTTTAGTAGTCGTCACTTAAGGGGCGAGATATTCGTGTAACGACGATTTGTCTCATTACTTAAGTGTCAAGTTATAGACTCGAGAAAGAGGTAATCGTTTAATCTCTGACCTATGAAAGTGTTAACAGTCCAACCAATGTTTCTATTATTTTTATTATTATTATTTTAATTTATTCTTAACAAAATGTTAAGAAGTAGTCTTATTTTCTCAACCAAAAAAAAGCAAATTCCGTGTCTTAAGTTTTTGAAAAAATCAATAATTCTATAAGCTCTCACCAACGCACAACATTTAGAACGAGCTGGTGGGGTGGGGGTAGTTCTATATAACTGAGTCCGAGCGAGTTACACAGTCATATCCACTTCGACTTTCAGGCGACTAACATGGAAGAAGAAAGACCCCCAAGCAGAGGCTCTTCAATATTTAGCGAAGAGACCGTCATCGGCAACGTTGAAGAAGTGGAGGACTTCGACTTGGACTTTGAGATTGACGTCCTACTATGGGACGACCTAGATGAGTCAATAACATTGCTCTATGACCACGATCCTAGTCTTGTAGAATTGGACGACGTGGGTGACTGGGTGCTTCAGCGCCTCGAAGACGACAGTTTGCAGCCAGAACCGGAATCTACGGAGGATGGGGTGTTGGAGATTCCAGTATCGCCGACGCTCGAAGATCCCCAGGGTCCTTGCGACTCTTCGAGCTGGCGGTCTGTCGATGAGGATCTGCCACTGTAAGCCTCACACCCTCCCTAGCCCTTTTTAAGGGCACAAAACAACGGTCCTTTTCAGGACTACAAAATATTTTGATCGTAGTTTTAGTTCATATTAGTACTTTGTTACTAATATTATATTTATAGAACATACAATATTGGATACAAGGTATTAAATTTTAGGTGCTGGTGGAACCCGACAATATCGTTCGTTCGTATATGAGACCACATACAACTCTGGTCCCAATACGTAATACAACATTTGTTCTTACCCCCACCAGTAATTTGTCTATATATATATATATATATATATATATATATATATATATATATATATATATATATATATATATATATACGGCCACCAATACTTATTACAATCATTTGAAAGCAAAATGCCGAATGAACAACAACAACCAGTCAGATGTCCGGTGGTATATTCTACCACGGACAATTGTTTGCAATGGGATTTGAATGATTCTAGAAGGTATGCCCTCTGGGATATAATAATCCAATGGGCGGATAACAACGCCACCGTTGAAGGACTGTGCGACTCTACAACGCCATAAAGAGTCGCATATTTCTTGCCACACAACAAAACGGTCCTTTTCAGGAACACAAAATACTCTAATTGTAGTTTTAGTTGGTTATAATACTTTGTGACCAATATTTTATGTTTTTTTTTAAACATACAATATTGAGACGCAAAGTATTAGAAGTTCTGGCGGCAGAACCTGAACTTCCAAAACCGAACCAGTTTTAGCATGGTTGTAAATATATTCAAATAATATTTACAACTATTGCTATTATGTAGTTTTAGTAGATTAAGGAAAATTTTTTAACACCTAATATAATGCGAGAAAGTTCCTATACGAAATAAAACACCAAAAAATATATTTTCAAGCAATTTTTATTCTATATATAAAATTATATATGTGTAAAAAAGTATTTGTTACAATTTAAAAATCTCTTTTATCAAACACTTTTTCTTATTAAAATACAAAATATATTTACAAAATTAATGCTATAAATTAAAAACTAATACCTACAACTATTTAACACCTACCACAAAACTTATCAAAGTTCGCTAATTGTCTTTTGAATCTCGAAATTTCCCTTTTTTTTAGTTCTAATTGTCTTTCTAATTCTTTCACTTTCACACGTACTTAGTTTTTCACTGTCTTTTTTTTATTTTCACTATGTCTTTTGTTATTTTGTAAATGTCCGACAATTTATTTAATTGGGAGCTGGTAAAATCTTTGTCCCACTATGGTTGAGATGCCCCCGAACATGCTGAAGAAACACTTTCGTTTGGCGATGAATACCTTCAAAACATTGCCTAAACCGCTTATTCATAGGTTTGCGGCATACCAATATCGGAGACAGTGGCGCTTGGGAAGACTTTACCTTCGACACTTCCTCTTGTATAGTAGCCTGTGTTGGTGGCGTTGGTCCATCGGGACCTTCGATTATTTCCAGTTTGACAGACAACGGCTCTTGCGGCGTTTCCAGAAAGTGTGGCTGCGGAATAGAGACGGAGGGACGCTTAAAGTTGAACTTCTTCTTTTCTTACCCCGCCCCTTTAATCGCCGAATAAAAGGTTTTTTTATCGGCAATTTCCGATTTCAGCATGGTCAGAATTTTCTTTAATTTTGAACTTTTAGGAGAAGATGCCCGATTTGGTCGCGTCGCTTTTCGAACAACCACATCTCTTACCACTTTGATTTTCGGCTTCTTCTCCTCACTACAAGTTTTCAGAAAGTCCGCCGCTGACTCTATCAATTCCTCGTTACGGCCATCGTTAAGCGCATTATTTGCCTCAGCATCCCCTTGCTTCTAGTGCCAAGCCTCGAACATTCCTGGCATTAACACTTTGAGGCCACTAATGTTTTCCAATATATCTTGTTGAGATGCATAATTCGCATTAAGAGCATCCATTAGTGAACCAACACTTTTAGCTCTGGAAGATATCTTTCTTTTATATTTACGTTTAACTTTAACTGTAGCACTGGACTGTACTGTGTTCTAAAGAACTGTGCTTTTATGCTTATTTCCCCCTACTACACCACCTTTATTCCTTTTGTCTGATGCATCTAGTATTGTATTTAAACTTGTCAGATGCAAGGTCAAGGTCAACGTAACCGAAAATGCCAGGATTGTTTTTGAGTTTGTAATTTTCAAGGATTTTTGTCCCTGTCAAGGTTAATTAAAAAAGTAACGCATAAATATAGTACAGCGTTTGAAAAACAAAAACATATTCAAACATCATGTTGCTAACTAATGAACAACCTGGTGAAGCGGCCAAAACATACAGGCATATACCAAGATCTTTTCGTTTAACTTGTCATCGTTGTAAAAGACAAGGTATCTGATGGCGAAATGACCTCATATACAATTTTAAATACTTTGACCTTCTCAGAGTGGACTACTTTACTACCAGGGCAAGGACATAAATGAACGCACCATCCAGAGGAGAAATTGGATGATGCAAGAAGCATACCTGTACCGAAGGAATTAACTTATGTATTTTATTTTATTTTTGTTATATTTCTATTTCTTAATAATAAAGCAATAGTAAAGTGAATCTGTATGTATATTTATTAAACATTGCCTAAATTACGTTTTGCAATCCGTATTTTTCAGCAGAGTCTGTTTATTAATAAAATAGAACCATATATTTGAGTAAAATATAATGGTTTCAAATCAATCTTAAATAATAATGTTAGAAGTAAACACTATTGATAAGTTCGGTTGCAAAAGAAAATTTAAGGATTTTAAATTTATGCCCGAACCTTCAGGAATAGAATTTAAACTTACACCTGATGGAGATTACGACATGGGGAGCAAAAGATTGTGCTACTTAGCGGAACCTCTTGAAGGAGATGGTGAGGCCACACGAAGTTATGTTGATAATAATTTTTCTCAGTGTATGCAAGAAACGTAGACAGCTGTGTATGACTCAAAAATTGTTATTAAAGATATATTCAAAAACCAACTTGAAAGTTATGTACTCAAGAAATTAATTGGAACTTCTCAAGAACTTAGAAGATACATTGATGATATTGTTATTACAATATATGAACTTAAATAAGACGAACTACGTAATGAACTTAATTCTAGAATCTTGAAAATTGAGAAGACTATGCACGATGTTGTCAATAAAACTGTTCCACTTTAAACATTTACTCGTTGATCTGTGCGTTTAATTTATGTTAAACAAATTTTCAACAATCATTTTGTCGTTTGTTATGTGTCAATACTACATTAAATTTATAATTTTAAAATAAAGGTTGAATAAAAAGCAATCAAGTAATTAATACATGTTTTTTATTTAAAAAATAAAAAAATTGCAAGACTGCCGCCAGCTATTATTATTGCATGTCCAATGAAACTAATAGAACAATACAAATAATGAAATATGAATTTTCCACATTACGTGCTGTCCTGACTTAAAAATGATGCCAACACAATGACTAAATTTGGCAAATTTTCTTCAGAATCTGCTTTGTAAAAATCTATATCTGCATGTCACCAAGGTAGAGTTTTAGTTGAATTGGGAATTACATAACGTTTATCATCGCTATATGATAATGCTACTTTATTTAATACGTTGGTATACATGCTATGTAATTCACTTCTAAATGTCTTCATCTTTCTTAATATTTAAACCACCCGGTTCAACAATTCTTTCAAACTTATTATCGGGTCACCAGGAAACTCATCTTTCATTCTACCAACTATACAAATACTTTTAATTATGTTGAAATTATTTATTTCGGGCTAATTTGATGTATTAATTTTTTCGGGGTTTTCTGATATATATTACAGTCTTTGATATATCTAATATGGAAAATTCTACATATATATATATATATATATATATATATATATATATATATATATATATATATATATATATATATATTGATATATTAAATTAGCTAATAGACATTTTAGTTCTTTTTGTTTGTAAATTGCAGTTCAGGGATGGTGTGAATGATTTATAAGTAAAGTATATATATATATATATATATATATATATATATATATATATATATATATATATATATATATATATATATATATAGGTTTATTGTATACTATTTTAACTTTATTCATAGGTACAGCAACAAAATTTTCGGTAAATATCGAGCTACTATTGAAACTGGGATGGAATATTAATGCTCTAGCTCCATTTTTGCCTACACTGTTTTCGCATTGCATTATTAATTTTCTATCCTTTCGATTTTCCACATTTTCCATAGTTTCGTCAAAAATCGCGTTATTTTTTAATTTAAAAGTGTCTCTCGCAAATTTTGTGGTGGCTTTGTTATGTAAATCGGTATTAAAGTCAATACACGTCTTTAGTCTTTGTGATTAGTTAAACTGTAATACTCGATGAGTCTGCATTACCAATTACCACTTAGCCGTTGGCGATGGCTTGTTTTAAAGTTCTATAATGTATGTGTGGTATGATATTTTCCACTAGAAAGGGAAGATCAAAATGTGCATCATGCTGCTCAGTCGGATAATGCACATCCATTTCCAAGACGTAGCCATGTAAAGTATCATCACCAACAGCCATAATATTTAAATTGAGTATTTCGCGCTCTGTTAACCAAGGAAAACCGCCATATGGTAATGCTTGTGACATACTATGACCATATAGATTTGTAGCATGTTGTAAATAAAGATGGTTTTGTTGGGTCATATTCTGGTATATAAATATTATTAGCGATGTGCGTCCTTTCTATACATTGGCTTATGCCGCCGCGTATACCTATCTTAAAAAATGTATCATGTCTACTTTAATCATACGCAATATACAATCAAATGATAAACTTGGAAGGGTATAGTAGTTGGCCGGATCCAATTTATCGAATTTTAAACAATTTTCCCGAAACTGCTCAAAAAAATCGCACAATCGCAACACATCTGATTTTAAATACACGTCTGAATAGTCTCCCAAAGTGTTACACCCAACAAGCGCAATAGTTCTTTTGCTCACCTATAGCTTTCATGCATTCTTCCCGTACATTATTATTAAATTGAACTTTACTTGAAAGACCTGTATTTTTCATTTTTTCTATAGAGTCAATAAAGCTATAGGGAAAAACACCCTTTTAACGCATCAAATTAAATTACTCGATATTTGAAAAATGTTTTCGCGTTTCAATAAAATCGTCATCGTTTAAACCGTTGCCTAAATTTTGCAAAGACGTTGATAGAAATTTAAAACTGTCAATGAACCACAACTTTAAATATTTCTTCTTTACTTTTCCACATTTATTATCTAACTAAGTCAATTGTAATAAGCAAAGTGCCCTTAAAATGCAAACTAGTAGTGGATGACAAATCAATAGAACAACTCATGACCTTTAATTACTTAGGAGTTGAGATATCCGCAAACCAAGACAGAACAAGAGAAGTAAGAAACCAAGTAAAAAAGGCAAATAGAATCTCAGGAAGCCTGGCGGATATAATATGGCACAACACATACATGAGCAAGGACGCAAAAACAAAAATCTACAAGACCTGTATTCGATCGATAATGACGTACGCAATAGAGACGAGAGCTGACAACACAAAAACAAAATCAATTTTAAGAACTGCCGAAATGAAAGTACTAAGAAGAATATCGAGATACACATTAAGAGATCACATACGCAATTCAACAATACGCGAGGAACATGGAATGCAGGATATAGTAAGATGGGGACGGAAGCGCAGAAGAGCCTGGAATGAGCATGTAGGAAGAATGGCGCAAAATAGGATAGCGAGAATCGCCCGAGATGGAAAACCGGAAACCAGAAGACCAATAGGTAGACCACCTAAAAGATGGAGAGAGTTCTGGATTTCAACATCAAATGAAATGAATGATTGAGTTGGAAAAAACAGGCTATAAGCCTATAACAAGAGGAAGAAGAAGAAGAAGATTATCTAAATAATCATGTACATAAATGCTTTTGCTAAAGGATAAGTACTTTTCTTTACTTTGAGCCAAATTTATCAATTTTTAAATTCACTGAGGGTATTTGCGTGAAAATATGGTTATAATCCTAGTTTTGATGTAAAGTTAATGCTGATGGTGTACAAAAATTAATGAGACAACCATCACAAAAATATAATTTATGTTCTTGAGAACTAATTTGACTTGAAACTAAACGTGATAAGTCCTTAATCCAACAATAATGACTTTTTGAGCAAGTCCTTTGTAGCTAACAATAAATTTACATGCCTATCCAACTTTCTTGACGAATAACTGTGTGGACCAATAACTTCATCTATTATTTTATTATTTTCGTATTTAGATTCTAGACCGTACACGTTAATGGATATGTTGTCCATTTCCTCAAATTTTTTAATGTCACGTAATTTTACCGGAAAATCCATACCTGTTAAATTTAGTATTCTAGAAAAAGGGGGATAGGATGTTAGCTGTGAAGGCGCTGTTGCTGGCGGAACCAATGCTGATTTTTCAGCCTACGCAAAGAAACATTCTTCCTGGTTTATCACATTGACGACAGCTCCTCTCTTTTCAATAAAGTACAGCAACTTGATGTATGATGAGCCACTCATAAGCATATACTTGTTGATGCTGACTTCCAAGTATAAAATTGGCACAAGAGCCCATCCTATAAAAAGAAAAAGAAACTATAAGAATTACTTAAATATATCGGGTTTTGATTTTTACGTACCTGTATCTTTCTCCTCAAACGTTTTTATTAATTCGATGAAAGAATGGTACACGGCAACCAAATTACTTCCTACAGTAATTATTTGATTAGCAGTGTAGCACGTAATAAATTGTTAACAAGTTCCACCACCTTCGACTTAATGTCTACAAAAAATATTACATAATCGGAATGATTCACATCACTGCTTACCCGTTAGGTTGCAATTCTTTTTTTGAGAGCACATTCAACGAGTTGCACACAATGACATATCGGCAAACATGAATTATTTTTATGTTGTTGTGTTCGTTGATGTGCTAAGATATGATTTGGTGGAACATTCATATTACATGTGGCGCAATTAATTTCTGAACTCATCGATGCACGCTCTTAAATTCCTCCTGGCACTTTATTAAATCTCGCCGCACACGATTCTCTTTATGACGCCTCATATTATAACTGTTGGTAAACTTAGTACCGCAATTTTCACAGATATATGCCATGATTTGTCAAATAATAACACAAGTACTACTTTTGCAGGTCAGAGACAAATGATGAATGAAATTACCCCCATACCATATATAAAACTATTCAAGGTCGCCCTAAACCACGTTATATAATTTTAAAGTCACACGCCTAAGGTGGCCTCCAGCTAAATCTAGGTGACCTTAGATAAGTTCAAAGTTAAGGATACAAATAACATTGAACGTGGTTAAGGGTTAGGCCAGCGAAGGAGGGGCAAAGTCAAGGTCAAGGTCAAGGAGGGGGATTGGGCGCTCCGGGTAATGACCACTACTCCCTGGTTTTCCAATTGTATTTTATCTTTAGGATTGCCCAATAATTTGTGTGTTATTGTTTGTGGCATGTAAATTCTGCATATATCATGCTTGCTCAGAATTCTTCCAATTACGCCTGTTACACCTCTTATGTATGGGAGCGTGGTTTTTGGTTTGGATTTGTCATCTTCTTCTTTTTTTTCTGCCATTGCTTTTGGGTTCTCTGTTATAACCTTTTTGATATTGTGTTCTTTTTAGTTGTTTTGATATTGTTCAGTTCTTTTTGGCGGTTCGTGGGTTTGGTTAATTGCAAGGATGTGGAGGTTAGTGTGTTGGCGACCGATTGCTACTGTGATGGATGGTGATGTGATTAAGCGTTCAGGTATCTGTTTGTGTGTATGGGTTTTCTGTGGACCGTTTAATCGATGCTTAGATTGTCGTTGCTTGTGACTAGGAGGTCAAGGAAAGGTAGCTGCTTTTTAACTTGGACCTCCAATGTGAACTAAATGCGGTGATGGATGATAGTCAGTTCTTCTAAGAATGTGTCTAGGTTGAATCTTCCGTGAGGCCATATGAAGAAGATGTCATCCACGTAACGTTTCCAGATGGATGGTTTTGTTTTCGTTTTTCTTAGGACTTCTATGTCATAATATTTGATAAAAAAATTTGTGATGACTGTTGATAGCGAATATCCCATAGGAGCACCATCTGTCGATGAAAATAATTTCTACCGACGGACATGGAATTAACATATTCATCGTTTCGCTTTTAAGCCAACTTGAAATGTTATTACATAGAAAGTACTTAAATATTACTTATTTTTAAGCTAGAAGGATGACTCATGATTTTTCTTGATTAAATCATAATAAATTTGAGCAAATTCGGATAAGGTAAATGATGATCAGTGAATGCATGACGTTGATCGATCAGTCATAAATTTCGTTAAAAGGCTAGTCGGAATCTATTATAGGTTGTATATTTAGTTGCACAATGATTTCTTAGTTAAATTTAAATTTATTTTTTGTTTACCTAAGGCTAGTAATTAATTAAATACATATACTTTTTTGTGTCTGTTATTTCACCTTACATACTCTTTGCTCAAATGCTACAATCGATATTTAATTCACTTCCACAACACTAATTGACACAAAACTTGGAATATTTAAATGTTTCTAATGACATTTCTCTTTATTTTAAAAAATGTTCGCGAATTTTATAAACTGAATTAAAGCCTAAAAGTTTAAATAAATGCTATTTAAAAATGTACTAAAAAGGAAAAGACTTTTTTTCACAACAATAAAAATGCTCAGGGCTTATATATTTATGTATATATGTATATATATATATATATATATATATATATATATATATATATATATATATATATATATATATATATATATATATATATATATATGTATATGAAAACTAGAATGCGTCTTCAACGCACGATAGTAATAAGTTGTTCTCATGTTTCTAAGACTAGCTCACATGACGTTTGTTTCACTGCTTAATTGCATGTTAGGCCCTGTATTGGTTAACGTGCTGGCTACTGTGACAGAACATGATGTCAATTCAGGCTTAATTGAGTGAGTTGGTAAATAAATTTCACGATAGATAGATAATATTCTATTTATTATATACCCTTCTACAGTGAATTTGAGTGGTAACTAATGAAAAAGTCGCTTATTGTCACATGGGCATGAGTTTATCATCATCAATCATATTTGGTTTCGATATTTTAAGAAATCGAAATTCTTCGCGCAAAGTCGGAACAGATTCGTGGTTTATCTGTTTTATGTACTTTTTTCAAAATATGTGAAAAATTGAAGCAATATTTCATTTAGCTGTATAAAAAAAGACATTCGTTTTTTTCGTCTAGATGGACCCTTGGTTTTTGAGACCTATGCAAAAGAGTTTCAGTCAGTTGAAAAGTAATAAAATAATAATCAACATATATATTTGTTGGCCGATCCTTAATTGTAATAGAAAATTCCTTCTATATCTTTTACTAGTGTGCCAATCAAAGGTTTATTTAGTTCATATTGTTTACACTAAAATTTTGCTTGTAAAAGGCTGACAAAAATATGTAATTAAGCCGTTATATTAAATCTGAAATGATGAATGTCACATAATACAGTCAAGATTATTTTAAAATCTATTTTCTTTCCGTATTAACCATTAGGATTCATCCTAACCAAAAATCTAATGTTCAAAACAATACCAGTTTTACCAATCTTTAAAATCGCAAATGCGCCCATTAAAAGAACGAGGCAAGGAAGTACATAGTCAGGGAATTACTTTTCTACGAGTCTCCTAGCCTAATTATATATTTTGCTACTTGGAAATCTGTTATTTTGAAAATTATTTGGGCGTGTTAGTTTTAACAAAATGGGTTTAATTTAATAATCAATTTATTTATTAACTATATATATATATATATATATATATATATATATATATATATATATATATATATATATATATATATATATATAGTGTGTGTGTGTGTGTGTAAACTAGAATGCATCTTCAATGCACGATAGTAATTAGTTGTTCTCATATTTCTAAGACTAGCTCACGTGACGCTTGTTTCACTGCTTAATTGCATGTTTGGCCCTGTATTGGTTAACGTGCTGGCTACTGTGATAGAACATGACGTCAATTCAGGCTTAATTGAGTGAGTTGGTAAATAAATTTCACGATAGATAGGTAATATTCTATTTTTTATACACCCTTCTACGATGAATTTGAGCGGTAACTCATGAAAAAGTCGCTTATTGTCACATGGGCATGAGTTTATCATGACTGTCGATGGTCAAATAATTGCACGGATTCCGAAGGAAAAAAAACGACTTATGTATGATCATTTATGATATTTTTACAGATAATTTTTAAAAAATTGAATAATTCTCATAAATTTATAAAAATGGCTAATATTATATTTTTTTTCTTAAATGCTACATTGTACGCATTAAAATCGTCTGCAAGCCGAGCAATGTATACATGAGTAGTTAACAAAGCAAAGGAACCATCACAACGTCCAGCATTTTTTTCAAGTCAATTTTTGATGAATTTAGTGATTCTTTTATAAGAATTTATATTTATAAAATTGGTAAATAGTTCATGAAATTGGTAATTATTTCATGAAATTGATAATTCATTTTGTTAGAAAAGATCGTTACAATCGCTTCTTATTTTCTAAACTATCAGTTTGCATGCCTCAAATCTATCTATAAGTCCAGCTAGCAACATGTACAACTGAAGCCAATAACTCAGGGAAAACATTACAACCAATAAATTTTCGTATCTCGGTTTCGTTTTTTTCGCTTTTATAAATTTATTTATTAACTATTATTTTAGGAAAATCTCTAGGAATGCATTTTCAATGTGGAAATACTACTGCAAATAGCATTTTTGATTTGTGCCGGAACGAATATTGTTATAAGGATTCCGCAGTGCAGATTTTTTGCGAAAATGTTTAGTAGGTATTGTTCAAGACATATATGTAAGAATTAGTAATAAATATTCTAATGCAATAATTTACATGTTTTATAGAGTAGTAAATTTTACAGCAACTATGGTCATGTACTTAAAAGAATACATATTTTTGTTGCATAATAAAGCAAATATTTTAATTATCTTTAATTATTTAAAGTACTCACCTATGGGAAAAATAACATGTTTAATAAGTATTAAAAAATATTAGGTTGGTTTTCAATTCGAACGTCCGTAAAAAAATCTTTACGACGTTTCGCCAACATCTCAGCTGGCATTTTCAAATGATGCTTCCTCGACGGCTGCTCGACTTGGAATGAGCGTGTTGCTCTTCTGTCAGTCTTTTTATAGTGTGGTGCTTGCGCTGATTATTTATATATATATATATATATATATATATATATATATATATATATATACAAAGTTCTAATTCGACTTTAGGTCCATCAAATATATCATTTTCCACACAACATAAAAATTTAATTGTTACAAATGTCGCTATTTAAGGAAGACTAACCGATATATATATTCGGTGGAACATTGTAGTAGAATATCAGAGCGAATAGTTCTCGTTGGATGTCATTGCTCATAAGATTATTAGGGGGAGCAAAGTTTGGAATTTCTACATAGTAGAATGGTACTGAGTGAAGCCTGTGGGGTCCTCAGAAATATGGATTCTTTTCTTTGCAAGGTCCACAGCAATAAAAGAAAGGGAAGAAGGGAATTTGATATAAAATAGCTGAAGATCTTGTCGTAATATTTAACGTCTTGATCGAAGGTCCAGAATCACTGAACTAAGACTGGCCAGAGTTTAGACTGTTGGAAAGTTCGCAGAACAGTCGCTGTTATGGACTTGTTTAAGAAATGTTTATCACATCGAAATCCATATTTTTATAGCAAATATCCCCTCTACCGTAAGCATTTGAATGTTCATCAGTTTAGGGCCGCATATCGTAGGATACTTTTCTATGAATCCTAGACAAAAGACGAGTTTTTATGGTGGATGTGTGTCAGTGTCATTTTTTTTTATTCTACTCAACTATTTTTTGATCTCTATTTTATGAATGTCATTTGAATTATTTTAAGACCTTGTTGTATGTTGGTTTGTATAACTGTGTAGGTATATTAGAATGTATTTATTTTATTGTTCTTGTTTTAAGTATTATATTTTACATATTGGGTACTTATTAATTTTTTGTATTTATCTGTGTAGTTATTTAATTTTATTATATGTAAGAGTAGTTGCTCTGGCTAGACAGCGCCTTGGTTTGAGTGTTGTTTATTCATTAATTTATATTATGTTTTTGCATTGTCAAGCGATTTTTTTAAAATAAAGACGATTATTATTATTATATACTCAGCATGGAATAGATTAACTAGGCCTATCCAAAAGACTGTCTTTCTGTAGAGTTTCTTTTGTCTTATACTTAAAGTACGTGCTTAGTAAAATTATTATTGGTATCAATGTTATTGAGCTAAAAGTGGGGGGAGGGGGGACAAGAAACGAAAAAAAAAACACAAAAACTAAAAGAAATACAAGAAGTTCCAGAGTATTAAATTTTCTTAAGTCGTGATAAAATATAAATCAACACTATGAATTCGTGAACAAATTTTCTAAATCCCTGTTAAATACACAACGTTGCAAAGTGTAAGCTGCCATATACTGTGTGTACTTTCAAAAGCATAGCGACTTCATTTAAATAAATTGTCCATAGAACTAAAAATTTCGGCAAAAACAATTTTAGATATCAGGATTAATCAAATGGAATTATAGGTAAAAAAGAAAGGCCATTTACAATATTTTATGAAACTAACCACAAAAATATTATTCAAGCTAAAAGGGCATATGTTTAATTAAGGAAATTTAATAAAGAGAAAAAAATAGCAAAGCAAAAATATTTAGATTTAGTCATTCATTCGAATGAAAGAATACTTACATCTTTATTGAAACATTCCATGTGAATAGAAAAGAAAGTGTATTATTAGTGATAATATTTCTAACCTCTTTTTTCTAGTTCTGAAAATGTCATCAAGGTATAAAAGCTTTTTTATAATATCTAATAATTACTTATAAGTATGTTTGTTTTTTTAGCTGCATTGCTCTTATTTTGTATTTTCATTAACTCGACAATATACAGCTCAAAAATTTTTCTTCCACCCTTATTAAATTTAAATAATTATCATTCCATGGTTCATTAAAAAAGTATTTAGACTTTTATTAATTAAAATATTTTTTAAATTTAAAAAAAAAACGTATCTCAATTTTCTTCTAATTTGATACACATATACCATAAAATAAAATTATTTGAAAAGAATCAAATATTTAAATATTATGTACGAGGCGTTTTACATCAACTGCCCTAAGCTCGAATTTCGGCGCAAAATAACCTAACTTTTTACCTAAATAAATAAAACAAAAAAACTTATAAAAAAATCTTTTCATCATGATTTTCATGAATTCTGACCTCAGCTTTCCAATGGACATTTTACTAAATTTTGACACTTTCATGGTTAACATTTAAAAAGAAAATTTCTTTTGAATTTTAGTCCGGCGGCTGAGAGGTGCTCACTGCACAGTCGTTGATTCAAGCAGAATACAGCGTTTTTAATGTATTTTGACCTCCTAAACATGATTATAGTAGTGAAAATAGCTGACGAGTGGTTACTTAATTGTTATAAACAATTTTAGTGATAACGTGGCCTGGTAGCCATCACGCTTGCGTCGCCACAGCTGGAGCGCATCGTAATAAACAATTTGGCATAGATACACTACGCGTGAATGAATTGAACGACTTTTTTCAGCGTGTGAAAATTAAATATGTTGATTGAAAATGCTAGGTGATATTCGAAAGATTATTATGAATATATACTATTATTAAGGCATTTTTAATATAATTGAACATATAACGATAATAGACAAATTAATTGTTTAGTATATTTTCGAATTAATGAAAGCATACTTATATGAAGAACTTCTCTTTAAATAGGGTAATGGTAAATTGCATTATTAAAATTTATGAGATGTATTATGGGTGAATAAATAATACTTATGAGAGAAAAAATAAAACCTATAATTATATAACAAATTGTTTTACTTTGCGAACATATTATTATATAAGTAATGTTGTCAATATACATACTTATGAACATTAATATGTTAGTAGTATTGCATGCTTAGTTAAAAATTATATGTATATATAATTGTAAAATTTTCGCATAAAAAAATGATTCGTGCGCGACGAGCTTAACAGGGCGTCTTGAAGGACCGCAACCCAGCCGAATATGTTATTATGACGCACTCTAGCTGTGGAGACGCAAGCGTGATGGTCGCTAGGCTGCGTTGTAGTAAAAATTGTTTATAACAATTAAATACCACTCTTCTGCTATTTTTATTAGCATATTCGTGCTCAGGAAGTCAAAATGTTTTAAAAACGCTTTATTTCTCTCGAATCCATAACTGTGCAGCGAGCACCTCTACTCAGTTATCGGACTAACTTTAATATTTTTTTAAGGGTTTGTAATCAAGAGCTGAGAGTTTTTACGTCGAAATTACTAATAAAAAAATTGACACCTTTTTGCTTTCTGTAGTTTTTCTTATTAGTAGTAAGAATTACCCGATTCGCACAACACCCCCACTCCTTGACCTTGACTGTGCCCCGCCCCTTCTTTGGTCTCGCACATTGGCCATGATATTCGACCTTGCGGCGATATGACCTTGACCTTAAAGGGCGTTGTGTTCAAGGCTGTGTGTGCGACCCTGACCTTGACCTTGTTCATGATCGCCTTGCCCTTGTTCAAGCTCATCTTGCTTTGCTGGAAGTCCGCTTGGGTGTGTGACCTTGAAGTTATGTGACATAGATAAGGGTGACCTCGAATGGTTTTATTTATGGTATGGGGCAGTTTCATTCATCAGTTATCTCTGACTTACACAGGTAGCACATGTACTATTATTATTTGTCAAATCATGGCATATATTTGTGAAAATTGTGGTTCTAAGTTTACCAACAGTTATAATTTGAGGTATCATAAAAGAGAATCGTGTGCGGTGAGATTTAATGAAACCTGTTGAAACGATACAATCAGACCCGAAAAATTCTTATACTGTAAAAAGTTTTAAACTTGAAGCATATTCTTTTCCTTATTTAATTAAATGCTCTTTTGACGACTCGGTTTTGAAATTTGAGCTATTTCGGGGAATAATGCAGATCAAGTCTTTGTGGATCGTATCGAGTGTGATTTAAGGGTTCTATATAACACATATTTAAAAGACATTAAGCCTATGAAACCATTAACGCCTGAAGAAAAAAGGGAGTTTAATGATCCTAAAATATGTGAAGGTCCTTTTGAAGATGGTGAGATTAAAATACTAGATCATTGTCACATAACTGGTGAAAAAAGATTTGGTGCTGCACATTCCGTTTGTAATTTAAATTATAAATTACCCTCTTTTATCTCTATGATATTTCATAACTTAAGCGGCTACGACAGCCATTTATTTATAAAAGAGTTATGTATATATGGGGATAAAATTAATGTTTTGGCTCAAAGTAAAGAAAAGTACATATCCTTTACCAAAAGCATTTATGTGCACGATTATTTTGATATTAAATGTGGAAAAGTCAAGAGGAAATATTTAAAATTGCGGTTCATTGATAGTTTTAAATTTCTGTCAACGTATTTGGAAAATTTAGGCAGCGGTTTAAACAATGATGATTTTATTGAAACGCGGAAAATTTTGCAAATATCGAATTTGATGCGTCAAAAGGGTGTTTTTGCCTATTGCTTTATTGACTGTATAGAAAAAGTGAAAAATAGATGTCTTCCAAGTAAAGATCAATTTTATGATAATTTATGGGACGCTGCGCATTTAAATACTGAAAACTCATTGACATAGGAGTATCGTCTGGAATGAGGAATAGTAAAATGAGATATAATAAATATTGATAAATAAATAACCTTGTTTTTTTCAAAAGTTATTTTGGTTATGTAATACAAATTATTATAATTATATATATTTATATATATATATATATATATATATATATATATATATATATATATATATATATATATATATATATATATATATATATATATATGGATAAGTTTCGATTTCTCTCTAAACTGATTGAGGTGACTTTAAAGTAATCAAGCGTGTAAACTTAAGGAATTATTAATGTTTTATAGTTTTACAATGATTTTTAATTTTCTGGTTGCAAATCGAAAAATTTGATAAAAGGTCCATCAAAACTTTCGATCTGCGGAGGAATTTCAATAATTTCAAACTACTGAAGTAGAACTATATTTTTAGTGAACAAGTATTTAAATGCCCGTCAAAGTACATTCCACTTTCATTTATTTGCGATGGAATAGATCAATGTAAAAATGAGACCGACGAGAATCCCTTAATCTGCAAACGTTTAGTATGTCGAAAGAA
Organism: Diaprepes abbreviatus; assembly: GCA_034092305.1. NCBI lineage: Eukaryota > Metazoa > Arthropoda > Insecta > Coleoptera > Curculionidae > Diaprepes > Diaprepes abbreviatus. The sequence goes on from JASJET010000022.1 coordinate 4,882,217, forward strand.
CTTCTATAAATGTAACAAGTGTGTTGCTATGTCAGCACTCTGCGATGGTTTTAGGGACTGTGTAGATGGATCTGATGAATCACCCTTGATTTGCAGAAAACGACTAAGTAAGTTGCTACAAGTTTAATTTTGAATATTTGTGGTATTTGGTATATAGTCCGTACCTATTTTGAAGGGAATATGAAGAAATTTTATGACAATTATTTTAAATTTATTTTCACTTATTTAGAAATTATATTTCTAGTAAACAGTTTTATTGTTGTTAACTTTCATTTATTTTAGATCTTTTCTATGTCGATTATAATCTCAAATTTGAGAAATTTTAATCACTGATCTAGAAAAAAACGAGAAGCATGCCAAAATCAAAAATTTCAATTAGGACAAATGTATGTGTATTACAACTATATTTAACAAATCATCTGCTACTTTAATTAAGTAATTCCTTAAGTAATATCAAAAACGTGTGTGGTAATATTAAGTTAATATTAATTGCTTAGAAAAATACATGAATTTCGATACCACAAAATTATTAACAAAAAACTGCTACTTGGAATTAATATTTAAAAATTAAACAATAACTAATTGAGCAAGATGGTCTAATTTTGAGCTTTATAACTGGCCAATGATGACAACTAAGGTCTAAATTTTGTTTATTTTTAAGAAATGGTGACTTTTATAGCATCAAAATAATATTTGGTATGATTTCAGATGATGGAGATGTACTACTTTCATTTTAGCCTTGGGGGAGCGTTGGATTTTATAAACAATGTCATTAATTTTTTTCAGAGCAGTATATAGTCCTTTTCGTGATGGCATTAACTTAGGTAATTTGCCCTTCTTTCTCTGTGGATTCCATAACTAAACTCTGTGACCCTGCTGAGATCCTGCCGAGCTTGCCTTGATGTCATATATTGTTTTCATTTGGTCTGTCGACAGATCCATACGTTCTCTAACTAGTTCATGAACTTCTCGTAACTTCTCTTGTAAGGCATCCATCCAGTCTGCAATCTCCATACTCTCTTTATATGAGGAACCGAACATTATGTCGCAAAGTAATCCAAGTTCCTTTCCAAATAAGACTTTGGCAGGTATTACTCTGGTAGTTTCATGAACTGCGGATCCATGAAGAAGATTGGAAAAAATTTGTACCAATCTTTTTGATATCTGTCCGCAACCTTTGAGAGGTGCTCTTCAATGGTCCTAATAGGTCGTCCAACTATGACATCTGACTGAGGATGTAAAGTTGTTGTCCTGGTTTTACGAAGGCTAAGTAGTTACCAGAGTTTTTGAAAAAGTTTAGAATCAAAATTACGTCCTTGGTCAGAATGTAGTTCCAAAGAAATTCCAAATCAGCTGGAAACATTGTTGCCTGAGACTTCAGCTACTCTTGAGGTGTCCTGGTTAAGGATTGCAAATACCTTTACTGAAGGAGTCAATTGCATCCAAGATATATTTGTCGCCTTTATCCTCTTCCGAGAACGGTCCAGCTATGTCAATAACCATCTGTTCAAAAGGTATTCCAATATTATTTTTCTTCATTTTTCCCTTAGATCTTGAACTTGGACCTTAGGTATCTGCACATTTCGAACATTATCTACACCATTATTTTACATCTTGGTAGTAGTTAACCCAGTAACATTTTTCTACGAGGTTATCTAGAGTTTTGTTTACTCCCAAATTAGTACCAGACTTCCTATCATGATTTCCTTCTAAAATTACTGTAACTTTGTTTGTGGATGCTACCACCTGAGTTTTGATTTCCTTATCATTGACACTATTCCAGGATCTCTTTAATAATCGGTCTTTAATTAAGAGCGAGTCACCCTGAGCCCAAGATACCTTGAATGTAAGTCCTATATCTTCCCAACTAGGACGTATTTCGTTATTTTTTCTGAAGTTGAAGAACTTACGCCAAATCATTGTCTTCAAGTTTGTCTTTTCTCATCTGAGGTGTATTGTAGTCTCGATCACCGTCAAAAGTGACTCTCCGAATAGGAAAACCTTCTCTTTGTTCTACTTTGCTATAGGCTTACATTCTTCCTTACATAGTCTTCTTGACAAGTCATCTACGACATTAGACAGTCTTTCTGGACTATGTCTGATTTTAAAATTGCAATATTATAGCTTCTCAAGCCATCTTGAGGCTTTTCTTTCAGGTTGGTTAATATTTAGGAGTCATTTAAGAGCTGCGTGGTTTGTTCTTATTAAAACTTCCTGTCCATACAAATGTTTATGAAAATGTTAGAGAGTTTTGATCATGACGTGCAGTTCTTTCCTCATAGCATAATGATTTATTCCCGGTTTTAAATATATTCGCCGGAAATATTCAATAACTCGTTCTTGACCATCTTGTATCTGAGACAATATACCTCTATGTTACTTGCATCGGTATCCAATATAAACTTTCCATGACTTGTGGGTAGCTTAAAATTGGACTGGAACATAAGGCAGTCTTTAGTTTTCGGAAATCTTGATCACAGTCAAAATTGCATTAATAAGGGACCTTTTCTTCAGTGAGCTTATGGAAAAGTGAAGCAATATTGTCAAAATCTTCTACGAATCTTCTATGTATGTGCATAACATGTTTGTTACATGTCCAAGAAATTCAATTTTTTGTTGGAAGGGTAAGCATTGCTTGGGGTTAGGTCAAAGGTTAGCTTTTTTAATTTTTGCAAATACTTTTTTTCCATAACTGTGAAATCATCAAGGTCGACTAGACTTATTTTCCATGTAAGACCTCGCAGTCCTGTTTCCATTAGTTGCTCAAAGGTGAGAGGAGCGTTGCAGAGTCCGAATTGCATAATATTAAAATGATACAGATCAGTACATGTGGAAAAAGCAATCTTTCCTTGTCTTTATCTTGGATGCCTACTTGCCAATATTTACTTTATAGATCCAATGTGAAGAACCATTGTGATGCAGCCAACGTTGTCAAAGTGTCGTCAATTCTTAGAAATGGATAGATATCTTTCTTAGTGACGTCATTAAGTTTTCTGTAGTCAACACAAAATTCAGTAGTTCCATACTTTTTGACTATTAGTACAAGCGGAGATGATCAAGGACCAGATGATTCTTCTATAATTCCCTCATTCAGCATTTTGCCAACAAGTAACTCTACTTCCTGGCGTTTGCCTATAGAAAGTCTTTTAGGTGGCTGGCGTACTGGTTGTGTACTGCCAGTATTTATTTCATTTCAAAAAAAAAACTTTACTTTATCAGATATACTGCTGCAACATGGTCAACAGTTATGATAATAGGTGTAGTATTAATTTTTTCTTCAATTATAAGACTATCAATGGTCCTTAGGCCACGAATGGAAAAACTTTTGAGGGCCTTCTCGATATTGGTAAACACTCGCCCCTTAATGTTGATTAATTATAGTTTTCCTGGTTCTATTCTGTGCGGTCTCTGAATGGTGAACGAGACCATAATCGCACCCGAGAGTCTCTTCTTATACGTCCAGTTCACCCATATGTACATATGTGTAAGATTCTATCTGGCTTCTTCTATAATGTAAAGTATCATCTCTTGTGTTTGGTTTCGTAACGATTGCAGAAAACAATGTCTCTATTGCTTGGCTAAGTGAATCTTTGTTTTTCTCTATAATAACGTCTCGTCTTTTTGGTCTTGACACATTATAAACTGCCTCTATTTCCCAAGTCCAACGCTTTACTACAATAACTAAACATCTTTATACACAGCATACTCTGTATTTTCTGATTTCTGATTCCATCAATAAAATACTGGATCGTAACTCTTCTTGGAATTCCTCTGTAGCTCCTGGGTAAGCCAAATGAACCAGGCGTCGGACATTTCTTTCATATTCTTGTAAACTTTTTACATTTCTTTGTGTCTTGACTTTAGCTGTAACTGATATAATTGGCGCCGATATTGATCTTAAAATCTTCTTTTCAATGCAGCACAAGAATTTCATTATCTTTTTGTTGGGTTGTAGGAATGGTTTGGCAATAATTCCAATGCCGGTATAATTACTAATGCAGTAGCCATTTCTTGTAAGTTCCGGTTATTCGCATCAGCGGGCAGCTTCAAATTGGCGTTTGAAGATTATACAAGATGTTTGACCGTCGTAAGTCGGGGCTTGATATTCTTACCGGAGGTTATTACTTTATCAGAAGGATCCTGCTTCTTTATTTTATTGACTTCTCTCTGAAGGTCCTTTAATTTAGATTCTACTTTTTGGCGTACTTGCTTTTTCTCTTTTTGGCGATATCCGACTTCTTTTTGATGACTTTCTTCTTCTTTTTCTTTTTCCTTCTGACGACGTTGTTTTTATTGACGACGTTCTTCTTTTCTTTATTTGTATTTTTGGTGACTTTTTCTTTTTCTAGTTTTTCCTTCAGATGAAGTTGTTCTTTTGTTTGACGACTTTCTTCTTTTTGGCGACTGTCTTCTTCTTCTTGTTTGTTTTTAAGACGGCGATCTTCTATTAATTTCATAAAATCAGCCAAAGTTTTGTTTACTGGCTCCATTTCGGCTATTTGCTGTCTAGTATTTACTATAGAATTTTCTAAAATGTTGTTCAAAACGCGGTTTTAAACTCCTTTGTTGATGACAAATGTGATGGTGAAGTTCTGTTTTTATATAAAATTTTCCAAAATTTTGCCGAAAACTTGCTTTTTTACTGATGACAAATTCGATAGAGAAGTCAGTTTTTCGCTATTTCTTCTAGTTTTCAAACATAATGTTCTAGAACTTTTTCTAAAATTCGGTTATAAGCATCTTTATTGATGACAAATTTGAAAGTGAGTTAGTTTTTTGCTATCTTTTTGGATTTTAAAATAGAACATTCTAGAACTTTATCGAAAATTAATCCTATCTTCTTACTTGATAACATTTATGAGAATGACATGTGTTTTCTTAACTTTTTTTTGATTTCCAATATAATTTTCAGGAAACCTGATGATAATCCTTCAGACACCAATTGTTACGATATTCTCTCTCACAATCGCTCAGTGGGTTCGAATAAAACGCATCACTTTTCACTTAATTATTTCCAATACTATATTTACTTTTTAACACTTTTACAGCTAAATCACAACTAACTAATTACTCATATCCTATCTCTATTTATATACCTATAGAATCTACTAGGATACACGGAATACAACTAAAGAAATTACATGATTAAACAAACACTCATCGATATAATATTTCTTTTGCTATATTGTAATAAAGATGATTCATCGTGTCAAAATAATATTTTTCTGCAAAGTCGTATAAAAAAGTTCTCCTAGTCTTTCGTTACAATGGAAACTATAACAATATCATATAAAAACAAAGCTGACCAATTAGACGATCTAACTTCCATTATTTTAACTTTGATTCTAGAGTACCGCAAATAAACATTTCGATGGTAATTACAATTTAGGTTAATAAAATCATGACATTTTTATTGTGTTCTGTTTTGATAAATTGGATGAATATTAATTTAAGTCCTTCTTATACTATTAAGAATAAATTTTTAAAATTTTCAGTTTCATATTTTATGGTAATCGTCACTTCAAAATTTCTAATGAAGATAAAGATATAGTTACCAAAAACATTTTTTCACTAAAATATGCATGGTTTCTTATTCTGTATCTATTGTACTAAATTTTATATGCTGTATTTTAGTGATAATATCTTAATGACTCTACATATTAATAAATGTAGAGTAATCTATTATCATATATTTTATAAAAAAACGTAAAAATATTATTGTCAATTAAAATCAATTAATTAGTACGAACAAAACGGATTCGGAGCTTTTTGGGTATAGCATAAGATTAAAATTTTATCAATTGTTCTATAGAAAGGTATATTTTCTGCTTTACTTTTTATATTTTATAAAAACAAAAAACTTTTTCCTTTTTACGTAAAAATGTCTTACAATATTATATTTACTTTGACAACTTTATGCTTTGACACCAAACTTATGCTAGTCGAATTACCCTCGATATGAGGTGATTTTGACATATAATGTTTCTAGATATCAGCCGGCTGGAGCATGTTCAGAATGATTGTGCTAATTAATGGTTTATATATACTTCAAACTGCAGCAAAAAAAACCTTTTGTGGTATAAAATAAGTATACAAAATTTCAAATAAAAATATTCAAATAGTTTTTGCATAGTTAACTTGTTTATAAGTTTTGGGGTTGTATTTAATTGTTTATTTTCAGCAATTGGGAGGTCCTAAGGCAATCTGCGGGTGCGCAAATCAAATTTCAAGACTTATATTAGTGATGTCAAAAAAGAACGAAACGAAGTATTTATTTTAAATTGTTGGAATAGATTGACAATGTTAGCATTAATTTTTTCGTTATAAATAAATAGAATACCGCTTCGACAAATAACGATATCAAAATACCGATAACTGGACGTGATAGATGATATTTTTGCGTGAATTTAAAAAAAAAGCTGAAATAGATTTTTTTAAATTCACGGTGTGGCGTTGTTTATTAATATTAGGGAACTATTTTAGCAGGAATTCACAGGGCATTGCCTTAACTATTCTATGCGGAAGTTTTCGACTCGATAACTTGAAAATTGTTGATATGACAATAATTTAAAGTTTCAGCTTTTCTGAGAGACAATATGGGTGCGGTGGTGGGACGCCGGCAGCGCGCGGACGAAAACGAAACTCTGACGCTTCAAATTCGTTTCACCGAGAAAATTTGGATTATCTCGGCGAATATTGGTCGTAGAACCTTCATTTTTTTATTTATGGTATTTATATGAAACAGGAACCATAGAATTTATATTTTTCTGAAAAAATTATTTTTAAGCTTAGCAATAAACAAATTGTATATATTTTATGCATAATAAGTAATTAATCCATTAACGATATTTTCAATACACAGTGCATCTAAAAATTCAATGACATAAGTCAATAATATACCTGTTTAGGTTTCATTACTTTTTAGTTCAATTTTACTCGCGTTCACACGTGACACATTTTACTGGCCCTCGCGCATTTGGACAAATGTAAAAAGGGACAGAACAATAGTAGTACAGTAATTGTCGTTGTGTAGTACTCGACGTCTGGCACGTCCCTCGCCTTTTGGAAAAGGTTTATCGTTTGTCTCATAAACATATTGATTCTCGCCTCAAAAACTACTCCAAAATATAGTGATAGTGTCCCCGATTCCTGGTTCCTGGATGGTGAAGCTTGGAATTATTCTGGTGGCCACCAAGAAGAATTTATGGAAGTGATTTCCACTACAAGGTAGGCCATTTTAGTATTTGTGTCACGCTGTCGCCGTATTTTGTATAATTTCATCTCCGCAATCCAACCTATATACAGTCCACTAATTACTCTTTGTCTCAACCCCCTACATATATTTTTTGGCCACTTCGAACCGGATTTTCATTTTTTTATTCACAAAATTAAAAATTTTCTTTAATTAATTAACATTTTGCAAAATTTTCTTTGAGAATGTACCATTTCTAGAATTTTATCGTTGGCCCTTTAAAAGTCTCGAAGGCGCACCTGTCACACGCAATTTCATGGTCGTACTCCCTCCATACCGCTGCATAAAATATTTGAATTTTTAACGCATTGGAAACTACTGAAATCGCGTACTTTTAAAGAACAAAAAATAGTAATATTTTTTCTTGATTTATTTTTATTAACTGGCTCTCAATTGGAAAGATAACAATATCGTTTATTGATTTGTTGTTTATTAAATATTGGTCGATTAAAAGTAAATAATAGATTTGAAAATGTCAAAACTTGATATATACATTGCTCGCAGAAATGCTGCAAATTCTCGCATCAAAGAATTATTGAATATCGCGGAAAAAGCTCGAACAGATCAAAATGTACGTTTACATTTTAAAATGCGCTATAAAATGTTGGAAAATATTAAAGATGATTTTGATAAAAATCATTCGAACATCGTTGATTTAATAGCAAGCGTGGAAAATAAGGATGCACTTTTAAAAACCGAAGCCACTTTTAGGGAACTTTTCGATTTTGATTATTTTGAAATTCAGGCTATTTATTATAGTATTTTTGAATCTGAACCCCTTGTCAACTTAAATGTCTCTCATTCTGCGCCATCACAAAATAATGGTAGGTTGCCCAAATTGGAAATACCGGTTTTCTCTGGTGATATTCGAACATGGAAAACATTTTATGATTTATTTAACTCGCTTATACATACTAATTCCAATTTGAGCAACGTGGAAAAATTTAGCTATTTGATAAATTCTCTCGATAAAGCCCCTCTTGCTCTAGTTAAATGTACACCTTTATGTGATGCAAATTATTTAATTGCCTATAATGCTCTGGTTAATAGATACGAAGACCCTAGACTTATTGCTATAACTCACTGGCAAGAAATACAGGGTACTAAAAAACTGTCTGATGATTATTCGGTCAGCTCTTTGAGAAATCTCGTGGACAAGTTTGAAGAAAACTTGGCTGCGTTAAATAATTTGCATTACCCAGTCAAACAATGGGATTTAGTGCTATTTAATATATTAATGGAACGGTTAAATCACAGTTTAGCTACACGTTTTGAAATTGATTGTCATACTGAATTAAAAAAACCCAGCAAATCGCTCAAATAATTTTGGTATTTTGAAACACTTTTTACAAAAACATTGTGATGCTCTAGATGCTGTTTCTATTACTTCTTCTCCAGTAAAATTACAGTTTCCTAAAAATAAAATAAAAACACATCTAAACAATATCGATCGCAAAGAAAAATGCCCTTTTTGTAATAAGTTGCACTCCATTTATAGTTGTCAAGCCTTTTTATCAAAATCCCCTCAGGAACGGTATAATATAGTTAAAACTAAAAGAATGTGTATAAACTGTTTGGGTACAAGGCACCTTTCGCCTTCATGTACATCTCTTCGCACTTGTCGTAAATGTTCTCTAAAACATCATACACTTTTACATTTTGGTTCAGAATTTAAGCCCTCATCTTCTCAAATTGTTGTTTCTCATCCTTAGAGTTCTCAAGTTGTTTCTCATACAACCACGCATGCGCCTACTCAAGTTTCCCATTTGGCGGAAAGCTCTCTCGGTACAGGTGCATTGCAGTCACATTCAGATAGAGACAATTTGCCTAACAATAATTCTCCAGATGTTAACTCTTACGTTGCTAATTTACCTCGTAATCATACTGTTCTCTTGTCCACCGCGGTCATAGAAGTTAAAGATGCGTGGGGACAATTTCAAAAAGTCCGTGTATTACTGGATTCCGCAAGTCAGGCTAATTTTATTACTAAAAAGTGTTGTAAAAAACTCGGTTTGGATTCTTATTCTCTAAATATTTCCATAGGTGGTTTAGGATCTATTGCTAGCAAGGCCACGCAAGGTGTTGCTTGCACAATTCGTCCTCATTTTCACTGTGAACCTTGTTTAACTTTAGAATTTGTTGTTTTACCGCAAATCTGTGCCGATTTGCCATGCGCTGACTTACCAGCAAAACATTTTAAAGAATTTTTGAATTTAAACTTAGCTGATCCAAATTTTAATGTTTCTTCTTCGATTGACATGCTCATCGGTGCTGAAGTTTTTGGCTCTTTATTGAAAGGTGAATCAATTTGTTTTGATCACCACAAACCCTCCGCTGTTAATACGTCTTTTGGATGGATACTTATGGGCAAAGTATCTCTTGAAAATAATTATCGTATAGGTACGTTTTGTACTTTAACTCAAATTGAAAATTGTATAAAAAGATTGTGGGAGCTAGATCAAGTAGCTCAAACCCCCAAGCTTTCTCCCGAGGAGAACGCTACTAAACATATGTTTGTTGAATCTCATGATAGAACTCACACTGGTAGATACGTCGTAGCTCTCCCCTTCAAAAATTCCTCTTCTCCTAATTTTTGTGATTCTCGCGACATCGCTCTTCGTAGATTTTTGAACGTGGAGCGTCGTCTGAAAAATAATCCCTCGATTTATCAAGACTACTGCAATTTTATGAGTAGTCATTCCGACGGTATAGACCGGGCTGCGCCCCCGTGGGCCCCACGACGATGGCCCCTTTTTTAGAACCCCTTCCGTGGGCCGCAGTTTCTAGTGCTCCACCCGAGTACCCCATAGGGCTCCGTTAAAGTTCCGTCCGGGATCCCCATTTTTAAAGCTCCTTCCGGGGACCCCATTTTCTAGTGCTCCACCCCGAGTACCCCATAGGGCTCCGCTAATGTTCCGTCCGGGATCCTCATTTTTCAGGTTAGTTCAGGTGTTCCCATTTTCTAGTAGTTCACCCGGGTACCCCATTTGAGCGTTGGCTTTCGCATATACATCAACTGTCACCTGTCACTACTTGTCATTTTCTTCTGGTTGCCTGTCAATTCAAATTATCAATCTTCTTGTTGGCTGCACTTTAATTTTGTTGGGATGACGTCACACTTTTTTTCATTCTAGCGAGGATCGAACCAGCTACCTTCGGGTTGGAAGACAAACTCTATAGGCACAGGGCTATCGAAGCCATGTCGCAAAGTTTAGCAGTTAAATCCTATCTTCAGTCAAAGAATAATTTTTAACCATTTAATAAATGAAAAAAAAGTCATATACGTTGTTGGGATTCGAACCCCCAATCTTCCGCTCAGTACACAGATACCTTATCCGTCAGACTACGACCACTACGTGAAGAGTTTTGCAGTTAAATCCTATTTCTCTTGAGTCAACGTAGCAGCCTAAATGACTGTTATGTGTGTATATAAGGATTAATAAAAAAAGAGTCTTTATCCATTAGTTGTTGTTGTAGGGTATCGTAAATTTGATTAAAATTAATTTTTTGGTTTGTAATAGTACTGATGTAGGTAAAATGACTTGTAGAGAGTCTGACAAGGAAATTCTGTACATAACTTACGGCGGCTCGTGGTGATGCAAACACGCCATTTTACAATTTCATTTTAACAAGTTTCTAGCTAATTGTATAGATGATAATAGGAGTACTGTATTGTCATTATTTTATATGTCCTATTTTTTAGGATTACGCCCCCGGAGTCTCATTTCCTAGTTGTTATCTGTCAAATGGTGAATATGCGTTAAAGTTTAGAGAGAACACCATTTGATATATATTTTTTTAATTTGAAAAGGTAAAATTTGGAAAAAATTGATACGAAGCTACGAGACATTTGGATTTTATATAATAACGCAGAGGAAAAATAAAACAAATATATACTTTATTTTTATTTCATCAAACATTATTTTTTACGACTATATAGTCAGCTAATAAATATATTTATTAACTAAGAGAAAAATATTACTCTAATATAAAGAGTGAATAATAAACAAACATTTAGCTGCTAAATCAACAATCTTAATTTATATTTAGTGCCCTGTATGGCAAAAAATTTCGAGTTATAACCTTGTTTTGACACAAATAATAGATAAATCTAACTTATTTTAATAATAATTGGAAACATAAAATTTTAATTTATTTTTTCATTTTATACAAACTTATCCTTAATCTGATATATATTGTAACATATTAAGATTTTATCCCCCGGGTATAGAATCTTTAGGACTGGAAAAGGAGGACTATCCACAAACCAAATAGTTTCTTGAATCGATTTCCACATCATCCTGAAGGTTTTTGTCAGCATAAGGTATGGTATATCTAAAAAAAAAATAAACAATTTTAGCAAAAATAATTAAGTTCGATTTCTTTTAACCATAGGTGCCTCGTTTTATTTAATGTGATAAAAAGTTAATAAAATATCGAGTAAAAAGTGCTTAAGAGGAAACTGATTATTTAAAATACTAACATAATGGTTAGAGTTATTAAAGAGATAAAAAGTAATCAAGGCATGACTTTTTGTTTATGTCTCTTTTAATTCAATATAATAAAAAATTTCAACATATGTATAAGCAAGGTATATATAAAATATGAAATAAACTATTTAACAGTGTACAGCAAAACCACAAGTTTCATTTATCATGATGAGCTAACGGTTCAGCGAATCGATAATAGCCTAACTAACTCACTGATATGCTTTTCTCTAATTTTTCGCGAAATATGAAAGTGTTTTTTTATTTTGCTATTTTTAAATACAAAATTTCTTATTTTTTTTACAAATTTTAAACGCTTTTAAATTGTCATAATTATGTTTTCGATATGACATCTTATATCAAAATTAAAAACACTGTAGTGTAAGAAATTAAATATTTGACTTTGTTGCTACTCAAAATTCACCAAAAGTTGTATAAATAATATGAAAATATTAGAAAGATTTCTTACTGCATTGGAAAAGACATAAAATTATAAAGAATGCTATAATAATGGGTTAGACCAGGGGTTAAAAATGTGTAATTTTATAAATTAAAGGCTCAAGTGATGTCTTATGTGGACTTTTATACAAAAATAGAGTGTTTTCAGGAGAAATTACACACAGACTAAGTAATATGGACAATAAATTAAAGGTCCAAGTATATCTTGTATAGATTTTTTATATAAAAATTGGGTATGTGCTGTAAAAACTTAAATGGTGGATCAAAATTTCGTTTAGATATGAGATTTGATATTAAAATTAAAAGCACTGTGATGTAAAAAATTAAATATTTTGCCTTTGTTAATTACTCAAAAATTCTATAAAAGCTGTATAAATAATATGAAAAATAATGTTAGAGAGGCTTCTTACTGCATTGGAAAAAGACATAAAATTATAAAAATGCTATAATAATGAGCTAGGTCAAGTGTTAAAAATGTGTAATTTGAAAAATTGAAAGTTCAAGTGTTGCCTTGTGTAGATTTTTATCCAAAAATAGGGTGTTTTCAGGAGAGAAATTATTCACAGACTAAGTAATATGGACAATAAATTAAAAGTAGTAATACCGGCGGTATAGACCGGGCTGCGCCCCCGTGGGCCCCACGACGAGGGCTCCATTTTAGGGGCTGCGCCCCATTTTTTGTGGGGCCCCTTTTTTTAGAACCCCTTCCGTGGGCCGCAGTTTCTAGTGCTCCACCCGAGTACCCCATAGGGCTCCGTTAAAGTTCCGTCCGGGATTCCCATTTTTAGAGCTCTTTCCGGGGGCCCCATTTTCTAGTGCTCCACCCCGAGTACCCCATAGGGCTCCGCTAATGTTCCGTCCGGGATCCTCATTTTTCAGGTTAGTTCAGGTGTTCCCATTTTCTAGTAGTTCACCCGGGTACCCCATTTGAGCGTTGGCTTTCGCATATACATCAACTGTCACCTGTCACTACTTGTCATTTTCTTCTGGTTGCCTGTCAATTCAAATTATCAATCTTCTTGTTGGCTGCACTTTAATTTTGTTGGGATGACGTCACACTTTTTTTCATTCTAGCGAGGATCGAACCAGCTACCTTCGGGTTGGAAGACAAACTCTATAGGCACAGGGCTATCGAAGCCATGTCGCAAAGTTTAGCAGTTAAATCCTATCTTCAGTCAAAGAATAATTTTTAACCATTTAATAAATGAAAAAAAAGTCATATACGTTGTTGGGATTCGAACCCCCAATCTTCCGCTCAGTACACAGATACCTTATCCGTCAGACTACGATCACTACGTGAAGAGTTTAGCAGTTAAATCCTATTTCTCTTGAGTCAACGTAGCGGCCTAAATGACTGTTATGTGTGTATATAAGGATTAATAAAAAAAGAGTCTTTATCCATTAGTTGTTGTTGTAGGGTATCGTAAATTTGATTAAAATTAATTTTTTGGTTTGTAATAGTACTGATGTAGGTAAAATGACTTGTAGAGAGTCTGACAAGGAAATTCTGTACATAACTTACGGCGGCTCGTGGTGATGCAAACACGCCATTTTACAATTTCATTTTAACAAGTTTCTAGCTGATTGTATAGATGATAATAGGAGTACTGTATTCTCATTATTTTATATGTCCTATTTTTTAGGATTACGCCCCCGGAGTCTCATTTCCTAGTTGTTATCTGTCAAATGGTGAATATGCGTTAAAGTTTAGAGAGAACACCATTTGATATATATTTTTTTAATTTGAAAAGGTAAAATTTGGAAAAAAATTGATACGAAGCTACGAGACATTTGGATTTTATATAATAACGCAGAGGAAAAATAAAACAAATATATACTTTATTTTTATTTCATCAAACATTATTTTTTTACGACTATATAGTCAGCTAATAAATATATTTATTAACTAAGAGAAAAATATTACTCTAATATAAAGAGTGAATAATAAACAAACATTTAGCTGATAAATCAACAATCTTAATTTATATTTAGTGCCCTGTATGGCAAAAAATTTCGAGTTATAACCTTGTTTTGACACAAATAATAGATAAATCTAACTTACTTTAATAATAATTGGAAACATAAAATTTTAATTTATTTTTTCATTTTATACAAACTTATCCTTAATCTGACATACATTGTAACATATTAAGATTTTATCCCCGGGTATAGAATGTTTAGGACTGGAAAAGGAGGACTATCCACAAACCAAATAGTTTCTTGAATCGATTTCCACATCATCCTGAAGGTTTTTGTCAGCATAAGGTATGGTATATCTAAAAAAAAATAAACAATTTTAGCAAAAATAATTAAGTTCGATTTCCTTTAACCATAGGTGCCTCGTTTTATTTAATGTGATAAAAAGTTAATAAAATATCGAGTAAAAAGTGCTTAAGAGGAAACTGATTATTTAAAATACTAACATAATGGTTAGAGTTATTAAAGAGATAAAAAGTAATCAAGACATGACTTTTTGTTTATGTCTCTTTTAATTCAATATAATAAAAAATTTCAACATATGTATAAGCAAGGTATATATAAAATATGAAATAAACTATTTAACAGTGTACAGCAAAACCACAAGTTTCATTTATCATGATGAGCTAACGGTTCAGCGAATCGATAATAGCCTAACTAACTCACTGATATGCTTTTCTCTAATTTTTCGCGAAATATGAAAGTGTTTTTTTATTTTGCTATTTTTAAATACATAATTTCTTATTTTTTTTTACAAATTTTAAACGCTTTTAAATTGTCATAATTATGTTTTCGATATGACATCTTATATCAAAATTAAAAACACTGTAGTGTAAGAAATTAAATATTTGACTTTGTTGCTACTCAAAATTCACCAAAAGTTGTATAAATAATATGAAAATATTAGAAAGATTTCTTACTGCATTGGAAAAGACATAAAATTATAAAGAATGCTATAATAATGGGTTAGACCAGGGGTTAAAAATGTGTAATTTTATAAATTAAAGGCTCAAGTGATGTCTTATGTGGACTTTTATACAAAAATAGAGTGTTTTCAGGAGAAATTACACACAGACTAAGTAATATGGACAATAAATTAAAGGTCCAAGTATATCTTGTATAGATTTTTTATATAAAAATTGGGTATGTGCTGTAAAAAACTTAAATGGTGGATCAAAATTTCGTTTAGATATGAGATTTGATATTAAAATTAAAAGCACTGTGATGTAAAAAATTAAATATTTTGCCTTTGTTGATTACTCAAAAATTCTATAAAAGCTGTATAAATAATATGAAAAATAATGTTAGAGAGGCTTCTTACTGCATTGGAAAAAGACATAAAATTATAAAAATGCTATAATAATGAGCTAGGTCAAGTGTTAAAAATGTGTAATTTGAAAAATTGAAAGTTCAAGTGTTGCCTTGTGTAGATTTTTATCCAAAAATAGGGTGTTTTCAGGAGAGAAATTACTCACAGACTAAGTAATATGGACAATAAATTAAAGATTCAAGTATATCTGGTATAGATTTTTTGTATAAAAATAGGACATGTTCTGTAGAATACTTTAAATCGTGGATCATAATTTCGTTTAGATATGAGTTTATATATTAAAATTAAAAGCACTGTGATGTAAGAAATTAAATATTTTGCCTTTTGTTGACTTCTGAGAAAGTCACCAAAAGTTGTACAAAATAATATGAAAAATAATGTCAAGGAGGTTTCCTACTGCATTTGAAAAGATATAAAATTATAAAAAATGCTATAACAAGGTTAGATTTAGTGTTATAAATGTCTAATTTGGAAAATTACAGGCCGAAGTGGCGTCTTGTGGAGATTTTTATACAAAATAGAGTGTTTTTAGGAGAGAAATTACACATTGACTAAGTGATATGGGCAATAAATTAAAGGTCCAAGTGTATTTTCTGATTTTTTATATAAAAATAGGGTATGTTCTGTAAGATACCTACAAGAATGGTTATTTTGATATGTTAAAATGTATAATTTGAAAATAAAAAGACTCTTGAAGTGTCTCTTACGAATTTTTTATACAAAATATGGTGTTTTCTGGAGAGAAATTGACCCTAAGTGATGTTGACAATAAACTAAAAAGTCCAAATGTATCCTATATAGATTTTTTATATAAAAACAGGGTATGTTCTGTAGTATACTTACAAAAAAAAAAGAATTATTTCGTTCTGTTAAGAATGTATAATTTGAAAATTAAAGACCCATGAGATGTCTTTTATGGATTTTTTATACAAAATATGGTATGTCTCGAAAGAAATTATACACTAAGTAATATGGGCAATAAATTAATAGTCCAAGTGTATCTTGTGTAGATTTTATATATAAAAATAGGGTATATTCTGTAGAATACTTACATAAAAGTATATATGTTCTCCAATAAATCCTCATAAAGTTCCAGAAGGCCCACATAGTCCCAAGGAGCATATATTTCATTATACTTTTCAGTTCTATTATGAATCTCTTCTGGGCGTATTATGTTTACCGAAAAAAAATTTTAACACAAAATTTCAGTTAACTATTAAATATATAGTTATCAAAATGAGTTGATGGTTTAAGAAATCGATAATAGTCATAACTTACTCCTGTGAGTAAGTAACATATCTGTATATGTTTTCTCTTTTTTCTACAATAGAGAGGTGTAAGCCATGTTTCAACGTTAATACATTAGTTACTGCTGTTACCGAAACTGCTGCCACAATAGAAGTATTCACGTATTTAGATTTTACCTAAAATTGGAAAAGTTACAATATTTTTCTCCAAATTAACAAAAAAAAAATACCACTAAAATTGTTACTTAAAAAAAGGTTTATTTCGTTCTGTTAAAAATGTATAATTTGAAAATTAAAGACACATGAGATGTCTTTTATGGATTTTTTATACAAAATATGGCATGTCTTGAAAGAAATTATACACTAAGTAATACGGGTAATAAATTAAAGGTCCAAGTGTATCTTGTGTAGATTTTTTATATAAAAATAGGGTATATTCTATAGAATACTTACATAAAAAGGATATATGTTCAACAACAAATCCTCATAAAGTTCCAGAAGGGCCACATAGTCTCAAGTAGCATATATTTCATTATACTTTTCAGTTCTATTATGTATCCCTTCTGGGCGTATTACGTTTGCCTACAAAAAAATTTTAACACAAAATTTCAGTTAACTATTAAATATATAATTATCACAATGAGTTGATGATTTAATAAATCTATAATAGTCATAACTCACTCACAGATATGTTCTTCTCTTTTTTTCCATAAGAGAGAAGTGTAAGCCATGTTTTTACGTTAATACATTAATTACTGTTGTTGCCGAAACTGCTGCCACAATAGAAGTATTCAGGTATTTGAATTTTACCTAAAATTGGAAAAGTTGCAATATTTTTCTTCAAATTAACAAAAAAAAAATACCACTAAAATTGTTACTTTTTATTAAATTAAAAATAAAACTTCTTGTTTTAAAATCGTTACTTTTTATTAAATTAAAAATGAAACTTCTTGTTTTAAAATTGATACTTGCATCAAAGAAAAATTTATATCATATTAATAAGTTTTCCACTATACAGTACCTATAAGCAACTTAAAAACTGACCTTCATTGGTCTGCTGTGGGCATTGTTGTGATAAATGCAAATATGTTTGACTAAATTCAAGCTTATTCTAAAAAGTTCGAGTTAGTAAAAAATTAAATAACAATAAGGTGTATAATTTTTAAATAACAAATAAAAAGCTAATTTATATACATTAAGGTAAAATTTACGCAGTTGATAATTAGTTGTCCTATTGCTTTTTATGGTTTATTGGTAAATAGGCTGTCATTCTTGACATCCTCGTTGCACCACCACCACAAATAAACGAAACAAACGTCTGCATATTTGAATTTTCTCTCTCAAAATTGAGATATTCAGATATTTTTATTCTTGTCTATCTGCTTCTATATGCTGTTTGTTTCACATCAGGAGTATTCGTTATATGCCAAATTCTTTCTTGAATGTATTTCTGGCCCATTTCCGATATAAAGTACGGCATATCTAAAAAATTAACTTTTTCAAAATTTTTTATTAAGAGGAGAAAGTAAAGATAGAAGAAGAACACCCTTTTGAAAAATTAATAAAATTAATATTTCTGTTTTAAATATTTCCCAGCCCCCTTTTTTACAAAATAGTTCTGCTTTTTTATACCTTTACATAGATTAAAAGATGTACTTATATGTCTCAAATACTATTCACTCATCGAAAAATTTTCTAAGCTGACCTTTTTAAGATAAAAATGTAACCAAAGATACCTATTAAATTTTTCTTAAGTATTTTATCAGAAAAAAACACTAAAATGTACCTAACATAAAAAAATCAATGACATAATTTGAAAAAATATTTATTTTCGAAAAAAAATAATCCCAAAAAACTTATCTGTCTCAATTTTAAGCATTATTTCGAATGAAAACTAGTTAAAATGCTCTCTAAATATGAATAAATCATCCACCATTCGATGAAACTATAAAAAAGAAAAAATAAATCCACCATTTTTAGATACCGTTGTCGTGCAAGCTATACTTTGTACCAATCAGATATTTACTACAAAAATTACTATTTAACTACGTAAATTGAAAAAATACTGCTTTTTTCTAACAGAAAATAATTAAAAATGCACGCTAAACATATAGTAATCAATTAATATTCGATCAAATTATAAAATAAAAGAAAATAAATCTCAGAGCTCTGTTATTTACCGGCATCCATTGAGCGTGCCGGCCATGTAAGCCATTGCAAATTTTCTGGGTTCCTCACTGTCAAATTTGATTAATTTACAAAAACGATATCTTAATACCTTACTAACGCAGCAATCAAGCTATATTAAAAATGCAATAACGCTAACGGTTTTATTTCCTATTACCGATCTTTAAGATATCATCCTGTTAGATTTTATGAATAAAAATAAAACGGGTTTTTATAAGACCATTCACCCTGGAATTATATCAAAATTTATCTTAAAACTTACCTTTTTCAATTTTCTATAAGGGTTTAGTCGAACAAAAACTAATTAAAAATGCACTTAACATATAAAATTCAATTAAAAATTCACTTTATACGCTTAAAATTTGTAATAAAAAGAATATTATCGGTTATTATGGTAGTGGTACGAATATTGACATAAAACTGACATACTTGTTAGAAGCAGCTTTAGCGGTGGATCGAGAAAAAGATTGGGTCTGTTACCAGCCTTCACATTGAAAGTTTCATCACCCTTTTCAGTACCATACTTTCAAACCTTTTTTAAATTCGAATAATGTCTGCTTCTATTTTTATCAACAAAATAACATTGTGGAAATCGTAAGTAGATTATAATTTATTTTATATTACTAAGTTAAAGGTGAAACACAATAAACAAACATGTAAAATGTGTGTCTTTGAGTAAAATAGGTATAAATTACAGTTTTAGAGAGTACGAATAGTAATAATATTTATTTAAATTATAAAATCAGATGTTGCTGTCATGAAATATAACGAAAATTTTCGTTGCTCGAGCTGTATTACTTTTTAATAAAAATAATGTAATTAATACCGATTTGTTTTTATATAACAGTTCCAAAAATCGAATTGTCGATTGGGTAGTAATTCATCCCTTCCACGCTTTAAACTTGGTCACGGCCTTGAAAAATATACGAGTATATGCTAATGTCTTTGAAAGCTGGCGTGATAATTCACCCCCCACTCTTTAAACTTAATCCAGGCCTTGAAAATATGCACGCTTCCTCGATGCCTTGAAAACTTACGCTCGACCTAACATATGTGATGAATATATATGACGTCATTTTACCCTGAAGTATACCATTATAAACGCCCATGCGCCGAGGAATGATTTTTATATTCACGTTGATATCAGTGGCATTAATTTTAAAATATTTTTTGTAGCGCATATTTTAAAAGTGTTTGTTGTTACAGGTAATTTTAATTTAATACATTTTTCTACAGTCAATATTTCAAAATTTTTTTAATAATTTGACTTTTTGTTTCTTACCAGTTGAGTTATTTTAATAAAATTCTATGTACTTTTCAAAAATAATCTTTTATGAAGGAATTATTTCCGAAAAACACTCCCAGAATTTCCTTCGCTGTATTTAAAGGAGAAAAATACATTTTTTTAATATTTCGGTTTTCAAATATCATGGACAGTATTTTGTTCTTAGAGATCCTTTTTAAACTCTAATTCTTTAACTTTCTGCGTATAAGCTAAGTTCAGAATCTTGTACTTCTCCTGCAGAAACCAAGAAATAAGTTATATAATGTCAAAATAAATGCGGAGTATCTAAATTCAATGATTATTTCGCCTTTAGTGCTCTAATTTCCTTGTTTTCCTAGAGAAGTAATAACAAAGGTATCGAAAATGCAAGATATTATTTAAAATAAACCCAATAATCTTTGAGATATTTTCGTATTTCCCTAAAAAATGGATTTCGGGAAGTAAATTAATGCAAACATTTGTGACTTTCTGTCTATAAGCTAAGTTCAGAATCTTGTACTTCTCCTAAAAAAACAAGGAATATAGGTTCAATAAAATCGAAATAAGAACGAAAGATCTAAATTCAATGACTATTTCGCATTTGGTGCTGTAATTTTTTTTGTTGTTTCTAGTTAAGCTATAAAAGTATCTAAAAATGCCGGATTTTTAAAATATTTTAAAAAACTAATATTCTTAGAGATATTTACGTATTTCCCTAAAAAGTGGACATCGGGAAGTAAATTAAGAAAACCGCCCCAGTTTCGATTTTCTGTCTATAAGCTAAGTTCAAAATCTTGTACTTCTCTTGTAAAAAAAAACAAAAATTATATGTTAAATAATGTTGAAATATGAACGAAATGTCTAAATTCTATGATTTTTCACCTCTTGGTGCTATAATTTTTAATATATCTCGGCAGCACAACTACGAAAATCTCTGAAGGATTTAATTTTCAATTATATTTAGAATATAGAATTTTACTTTAGAGTGAATAAAATCTAAATATGAACGGAATATCTAAATTTAGTTACTATTTCGTCTTTGGGGTTATAATTTCTTTGCTTTCCTAGAGAAGTTACAACAAAAGTATTGAAAAAAGGCGGAATTTTTTAATATTATACAAAATAAAACTAATAATCAAAGAAATATTTTTGTATTTCCCTAAAAAACGGCATTCGGAAAGTAAATTAATATAAACGCCCCATTTTTGACTTTCTGTCGATAATCTAAGTTCAGAATCTTATACTTTTATAAAAAAATAAAAAATATAGGTTAAATAAAGTTGAAATATGACGAAACATCTAAATTCTATGATTTTTCACCCTTGGTGCTATAATTTCTAATATATTTCGGCAGCAGAACAACGAAAATCTCTGAAGGTTTTAATTTTCAATTATATTACGAATATAGAATAGCATTTTAGAGTGGAAAAATAAAAATATTAACGAAATATCTAAATTTAGTAATTATTTCGTCTTTTGATGTTCGTCTTTCGTATCAAATATGCAGAATTTTTAAAATATTATGCAAAATAAGACTAATAAAAGAGATATTTTCGTAATTCCAAAAATAAAAAATGAAATTCAGGAAGTAAATTGATACAAACGACTCATTTTTGACTATCTATAAGTTAAGGTCAGAATCTTATACTTATCCTGCGAAAAGATAGAAATATAGGTTAAATAAGGTCAAAATGAGACAGAAATATCTAAATGCCATAATTACTATGCCTTTAGTGCTATAATTTCCTTGTTTTCCTAGAGAAGTTATAAAAAAGGTATCGAAAATGCAGGATATTATTTAAAATAAATCCAATAATATTTGAGATATTTTCGTATTTCCCTAAAAATGAAATTCGGGAAGTAAATTAATACAAACATCCCAATTTTGAGTTTATGCCCATAACCTAAGTTCAGAATCTTGTACTTCTACAAAATCCAAGAAATATAAGGTTAAATAAGGTCGAAATAAGAACGAAATGTGTTCAATCAATGATTGACGACCTTATTTAACCCATATTTCTTGGATTTTGTAGAAGTACAAGATTCTGAACTTAGGTTATGGGCATAAACTCAAAATTGGGATGTTTGTATTAATTTACTTCCCGAATTTCATTTTTAGGGAAATACGAAAATATCTCAAATATTATTGGATTTATTTTAAATAATATCCTGCATTTTCGATACCTTTTTTATAACTTCTCTAGGAAAACAAGGAAATTATAGCACTAAAGGCATAGTAATTATGGCATTTAGATATTTCTGTCTCATTTTGACCTTATTTAACCTATATTTCTATCTTTTCGCAGGATAAGTATAAGATTCTGACCTTAACTTATAGATAGTCAAAAATGAGTCGTTTGTATCAATTTACTTCCTGAATTTCATTTTTTATTTTTGGAATTACGAAAATATCTCTTTTATTAGTCTTATTTTGCATAATATTTTAAAAATTCTGCATATTTGATACGAAAGACGAACATCAAAAGACGAAATAATTACTAAATTTAGATATTTCGTTAATATTTTTATTTTTCCACTCTAAAATGCTATTCTATATTCGTAATATAATTGAAAATTAAAACCTTCAGAGATTTTCGTTGTTCTGCTGCCGAAATATATTAGAAATTATAGCACCAAGGGTGAAAAATCATAGAATTTAGATGTTTCGTCATATTTCAACTTTATTTAACCTATATTTTTTATTTTTTTATAAAAGTATAAGATTCTGAACTTAGATTATCGACAGAAAGTCAAAAATGGGGCGTTTATATTAATTTACTTTCCGAATGCCGTTTTTTAGGGAAATACAAAAATATTTCTTTGATTATTAGTTTTATTTTGTATAATATTAAAAAATTCCGCCTTTTTTCAATACTTTTGTTGTAACTTCTCTAGGAAAGCAAAGAAATTATAACCCCAAAGACGAAATAGTAACTAAATTTAGATATTCCGTTCATATTTAGATTTTATTCACTCTAAAGTAAAATTCTATATTCTAAATATAATTGAAAATTAAATCCTTCAGAGATTTTCGTAGTTGTGCTGCCGAGATATATTAAAAATTATAGCACCAAGAGGTGAAAAATCATAGAATTTAGACATTTCGTTCATATTTCAACATTATTTAACATATAATTTTTGTTTTTTTTTACAAGAGAAGTACAAGATTTTGAACTTAGCTTATAGACAGAAAATCGAAACTGGGGCGGTTTTCTTAATTTACTTCCCGATGTCCACTTTTTAGGGAAATACGTAAATATCTCTAAGAATATTAGTTTTTTAAAATATTTTAAAAATCCGGCATTTTTAGATACTTTTATAGCTTAACTAGAAACAACAAAAAAAATTACAGCACCAAATGCGAAATAGTCATTGAATTTAGATCTTTCGTTCTTATTTCGATTTTATTGAACCTATATTCCTTGTTTTTTTAGGAGAAGTACAAGATTCTGAACTTAGCTTATAGACAGAAAGTCACAAATGTTTGCATTAATTTACTTCCCGAAATCCATTTTTTAGGGAAATACGAAAATATCTCAAAGATTATTGGGTTTATTTTAAATAATATCTTGCATTTTCGATACCTTTGTTATTACTTCTCTAGGAAAACAAGGAAATTAGAGCACTAAAGGCGAAATAATCATTGAATTTAGATACTCCGCATTTATTTTGACATTATATAACTTATTTCTTGGTTTCTGCAGGAGAAGTACAAGATTCTGAACTTAGCTTATACGCAGAAAGTTAAAGAATTAGAGTTTAAAAAGGATCTCTAAGAACAAAATACTGTCCATGATATTTGAAAACCGAAATATTAAAAAAATGTATTTTTCTCCTTTAAATACAGCGAAGGAAATTCTGGGAGTGTTTTTCGGAAATAATTCCTTCATAAAAGATTATTTTTGAAAAGTACATAGAATTTTATTAAAATAACTCAACTGGTAAGAAACAAAAAGTCAAATTATTAAAAAAATTTTGAAATATTGACTGTAGAAAAATGTATTAAATTAAAATTACCTGTAACAACAAACACTTTTAAAATATGCGCTACAAAAAATATTTTAAAATTAATGCCACTGATATCAACGTGAATATAAAAATCATTCCTCGGCGCATGGGCGTTTATAATGGTATACTTCAGGGTAAAATGACGTCATATATATTCATCACATATGTTAGGTCGAGCGTAAGTTTTCAAGGCATCGAGGAAGCGTGCATATTTTCAAGGCCTGGATTAAGTTTAAAGAGTGGGGGGTGAATTATCACGCCAGCTTTCAAAGACATTAGCATATACTCGTATATTTTTCAAGGCCGTGACCAAGTTTAAAGCGTGGAAGGGATGAATTACTACCCAATCGACAATTCGATTTTTGGAACTGTTATATAAAAACAAATCGGTATTAATTACATTATTTTTATTAAAAAGTAATACAGCTCGAGCAACGAAAATTTTCGTTATATTTCATGACAGCAACATCTGATTTTATAATTTAAATAAATATTATTACTATTCGTACTCTCTAAAACTGTAATTTATACCTATTTTACTCAAAGACACACATTTTACATGTTTGTTTATTGTGTTTCACCTTTAACTTAGTAATATAAAATAAATTATAATCTACTTACGATTTCCACAATGTTATTTTGTTGATAAAAATAGAAGCAGACATTATTCGAATTTAAAAAAGGTTTGAAAGTATGGTACTGAAAAGGGTGATGAAACTTTCAATGTGAAGGCTGGTAACAGACCCAATCTTTTTCTCGATCCACCGCTAAAGCTGCTTCTAACAAGTATGTCAGTTTTATGTCAATATTCGTACCACTACCATAATAACCGATAATATTCTTTTTATTACAAATTTTAAGCGTATAAAGTGAATTTTTAATTGAATTTTATATGTTAAGTGCATTTTTAATTAGTTTTTGTTCGACTAAACCCTTATAGAAAATTGAAAAAGGTAAGTTTTAAGATAAATTTTGATATAATTCCAGGGTGAATGGTCTTATAAAAACCCGTTTTATTTTTATTCATAAAATCTAACAGGATGATATCTTAAAGATCGGTAATAGGAAATAAAACCGTTAGCGTTATTGCATTTTTAATATAGCTTGATTGCTGCGTTAGTAAGGTATTAAGATATCGTTTTTGTAAATTAATCAAATTTGACAGTGAGGAACCCAGAAAATTTGCAATGGCTTACATGGCCGGCACGCTCAATGGATGCCGGTAAATAACAGAGCTCTGAGATTTATTTTCTTTTATTTTATAATTTGATCGAATATTAATTGATTACTATATGTTTAGCGTGCATTTTTAATTATTTTCTGTTAGAAAAAAGCAGTATTTTTTCAATTTACGTAGTTAAATAGTAATTTTTGTAGTAAATATCTGATTGGTACAAAGTATAGCTTGCACGACAACGGTATCTAAAAATGGTGGATTTATTTTTTCTTTTTTATAGTTTCATCGAATGGTGGATGATTTATTCATATTTAGAGAGCATTTTAACTAGTTTTCATTCGAAATAATGCTTAAAATTGAGACAGATAAGTTTTTTGGGATTATTTTTTTTCGAAAATAAATATTTTTTCAAATTATGTCATTGATTTTTTTATGTTAGGTACATTTTAGTGTTTTTTTCTGATAAAATACTTAAGAAAAATTTAATAGGTATCTTTGGTTACATTTTTATCTTAAAAAGGTCAGCTTAGAAAATTTTTCGATGAGTGAATAGTATTTGAGACATATAAGTACATCTTTTAATCTATGTAAAGGTATAAAAAAGCAGAACTATTTTGTAAAAAAGGGGGCTGGGAAATATTTAAAACAGAAATATTAATTTTATTAATTTTTCAAAAGGGTGTTCTTCTTCTATCTTTACTTTCTCCTCTTAATAAAAAATTTTGAAAAAGTTAATTTTTTAGATATGCCGTACTTTATATCGGAAATGGGCCAGAAATACATTCAAGAAAGAATTTGGCATATAACGAATACTCCTGATGTGAAACAAACAGCATATAGAAGCAGATAGACAAGAATAAAAATATCTGAATATCTCAATTTTGAGAGAGAAAATTCAAATATGCAGACGTTTGTTTCGTTTATTTGTGGTGGTGGTGCAACGAGGATGTCAAGAATGACAGCCTATTTACCAATAAACCATAAAAAGCAATAGGACAACTAATTATCAACTGCGTAAATTTTACCTTAATGTATATAAATTAGCTTTTTATTTGTTATTTAAAAATTATACACCTTATTGTTATTTAATTTTTTACTAACTCGAACTTTTTAGAATAAGCTTGAATTTAGTCAAACATATTTGCATTTATCACAACAATGCCCACAGCAGACCAATGAAGGTCAGTTTTTAAGTTGCTTATAGGTACTGTATAGTGGAAAACTTATTAATATGATATAAATTTTTCTTTGATGCAAGTATCAATTTTAAAACAAGAAGTTTCATTTTTAATTTAATAAAAAGTAACGATTTTAAAACAAGAAGTTTTATTTTTAATTTAATAAAAAGTAACAATTTTAGTGGTATTTTTTTTTTGTTAATTTGAAGAAAAATATTGCAACTTTTCCAATTTTAGGTAAAATTCAAATACCTGAATACTTCTATTGTGGCAGCAGTTTCGGCAACAACAGTAATTAATGTATTAACGTAAAAACATGGCTTACACTTCTCTCTTATGGAAAAAAAGAGAAGAACATATCTGTGAGTGAGTTATGACTATTATAGATTTATTAAATCATCAACTCATTGTGATAATTATATATTTAATAGTTAACTGAAATTTTGTGTTAAAATTTTTTTGTAGGCAAACGTAATACGCCCAGAAGGGATACATAATAGAACTGAAAAGTATAATGAAATATATGCTACTTGAGACTATGTGGCCCTTCTGGAACTTTATGAGGATTTGTTGTTGAACATATATCCTTTTTATGTAAGTATTCTATAGAATATACCCTATTTTTATATAAAAAATCTACACAAGATACACTTGGACCTTTAATTTATTACCCGTATTACTTAGTGTATAATTTCTTTCAAGACATGCCATATTTTGTATAAAAAATCCATAAAAGACATCTCATGTGTCTTTAATTTTCAAATTATACATTTTTAACAGAACGAAATAAACCTTTTTTTAAGTAACAATTTTAGTGGTATTTTTTTTTTGTTAATTTGGAGAAAAATATTGTAACTTTTCCAATTTTAGGTAAAATCTAAATACGTGAATACTTCTATTGTGGCAGCAGTTTCGGTAACAGCAGTAACTAATGTATTAACGTTGAAACATGGCTTACACCTCTCTATTGTAGAAAAAAGAGAAAACATATACAGATATGTTACTTACTCACAGGAGTAAGTTATGACTATTATCGATTTCTTAAACCATCAACTCATTTTGATAACTATATATTTAATAGTTAACTGAAATTTTGTGTTAAAATTTTTTTTCGGTAAACATAATACGCCCAGAAGAGATTCATAATAGAACTGAAAAGTATAATGAAATATATGCTCCTTGGGACTATGTGGGCCTTCTGGAACTTTATGAGGATTTATTGGAGAACATATATACTTTTATGTAAGTATTCTACAGAATATACCCTATTTTTATATATAAAATCTACACAAGATACACTTGGACTATTAATTTATTGCCCATATTACTTAGTGTATAATTTCTTTCGAGACATACCATATTTTGTATAAAAAATCCATAAAAGACATCTCATGGGTCTTTAATTTTCAAATTATACATTCTTAACAGAACGAAATAATTCTTTTTTTTTTGTAAGTATACTACAGAACATACCCTGTTTTTATATAAAAAATCTATATAGGATACATTTGGACTTTTTAGTTTATTGTCAACATCACTTAGGGTCAATTTCTCTCCAGAAAACACCATATTTTGTATAAAAAATTCGTAAGAGACACTTCAAGAGTCTTTTTATTTTCAAATTATACATTTTAACATATCAAAATAACCATTCTTGTAGGTATCTTACAGAACATACCCTATTTTTATATAAAAAATCAGAAAATACACTTGGACCTTTAATTTATTGCCCATATCACTTAGTCAATGTGTAATTTCTCTCCTAAAAACACTCTATTTTGTATAAAAATCTCCACAAGACGCCACTTCGGCCTGTAATTTTCCAAATTAGACATTTATAACACTAAATCTAACCTTGTTATAGCATTTTTTATAATTTTATATCTTTTCAAATGCAGTAGGAAACCTCCTTGACATTATTTTTCATATTATTTTGTACAACTTTTGGTGACTTTCTCAGAAGTCAACAAAAGGCAAAATATTTAATTTCTTACATCACAGTGCTTTTAATTTTAATATATAAACTCATATCTAAACGAAATTATGATCCACGATTTAAAGTATTCTACAGAAC
Source organism: Diaprepes abbreviatus (assembly GCA_034092305.1). Taxonomy (NCBI): domain Eukaryota; kingdom Metazoa; phylum Arthropoda; class Insecta; order Coleoptera; family Curculionidae; genus Diaprepes; species Diaprepes abbreviatus. Next base: position 4,910,857 of record JASJET010000022.1, read on the forward strand.
ATGTCCTATTTTTATACAAAAAATCTATACCAGATATACTTGAATCTTTAATTTATTGTCCATATTACTTAGTCTGTGAGTAATTTCTCTCCTGAAAACACCCTATTTTTGGATAAAAATCTACACAAGGCAACACTTGAACTTTCAATTTTTCAAATTACACATTTTTAACACTTGACCTAGCTCATTATTATAGCATTTTTATAATTTTATGTCTTTTTCCAATGCAGTAAGAAGCCTCTCTAACATTATTTTTCATATTATTTATACAGCTTTTATAGAATTTTTGAGTAATCAACAAAGGCAAAATATTTAATTTTTTACATCACAGTGCTTTTAATTTTAATATCAAATCTCATATCTAAACGAAATTTTGATCCACCATTTAAGTTTTTTACAGCACATACCCAATTTTTATATAAAAAATCTATACAAGATATACTTGGACCTTTAATTTATTGTCCATATTACTTAGTCTGTGTGTAATTTCTCCTGAAAACACTCTATTTTTGTATAAAAGTCCACATAAGACATCACTTGAGCCTTTAATTTATAAAATTACACATTTTTAACCCCTGGTCTAACCCATTATTATAGCATTCTTTATAATTTTATGTCTTTTCCAATGCAGTAAGAAATCTTTCTAATATTTTCATATTATTTATACAACTTTTGGTGAATTTTGAGTAGCAACAAAGTCAAATATTTAATTTCTTACACTACAGTGTTTTTAATTTTGATATAAGATGTCATATCGAAAACATAATTATGACAATTTAAAAGCGTTTAAAATTTGTAAAAAAAAATAAGAAATTATGTATTTAAAAATAGCAAAATAAAAAAACACTTTCATATTTCGCGAAAAATTAGAGAAAAGCATATCAGTGAGTTAGTTAGGCTATTATCGATTCGCTGAACCGTTAGCTCATCATGATAAATGAAACTTGTGGTTTTGCTGTACACTGTTAAATAGTTTATTTCATATTTTATATATACCTTGCTTATACATATGTTGAAATTTTTTATTATATTGAATTAAAAGAGACATAAACAAAAAGTCATGTCTTGATTACTTTTTATCTCTTTAATAACTCTAACCATTATGTTAGTATTTTAAATAATCAGTTTCCTCTTAAGCACTTTTTACTCGATATTTTATTAACTTTTTATCACATTAAATAAAACGAGGCACCTATGGTTAAAGGAAATCGAACTTAATTATTTTTGCTAAAATTGTTTATTTTTTTTTAGATATACCATACCTTATGCTGACAAAAACCTTCAGGATGATGTGGAAATCGATTCAAGAAACTATTTGGTTTGTGGATAGTCCTCCTTTTCCAGTCCTAAACATTCTATACCCGGGGATAAAATCTTAATATGTTACAATGTATGTCAGATTAAGGATAAGTTTGTATAAAATGAAAAAATAAATTAAAATTTTATGTTTCCAATTATTATTAAAGTAAGTTAGATTTATCTATTATTTGTGTCAAAACAAGGTTATAACTCGAAATTTTTTGCCATACAGGGCACTAAATATAAATTAAGATTGTTGATTTATCAGCTAAATGTTTGTTTATTATTCACTCTTTATATTAGAGTAATATTTTTCTCTTAGTTAATAAATATATTTATTAGCTGACTATATAGTCGTAAAAAAATAATGTTTGATGAAATAAAAATAAAGTATATATTTGTTTTATTTTTCCTCTGCGTTATTATATAAAATCCAAATGTCTCGTAGCTTCGTATCAATTTTTTTCCAAATTTTACCTTTTCAAATTAAAAAAATATATATCAAATGGTGTTCTCTCTAAACTTTAACGCATATTCACCATTTGACAGATAACAACTAGGAAATGAGACTCCGGGGGCGTAATCCTAAAAAATAGGACATATAAAATAATGAGAATACAGTACTCCTATTATCATCTATACAATCAGCTAGAAACTTGTTAAAATGAAATTGTAAAATGGCGTGTTTGCATCACCACGAGCCGCCGTAAGTTATGTACAGAATTTCCTTGTCAGACTCTCTACAAGTCATTTTACCTACATCAGTACTATTACAAACCAAAAAATTAATTTTAATCAAATTTACGATACCCTACAACAACAACTAATGGATAAAGACTCTTTTTTTATTAATCCTTATATACACACATAACAGTCATTTAGGCCGCTACGTTGACTCAAGAGAAATAGGATTTAACTGCTAAACTCTTCACGTAGTGGTCGTAGTCTGACGGATAAGGTATCTGTGTACTGAGCGGAAGATTGGGGGTTCGAATCCCAACAACGTATATGACTTTTTTTTCATTTATTAAATGGTTAAAAATTATTCTTTGACTGAAGATAGGATTTAACTGCTAAACTTTGCGACATGGCTTCGATAGCCCTGTGCCTATAGAGTTTGTCTTCCAACCCGAAGGTAGCTGGTTCGATCCTCGCTAGAATGAAAAAAAGTGTGACGTCATCCCAACAAAATTAAAGTGCAGCCAACAAGAAGATTGATAATTTGAATTGACAGGCAACCAGAAGAAAATGACAAGTAGTGACAGGTGACAGTTGATGTATATGCGAAAGCCAACGCTCAAATGGGGTACCCGGGTGAACTACTAGAAAATGGGAACACCTGAACTAACCTGAAAAATGAGGATCCCGGACGGAACATTAGCGGAGCCCTATGGGGTACTCGGGGTGGAGCACTAGAAAATGGGGCCCCCGGAAAGAGCTCTAAAAATGGGAATCCCGGACGGAACTTTAACGGAGCCCTATGGGGTACTCGGGTGGAGCACTAGAAACTGCGGCCCACGGAAGGGGTTCTAAAAAAAGGGGCCCCACAAAAAATGGGGCGCAGCCCCTAAAATGGAGCCCTCGTCGTGGGGCCCACGGGGGCGCAGCCCGGTCTATACCGCCGGTATTACTACTATTAAAGATTCAAGTATATCTGGTATAGATTTTTTGTATAAAAATAGGACATGTTCTGTAGAATACTTTAAATCGTGGATCATAATTTCGTTTAGATATGAGTTTATATATTAAAATTAAAAGCACTGTGATGTAAGAAATTAAATATTTTGCCTTTTGTTGACTTCTCAGAAAGTCACCAAAAGTTGTACAAAATAATATGAAAAATAATGTCAAGGAGGTTTCCTACTGCATTAGAAAAGATATAAAATTATAAAAAATGCTATAACAAGGTTAGATTTAGTGTTATAAATGTCTAATTTGGAAAATTACAGGCCGAAGTGGCGTCTTGTGGAGATTTTTATACAAAATAGAGTGTTTTTAGGAGAGAAATTACACATTGACTAAGTGATATGGGCAATAAATTAAAGGTCCAAGTGTATTTTCTGATTTTTTATATAAAAATAGGGTATGTTCTGTAAGATACCTACAAGAATGGTTATTTTGATATGTTAAAATGTATAATTTGAAAATAAAAAGACTCTTGAAGTGTCTCTTACGAATTTTTTATACAAAATATGGTGTTTTCTGGAGAGAAATTGACCCTAAGTGATGTTGACAATAAACTAAAAGTCCAAATGTATCCTATATAGATTTTTTATATAAAAACAGGGTATGTTCTGTAGTATACTTACAAAAAAAAAGAATTATTTCGTTCTGTTAAGAATGTATAATTTGAAAATTAAAGACCCATGAGATGTCTTTTATGGATTTTTTATACAAAATATGGTATGTCTCGAAAGAAATTATACACTAAGTAATATGGGCAATAAATTAATAGTCCAAGTGTATCTTGTGTAGATTTTATATATAAAAATAGGGTATATTCTGTAGAATACTTACATAAAAGTATATATGTTCTACAATAAATCCTCATAAAGTTCCAGAAGGCCCACATAGTCCCAAGGAGCATATATTTCATTATACTTTTCAGTTCTATTATGAATCTCTTCTGGGCGTATTATGTTTACCGAAAAAAATTTTAACACAAAATTTCAGTTAATTATTAAATATATAGTTATCAAAATGAGTTGATGATTTAAGAAATCGATAATAGTCATAACTTACTCCTGTGAGTAAGTAACATATCTGTATATGTTTTCTCTTTTTTCTACAATAGAGAGGTGTAAGCCATGTTTCAACGTTAATACATTAGTTACTGCTGTTGCCGAAACTGCTGCCACAATAGAAGTATTCACGTATTTAGATTTTACCTAAAATTGGAAAAGTTACAATATTTTTCTCCAAATTAACAAAAAAAAAATACCACTAAAATTGTTACTTAAAAAAAAAGGTTTATTTCGTTCTGTTAAAAATGTATAATTTGAAAATTAAAGACACATGAGATGTCTTTTATGGATTTTTTATACAAAATATGGCATGTCTTGAAAGAAATTATACACTAATTAATACGGGTAATAAATTAAAGGTCCAAGTGTATCTTGTGTAGATTTTTTATATAAAAATAGGGTATATTCTATAGAATACTTACATAAAAAGGATCAACAACAAATCCTCATAAAGTTCCAGAAGGGCCACATAGTCTCAAGTAGCATATATTTCATTATACTTTTCAGTTCTATTATGTTTCCATCAGGGCGTATTACGTTTGCCTACAAAAAAGTTTTAACACAAAATTTCAGTTAACTATTAAATATATAGTTAGCACAATGAGTTGATGATTTAATAAATCTATAATAGTCATAACTCACTCACAGGTATGTTCTTCTCTTTTTTCCATAAGAGAGAAGTGTAAGCCATGTTTTCACGTTAATACATTAATTACTGTTGTTCCCGAAACTGCTGCCACAATAGAAGTATTCAGGTATTTAGATTTTACCTAAAATTGGAAAAGTTGCAATATTTTTCTTCAAATTAACAAAAAAAAAAATACCACTAAAATTGTTACTTTTTATTAAATTAAAAATAAAACTTCTTGTTTTAAAATTGTTACATTTTATTAAATTAAAAATGAAACTTCTTGTTTTAAAATTGATACTTGCATCAAAGAAAAATTTATATCGTATTAATAAGTTTTCCACTATACAGTACCTATAAGCAACTTAAAAACTGACCTTCATTGGTCTGCTGTGGGCATTGTTGTGATAAATGCAAATATGTTTGACTAAATTCAAGCTTATTCTAAAAAGTTCGAGTTAGTAAAAAATTAAATAACAATAAGGTGTATAATTTTTAAATAACAAATAAAAAGCTAATTTATATACATTAAGGTAAAATTTACGCAGTTGATAATTAGTTGTCCTATTGCTTTTTATGATTTATTGGTAAATAGGCTGTCATTCTTGACATCCTCGTTGCACCACCACCACAAATAAACGAAACAAACGTCTGCATATTTGAATTTTCTCTCTCAAAATTGAGATATTCAGATATTTTTATTCTTGTCTATCTGCTTCTATATGCTGTTTGTTTCACATCAGGAGTATTAGTTATATGCCAAATTCTTTCTTGAATGTATTTCTGGCCCATTTCCGATATAAAGTACGGCATATCTAAAAAATTAACTTTTTCAAAATTTTTTATTAAGAGGAGAAAGTAAAGATAGAAGAAGAACACCCTTTTGAAAAATTAAGAAAATTAATATTTCTGTTTTAAATATTTCCCAGCCCCCTTTTTTTACAAAGTAGTTCTGCTTTTTTATACCTTTACATAGATTAAAAGATGTACTTATATGTCTCAAATACTATTCACTCATCGAAAAATTTTCTAAGCTGACCTTTTTAAGATAAAAATGTAACCAAAGATACCTATTAAATTTTTCTTAAGTATTTTATCAGAAAAACACTAAAATGTACCTAACATAAAAAAATCAATGACATAATTTGAAAAAATATTTAATTTTCGACAAAAAAAAATAATCCCAAAAAACTTATCTGTCTCAATTTTAGGCATTATTTCGAATGAAAACTAGTTAAAATGCTCTCTAAACATGAATAAATCATCCACCATTCGATGAAACTATAAAAAAGAAAAAATAAATCCACCATTTTTAGATACCGTTGTCGTGCAAGCTATACTTTGTACCAATCAGATATTTACTACAAAAATTACTATTTAACTACGTAAATTGAAAAAATACTGCTTTTTACTAACAGAAAATAATTAAAAATGCACGCTAAACATATAGTAATCAATTAATATTCGATCAAATTGTAAAATAAAAGAAAATAAATCTCAGAGCTCTGTTATTTACCGGCATTCATTGAGCGTGCCGGCCATGTAAGCCATTGCAAATTTTCTGGGTTCCTCACTATCAAATTTGATTAATTTACAAAAACGATATCTTAATACCTTACTAACGCCGCAATCAAGCTATATTAAAAATGCAATAACGCTAACGGTTTTATTTCCTATTACCGATCTTTAAGATATCATCCTGTTAGATTTTATGAATAAAAATAAAACGGTTTTTTATAAGACCATTCACCCTGGAATTATATCAAAATTTATCTTAAAACTTACCTTTTTCAATTTTCTTAAGGGTTTAGTCGAACAAAAACTAATTAAAAATGCACTTAACATATAAAATTCAATTAAAAATTCACTTTATACGCTTAAAATTTGTAATAAAAAGAATATTATCGGTTATTATGGTAGTGGTACGAATATTGACATAAAACTGACATACTTGTTAGAAGCAGCTTTAGCGGTGGATCGAGAAAAAGATTGGGTCTGTTACCAGCCTTCACATTGAAAGTTTCATTACCCTTTTCAGTACCATACTTTCAAACTTTTTTAAATTCGAATTATGTCTGCTTCTATTTTTATCAACAAAATAACATTGTGGAAATCGTAAGTAGATTATAATTTATTTTATATTACTAAGTTAAAGGTGAAATACAATAAACAAACATGTAAAATGTGTGTCTTTGGGTAAAATAGGTATAAATTACAGTTTTAGAGAGTACGACTAGTAATAATATTTATTTAAATTATAAAATCAGATGTTGCTGTCCTGAAATATAACGAAAATTTTCGTTGCTCGAGCTGTATTACTTTTTAATAAAAATAATGTAATTAATACCGATTTGTTTTTATATAACAGTTCCAAAAATCGAATTGTCGATTGGGTAGTAATTCATCCCTTCCACGCTTTAAACTTGGTCACGGCCTTGAAAAATATACGAGTATATGCTAATGTCTTTGAAAGCTGGCGTGATAATTCACCCCCACTCTTTAAACTTAATCCAGGCCTTGAAAATATGCACGCTTCCTCGATGCCTTGAAAACTTACGCTCGACCTAACATATGTGATGAATGTATATGACGTCATTTTACCCTGAAGTATACCATTATAAACGCCCATGCGCCGAGGAATGATTTTTATATTCACGTTGATATCAGTGGCATTAATTTTAAAATATTTTTTGTAGCGCATATTTTAAAAGTGTTTGTTGTTACAGGTAATTTTAATTTAATACATTTTTCTACAGTCAATATTTCAAAATTTTTTTAATAATTTGACTTTTTGTTTCTTACCAGTTGAGTTATTTTAATAAAATTCTATGTACTTTTCAAAAATAATCTTTTATGAAGGAATTATTTCCGAAAAACACTCCCAGAATTTCCTTCGCTGTATTTAAAGGAGAAAAATACCTTTTTTAATATTTCGGTTTTCAAATATCATGGATTTCTTTTACAACAGTATTTTGTTCTTAGAGATCCTTTTTAAACTCTAATTCTTTAACTTTCTGCGTATAAGCTAAGTTCAGAATCTTGTACTTCTCCTGCAGAAACCAAGAAATAAGTTATATAATGTCAAAATAAATGCGGAGTATCTAAATTCAATGATTATTTCGCCTTTAGTGCTCTAATTTCCTTGTTTTCCTGGAGAAGTAATAACAAAGGTATCGAAAATGCAAGATATTATTTAAAATAAACCCAATAATCTTTGAGATATTTTCGTATTTCCCTAAAAAATGGATTTCGGGAAGTAAATTAATGCAAACATTTGTGACTTTCTGTCTATAAGCTAAGTTCAGAATCTTGTACTTCTCCTAAAAAAACAAGGAATATAGGTTCAATAAAATCGAAATAAGAACGAAAGATCTAAATTCAATGACTATTTCGCATTTGGTGCTGTAATTTTTTTTGTTGTTTCTAGTTAAGCTATAAAAGTATCTAAAAATGCCGGATTTTTAAAATATTTTAAAAAACTAATATTCTTAGAGATATTTACGTATTTCCCTAAAAAGTGGACATCGGGAAGTAAATTAAGAAAAGCGCCCCAGTTTCGATTTTCTGTCTATAAGCTAAGTTCGAAATCTTGTACTTCTCTTGTAAAAAAAAACAAAAATTATATGTTAAATAATGTTGAAATATGAACGAAATGTCTAAATTCTATGATTTTTCGCCTCTTGGTGCTATAATTTTTAATATATCTCGGCAGCACAACTACGAAAATCTCTGAAGGATTTAATTTTCAATTATATTTAGAATATAGAATTTTACTTTAGAGTGAATAAAATCTAAATATGAACGGAATATCTAAATTTAGTTACTATTTCGTCTTTGGGGTTATAATTTCTTTGCTTTCCTAGAGAAGTTACAACAAAAGTATTGAAAAAAGGCGGAATTTTTTAATATTATACCAAATAAAACTAATAATCAAAGAAATATTTTTGTATTTCCCTAAAAAACGGCATTCGGAAAGTAAATTAATATAAACGCCCCATTTTTGACTTTCTGTCGATAACCTAAGTTCAGAATCTTATACTTTTATAAAAAAATAAAAAATATAGGTTAAATAAAGTTGAAATATGACGAAACATCTAAATTCTATGATTTTTCACCCTTGGTGCTATAATTTCTAATATATTTCGGCAGCAGAACAACAAAAATCTCTGAAGGTTTTAATTTTCAATTATATTACGAATATAGAATAGCATTTTAGAGTGGAAAAATAAAAATATTAACGAAATATCTAAATTTAGTAATTATTTCGTCTTTTGATGTTCGTCTTTCGTATCAAATATGCAGAATTTTTAAAATATTATGCAAAATAAGACTAATAAAAGAGATATTTTCGTAATTCCAAAAAAAAAAATGAAATTCAGGAAGTAAATTGATACAAACGACTCATTTTTGACTATCTATAAGTTAAGGTCAGAATCTTATACTTCTCCTGCGAAAAGATAGAAATATAGGTTAAATAAGGTCAAAATGAGACAGAAATATCTAAATGCCATAATTACTATGCCTTTAGTGCTATAATTTCCTTGTTTTCCTAGAGAAGTTATAAAAAAGGTATCGAAAATGCAGGATATTATTTAAAATAAATCCAATAATATTTGAGATATTTTCGTATTTCCCTAAAAATGAAATTCGGGAAGTAAATTAATACAAACATCCCAATTTTGAGTTTATGCCCATAACCTAAGTTCAGAATCTTGTACTTCTACAAAATCCAAGAAATATTGGTTAAATAAGGTCGTCAATCATTGATTGAACACATTTCGTTCTTATTTCGACCTTATTTAACCCATGTTCTTGGATTTTGTAGAAGTACAAGATTATGAACTTAGTTATGGGCATAAACTTAAAATTGGAATGTTTGTATTAATTTACTTCCCGAATTTCATTTTTAGGGAAATACGAAAATATCTCAAATATTATTGAATTTATTTTAAATAATATCCTGCATTTTCGATACCTTTTTTATAACTTCTCTAGGAAAACAAGGAAATTATAGCACTAAAGGCATAGTAATTATGGCATTTAGATATTTCTGTCTCATTTTGACCTTATTTAACCTATATTTCTATCTTTTCGCAGGAGAAGTATAAGATTCTGACCTTAACTTATAGATAGTCAAAAATGAGTCGTTTGTATCAATTTACTTCCTGAATTTCATTTTTTTTTTTGGAATTACGAAAATATCTCTTTTATTAGTCTTATTTTGCATAATATTTTAAAAATTCTGCATATTTGATACGAAAGACGAACATCAAAAGACGAAATAATTACTAAATTTAGATATTTCGTTAATATTTTTATTTTTCCACTCTAAAATGCTATTCTATATTCGTAATATAATTGAAAATTAAAACCTTCAGAGATTTTTGTTGTTCTGCTGCCGAAATATATTAGAAATTATAGCACCAAGGGTGAAAAATCATAGAATTTAGATGTTTCGTCATATTTCAACTTTATTTAACCTATATTTTTTATTTTTTTTATAAAAGTATAAGATTCTGAACTTAGGTTATCGACAGAAAGTCAAAAATGGGGCGTTTATATTAATTTACTTTCCGAATGCCGTTTTTTAGGGAAATACAAAAATATTTCTTTGATTATAAGTTTTATTTGGTATAATATTAAAAAATTCCGCCTTTTTTCAATACTTTTGTTGTAACTTCTCTAGGAAAGCAAAGAAATTATAACCCCAAAGACGAAATAGTAACTAAATTTAGATATTCCGTTCATATTTAGATTTTATTCACTCTAAAGTAAAATTCTATATTCTAAATATAATTGAAAATTAAATCCTTCAGAGATTTTCGTAGTTGTGCTGCCGAGATATATTAAAAATTATAGCACCAAGAGGCGAAAAATCATAGAATTTAGACATTTCGTTCATATTTCAACATTATTTAACATATAATTTTTGTTTTTTTTTTACAAGAGAAGTACAAGATTTCGAACTTAGCTTATAGACAGAAAATCGAAACTGGGGCGGTTTTCTTAATTTACTTCCCGATGTCCACTTTTTAGGGAAATACGTAAATATCTCTAAGAATATTAGTTTTTTAAAATATTTTAAAAATCCGGCATTTTTAGATACTTTTATAGCTTAACTAGAAACAACAAAAAAAATTACAGCACCAAATGCGAAATAGTCATTGAATTTAGATCTTTCGTTCTTATTTCGATTTTATTGAACCTATATTCCTTGTTTTTTTAGGAGAAGTACAAGATTCTGAACTTAGCTTATAGACAGAAAGTCACAAATGTTTGCATTAATTTACTTCCCGAAATCCATTTTTTAGGGAAATACGAAAATATCTCAAAGATTATTGGGTTTATTTTAAATAATATCTTGCATTTTCGATACCTTTGTTATTACTTCTCCAGGAAAACAAGGAAATTAGAGCACTAAAGGCGAAATAATCATTGAATTTAGATACTCCGCATTTATTTTGACATTATATAACTTATTTCTTGGTTTCTGCAGGAGAAGTACAAGATTCTGAACTTAGCTTATACGCAGAAAGTTAAAGAATTAGAGTTTAAAAAGGATCTCTAAGAACAAAATACTGTTGTAAAAGAAATCCATGATATTTGAAAACCGAAATATTAAAAAAGGTATTTTTCTCCTTTAAATACAGCGAAGGAAATTCTGGGAGTGTTTTTCGGAAATAATTCCTTCATAAAAGATTATTTTTGAAAAGTACATAGAATTTTATTAAAATAACTCAACTGGTAAGAAACAAAAAGTCAAATTATTAAAAAAATTTTGAAATATTGACTGTAGAAAAATGTATTAAATTAAAATTACCTGTAACAACAAACACTTTTAAAATATGCGCTACAAAAAATATTTTAAAATTAATGCCACTGATATCAACGTGAATATAAAAATCATTCCTCGGCGCATGGGCGTTTATAATGGTATACTTCAGGGTAAAATGACGTCATATACATTCATCACATATGTTAGGTCGAGCGTAAGTTTTCAAGGCATCGAGGAAGCGTGCATATTTTCAAGGCCTGGATTAAGTTTAAAGAGTGGGGGTGAATTATCACGCCAGCTTTCAAAGACATTAGCATATACTCGTATATTTTTCAAGGCCGTGACCAAGTTTAAAGCGTGGAAGGGATGAATTACTACCCAATCGACAATTCGATTTTTGGAACTGTTATATAAAAACAAATCGGTATTAATTACATTATTTTTATTAAAAAGTAATACAGCTCGAGCAACGAAAATTTTCGTTATATTTCAGGACAGCAACATCTGATTTTATAATTTAAATAAATATTATTACTAGTCGTACTCTCTAAAACTGTAATTTATACCTATTTTACCCAAAGACACACATTTTACATGTTTGTTTATTGTATTTCACCTTTAACTTAGTAATATAAAATAAATTATAATCTACTTACGATTTCCACAATGTTATTTTGTTGATAAAAATAGAAGCAGACATAATTCGAATTTAAAAAAGTTTGAAAGTATGGTACTGAAAAGGGTAATGAAACTTTCAATGTGAAGGCTGGTAACAGACCCAATCTTTTTCTCGATCCACCGCTAAAGCTGCTTCTAACAAGTATGTCAGTTTTATGTCAATATTCGTACCACTACCATAATAACCGATAATATTCTTTTTATTACAAATTTTAAGCGTATAAAGTGAATTTTTAATTGAATTTTATATGTTAAGTGCATTTTTAATTAGTTTTTGTTCGACTAAACCCTTAAGAAAATTGAAAAAGGTAAGTTTTAAGATAAATTTTGATATAATTCCAGGGTGAATGGTCTTATAAAAAACCGTTTTATTTTTATTCATAAAATCTAACAGGATGATATCTTAAAGATCGGTAATAGGAAATAAAACCGTTAGCGTTATTGCATTTTTAATATAGCTTGATTGCTGCGTTAGTAAGGTATTAAGATATCGTTTTTGTAAATTAATCAAATTTGATAGTGAGGAACCCAGAAAATTTGCAATGGCTTACATGGCCGGCACGCTCAATGAATGCCGGTAAATAACAGAGCTCTGAGATTTATTTTCTTTTATTTTACAATTTGATCGAATATTAATTGATTACTATATGTTTAGCGTGCATTTTTAATTATTTTCTGTTAGTAAAAAGCAGTATTTTTTCAATTTACGTAGTTAAATAGTAATTTTTGTAGTAAATATCTGATTGGTACAAAGTATAGCTTGCACGACAACGGTATCTAAAAATGGTGGATTTATTTTTTCTTTTTTATAGTTTCATCGAATGGTGGATGATTTATTCATGTTTAGAGAGCATTTTAACTAGTTTTCATTCGAAATAATGCCTAAAATTGAGACAGATAAGTTTTTTGGGATTATTTTTTTTTGTCGAAAATTAAATATTTTTTCAAATTATGTCATTGATTTTTTTATGTTAGGTACATTTTAGTGTTTTTCTGATAAAATACTTAAGAAAAATTTAATAGGTATCTTTGGTTACATTTTTATCTTAAAAAGGTCAGCTTAGAAAATTTTTCGATGAGTGAATAGTATTTGAGACATATAAGTACATCTTTTAATCTATGTAAAGGTATAAAAAAGCAGAACTACTTTGTAAAAAAAGGGGGCTGGGAAATATTTAAAACAGAAATATTAATTTTCTTAATTTTTCAAAAGGGTGTTCTTCTTCTATCTTTACTTTCTCCTCTTAATAAAAAATTTTGAAAAAGTTAATTTTTTAGATATGTCGTACTTTATATCGGAAATGGGCCAGAAATACATTCAAGAAAGAATTTGGCATATAACTAATACTCCTGATGTGAAACAAACAGCATATAGAAGCAGATAGACAAGAATAAAAATATCTGAATATCTCAATTTTGAGAGAGAAAATTCAAATATGCAGACGTTTGTTTCGTTTATTTGTGGTGGTGGTGCAACGAGGATGTCAAGAATGACAGCCTATTTACCAATAAATCATAAAAAGCAATAGGACAACTAATTATCAACTGCGTAAATTTTACCTTAATGTATATAAATTAGCTTTTTATTTGTTATTTAAAAATTATACACCTTATTGTTATTTAATTTTTTACTAACTCGAACTTTTTAGAATAAGCTTGAATTTAGTCAAACATATTTGCATTTATCACAACAATGCCCACAGCAGACCAATGAAGGTCAGTTTTTAAGTTGCTTATAGGTACTGTATAGTGGAAAACTTATTAATACGATATAAATTTTTCTTTGATGCAAGTATCAATTTTAAAACAAGAAGTTTCATTTTTAATTTAATAAAATGTAACAATTTTAAAACAAGAAGTTTTATTTTTAATTTAATAAAAAGTAACAATTTTAGTGGTATTTTTTTTTTTTGTTAATTTGAAGAAAAATATTGCAACTTTTCCAATTTTAGGTAAAATCTAAATACCTGAATACTTCTATTGTGGCAGCAGTTTCGGGAACAACAGTAATTAATGTATTAACGTGAAAACATGGCTTACACTTCTCTCTTATGGAAAAAAGAGAAGAACATACCTGTGAGTGAGTTATGACTATTATAGATTTATTAAATCATCAACTCATTGTGATAACTATATATTTAATAGTTAACTGAAATTTTGTGTTAAAATTTTTTTGTAGGCAAACGTAATACGCCCTGATGGAAACATAATAGAACTGAAAAGTATAATGAAATATATGCTACTTGAGACTATGTGGCCCTTCTGGAACTTTATGAGGATTTGTTGTTGATCCTTTTTATGTAAGTATTCTATAGAATATACCCTATTTTTATATAAAAAATCTACACAAGATACACTTGGACCTTTAATTTATTACCCGTATTAATTAGTGTATAATTTCTTTCAAGACATGCCATATTTTGTATAAAAAATCCATAAAAGACATCTCATGTGTCTTTAATTTTCAAATTATACATTTTTAACAGAACGAAATAAACCTTTTTTTTTAAGTAACAATTTTAGTGGTATTTTTTTTTTGTTAATTTGGAGAAAAATATTGTAACTTTTCCAATTTTAGGTAAAATCTAAATACGTGAATACTTCTATTGTGGCAGCAGTTTCGGCAACAGCAGTAACTAATGTATTAACGTTGAAACATGGCTTACACCTCTCTATTGTAGAAAAAAGAGAAAACATATACAGATATGTTACTTACTCACAGGAGTAAGTTATGACTATTATCGATTTCTTAAATCATCAACTCATTTTGATAACTATATATTTAATAATTAACTGAAATTTTGTGTTAAAATTTTTTTCGGTAAACATAATACGCCCAGAAGAGATTCATAATAGAACTGAAAAGTATAATGAAATATATGCTCCTTGGGACTATGTGGGCCTTCTGGAACTTTATGAGGATTTATTGTAGAACATATATACTTTTATGTAAGTATTCTACAGAATATACCCTATTTTTATATATAAAATCTACACAAGATACACTTGGACTATTAATTTATTGCCCATATTACTTAGTGTATAATTTCTTTCGAGACATACCATATTTTGTATAAAAAATCCATAAAAGACATCTCATGGGTCTTTAATTTTCAAATTATACATTCTTAACAGAACGAAATAATTCTTTTTTTTGTAAGTATACTACAGAACATACCCTGTTTTTATATAAAAAATCTATATAGGATACATTTGGACTTTTAGTTTATTGTCAACATCACTTAGGGTCAATTTCTCTCCAGAAAACACCATATTTTGTATAAAAAATTCGTAAGAGACACTTCAAGAGTCTTTTTATTTTCAAATTATACATTTTAACATATCAAAATAACCATTCTTGTAGGTATCTTACAGAACATACCCTATTTTTATATAAAAAATCAGAAAATACACTTGGACCTTTAATTTATTGCCCATATCACTTAGTCAATGTGTAATTTCTCTCCTAAAAACACTCTATTTTGTATAAAAATCTCCACAAGACGCCACTTCGGCCTGTAATTTTCCAAATTAGACATTTATAACACTAAATCTAACCTTGTTATAGCATTTTTTATAATTTTATATCTTTTCTAATGCAGTAGGAAACCTCCTTGACATTATTTTTCATATTATTTTGTACAACTTTTGGTGACTTTCTGAGAAGTCAACAAAAGGCAAAATATTTAATTTCTTACATCACAGTGCTTTTAATTTTAATATATAAACTCATATCTAAACGAAATTATGATCCACGATTTAAAGTATTCTACAGAACATGTCCTATTTTTATACAAAAAATCTATACCAGATATACTTGAATCTTTAATTTATTGTCCATATTACTTAGTCTGTGAATAATTTCTCTCCTGAAAACACCCTATTTTTGGATAAAAATCTACACAAGGCAACACTTGAACTTTCAATTTTTCAAATTACACATTTTTAACACTTGACCTAGCTCATTATTATAGCATTTTTATAATTTTATGTCTTTTTCCAATGCAGTAAGAAGCCTCTCTAACATTATTTTTCATATTATTTATACAGCTTTTATAGAATTTTTGAGTAATTAACAAAGGCAAAATATTTAATTTTTTACATCACAGTGCTTTTAATTTTAATATCAAATCTCATATCTAAACGAAATTTTGATCCACCATTTAAGTTTTTACAGCACATACCCAATTTTTATATAAAAAATCTATACAAGATATACTTGGACCTTTAATTTATTGTCCATATTACTTAGTCTGTGTGTAATTTCTCCTGAAAACACTCTATTTTTGTATAAAAGTCCACATAAGACATCACTTGAGCCTTTAATTTATAAAATTACACATTTTTAACCCCTGGTCTAACCCATTATTATAGCATTCTTTATAATTTTATGTCTTTTCCAATGCAGTAAGAAATCTTTCTAATATTTTCATATTATTTATACAACTTTTGGTGAATTTTGAGTAGCAACAAAGTCAAATATTTAATTTCTTACACTACAGTGTTTTTAATTTTGATATAAGATGTCATATCGAAAACATAATTATGACAATTTAAAAGCGTTTAAAATTTGTAAAAAAAAATAAGAAATTTTGTATTTAAAAATAGCAAAATAAAAAAACACTTTCATATTTCGCGAAAAATTAGAGAAAAGCATATCAGTGAGTTAGTTAGGCTATTATCGATTCGCTGAACCGTTAGCTCATCATGATAAATGAAACTTGTGGTTTTGCTGTACACTGTTAAATAGTTTATTTCATATTTTATATATACCTTGCTTATACATATGTTGAAATTTTTTATTATATTGAATTAAAAGAGACATAAACAAAAAGTCATGCCTTGATTACTTTTTATCTCTTTAATAACTCTAACCATTATGTTAGTATTTTAAATAATCAGTTTCCTCTTAAGCACTTTTTACTCGATATTTTATTAACTTTTTATCACATTAAATAAAACGAGGCACCTATGGTTAAAAGAAATCGAACTTAATTATTTTTGCTAAAATTGTTTATTTTTTTTTTAGATATACCATACCTTATGCTGACAAAAACCTTCAGGATGATGTGGAAATCGATTCAAGAAACTATTTGGTTTGTGGATAGTCCTCCTTTTCCAGTCCTAAAGATTCTATACCCGGGGGATAAAATCTTAATATGTTACAATATATGTCAGATTAAGGATAAGTTTGTATAAAATGAAAAAATAAATTAAAATTTTATGTTTCCAATTATTATTAAAATAAGTTAGATTTATCTATTATTTGTGTCAAAACAAGGTTATAACTCGAAATTTTTTGCCATACAGGGCACTAAATATAAATTAAGATTGTTGATTTAGCAGCTAAATGTTTGTTTATTATTCACTCTTTATATTAGAGTAATATTTTTCTCTTAGTTAATAAATATATTTATTAGCTGACTATATAGTCGTAAAAAATAATGTTTGATGAAATAAAAATAAAGTATATATTTGTTTTATTTTTCCTCTGCGTTATTATATAAAATCCAAATGTCTCGTAGCTTCGTATCAATTTTTTCCAAATTTTACCTTTTCAAATTAAAAAAATATATATCAAATGGTGTTCTCTCTAAACTTTAACGCATATTCACCATTTGACAGATAACAACTAGGAAATGAGACTCCGGGGGCGTAATCCTAAAAAATAGGACATATAAAATAATGACAATACAGTACTCCTATTATCATCTATACAATTAGCTAGAAACTTGTTAAAATGAAATTGTAAAATGGCGTGTTTGCATCACCACGAGCCGCCGTAAGTTATGTACAGAATTTCCTTGTCAGACTCTCTACAAGTCATTTTACCTACATCAGTACTATTACAAACCAAAAAATTAATTTTAATCAAATTTACGATACCCTACAACAACAACTAATGGATAAAGACTCTTTTTTTATTAATCCTTATATACACACATAACAGTCATTTAGGCTGCTACGTTGACTCAAGAGAAATAGGATTTAACTGCAAAACTCTTCACGTAGTGGTCGTAGTCTGACGGATAAGGTATCTGTGTACTGAGCGGAAGATTGGGGGTTCGAATCCCAACAACGTATATGACTTTTTTTTCATTTATTAAATGGTTAAAAATTATTCTTTGACTGAAGATAGGATTTAACTGCTAAACTTTGCGACATGGCTTCGATAGCCCTGTGCCTATAGAGTTTGTCTTCCAACCCGAAGGTAGCTGGTTCGATCCTCGCTAGAATGAAAAAAAGTGTGACGTCATCCCAACAAAATTAAAGTGCAGCCAACAAGAAGATTGATAATTTGAATTGACAGGCAACCAGAAGAAAATGACAAGTAGTGACAGGTGACAGTTGATGTATATGCGAAAGCCAACGCTCAAATGGGGTACCCGGGTGAACTACTAGAAAATGGGAACACCTGAACTAACCTGAAAAATGAGGATCCCGGACGGAACATTAGCGGAGCCCTATGGGGTACTCGGGTGGAGCACTAGAAACTGCGGCCCACGGAAGGGGTTCTAAAAAAGGGGCCATCGTCGTGGGGCCCACGGGGGCGCAGCCCGGTCTATACCGCCGGAATGACTACTTTTATGCAAGAATATCTAGCAGCTGGACACATGGAACTTATTGAAGATCCCTTAGAAGCACCCCACTCTTACTATATTCCTCATCATTGTGTTTTACGCCCAGAGAGTCAGACGACTAAATTAAGGGTCGTTTTTGACGCCTCTACTAAAGATGCAAATCATATATCATTGAATGACACTCTTTTAGTTGGCCCCAAACTTCAGTTAGATATTTTCACTCTGCTACTGCGCTTTAGACTTGGCGTTGTAGGGTTTACAGCTGATATCAAGCAGATGTATCGTCAAATTTTGGTTACTAAAAGTCACTGTCATTATCAAAGAATATTATTTCGCTTCTCCCAAGACGAATCTATTAAAGATTATCGTTTACTAACAGTGACTTACGGTGTATCTTCGGCTCCATTTTTGGCGATTCGTACTCTTCAGCAACTGGCTAGTGATTACCAGGCAAATTATCCTCTAGCCTGTCAAGCATTGAAAAATTCTATTTATGTTGATGACTTGATTTGCAGTTGCGATACTGTTAGCGAAGCTGTACAGCTTCAACAGGAGCTCGTCGAGCTCTTGCGACTTGGTGGTTTCGAGCTGAGAAAATGGGCCAGTAACAATCCACAGTTATTGACTCATTTACCGCAATCTTGGCTGCAAATTGATCCTCTTTCATTTGATAATGATCAGGAAAATATGGTGAAAATTCTGGGACTTCAATGGCAACCCAAATTGGATATCTTTACGTATAACGTAAGTGTTAGTGAAACCTCCTGTACAAAACGTAATATTTTGTCAGATTTAGCTCGCATATTTGACCCTGAAGGATTTTTAACCCCAGTTGTCCTTTTCGGTAAATTTATAATACAAAAACTCTGGGCACTTGGGCTTCAGTGGGACGACATCCCACCTGAAGACATTGTAATTAAGTGGCGCAAATTTAAGGGTGAATTACCTCTACTGTCTAATTTTCAATTACCTCGTATTCTCCTCTCTCTCGATTATTTGTTTTGTGATATTCATGCATTTTGTGACGCTTCCTCTTACGGCTATTCAACCGTTATATATTTTCGATACGAAACGTCCCAAAATCAAATAAAAACTTCTTTTGTAGCTGCAAAATCTCGTGTTGCGCCATTGAAAACGATTTCTGTTCCTCGTTTAGAATTGTGTGCAGCCGAACTCCTTTCAGATCTCTTGATTTCGGTTTTGTCTGCGTTTGAAGACAAGATTTATTTTCGGCGGATTTATGCGTGGTCAGATTCGACTGTAACTCTATCCTGGATAAAATCATCTCCTCATAAGTATAATACTTTTGTTTCTAATCGTATTACTTATATTCAAGAAAAGGTTGCTCCTACTCGTTGGTTTTATATTCCTTCCGAACACAATCCGGCAGATTGTGGTTCTCGAAGCTTATTACCCTCTCAATTGCTTGACCATTCGCTATGGTGGGCGGGGCCCTTTTTTCTCTCTGAATCTGAAGAGCTTTGGCCAGATTCTTGTCGAACGTTCAAGTTCACGGAAACTGCTTTGGAGCAAAGAAAGACCGTTTTGTCCACCTTAGTTCCACCTAGGGACTTCTTTTTAAATCTTCTTGATAGATTTTCCTCCTTGGATAAAATATTACGCATTTTGTGCAGATTTCTGCGTTTAATCTTGAATAAGAACACGCAGGATACTCTTTCGGGACCATTTTCCCTTTCAGAGCTGAATAAAGCTCTCATGTGTTTAGTTAAATACATTCAAAATATTGTATTTCGTGACGAAATCAAAAGGCTGAAGAATAATCAGCCTCTTCCGAAGGTCTTTAGGAAGTTAAACCCTTTTCTTGTTGAACCGGGTATCCTGAGGGTGGGCGGACACCAATCGTTCTTCCATCTATCTTTTAGAAAGTTACATCCCGGCCAACAAGCCCTTCAGCATTTGATTGCTAAAAATTGTGGATTTTATATCCTAAGAAACTTCTTCGCTTGCTTTCTCGTTGTTACAAGTATATAACAACTAATCTCGAGTCTTCTCAGCTTACTATGGAAAGTATTCCGGAGGCTCTTTTTATTTTTAATTTATCTCTCCTTGTTGGTACACAGAATTTCTCTTACACAGAGTGTAACACGGTTTTAGTCTTAGTTGAAACTTTGGTAAATTTTCGACACCTTTTAAGTTTGCGTTTAAACGATCTTAAAGCTCGTATACCGGAACATTCTTTGAATTTGGAACCCTTAAACTCTTTTTTGGAACCTGATTTAACCTCGTCCAACCTCGGACGATTATCTCGCTTTCAATTACTACAAGCCTTACATCAGCATTTCTGGGGAAGGTGGAACAAAGAATATTTACACACTTTGATGCAACGCAGCAAATGGACTGAGTCGTCAGCTCCTATTCTCAATGATACTCTCGTGTTGCTCAAAGACGAACAAGCGCCGCCCTTAAAACCACACTTAGGCCGGGTGTTAGAGGTGCATCCGGGTGCGGACGGAGTTACGCGCGTTGTGACTGTACGTACCGCGCAAGGTAATTTCAAAAGACCTGTAACCAAAATAGGTCCCCTACCTCAAAATTAAAATTATATATATTTTTTTTTGGTTTATTACTCTACTTTAAGTTTTTTTTATTTGGATGGAACAGAAATATTTTTTTTGTTTATAAAATGTCTCATTTTAGGTGGGCGGTATGTTTAGGTTTCATTACTTTTTAGTTCAATTTTACTCGCGTTCACACGTGACACATTTTACTGGCCCTCGCGCATTTGGACAAATGTAAAAAGGGACAGAACAATAGTAGTACAGTAATTGTCGTTGTGTAGTACTCGACGTCTGGCACGTCCCTCGCCTTTTGGAAAAGGTTTATCGTTTGTCTCATAAACATATTGATTCTCGCCTCAAAAACTACTCCAAAATACAGTGATAGTGTCCCCGATTCCTGGTTCCTGGATGGTGAAGCTTGGAATTATTCTGGTGGCCACCAAGAAGAATTTATGGAAGTGATTTCCACTACAAGGTAGGCCATTTTAGTATTTGTGTCACGCTGTCGCCGTATTTTGTATAATTTCATCTCCGCAATCCAACCTATATACAGTCCACTAATTACTCTTTATCTCAATCCCCTACAATACCACTCATTAGAAATATTGAAAATCAGATTAATTTTTGATATATCATTAATACTTATCGAAATGAAGCATGAAACAAATTGCGATAGTCATTTTCCGTCAAATAATGGATTTTACAAGAAATACACATGAATACTTTTTTGTATATTTTATTGAGATGAACATTTTTGTACTTGCCGGAAAAATGGCTTACGTTGTTCATCGTTTTGTTCCACTTGTAATGGGAAACTTGTTTGAATGTCGAACAAATTAATGTAAATATCGATATTTGATCTCTGACCAACGTCATAGGTTGGTAGTGAAAATCCGATCATGGCCACCGATAATTCAGAATCTTACTGAAAATTATTACGTTATTACTGATGGATAAAGTGGAATGATGGTTCTGGTAATAATAACGATGCTGATAATGATGATTATAATAATGATAATGATTATGATGCTCTGCACTCAGCTGCTCTTTTGGAATTGTAAAATGAAGCAGGACGGACATCCGACCTCGGAGTGCTATTGAATGTAAAATGCTTCTAAGACATCAAGCAGGAAGAGAATTGATGGATATTGATAAGCATCTCGACCACCAAATAATAAAATTACGTTCTTATTTCCACAAGTTAGCGGGCTATTCCACACTACATCGAGCAATATGCGAGGCAGATAATACAACGCTGTTACAGCTGAGGGAGCAGGATAATCTTTCTCACCACCAAACAGACCAACAGAAGTTACAAGCCTGGCTATAAAAGCCACTTCATGGACGGCATCCAAATGAGGTCAGTCAGGAGAATGTCCACAACTCAGCGTCGAGCTACTGGTTGATTTCAAGAGAGATGTCTCCGGAAAAGGAGGGCTTTTTGTTAGCTATCCAAGACCAGGTTATTCCGACAAAAAACTATCGGAATTTCATCATGAGAGATTCCTCAATAGAAAACGACCATTGTAGATATGGCTGTCGAACATTAAAGACAGTCCAGCAGATAATTGGAGGATGCCAAGCGTTTGTCGCAACAGAGTATAAGGAAAGACATGACTCAGTCTCAAAGATACTCCACCAAGAGCTAGCAGATAAGTTAAATCTATTGCAGGTAGGAAAAGTGCCTTACTGCAACTCGGAGTCTATTCTTGAGAACAACGACTTCAAGTTATATTAGGACCGAACGGATGCTCATAATAGTCCAGACATTATAATAACAGATTAAATTTCTAGGCGAACTACACTAATTGACATTGCTATACCTAACAACAACAACCAAAGGCCAAAATGTAACGAGAAGATCGCCAAATACAGTGATCTGGAGGTGCAAATTCGAATTCAATGGACATCATCCAAACAATTCTCATAATTTTATCAACAACTGGAGTGACACCAAAGAACATCCTGTAGAACATTAAGAGGAACTTGGTCTTAGTGAGCATCTATATAAGCCGCTTTAGAAAGCAGTTCTTCTTGCAACTACATGGACCGTCCGAAAGTTTATGGGAAATAAAGTAGACCACGTCACCTAGGACTCGACAACATGGGAAGGGTCTTTACAGAGCTCCATACTTTTGGTATCTTTGTATAGTGGTATGAGTCAAGTGGTATGAGTCAATATTCCATGGAGGGAGTGCGAAACCGTTTGGCTTGAAAATCATGATGAGTCTTTTGAAAATGATCTCTAAGAAACGGAGAATCGAATAAATATTTTATATAGAATTACTAGAAAAATATTAATGCTATAAAAAGTGTTTATAAAAAATGTTCATCTCAATAAAATATACAAAAATATTCATGCTTTTTCTTGTAAAATTAATTATTTATTTGTCGGAAAATGACTGTCACAATTTGTTTTACGCTACAACTCGAAAAGTATCAAATGTATATTAAAAATTAATTTGATTTTCAATATTTCTAATCAATGATATGTTATTGACTAATGTCAATGAATTTTTTAAATCTCAAATACAAAAATATTCATGTTTTTTCTTGTAAAATTAATTATTTATCTGTCGGAAAATGACTGTCATAATTTGTTTTACGCTACAACTCGAAAATTATCAATGGTATATTAAAAATTAATTTGATTTGCAATATTTCTAATCAATGATATATTATTGAGTAATGTCAATGAATTTTTTCAATCTCAAATGCACTAAGTATGTTAAAAATATCGTTAATCGGTTAATATATCAAGTGAAAATACAACTGTTTGTTTATTGCTAAGCTTAAAATTTTTTCTTCAGGAAAATAAATATTCCATCATTCATGTTTCATCGAGATGCCACAAATCAAAAAAATGAAGGTTTTGCGACTAATATTCGCTGAGATAATCCAAATTTTGCCGGTAAAAGGAATTTGAAGCTGCAGAGTTTCATTATCGCCCATGGCATTCCTCACCACCGCACCCGCACTGACTCGGAAAAGCTGAAACTTAAAACTATTGTTACATCATCAATTACCAAATAATCGAGTCGGAAACTTCTGTATATGATAGCTTAAGCAATGCCTTGCGAATTTCTACTAAAATAATTCTTTAATGTTAATAAAGAACACCAAATTGATATTTTAAAAAAACTCTATCTTGGCTTCTATTGGACGTAGAAACTTTTTTCTTTTTTAAATTCGCGCAAGAATATCAGCTATCACGTCCAATGATTAGTATTTCGACATCTGTATTTGTTGAATCGGTATTCTAATTGTTTATAATGAAAAAAGGGACGATAACTTTGTTAATCTATTACAACAATTTAAAATAAATATTTCATTTCATTCTTTTTTGATGTTACTCGAAATTTGATTTGCACACCCGCAGATCACCTTAAGACCTTTGAAAATAATCGCTGAAAATAAACAATTAAACACAATCCCAAAAGCTATAAACGAATTTACTCTGCAAAAACTATTTGAATAATTTTACTTCAAATTTTATATGCCTATTTTATACCACAAGAGGCTTCTTTTGCAGCAGTATGAAGTATACGCAACATGTTTTTCTATTGTTTATATATATATAACAATTGAAAAAACAGCCATTTTAGCTTGTTTTTGCAATAACTAATGAACAAATAGGCCGATTTTAATGTTCTTTTTTTATTTTGTAGATATTTGTAAGGCGCACAACTTTCTTTCTAAAAAGCAATAATTTCTTCTACAACTCAAAAAAATTGTTTCTTCACATCTTAGTTGTTTAGTAAAAAGTTATGCCAAAAAAAAACTGAAGCCTAAGGAACCATGAATTACCTGCATCATTCTGAATATCCTCTCGCCGCCTCGTAACTAGAAACACTAAATTAAAAAAAAAAATGTCATTCGACCGTACCTAAATAATATCCTAACTAAATAAAGATAGTCCTTGCTCTTTGTGTAAAGGAAAGCGATATCCAACTATTAGTTAGCGAGAAGATCTAAACGTAATTTGCGTTTATGGTCTAATAAGGCTGTGTTTTCGATGTCCCTTTGTGATTGGTTGTATGGCTGATCAACCAATGCCAACATAAAAAACATGCGGTGTTTCCACAAAATTGTTTAAACCAACCTCTAAAAGAAATATGTTCTAAATTCGACCGCTATCTATTGTTTTATGTATGAACATCGATTTCTCCGGAACGGCGGCTCCAATTTAAATGAAATTTTCTGCATTTCGCTCAGGAAGTTGTTGCGCTAGTCTTATATTATTTTGGCCGAAATTGATTTAGTAAAATTTAAGATGGTGCTAATAATGTGGTGAACAAAAAATATAATTTTGTCCGATTTCTCCAAAATTGGTATAGGGGTGTTTTGTGAGTCGTACATAACGAATCTAAAATTATTTTTAAAAAACTCGATATGGTGGACTAAAAATTAGCCTATGACGACTAAAAAATTTTACATGTCGAGATTTTGTCCAAAATTGGTACATGGCGGATGTTGAGGATGTAAATTACGAACTTAACACATTCAACTTGACGGATCCAATATGAGGAACTAAAACTTTAACATCTCTCGGTTTTGTGCAAAACGGGTACTGAAGGGTTTCTGAGGGTGTAAATAACGAATTTAAAACTGTTTTATATTTCCGGATTATGTCCAAAATTGGTAGTGGGGGGATTTCGACGGTGCAGATTAAGATTAGATTAAGAGTTTAAAATTATTTCTTGAAATTCATTATGTTGCTAATCCAGTAGGGAAGATTAAGAATTTTACATTATTCACATTTTTTCAAAATCGATATTGTGGAGTTTTCGTAATCGTAGGTTACGAATCTGGAATTAATTTTTTACCATTTAATACGGCAGATACAATATGAGGAACTAAAATTTTACATTTTTTCGATTTTGTCCTAACTGATATAGGGGGTTTTTGGGTCGTATATTACGGATCTTAAATTAGTTCCTTTAAAACTCAATATGCAATATTTTGTAGGGTGTTAACTTGGCACCTACTTCACAAATTTCAATTTCATGTGAAAATTTATATTGTTTTTCGCGTTTTAGCGCTTTTTTAGAAGTCGGTTCAATTTTTTTATAAAAAGTTTATTTATTCCTTCTCAAGTTTTAGGTAACAATAATGCTTCTTGTCCAGTAATTTTTAGTGATAACCACAGAGTCAATTGCTACACTACCTATGGCAATAAACCAAGTCTTATTTCATGTAATGCAACCGTGCCACCAATGACGGTCGCAGAGATAACATGTAAAAGTTTTTACACTTCGACTAGTAGTTTTACCTATCAGAGGATAATTTGTCAAAAGAATGGTACATGGGATCAAAATATAATGAATTGTAAACCAGGTATATTTAAAAATGTATAACATAATATATACATATATATATATATATATATATATATATATATATATATATATATATATATATATATATATATATATATATATATATATATATATATATATATATAAACCAGGTTTTGTTCAACAGAAAGAGTCATTGTGCACTTTACACTAGGATTACGATTACATATTATAACAAAAATAAATGTTCTAAAAGGCGAAAAATGGCAAAAATTCTTTAATTTATTTGAGACCCTAATTTTTAGCACGTGAACGCTGCCCAAAAACTCGGAATCGTTTGGAGCGAAGATAACGGTTACAAAAAATATTATGTTATTACATCAAAAGTAGATAAAGAATTAAGATTGTGACTTAAGTTTCTCGTAACTGTCAAGGTGTAATGTAATTTAGACATCAAGAACGGTAATTTCGGTACTCGGTTGGACAAGTGTGAAAATAACAATCAGAACAGTGACTAAACGGTATTAGACTGAAAAGATTGAACTGTGGGGGACCGATTGCCATTACTTTCTAGTTGTAGTGAGTAATTATATATTATGCTGGGGTTTTCTATGTCTCCTCTTTTGTTCATGAAAAGTGGCTCGTTGTTAATGTGAACCATTTCTAAAAAGACTCTTGTATGAAAGTTGTTTTCTTTTGCTAAAATTGTCGGTCTCTCAAAGTTCATCATATGACTTTTATTTAAAACATGTTTAGCGAGAGCACAAGAAAGCACTCCTCTATTACAATCGCTTAAATTCTATCTGAAAGATCTTTTGAAGTTTGACCTATATATACTTGATCAAAATTAAGGCATGGAATCTTGAAATCACTGTTCCAGTTCTCTTTCAGTGAAAGAAAGAGTGTTTTGCTTCTTGAGTAAAGTAAAGCGATTTTTTAAATTGTTTAGTAACAATTTTATTTTGGAAAAATTTTTTGAATTAGTTTTTAGCAGTTAAATTTTCAATAAAGGGACATGTAGGGTAGTTGTTGGACCGTGTTGTTTTCTTCAACTGGTAGTGATAATTGAGGTGTTTGTGTTTGTATTAATGAAGGTTGGCTTGCCCTTTGAAACATGTTCTCTGGTATATTGTGTAGATAATAGAAAATGCATATGAGTTTTACAAGAAAATTGTTTTAAGTAATTGTCAGCTATCATTTCTAAAGTCAGGGTGAGTGAATTTAATTGCCATCCTTTGCATTTCCAATATGAGGTTAGTTTTCGTTTTTGATGGGTGATAAGATTGGAAATTTATAAATCTGTTTGAGCAAATGGACTTTCTGTAACACCTGGTTTTTAAAAGGTTGGTTTCTGTACGTGTTACCAACATGTCCAGGAATGGTATGCTGTGTGATGAATCCTCATTTTCGATTGTAAATTGCAGATGGAAGTTATATGAGTTAAACATGTCCAAGGTTCTGTTCTATGTGCTGGAAGGGCAAGAAGGAGATCATCCACGTACCTCTTTACAAAATGGATATAAAAAGGAAGGTATTGTAAGCAGTCTTCAATAAGATCATGTAAAACATAATCTAGTAGTATTAGTGATAATTCACTTCCCATAGGGGTTCCGAAAATCTGCTTGTGATAGGTGTTAGCGAAAACAAAATAGAATCAAAGATAAAAGTGAGAACCTTTTCGAAATTGCCCTAATCTATTGTACAAAAATGGATATATCATTCCAGTGGTCTTTAAGGCTTGTTAGGACTAGAAAAGAGAGACAATAACAAAACTCGCAATGACATAGTTGTCAGGTAATTGGCGGTTTGCTCGTAGACACCGTACATTGAGCTTTGAAAATAGTGAATGAGATTTCACCGAAACGGCAGCTGCCTTATAGAACTGAAAGGGACTGAACACTTACACGGGATGCCCGAAAACCTTCGATTACATATCAACATAATACATACAAGTATTATATATATATATATATATATATATATATATATATATATATATATATATATATATATATATATATATATATATAATTTTTCTAAAAAAAATGGAAAATAGTTATATTTTAACAGTGAATTTATCTATCAGGGTTGGTTTTTAGGTTTCGATTTAATTATATGTAAATTGCAATTTATTTCTAAACGATTATGTGTATCTAACACAATCTTGTAAATTACTATTTTTACTAAATCAACAAATAAGAAGGGATTTGTAAAGGTGATCTGTCTTAAATGAGTTGCGGCTATGGTAGAATGTAACATTTCCTACGGTGCCTAAGCATCGAGGATTAAGTATCATCATTCTTATCTATTCAAAAAATGAGAAGATAGTATTCTACAAAAGCTGATTCTTATGCTCCACCCTAGAACTATTTATAATAGGGTGTATCTAATTCCGTTTTACACACTAAATATTCGTAAATCATATATGCAAAAAGATCAAGTCTCAACAAGTTCTTTGCTTGACAGAGCAGACGAGCAAATTGATGAGTGCAGTGCATTAGTATCAAAATAGAGTGTATCAAGCAATAAGCAACAGAAAAAAAAGATGATGTCAACTCAAATTCACGCGGATTTGGTTACTATTTATTTCTTAAGATATTATGAAATGGTGGTCATGTGAATTTTAGTATAATAGAACTTCACACGAAGATGAACATGCATTGTCTATATTTCCGTCTCTCTGGCTGTAGCCTTTGAAATATTTTCTAAATTTTTCTCTGCACTCGTACTTTTTATCTGTAAATTTATCTGTATCTCCTTTGGCTGATCCTTGTTTGAATATTTTGTATCTTTCTAGTTTGGTATTAATTTTGATCCTATTTCTGATTAGTCTGTAGTTACTGCTACGACTTAAAAATATATGTTGTTTTGTAAGACAGGCGACTGATGATGAGATTTAATTAGAGAAAAGCCCTTGTTGTTGATATTTTAGTTCAGGTTAGAATGTTAACGATTTCCAAAAGCAAACGTATGTAATGATGTCAAATAATCTTATTCATAGTTAGGTTTACAGAAAATAGACAAAATTTTGTCTACAGGTGCGTATGAGTCCATCACTATGTAATATGAAAACATCTTTTTACCGTCTCAAAAGTTCAAAGTACAGGGGTCTGCTGGAAAGGTTAGTACTTAATATTTCCTTCTCTAGCTCTAGCGATAGCCTGCACCCTCCTAGGCATGTTCCGCAGAAGATCCTTGATCGTTTCTTGTGCAATTTTTAATTCTGCAATTAAGTTAGGAGTTGGATTTCATGCCCGTGTACGTTGCTTTAAGATGTCCCATAAATGCTCTATGGGATTTGCATCAGGACTCATTGGTGGCCAATCTAGAGTTACAATTCCAACAGCTTCAAAATACTGCACTACTGTTCTTGTGGCATGTGTGAAGGAATTCATCTTACCCAATGAAGCCGGCATAAGGTAAAAGATGCTCCTCAAGGATGCTGTGTATGTACCAGTCAGCATTCATTCTTAAATTCACTTCAGTAATTTCCGTACGCTCTCCCAACTAATGCCATCCCATAGCATAATGAAATCGCCACCCAAGATAATGGTTTGTTCAAGATTACATTTTGCAAAACGTTCTCCAGACCTTCTGTATACTTTACCACATCCATCTGACTTCCATAATTGTATCCTAGTTTCATCTGTGAAAATAACTTTTCCCCATTGGTACTCATTCTAGTTAGCATGAGTTCTTGCAAATTGTAACCGCTCAGTTTTGTTTTAAAAATATGCAATATTTTTCCGTGAGTATATTACTTAAATTTACATAACTGAAATATTGTAAATTTGTACTTAAATTTCGATAAAGTATTTGCCTATTTTTGGTGGGAATATATATAGATCTTGTATTTATTCTGAGAAATATAAGAATTTCTGATAAATTTAGGATTATTTAGATATTTTTCTTAATTCCTTTTTATCCGGGTCTAGTGTTTCAATTTGATATAATGATATAGGAAAATATATAACAATTTTGTACTCTCTATTAAAGACAGCATTTTAAAAACTTTTGATTTTAGAGAAAAAAATTATCTTACAATAGAAGGGACTAGTTTTATATTATATGAAGATTAAAGACAGCTAAATAGTAATAAAAATATATTTCCCTATTTATATTAAAGTTTAAAAAATAAAATGTTCATTTTTATTTAAGACTGTGGAGTTGTCAATAATATACAATTTTCACCACTTATTTTAAATGGATGGTCCATTAAACCAACATTATGGCCTTGGTACGCAGCACTTTTTACTTTGAAAAATAAACATTGGGTATTATTTTGTAGTGCCACTCTAGTTTCAACAAACGTGGTAATCACAGGTAGATAACCAGATTTTTTATATTATATCAGATATTTTCATTCAATAATGGTGTGAAATTTTTGTAAATATTTTATGTATATATATATATATATATATATAGTACTTTCTTGGGTATAGGTTTTTCCATTTGAAAATCTAAAAGACAACAATTTTTCTGCTGTTCCGCTCTAACACAGTGAGCTTTTTCAAAGATATGGTATATTTATCTTAAATCTATAAAATTACAATTTTTTTTATAATAAAACATGTATCACAGTAATTTTTCTACTTATCTATTACATTTGTATTTTTAAGTTAATTAAAATTAATAAAAATAAAACAGATTTTACAACAGTTTTAAAATTAATACAAAAACGATACACAGGTTAAAATAGTGAAGATTATAAAATAGTACATACCTTGAAAGTAGCTTTGTCCGTATGTTAAAAATAAATCCAATTATTACAACTTAGTATGCAATTGATATGGTTAGATTACTTTTTATAAAAGCAAAAAATAGGAAAAAAGATTATTATTTTTTTTTAATATCGTTCTTTGATATGCATGAATTTATACCAAATCGTGCCAAGCACCATTAAATTATTTCTAATATTTAATATATATATATATATATATATATATATATATATATATATATATATATATATATATATATAAATTTGACTGTGAAATTTTAACAATTAATAAATTATAATTAGAATTTTTCTTTGCTTCTTTTCATAAGTATCTGTTAAGTACTTGACTTCTCCTGGTTATAAAGGGAAATATAAGAATGTTGATACTTGATCTCGTAGAAAGTTTTTCTTAGGAATAATAATTACATCTGACTAGTGTACTTAAAGGATCAACATCTATCAATAGAAAAATAATTTTAAGTTCTCCATTAGGATCCCAAAAATCACAATAAATCTAGTGAAGGTCAAACCCCCTGCTCCTCTTCTACCATTTTGTTTTCTCTTTTTGATGTTTCCTTCTTTGATAGCACCATTATGGTTGGTTCATCAGAAATGAATATACTTTTTTACTGAATTTTATTCATATTAATACTCTTAGAATACGATCTTATCATTCTATATAAAGGAAGTTTTAAATAACTGTGAATGTATGATATTGGCACTAGATGACTTGGTACAGCTAGATCTGCAGGAAAGTTGCAAAATTTTAATTACACTTCAACGTTTCAATATCATTAAGTATATATGGTTACGTGTCGGGGTTTTCGATTCCGATTTCGTATTTAATTAACTCATTATTCATTTATAACGTTATGTTTATTAAGTATAATTACACCAGAGTATGAATCCATATTTGTACGATGTCTAACTAGGTCATATATTAATTTCTATATACTATAGTTAATTAGTTATTCATAAATAAATAATTTTTTATATTGCCGTAGTCGGAAAAAATGCAAAGTTGATGGTGGACATTTCCCATCCCAACTAAAATTATTACTAATAATTTCTATCAATGCAGGTTATGTGGGGCTTCATTACTGAAAGAGGTTAAAGTTTATTTTTTTCTTGTAATTAGAAAACTCGTGAAATTTTCTCAAATTAATTTTTTTTATCCATAAATGTAAGAAAAGAGCTTTTCCGGTAAGAAACTAAATATAATAAAAATATTACAAGCTTGCGCAGTAGTACTAATAGTTTATGTGAAAAAAACCGACAACTTAATTTGTAGAGGAGTATTTTAATCACAGTTAAAATTGTTGTACGATATTTCAAGACGTTTTTTATCTTGGGATAAAATAAATTGTTTTGAGTTTATTTTTAAATTAAATTACTATAATATCAGTGGCCTGTTACTCAATAACAATAATAAATTCTTTGAGAAAATCATCCATACAACTGTAAAAGCATATCCTGACCTATGTTTATAAAGATATTTCAAAATTGTTTTAAAATTTCAATAATCAGTTTTAACCAGATATTTTACACATGCTTTTCGATACTCTAGTTGAACGATAAAATCCTAAAATAATATAAATAATGTTAAAGTTAATTTAATAATGATAAAGTTTATTACGGGTTTTTGATATTTATAAAATTAGAACGTATATGAATATTTATCATTATTTGAGAAATATTATGTTATTTTTAGCTGCCCATTGTGTATGGAATATACCTAAAGAAAATGTTAAAGTAGTCTGTGGAAAATTTTTTAGCAATTTCTATTTTACGGAAGCCTACAGTCAAACATCAGGTGTACAAGAAATAATTTTACACCCTTTATATCAGGACTCTCTTGGAAATTATGCTTCGGATATTGCCTTAATTGTCTTGACAGATCCATTTTCGATTTCCGAGGCTGTACTTCCGATATGTTTAAACTTGACTCTTAGAAATTTTTTACAAGAAGATAATAATCTTGAGGGCATGGTAATAAATTTTATGCATTTTATGTAATTTTAAATAAAACATTACTATAGTTTTATGACAAAAAATAAGTCGCTTTTATTGGAAGTGACTCATTATTTCAGTAATTTAGTTTTTTTTTACAGTATCTGGCTCGTTTTATGGAAATTTTATTACCCTTCAAAGAACAAGTAATTGACATATTAATTTTAATTTCAATTTTATATTTAGTTTTCGTATTACAATTAAATTTTATGTTTTTGAAATGTAAGTAAAAAAATAAAAAAGAATAATTTTTAAGAAAATACAGCTATCAATTAGTCATGTTTACTTAAACTTTTATTAATTTTTTAAATTTACAATTGTACAATTCAAACTAATCAAACTTTTCACTCTGTTAACCTCAGTCTTCAACACTGAAATAGTTCTTACAAAAAAATTTAAATCTTTAGATATAGTATAATGATGTTGTTATTTCCTTTATAGTCGCCTATACGTCCTCTAATATAAACAGACCCCTAATAAATGATTAAAGACTCTATTTCCATTATCGAACTTTTCACATTAAATCTTCTCCAGATTTTCATTCGTTATCAAAATGCTTGTACATTTATCATATAGACTTTTGTTATCCGCAGAAGGGTATGCTGTAATTAAGCTGTCAAAATATATGATAAATAATAGTGGTCCCAAAATTGAATCCTGGAGAATTTCCAGATTAACAGTCTTTGAAATATTTCCATAACATTTACATTGAAGATGCCAATTCTTTTGTCAAATTCTCTTTTAATTTTCTTGACTGCATCCCTGTAGATTCTATATAATGCCAGAAAACGCTCATCAGCAATGTTGTTCTTTTGGGCTTTTAAATTGAATTTTCTTTATCGTAAATGAAGAATTGAAAGGTTTTTCAAGGGTATTGTAAAAGTTATCTAACATATCATTAATATTTGTACTAGAATGTATATTATTTCAATTTTCCTGAGATATGAGGTTTCTAAAACTAATAATATTACTTTGGCAAAAATTTTTCCGATGCGGGATTGATCCAGTTCTAATTTCAGAGAGCTTATATCGAACTAATATGTCTGGTATGCCTGTGTCAGTTAATGAGGCCTAATATCGTATTGAAGTAAACAGTTAAGCAGTTTTGTGATCTTTGAATTATTTAGAAGAAGGTTTACATTTAAGTCTCCAGTAGTAATGTATTTATTATCATAATGATAAATTTTATTCACTAACAATTCAAGTGAGCCCGGAAAATACATAACATTAATAAATATTTTAATTTTGACTTGTCTACAACAGAAACAACAACCTCAAAAAACTTTTCAATTCATGTTTAAAAAAAAGTGTTTCAGAGGAATGTTATGTTTTGCATAGATACTCGTCCCACCAAGCCAGAACTCCTTAAGGCAGAAATAGCAGACCAAATTGCGTGTCTTAAAAGGATTACTAATTATCTCACTTTCTCTCAGTCAGTGTTCGCTGAAGCAGATGATATCAATATTATACTTGCTCCAAATCGTTTCGAGATTATCGATGCTATTTAGTATATCTTAAATATTAAAGTACATTACAATCAATGGTCGATCATTTCGTTTTGTGTTTATTTTTTTGTGGCTATCACACTGACATACATTACTAATTTCTGGTTGTACAACAACTTCCACGAAAAAGCCTGTTGTTTAAATAGTTTTGACTCACAGATACTGTAGTGCTTATCTCCTCTACATTATAAGCAAGATTAGTCGATGCTCTTGAACTTTAGACTCATTTCAGTAAATCTTCAGGCTGTTTGACTATAAGTTCTTTTTCTCTTTTAGAGGCAGTTGACAGTTCATGGGAAAAATAAAACAATCTCTCGTTTCTCCTATATCCCATTGGTAAGCGTAAATCCGAATAACTCGGGTGAAAATTATTGGTATCAATAAATACTTTTTGAACAGATTTCGATATCATCAGATTTTGTTCGAACCTAATTTGTTGAGAAGCACCCTGTCAAGATGCACACAAGGTGAGTCCACGCAATAAATTCTTGATATCACGTTCTTTAACAATTCTATATCATACTCCTTCTATTCAGTCTGATTAAAGACTGGATTTGAGGATTTTTTTGATCATTTCGAGTCCTATGTTACACGAATTTTCAACTCAATTTACTCAGAGTTTTCTTTACTCTATTACAGACGGTACTTGGAGCTAGTTGAAATCAGTGATTTATTAGTCTTCTTATGAGTAATCTTAGATTAGAGATAACATTTCCAAATATGTTAGTTATTAGTACTTTATTTTACTGTTTTCTACTTGCAAAAGATGACAATAGTAGTAAGATGCAGACGTCAGCCCAAGTTTTCTTGTACAAATTTTCTCTATTTGGAATTATCAATTTAAAAATAATTTATGGATACAAAATAAGATTTTATTAAGTTTTCACAATATTGTCAGGGGTCATAGATTGTGAAGCTGGGAAATAATAGTTAATTGACACTTGATGTTTTGATTTAAATCTGATTTTATAAATATAATGTGATGTAATCATAAATAGTAATTATGTTTTCTAGTAAAGGCATGCAATTTGAATCACCGTAAAAATTTATTTAACTTGTAACAAATAAAAAGTTAGTTATAATAAAGCTGTTAATTGAAAACCTCTGAAAATTTCTTATATTCTTCCTGTGGTAATAATAAAAGAAAGAAATACTTTTCTTTGACCCAATTGGCATAGTAGTATACACAAAAACAAAAAAACAAATAATTTTGCTTTGTTAGTTTTTGAATAATATGAGTATAGTTATTTTCATGATTACATAGTTAAATTTTTTTCTTAACGAGCAATGTATTACTGAAAATTGCCGAAAAATGTCTAGCAACAGCCAACTTAACTGTATTAAAAGTAATTTATTTGATAATGACACTATTCAGGCTCCAGGCTTACTATTCAATATATTAACTATAATATTAAGAAGAGGTTTTTTGGGATCGTTAGAAAAGTGAAGAAATTTAAAATATAAACTAAGAGTTACGATTCATTTCGCGCAATATAATTAAAAAAAAAAATTAAACAACTCACTGATTGTTGCATCTTTCTAATTTAAAATTAAAAAAGATTTCAACATTCTATTTTAAAAATATTTTTCTCAATTAAGGGCCTACAAAACCGAATAAAGAAAATCAAAGGATTTCGTTTCATTTTTTCTAGAGATTGAAATGAAAATAACTTTCTTTAAATAGCGCTCCTTATCATAAGGCAAATAAATTAATTTTCAAAATATATATAAAAAATTAAATATATATAGATTAGCGAATCCTCCAGTATTGTCATTAGTTAAATTTTGGTTCAGTTAAGTCAGTTTTCCCAGTTTAAAAACATGGTATATAAATTTCAAAACTCTGTTGCCTTTAGAATTATAATGTCCATTGGTAGATATACAAATAAATAACTTAAAGAAGAAATATATTTCTTATAATTCTTTTGTCATCTGGAATTTAAACAATCATTTAATTTTAAAAAGACTCTTGTTAAAGCATAAACGGAAACTATTAAATAATTTCTACTAATTGATTTTATCTTTAAAATAGGTTAAATGAGTAGAATCAAATTTCTTCTTATGTTTTCAATGCTACACACCTAATATCTTGCGTGTTGTACCATTTATCTTTAACATAACATCCAAAATAACTACCGTGTATATGTTAGTTACGACTCTTAAGTCACCAGCCACATGTTTTGGCCCCTTTTTTACTAGTCATTTAGTTTTTTAATGCTATGTCGTCAACCCATTTGAAGGTTTTTTCTACTACTCTGTTAAAAGTTCTTGTAGACCTTGTATAGCAAAGCTATATCGTCGGCCTATCTAAGATTATTTATAGATATGCCTTTCACTAAGTTCCCTTCGGTTCTTTTAAGAGTTCTCCTAAAGATTTGTCCGTAGCAAAGATTGAATTGAAGTGGGAATAGAACACATTCTTGATGTACCTTTCTAAGGATTTGGATAGGGCTTAAAAGTCCGGTTTTGGGCATTGTTACAAACATTGATTTGAGTCAGTCATAAGGGATTTTACCAGTTTCATAAATTTGGTTGAATAGTTCTACTAGAAATATGATACAGGCTTTGTTTTCCAATATTTTTAGTACTTTGATCATCATACGTGCTGTTGTGCCATTTTTAGTATGTTGCAAGTATGCTTAATTTTTGGAGTTATGA
This sequence comes from Diaprepes abbreviatus, assembly GCA_034092305.1. Lineage (NCBI taxonomy): Eukaryota > Metazoa > Arthropoda > Insecta > Coleoptera > Curculionidae > Diaprepes > Diaprepes abbreviatus. The sequence goes on from JASJET010000022.1 coordinate 4,948,271, forward strand.
TTTGGGGATCCTACATCTCTATAGATTTGGTGTTTTTCAGATAATCTATTATTAAATATAGCTCTTTTACAGATTTCCTGTTGGTTTAGCTTTTCCAATATTAATGCAAATATTACCCCCTCATTATATTCTGTTGCCTCCTTAACTTTTTATATATAATAAAACTGTCATATCACGTTAAAGTAAATGTTTTTTACTATTCTAATAATCTGTTTAATATTGCTCGAAATATTTTTGTACGGTAAAATAGTCTTTCCCTCGAAGAATCTACTCCACGGTTATTGGGATAGTTGAACATTTTATGATTGCAAGGTTAGTTTTTGATCTTCTTTGTCTCTCATGAAGTTTGTATATTTTAAGAAACGTAGTTATTTATTACAAGATAAGGTAATACACAAAATTAATAGAGCATAAATGCTAATTAGCCACACACTAGGAAAGCCAGATATGTTACTGAAGAATAAATGAGATTAATTTTCCCCAATATGTTTTTCAAGATCAAAAAGTTCATCCAGTTCGACTTTTTGCAAATGAAAGTTGAGGTTGTGGGTTGACAGCAGACTTTTTTTCGTTAATATCAGGAAGCAGAATCGGTTGACTCTTACTTGACATTAGCTTCTTGTTATCGATAAATGACTCTTGATTAATAGTTGCTTGACAATTCGTTGGAATTTCAACCATTTATATGCCAAATAATTTAAGCTTTCTTCTACGTTTTAGTTGAACAATTTAGTCCTTTGACAGAACATTAATTCGATTGGATAACACGTGGAGGTTTTTAATATGGAGTTCAAATGCTTTACTGAGTAAAGGCTCTTTTTGTTGATTTCTTGAAGATCCATCTTTCTGCAGATATGGTTCTGAGAGATTGTTGTCTTTGCATTCTTAACCTTGATATGCAATATAATAAGCTTAAACAGGCTATTTCTTTAAGTTGAAAGAAAATAGAGGTGAAAGTAAAGAAATGAATGAATTGCGTTCGCAATAAAAATAAAATTTTATTATTTCAAAGATTAAGGTGTTTTCCAAAATTACTTATGAAGATAATTATTTTAATCCGACTTGTTTATGTACCTTTAAGAGATGAAAGTAAAGATCTTCTGTTTTTATGATACTCGAATATAAAGTTTTAAATTAAGCGAAAGTAAACGCATTCTTAATAAGTTGAATCGATAATTAGGTACACATTAATTATTGATTTACGATAATCTTGATTAGCTTGTAGTTTTTATGGATAGTTTTTTGTACTATTGAGTTTATTTAATTTACTTTAGATTCCAACAATTAATATTGTCGAGTTTTTTTTCAAAATATTTAGTTGATAATTTTGCAGTTCAGAAATAAATTTGTAACATTTTTCTCAATCCGACAAAGAATCTAATTTTTTTGCAAGGGCTTTGAAAAGTGATCCTAATAGGTAAACTACACCTCGCTTATTCCATTTGGATGGGAAATAATTTCTATTATTTTTGTATTAACCCTGTTATTTATTAACTTTAAAGTAATTTGGAGTGCTGAATATGTATTGTTTCTGATAATTTTTTTGTTTTATATAAAGTTTATTGATTTAAAGGCTATTGGATGAGAATTGAAATATTGTAATTCCATATAAAAAGTTCTGAAAAAAAAGAGATTTTTATGAAAACTCAATGGACCTTTTTTATATTACCAATGAGTACTTTCTCATGTGAGTTATTTTTGGCAGTATTTCGTTTTTATGCACAGAAATGAACTTGGTTGGTTGGTTTATTCATCTCTATTTGATAAAAGCCGTTTGTCAAATCAAGAGTAGTACAGTTTTGAGATTTCCATAACTTTAAGAGGTTTCTTTGTTTAGGACAAGATATTTGTCACCTAGGCTTCTATCATTAACCCTACTGAAGTCCAAAACTACTCTATTTGTTTGGTTACTTGAAGCATCTAAATGCTTAGGGATAATCCATGTTGGCGATGACCAAGGCGATACATTTCTTATAATAATATTTTGGTTCAGCATTTTGTTAATCTGACTTTCCACTTATTTTTATTAATAAACGGAAAACGATAATTCTTTGCCAAAAATTTTTTTTGGTACAAATTTGGCCGCAAGTGTTTTCTTCGATGTTTAGATGACCTGTACTTCAATTAAGATCTATTTTTTATTTTTCTTTTCTATAAAATTAATCAACTTTTATTGGTTTAGAAAAATCGAATGCAATAACTTCATATGTATTCCTTAAATCTAAATTTAAGACCATTTCTTACGTTAGTTAAACATTTAGGCAATTCACAGTTAAGAAAATGCGTGTAGGTTTGGCATCCTGCCGACAAGTCAAGAAATTTAGATTTTATATTTACCGTTGTGTTCTGTGTATTTTGCTCTCGATTCATTACATTACTATTAACGAGACCATTAGGTCGTCGAAACGTCTTTAAAGAGAGAACGAGAGTTGTATTTTGTGGGAAGACACGATTATTGATGTTGATCTAGGTAATGGTTGATTCAGCTGAGGTTTAAATATATTTCTTTTGCTAAAGACTTGAAAATTTGTAAAGTATTTTTGATTTGAGCACTGGGGTAATCTTATAGATATTGATTGTAAAAAGAATGAAGTCGAAACTGATTATGATTCGCATATGTATTAAATGTCTTTGATTGGAATTTGATGGTATAAAATTATCTTTATTGTACTGAAGTCTCGGAGTAGTACAATCTATAGTACGTTCCAATATTTTGTGTTGTGTTAGTATTTCTCATTTGGGTAATTCCATTATTTTGAAGATATATTATTTTTTTATTGCATGCACGTATGGAAGAGCGTCCGTTAAATTTTGCGGTCGCATATAAGGAAATATTTTGATATAAGGTTCATTTTATGCTTGCGGCACTAACTTCCTCATGGTCAATGTAACTACACAATTAGTTTAACATTTCTAGATATTTGTGGTGGAAATTTTGTAGCGATTCATTTAGTATTTGTTTCAACATTATTAGATCTCTAGCTTTCGTCATATTTGTTCACAAAATTTCCAAACACTGCATCTTTTAATTTAGCTCAATTAGTAACTCGTATATTAGTAACTAGTTTGGCGTTTCCAGTACGTATATTTATCAACGAGTTGAAAAGATAAGTCTTTTGAAAAAACTCTGAATTTTGATTATCGTCAAAATTATTAATTAACGTTTTGCATACCGTTAAATAGGTATCAGTATCAGATCAGTAAAATGCCATCGAGTATTTTAACGTTATTCACATATTTAGGCTTAAATTAATTAGGCAATTTTTGTTTTTAAATAAATTAATGGCAAAATATATGCCAATTTTTTCACTTTTAGTGCTTATTTTGAGACTTGAAGAGTTATAAAGATGGTATTTTAAATTATATTGTTCTTGTGAAATACCTGCAGTATCTTCAACATGAGGATTGTTTATTAAGTTGGATTTTGCATTAGGCAATATATATATATATATATATATATATATATATATATATATATATATATATATATATATATATATTGTCTAACTTAAATCTAAGGATTTCTAGCATCTAAGAGGCCTTGATGATACCGTAATGTGTGTCTGAACTAATCAGCAGCTTCTTGATAAAAGTGATAAAAGGACGATTTGTTCCCCTCTTCCGTAATCTCGATGCAGGTAGTGGTTGTAACAGCTCTTCAATACATTGGATTTTTCGATTTTGTGAAGCTACTCTGTTCATAACACACCATACTTTCACAATTCGAAGGTCACAATGCTGGTTGGTTAGGTAAATTCATTTTCTTGCTGCAGAATCAATATTAACCAATTCTACCGACTGTGCCAGTTAACTTACGAGTATATCAGCAAATCCTTTTTTAAAAACGAATTTATTTGTCTAAAAATACAAAACATAAATATTCATGATTTACAACTGTGTACGCTTTAACTGTTCAGATCTGACTAATTATAAAATACTATTACAAACATAATGTATAGAGTTAGCATAATTCGTAAAATAATCTATATTTGGCGTTTTCACATACTCTCTATGCAGAGGGGGCGACATAATTTCACACCAATTTGCAAGTCATTATTTTATACGATATCTATGTGTATACGTAAAAATAAAAGAATCTGTACTTTATCGACAGGATAATGTGAATTTTATTAAAACGATACTTAAAGCCCACTAAATTATAAATTATCATAATAATAATTATAATATCACTAACAAAATATTTACATAAAAACTCTCTAGATTGTCCCCAAATTCCCGTAAGAACTAATATACTTAAATTACTTCCAACCGTTAAACTGTTTTTATTAAAAATATTAATCCTTTAAATTTTAATTTTTAGATTGTGGGAATGGGAATAACAGAAAATGCAAATATTTCATTAAATTTAAAAGCTACCTATATACATATGATAAGCAATAAAAACTGCATAAATAATCAGAAGTATGAGTTTCGAAAATATGTTACAATATCTTCTTTTTGTGCCCAAGGAAAAAACGGTAAGTCAATGCCTTGTGGCATTTTCATATCCTCTCATATTAATGTTACGTCATTTTGTATAATTGGAAGTATGTATTTTCCATTTAAAAATTGTCATTTATTATTACGAAATAAATGTAGGCAATGGTCGGTTGTTGTTTCCTGATCCGTTGCGTTGCGAAATCGAGAGCACTATTTTATTCCGGACGTACTCTTATGATAGTAGATTGTGTCTCAATGATGTGCAGAAATTGAAGAAAAAAAATTATACTTGAGAAGTTCGTGGTTTTAAGCTGGCGCATTTATCGTTTAGCCATTGGCTGCTGGATTATGCCAAAGCCCTTTTAGAGGTAATATTTTTGGCAATTAATCCTATATCGTGTTATGCCGCCTTCTTATTTAGTTCATATTCTAGGTTTTTCTGTTATAGTGTTTCTGTGGTTTTTTCAGATTAGGTTTCTCTTCGTTCTCTCTACAATTATTTGTTTTTTCGGTTAATGAACAAGAGTGCGAAGTACATGGCCGATACGGTGTTTTATTAATTTTCTTGCCACCTTTTTTTTTGGAGAGCACATCCAGCCACGTGTTGGTGTGATACCTCACTTCTGGAGTTGCCAGCATCCTCAGCATGTTCCATCAGTATCGGAAGAATGAAAGATAAGTCCTGTATAACTTGATTTATTAAATGTATGGAAAAAAATACATGAACAAGTGTAGAAAGATATCTATGCTATAACATTTATATGATGTAAATTTTATTGTATATGGATATTTTTATTAATTTATGAGTTCACGTTATGGGGCTATCTAGGTGAGGGGTCTAAATATTAAAAATATTTTATTAGTTAACGTCTCTTTATTGATCCTTAATTGTCTTACCCAGATATGCTGATTTGATCAAGAGCTTGCTATCATAAGCACAAGTTAACCCTTTATGTTTGATGTTAAAAACAAGAATCACCTCATCTCATTATAACTAAAGTTACATATCAGTTTCTGTGCTCTATTGAGGTTTCCAACCTGAGATTATATGGTTAGTTTTCATCCATTTTAACGTTAAAAAATCAAAATGGCGCCTTTACTAAAAAAAAAAGAGTTTGAAGAGCCAAGACTAAACCTTAATACTTTATATCTCCGCAAGAAGGAGCTGGCGTATGCACTGTATGCCTTAATGGCTATCTAGGCCATTAAAACGTTACTCATGTGGCGAAATTCCAAAGTAAATGATAAATTGATATTATAAAATACATTTTAAAATTTACTGCTATAGTATCTATAGTCATTATATTGCTTTTAAGAATTTAAATACGTTAACAAAATATTGTACAATATTTTTTTTCCAGACACCAACAGACAGACCAGCTAATTTGCTAACATTTCTCTAATTGTCATAAGTACACTTTTTAAATTGTTAGTTAATCTTATTCATAGTATCTAATTTCCTCACGTAAGTCCACGTTGCTTTTTCTTGACTTTGGTTCTTTTTCTTTTTAAAACTCTAAGTTAGGACTGAGTTAGTGAGAATATTTCTAAAAATAGCATATAATCTTTTATATACAATGTGCCTATTAAAATCATAAAGGCTAATTAATAACATGGGAAAGCAGCATCTGCTGCCCTATGTAAAAAATTCAGTGAATAGCGAATTCAGCTTGCTCTAATACAGGAGCCATGGTTGAATCGTAGCAAGATTAGGGGTCTGGGTTCTGCGGGAGGAGTATTAGTGTATTGCACCTCCTGTGAGAGCCCTAAGACCTGTATTATAATTCAGCAACAGCTGGAGTACTTCCCTCTGCTAGGACACAGTAATAGAGATCTGGTAGTGGTGAGAATCTCTCTTAAGTCTGGTGATCGTTATGTTGTGGCATCGGCATACTTTCCCGCGGAACGAGAAAGTCCACCACGCAAGGTGGTGGACAGTAAAATATTGCGGAGAGGAACACTTACCACTCCTGTTGGGCCGCGATTTCAATGCATACCAGATTTTATGGTGGTGCAAGGATACCAATCTTAGGGGAGGAGATTTACTGGACTCCCTCAGTATCAACAACCTGGAATATATTAACAAAGGGAATACGCCTACTTTTATTACAAGAAAAGGAGAGTCTGCCATAGATCTAACTATTTGTTCTTCAAATATGCAGAATTTGGTGAAGAAGTGGGAAGTTGGTTCGGAGGTCTCGTTGTCAGATCACCGATATATCCGATTTGAAATTGACGTTGAACAAGACGCAGCAGTAGCGGAATACCAAAATCCTAGAACTACAAACTGGTACCTCTTTCGGGAAGAACATAGGGTTCTTATCGAGATACCGTGATGAAGCTGATTTGGAAATCGGTACCGAACAAATCAGTGATACACTTCGGGGTTCATTTGAGGCTAGCTGTCAAATAAGACGAAGGCCCATAAAATTCAAAATATCCCGGTGGTTCGCGATTAGAGAGTTTCGAAAGCTTTTCAAAACCTGCTAAAATACCGAACTGAAATATGCTGGGAAGAATATAAAACTGCTCAGAGAGAATACAAGAAGCAAATAAGGGACTCACAGTGGAACGCGTAGAAGAAATATTACGATAGCATAGAAAGCATGCCCTCAGCATCCCGACTCTGTAAAATACTATCTAGAGATCCTGGTGCCTGAATTGGAGCACTAGATCTTCCACGACAGAAGAGGAGATCCTAGAGGAGTTACTAAGAGTGCGCTTTCCAGGCTCAAATTGATATGTGGGCGAATCTAAAGAACGAAGACTCCCATTAGCACATCATGACTACAAGTTAGTGACATATGAAAGGGTGAAATAGTCGTTGGAAACTTTTACCCCTTTCAAGTCACCTGGTAAGGAGGGTGTATTTCCAGCTTGACTACAAAATTCCTCCGATATTATAATATGAAACCTGTTGAAACTATTCCACTCATGTTTGAGTTTGGTGTACATACCGATGGCGTGGAGGGAAACAAAAGTAGTCTTTATTCCCAAAGTAGAAAGACTACACAATATCCGCCCAATCAGCCTGGCCAGTTTCTTATCAAAGACACTGGAAAGGTTGGTGGATCGACACATTAAGGAAGAAATAATGGTGCAATATCCCTTACATCCTTTGCAATTTCCCAGTCAGGAAGGAAAATCCACAAATGCGGCTACACCGACTCGTCACAAGAGTCGAAAACGCGCTGTTGGGTGGAAGATCTGCCATAGGTACCTTTATCGATATCGAGGGGACATTCGACAATACGTCTCACGATTCGATATGCAATGTTCTACAAGGACGAGGCTCTGAACCGACAGTAGTCGCATGGATCAGAGCAATGTTATGCTGAGCTTAACAATGTAACTGTTAAAGTACTGTTAAGTAGAGGCTGTCCTGAACCTTGTGCTGGACAGCCTGTTGAGTGAACTGAATGATGCCGGTTTGTATATATAGGCCTATGCTGATGATCTGGTGATTTTGCGCCTTGATCAAGGATGCAGGCGCTCCAGATCGTAGAACGATGATGACACAGGGAAGGAGTCTGAATAAACCCGGACAAGGCTGAGGTGGTACTCTTTACAGAAAAGAGAAAAATGGGTAATTTCCCACTATTACATTGGTGGGAAAGACTCATCAATTTAAAGAGACAGTTAAATACCTGGAAGTAATTCTGGACTCACCATTGAGCTGGAATGATCATATTGAAGCTCGAACCAAGAAAGCCAAATGTGCTTTCTGGGCTTAAAAACGAGCCTTTGAGTGTACATGGAGCTGCCACCTAAAGTGCTGTTTTGGATATACAATATGGTGATCCGACCCATGATAACGTACGCCGCTATTGTATGGTGGCGTAGTACAATAAAGCGCAAACACGTTCTTTAACTTGACAAAGTTCAAAGAATGGCTTGTGTGAGAATATTGAGTGCGATGAGGACTGCCCTTTAAGTCCTGGTCAACCTGGCTCCTCTAAACTTATACATAGACAACGAGGCCCTGAAGACTGTTTATCGTCTCAGTTGCCTAGGACATTTTGGAATTGAAACGGGCGGCTACTCAGGTATCTGAGAATGTGCGGTGGAGAGGCGTCCATCACTCCCCATGCGGAGAGATTACATGACGCCGCTTTTAAAACCCAAGCTCTCCCTGGAGATATTTATGCTAAGTAGAGAGGATTGGGTGGGAGAACAAAATCTTCCGAAAAATGGATCCTGGTGGTATACTGGTGGATCTCGACAAGATGAAAGAGCCGGAGCCGGAGTATTCGGCAGGAGCACAGCAGTCATAGAGTACTACCATCTCGGACAATGTGCGACAATCTTCACAGCGGAAATTTATGCTATTCTGCAGTGTGTCCATCTCTGTGAGAGGGATATAGACAGCAACCGGGTAATAAATATATGCTCAGATAGTAAAGCTGCGATGTTGGCACTGAAGTCCAGTGTCATAAATTTGCGATTGGTGTCTGAGTGCAAGGACGTACTAAATGGCATGACAAGGAACGGCTGCACAGTCAGACTCGTATGGGTCCCGGGTCACTCGGGCATACGTGGGAATGTAGAAGTAGACCGTCCGGCAAAGTTGGGTTCTGCAACTGAACCGTATGGACCCCAACCAATGCTACCTGTCCCAATTGCTATTGGTAATTGGGAATTAAAATCGTGGCTGGAAAGCAAATTAATTGAATCTTGGAGGGAAGCTCCTGGAATGAGGTGTACTAAGGAACATATAACTGGTCCTAGTATATGGCGTACTAAGGAACTTCTCTCGTTAGGAAGGAAAGAGCTACGAATTGTGGTAGGATTGTTGACAAGACATTGTCACCTCAGGGGCCATCTTCATAGAATCGGTGTCGAAGACGACCCGACGTGCAGATGGTGTTTGGAGAAGGATGAAACTGTTGACCATGTCCTCAGAATGCCCAGCACTCAACGGACTGAGACGGAAATATTTCGGAGATACAATTTTGTTACCGGAAGCAGTTAGACAAGTTCAACTAACGAAGCGCAAAGGCGATCAGCCTCAAATAACCTGCAGCTATGGCGGGATGTAAAGGGCCCAATGGAGGCCTAGGTATCGATGATCTAGTATCACCACCGCTTTTTCATTCATTCATTCATTCAGTATCTATTTTTTCCTACAGTAATGAACAACCCTTATAAAGTTGTTTGCTCATGGAAAGAATTGAAGGTTTACTCTTATTAGTGATAAGTAGTGAACATAACCCGATTCTCTCGATCCCCCCACTCCTCGACCTTGACCTTGACCTTGCCTCACCCCTCTTTGGCCCCGCCCACATGTCCTTGTCATTGACCTTGAAAGTGCACGTGTGCTTTGGCCTTGGCCTTGTGTTCAAGGTTGTGTGTGTGACCTTGACCTTGACCTTGGTCGAGACGACCTTGACTTTGTTGAAGGTCATCTTGGGTGTGTGACCTTGAAGATATGTTACGTGGTTGGGGGTGACCTTGAATGGTTTTATATAAGGTATGGGGCAGTTTCATTCATCAGTTGGCTCTGACTTGTATAGGTAGTACATGTGTTAATATTTGACAAATCATGGCATATGTTTGTGAAAATTGCGGTTCTAAGTTTACTAATATTTATAATATGAGACGTCATCAAAGAGAATCGTGTGCGGCGAGATTTAATGAAGTGCCTGGAGGAAAACGGCTCCGAATTGAAGAGTATACATCGACGATTCCGGTAATTAATTGCGCTACATGTAATGTAGATGTTCCAATAAATCATATGTCAGCGCATAAACGAACACAACAACATAAAAATAATTCATGTTTGCCGGTATGTCATGGTGTGCAATTCGTTGAATGTGCCTTCAAAAGGAGAATTGCAACCTATCGGGTTAGCAGTGATATGGAGCATTCCGATTACGTAATGTTCTTTGCAGACATTAAATCCAAGGTGGTGGAACTTGTTAATAATTTATTGCGTGTGCATCATGCTTTAAAAGTTAACATGACAGCTGTTGGCGAGTACATGCTTCCATCACAAGAAATATTCAGTGAAAAATCCTTCAACACTGCTAATCAAATAATTAGTGTAGAAAGTGATTTGGATGCCGTTTACCATTCTTTCACCGAATTAATAAAAACGCAGGCGACAGAGTTCCAGGAGAAAGATTCAGGTATGGAAAAATCAAAACCCGATATATTAAACTGATTTTTATATATTATTTTTCTTGTTATAGGATGGGCTCTTGTGCGAATTTTATACTTGGAAGTTGGTATCAACAAGTATATGCCTATGGGCGGCTCATCATACATCAAGTTGCCGTGTTCTATTGAAAAGAAAGGAGCTGTCGTCAATGTGATTAACCAGGACGAATTTTGCTTTGCGTGGGCTGTAACATCAGCATTGTTTCCTCCAACAGCAGAGCCTTCACAGAAGACATCCTACCCCCATTTTTCTAGAGTGCTAAATGTAACAGGTATGGATTTTCCAGTAAAATTACGTGACATTAAAAAATTTGAGGAAATGAACAACATATCAATTAACGTATACGGTCTGGAATCTAAATATGAAAATAATGAAGTAATACATGAAGTTATTGGTCCACTGAGGTATGCGTCAAAAAAGTTGGATAGGCATGTAAATTTATTGTTAATTACAAAAGACTGTAGTAGTAAAGATGGCGGTGAACATTTTTGTGATACGACTTGTTCAAAGAGTCATTATTGTTGGATTCGGGATTTATCACGTTTAGTTTCAAGTCAAATTAGTTGTCAACAACATAAAATATATTTCTGTGATGGTTGCCTCATTTATTTTAGTACACGGTCAGCTTTAACTTTACATCAAAGCTACGATTGTAACCACATTTTCACGCAAACACCCTCAGTGGATTTAAAAATCGATAAATTTGGAAAGAGTGTGCCGGAAAATATTTTAAAATTCGAGGGTATAGAAAAGCAAATGCGCGTTCCATTCGTGGTTTATGCAGATTTCGAATCTGTTTTAAAGCCCGTTGAAACGGTACAACCAAACCCACAAAATTCTTACACTGTAAAAAGTTTTAAACAAGAACCATATTCTTTTGCTTATTTAATTAAATGCTCTTTTGACGACTCACTTTCGAAATTTGAGCTATTTCGGGGGAATAATGCAGCTCAAGTCTTTGTGGATCGTATCGAGTGTGATTTAAGGGCTCTATACAACACATATTTAAAAGACATTAAGCCTATGAAACCGTTAACGCCCGAAGAAAAAAGGGAGTTTAATGATGCTAAAATATGTGGTATATGTGAAGGCCCTTTTGAAGAGGGTGAGATTAAAGTACGAGACCACTGTCACATAACTGGTGCAAAAAGATTTGGTGCTGCACATTCCGTTTGTAATTTAAATTATAAATTACCCTCTTTTATCCCTATCATATTTCATAACTTAAGCGGCTACGACAGCCATTTATTTATAAAAGAGTTATGTAAATATGGGGATAAAATTGGTGTTTTGGCTCAAAGTAAGGAAAAGTACATATCATTTACCAAAAGCATTTATGTGCACGATTATTTTGATAGTAAATGTGGAAAAGTCAAGAGGAAATATTTAAAGTTGCGATTTATTGATAGTTTTAAATTTCTGTCAACGTCTTTGGAAAATTTAGGCAGCGGTTTAAACGACGACGATTTTATTGAAACGCGGAAACATTTTTCAAATATCAACCAATTTAATTTGATGCGTCAAAAGGGTGTTTTTCCCTATAGCTTTATTGACTCTATAGAAAAAATGGAAAATACATGTCTTCCAAGTAAAGATGAATTTTATGATAATTTACGGGAAGAACATATTAGCGATGAAAGCTATAGAAGAGCAAAAGAAGTATGGCGCTTGTTTGGGTGTAAAACTTTGGGGGACTATTCGGACGTGTATTTAAAATCAGATGTGTTGCTATTGTGTGATGTTTTTGAGCAATTTCGGAATAATTGTTTAAAATTCGATAAACTTGATCCGGCACATTACTATACCCTTCCAAGTTTATCATTTGATTGTATGCTACGTATGACTAAGGTAGAGTTAGAGCTCTTAACTGATATAGACATGATACATTTTTTTAAGAAAGGTATACGCGGCGGCATAAGCCAGTGTACAGAAAGGAAGCACATCGCTAATAATATTTTTTTACCAGACTATGACCCAACAAAACCTTCTTCATTTATAACATACCTTGATGCTACAAATCTATATGGTCATAGTATGTCACAAGCATTACCATATGGTGGTTTTCGATGGTTAAGCGAGCGCGAAATTCTGGATTTAAATATTATGGCTGTTGGTGATGATAGTTTACATGGCTACGTTTTGGAAGTGGATGTGCATTATCCGACTGAGTTGCATGATGCACATTCTGATCTTCCATTTCTAGTAGAAAATATCATACCGCCAACAGAAAACGCTAAATTACCGAAATTAATTCCTAATTTACAAGAAAAAAAAAATACATTGTACACTATAGAACTTTAAAACAAGCCATCGCCAACGGCTTAGTGGTAATGCAAACCCATCGAGTATTACAGTTTAAGCAATCAAAATGGCTAAAATCGTATATTGATTTTAATACCAATTTACGTAACAAGGCCACCACAAAATTTGCGAAGGACACTTTTAAATTAAAAAATAACGCGATATTTGGTAAAACTATGGAAAATGTGGAAAATCGAAAGGATATAAAATTAGTAACACATTGGGATAACAGTGTAGGCAGAAATGGACCTAGAGCACTAATATCCCGCCCCAATTTCAATAGTAGCTCGATATTTACCGAGAACTTTGTTGCTATACATATGAATAAAGTTAAAATATTATACAATAAACCAATTTATATCGGTTTTTCCATATTAGATATATCAAAGACTGTAATATACGATTTTTATTATAATTTTATTAAATACAAGTTTGGCGATGATGCTTCGTTACTTTACACCGATACTGACTCGCTTATATTAAAAGTGTATACGGAAAACTTTTATCAAACTATATCAGAAAACCCCGAAAAATTTGATACATCAAATTACCCCGAAATTAATAATTTCAACATAATTAAAAGTAATTCTGTAGTTGGTAGAATGAAAGATGAGTTTCCTGGTGATCCGATAATAAGTTTTTATGGTACCGGCGCGAAGGCTTATTATGTAAAGTCCATTAATAATGAATTAAAAAAAGCCAAAGGTATCAAAAAATGTGTTATCGAGAAAGACCTTCATCAGGAAGACTACCAAAGAATTGTTGAACGGGGTGGTTTGATATTAAGAAAGATGAAGACATTTAGAAGTGAATTACATAACATTTATACCAACATAATAAATAAAGTAGCATTGTCACATAGCGATGATAAACGTTATGTAATTCCCAGTTCAACCAAAACTCTACCTTGGGGGCATGCAGACATAGATTTTTACAAAACAGACCCGGAAGAAAACTTAGCAAATTTAATCACCGTGTTGGAATCATTTCTAAGTCAGGACAGCACGTAATCTGGAAAATCCATATTTCATTATTTGTATTGTTTTTATTATTTCTATTAAACATACAACATTAATATGTAACGATAGTATTGTAATTTTTTTTTTTAAATAAAAAACATGTATTCATTACTTGATTGCTTTTTTATTTAACCTTTATTTTAAAATTATAAATATAATGAAGTGTCGACAAATAACAAACTGTAAAAGTTATTGTTGAAAAATTTGTCTAATAGTAAATTAAACGCACAGGTCTACGCATAAATGTTTAATGTGAAACAGGTTTGCTGACAAGATCCTCCATAGTCTTTTCAATTTTCAACATTCTAGAGTTAAGTTCATCACGCAGTTCGTCTTGCCTAAGTTCATATATTGCAATAACAGCATCATCAATGTATCCTCTAAGTTCTTGACCGGTTTCAATTAATTTCTTGCGTACGTAACCTTCAAGTTGGTTTCTGAATATATCTTTAATAACAATTGTTGAGTCATGTAAAGCTTTCTGCGTATCTTGCACACACTGAGCAAGGTTATTATCAACATAATTTCGTGTGGTCGCATCGTCTCCTTCAAGAGGTTCTGCTAAATAGCACAATCTTTTGCTTCCCATGTCGTAATCTCCATTAGGTGTAAGTTTAAAACCTATTCCTGAAGGACCTCGCATAAAGTTAAAATCCTTAAATTTTCTTTTGCGACCGAACTTATCAATAGTGTTTACTTCTGACATTGTTATGTGAGACTGATTTGAAATCATTAGATTTCACCCTAATATATGGTTCTATTTCATTAATAAACGGACTCTGCAGAAAAATATGGATTGCAAAACGTATTTTAGGTGATGTTTAATAAATACACGTACAGATTCATTTTACTATTGTTTTATTGAAAAAAAAAAATTAAAATATAACAAAAGATTGAGTATACTTTTTATTATTAAAAAAAATAAAAAATATAACAAACAAAAAAAAATTAAAAATTAAGAAATAAAATACATGTTAATTTCTTCTGTATAGGTAAGCTTCTTCTATGACCCAATTTCTTCTCTGGATGGCACGTTTATTAATGTCCTTGAACTGGTAGTAAACTAGTCCACAAAAGCCGCATTGTACAAATTTAACCCTGAAAAGGTCAATGTAGTTGAAGTCGTACGTAAGATCATTTCGCCAGCAGATACCTAGTCTTTTACAATGATGACAAGTTAAATAAAAAGCTTTTGGTATATGACTGTATCTTTTGGCTGCTTCACTAGGTTGTTCATCAGTTGGCAACATGATGTTTGAATATGTTGTACTTTTCAATCGCGGTACTCTAATTATGTATTACTTTTTAAAATAACCTTGACAGGACCAAAAAAAAAAATCCTTGAAAATTACAACCTCGAAAACGACCCTGACATTGACGGGTACTTTGACCTTGGCCTTGGCCTCGCATCTAACAAGTTTAGTACTATATTTATATGCTTCTTTAAAATAACCTTGACAGGGACAAAAAAAAATCCATGAAAATTACAACCTTGAAAACGACCCTGGTATTGCCGGTTACGTCGGCCTTGGCCTTGGCCTTGCATCTGACAAGTTTAAATATTATACTTAATGCATCGAACAAAAGGAATAAAGGTGGTGTAGTGGGGGAAATGGACATAAAAGCAGACTTGCTGGCTCGAGCTCTTCACAGTTCGTCAGAACACCAAACAGTACAGTGCTAAGAAAAAGTTAATTGTGTGAGTTTTAATATCGAAGATGTCGAGTGTACGGTCTCTTTTAGATGCTCTTGACGTGAGCTGCGGTTCGCAGCAAGGCATGCTGGATAACATGAGTGGTTTGGAAGTGTTAAGTCCGGGGGTATTCGAGAATTGGAATGGCGTGGAGCATGAAGATGCCGAAGACCGAGCCCTCAATGATGGTCGCGACGAAGAGATAGTTCAGTCGGCAGCGCAATTCCTCGAATGCTGGGCGGAGGAGAAGGAGCCAAAGATAAATGTGATTAGTGATGTGGTTGTGCGAAAAGCATCGCGGCCTAGGGAATCTTCTCCGAAAGCGTCTAAATTGAAAAAGCTCTTGACTATGCGGAAGTCGGAAATCGCCGATAAAAAAACATTTTATTCGGCGATTAAAGGTGTGGGACAAGGGAAGAAGAAAAAGTTTAACTTTAAGCGTCCCTCCACCCCTGTTCCATTACCCGACTTCCTAAAAACAGCACCAAAAGAGCCATTGTCGGTAGAAGTGGAAGTCATAGAAGGCCCCGATGGACCAACACCACCAACGCCACCAACACCGGCCAGCGTAGAGAATGAAATAGTGTCGGAGGTGAAGTCTTCCCCAGCACCACTGTCGCCGATATTGGGGTGCCAGAAACCCATGAAGAAGCGGTTTAAGCGGTGTTTTGAAGGCGATGAAGTTTCCGCTGCTTCGTCGTCGTCGTCGTCGTCATCGTCATCGTCTTCACCAAATAAAACCGCTTCTTCTTCGTTAATATATTCGGAGCCATCGCAACCGGAGTGGGTCGAAGACTTCACCAACTCTCAGAAGAGCAAATTGACAGACATTTATGAAATGAAAAAACGCTTAGTGAAAGAAGTGAACGAGTGTGACAGTGACATTTTAGAACTTGAAAGACAATTAGAGATAAAAAAGGTGAAATCTGTGCGGTTAAAAAGACAATTAGAGGACTTTAATAAATTATGTAGTAGGTGTTAGGTAGTTATAGATATTAGCTTTTAATTTATAGTATTAAGTTTGTAAATATATATATTTATATATATATATATATATATATATATATATATATATATATATATATATATATATATATATATATATATTGTAGTTAATAAAAAAGTGTTTGATCAAATTTTTATATTTTATAATGAGAATAAAAATGACTTGAAAATTTATTTTTGTGTGTTATTTCATATAGGCCCTGTCCCACATAATATTAGGTAATAAAAAAAAGAGTGAATAATCCACTAAAACTACGCAATAGCAATAGTTGTAAATATTTTCTGATAATATTTACAAGTATGCTAAAACATGGTTCGGTGGTTTATGAAGTTAAGGTTCTGTCGCCAGAACTTCTAATACTTTGTATCTCAATATTGTATGTTTTTATGAAAAAAACATAAAATATTGGTTACAAAGTATTATAACCAACTAAAACTACGATCAAATTATTTTGTGGTCCTGAAAAGGACCGTTTGGTTGTAAAACATGCGACTCTTTTATTGTGTTGTGGAGTCGCACGGCCCGTCATCATCAGCGGGGGTGGTGGTGTTGTCCTCTGTATATTCGATGATGAACCGCCAAAGTTCATCCCATCTGGGATCGTTCAACTCCCACTCCAGACAATTCTCTGTGGTAGAATCTACCACAGGGCATTGGATGGGTTGTTGTTGTTGTTGTTGTTGAGTCGCAGACATGCTGAACTAAAATGATTGTAATAAGTATTGGTGGTCGTATATATAGAGACAAATTAATGGTGGGGGGTGAAAACAAATGTCATATTACGTATTGAGACCAAAAGTTGTTTGCGGTCTCAAATACGAACGAACGATTTAGCTGGGTTCCACCAGCACTTAAAGTTTTAATACTTTGTATCTAATATTGTATATTCTATACATACAATATTAGTAACAAAGTACTAATATGTACTAAAACTACGATCAAAGTATTTTGTAGTCCTGAAAAGGACCGTTGTTGTGTGCCCTTAAAAAGGGCCAGGGATAGTGTGGGGCTTATGGTGCCCCATCCTCGCTGGTCGACCACCAGCTTGACGAATCGCAGGGGCCTTGTGGGTCGTCGGGTGTTGGTGATGCTGGAATTTCCAGCACCGCATCTTCCGTCGAGTCCGGCTCTGCCTGCGGCGACGGAGTTTCGAGTCTTTGTAAGACCCAATCGCCCGCATCGTCTAATTCCACTAGACCCGGATCATGGTCATATACTAGCGGAATCGGCTCATCCAAGTCGTCCCAACGTAGGACGTCAATTTCAAAATCCACCTCGTCGTCGTCGTCGAAGACTTGCAGGTCTCCAACGTTGTCGGCTACGGTGTCATCACTAAAGATGGATGAGCCTCGGCTGGCGGGTCTTTCTTCCTCCATGTTCATCGTATGAGGGTTGATGAATATATGACTGTGTAACTGACCCAATCTCATATATATAGAACTACCCCCACCCCACCAACGGATTCTAAATGTTATGTATTGGTGAGAGCTTATAGAATTATTGATTTTTTCAAAAACTTTAAATAAGGAATTAGATTTGTTTAGACAATAAGACTTATTCTTAATATTTTGTGAAGAATACATTACAAAAAAAAATAATAGAAACCTTGTTTGGACTGTTAACATTTTCATAGGTTCTCAAGCATATAACTTGGCACTTAAGCTACGAGACAAATCGTCGTTAAACGAATATCTCGCCCCATAAGTGACGATTACTAAACTACGATCAAAATATAATGTGGTCCTGAAAAGGACCGTTTTTGTGGCCCTAAAAGGGCCTGGGGGGAGGGTGGGGTGCCTACCGTGGAGTAATACCCAACGATATTAACACCGACCTAGGTGCAGCCCTTGGTCTTCTCATTGGCGGCACCGTCGTCGTCGCTGGTGGTGTCGGCGTTGCAGGCGGTGCCGAAGGTGCCGCTCCTGGTGCGGTACCCCCGCACTCCTCACACTTGCATATTTTGCCGGGCACGAATGGCCTGACAATGCCAATGATCTTTTTTGGTATATCTTCCATCTTGCCGATCGAATGTGTAATGATGAAATAATTCTAATACCGGCCTCTATATACATTCAAAAAGTTGGAGGGGGTAAGGTGGAGTGCATATATGCATTATATAAGTTTGAGAATAATATGATTTTATAACTCACCGTATCTCTGGTATATATAGTACTAGACTTTCTCTACATTTTTTTCAAATAAATTTTTTTGATATTTCTAACCATTACTTTGCTACATATTTACAAAAAATGCAAATTATGCATATATTTTAATTATTTTCAGGCAAGGTAAGAAAAATTTTGAAAATGTTTTGACGGAATCGTAATAAGGAAGAGTTGAAGTATATCACACTATTTTTCCCGATTCGCTAATATAAAAAAAATTTTTTCATCTCATTTTGGATGGGCTCTGGCGTCGTAACGCTTGACGATAAAAAATTGGAAAAATACATATATTGTGGGAAATTTTCTCTAGAATCCAAAAAAAAAAATTCCGAACTTCTGTCACCGCAAATAAAAAAATCGATACCTCAAAAATTGCGAAAAATGGTGAAGGAGCCGCGCAATCGCTCTGAAACCATCAAAAAACGATTTTCACGCCACGAATGGGTGACCTGGGGTGGGAGGAGGGTGTGCCGCGTAGCGCGTTAGCGCGGAGCAGGCACACTAAAAAAAAAAAAAAAAAAAAAAAAAAAAAAAAAAAAAAAACCTCCCCTACAACTTCCGCATACTCCCGTTCGGCGCTCTAGCCTCCTAACTCGAGAATTTCAATTTTTTCGTCTAAATTTTTTGTCATTTCTAAGAATTTCCAAATTTTTTTTTCACCATTGCATTCTACTCAAAATTCTAGGTAATTAAAGTGCTTTTATTTTTTCTCTATCTTGAACGGTTCCCGATCTACAGCGCTTTAAAAAATCCAAATTACTAACTTACTATAACCCTTTTCTTAAAATTTCATCTTTCCGAATTTTGAAAAGTACTACCATATGTAGAAAAAAATTCTCTTTCTAATTTCCTAATATCATTTTGCTCCAAAACTTCAACTTTGGCGCGCATTCACCATTTTTCAATTTTTTTTTGAAAAATTTTTTTTTACGTTTTTACTATCGAGAAAAATGCTTGCTTATAGTACTCGATTTCCTCTATAATTTTTTCTTATAACTTTTTTCCCTATTCCTAACCGTTACTTTCCTACAAATTTTCTAAATCGTTGTTTTCATATTTTGCCTTAAAATTTTTTTCTTGTGTTATTTAAGCTCTTTTTTCCACTTAATAAACCACCATTTTCTAAATTCCCGTACTCTTTTCTTAAAGAGCGGGCTTTTCCGCCAGCTTTTTTTTTTGGTTGGGTTTCAAATAAATATAAAACTACTACTTCACTCATTACAAATTTATTGATTCAAGAACATTATTTTGTGTTACATATAAGAGATACATTAAAATATAGATTTATTGGTCACCGAACCGTTTAATAAATTATAACTAAAAAATGAGTCGTGAATAACTAATGCGTACACTTTAGTGTCTTTGGGGAATTTATTCTTTCTCGTTTGGAACTCCAATTTTACATCCACTGTCGATGAGTTAATCGCCTCTGGTTGATGACTGCAATTGATAATAAAAACGGGGTTTTTCATATATTCCGCGAACGTTATCATCGGATCGTTTATCTCGCGCCCGTAGTAGTTGCTTTGGAAGTTTTCGTAATTGTAATAGGCTGCTGCGTACAGTTTCTTGGCGAAATCTAAATTCCATCTTTCGTAGGGATAAACGGTTGAATTCAGATACAGTCTAATGTCGCATACGTCGGCGTGGGTAAACTGGGTTGCGTTTTTTTCTTTCTTGTCGCAATTATTGCTGTCTTGAAACCCGACGATTATATAGCGCGGTCTTTCCAGACTTGTACTCGTTCTCAAGGCCCACACGTCGGAAGATGTTTGCCTTAAAGCTGGTAATTCGTACAGATCCCATTTACGATATGCCATTTGAATACTGGCATTGTTTCCTCCTTTATTAATGCGAGACAGTATTTTCAATTTTTGCTTGTCGTCTGGAATGATGTGACGAATTTTCCATTCGATTTTGTCGATACTAATTTCTGCCTCTACTTCGCCGACGTAACAATTGGTAAAAGTGCGAGCTATAATCATAATAAGCTCTTGTTTTACGTTGAAAACACCTTTTGCGTAATCTTCGGCGAATCCCATAAGATATTTTAAGGGTAATTTCCCGGAGAATACGTTACTTGCCGTGTCTACGATATCTTGGTTTGCTTCGTCGAGACCCCATCCGCACGTCATGAGAGATCTTTGTTGCAAACTTCCGAATGAAACCATGGTTTTTAATGTCGTCGTAACTCCAGGTTTACGAACCACGGCGACCTGTTCACCTCCCATCTCGTAGCGAATTTCATCGAACAAAAATGCGAGGGCATTATTTGATAAAAAACATCTTTTCGTTGCGTCTATGTGTTTAAATTTTCCTTCGATATATATGTAACTTTCGGCGATATCCAGTATAATATCTTGAAAATTAATGGGGATACGGACTTCATCCGAATTGTTGAATGATGGAGATCCGTATGGTTTATACGTATGCTCTTCTAGACTAATAATGGAATTGTCCAAGATGGGCTCGGAGAAAACCTCTATTTTATCGCTGGTGGTGGAAATCATTTTCGCACTTTAAGACCGATTGATTTTAAAAATTTATAGTCTTCGGCAGATAACTGTTGAGATATTTGTGATCTAAAGTCTGGACGACGACTAACCTTGACGTTAACTCTTCTTTTACTTTTATTATGTTTCGGCGGTTCCCCCATCTTAGTCGACAGCACACACAATTGACGATTGAAGCAAAAACCCATTTCTATGAAAGTTTCTTCAGTTCCAATTTCACGATTATTTTCTCGCCTTGAAAATTGATTAGATCACCGCTATCGTCCAAGATGCGAAGAGTAATGTTGTCGATAAACTGACGTCCTGCCGGCATTAACGGCATATAAATATTATTTTGTGGTTCTTTACTGATTTTGTAACCGGGCTCCACGTCGATATCGAATTCGAACAAGGTATGACCTTCCATCGAATTCATATATGCTCCGGAAATTATATTACAATCTACGCGTATGATGCGTACTTTCATTATTTCCACCATCTCGGTTGATTCGTGCTTTTTGTCTCTTTTTAACACTGTATGATTAAATCCTAACATTTTACCGATACTCGCCTCTCCCCGGAAATCTATAGTATATTGGGATTTCAGTTCACATTTCAGCGTATTATTATTAGCGACCAAGTAAAAGATTCCATCGTTCTTTTCTTCAGTTGAAATCCTCAAAGCCTCCAACATAGCTTTACCTATCTCATCTATTTCATAGGCCCCAGGTGGAATCTGCAATTGTATCGGCTCGGTGGTGTAACCCTCCTTCATGTAGGCAAACTTATTGTTGCTTTCGTCCACATTAAAAATTGAATTGTATGTGTAAAATCCCAGCAATGCCAGACCATATTTGTTTTCTCTATTTAATTCGACTGGTGGATAAAAATCGGCGCTTAAGACGCTCGAGTGTCCTGTTAGTGTGAACGTATAAGACATGACTAACCATTAAAACATCACACATCTCGGTTTTATTCTTATCGGCAACATTTAAAAAGATTCATCTTCACACCTTTTCTCACTGCATTAGATAGTGATGTTTTTATGCTATTTTCTGCTTTTATGCGCACATCGCTGATTTTGCAATAACAACAAAATATTTTTCTAGCTGTAAGATCCTCATCAGCCGTAACCTCGTTTAAATTGCTGCTGCTGCTGAAATAATGTTTGCAACCGCACTGATATTTTAATATATCGATATCGCTTTTGAGGTGCTCGGGCAACTCATCCCAAACGAATGGAATTTCATTTGGGGCTAATGCAATCATTACTTCCTTGGGCATGTTTTCTAACTGTTTCACGGTCATTTTCCTTAATCCACCGGCTAGATGAAATGCTTTCAGTGATTGCAACATTTTAGTATAGTTATTGCGATCCATTTGCGGTGTTAATGGTGACGACGATGATGATGACATCTTTTACGCTGATGATTCGACAAGAAACTTTAAGCACAAATGTCCACACCAGACTATTCCAAAATCCTGCTGACGATCGTATGTATAGTAAATAATTTTTGATGGTTCCGATCCCGTTTGTAGATATCGTACCAATTCGATCGGTGGGGGTAAATCGCCGAAGCTGTCATAATATGTTACTTTAGAATTATTTTTTCTATAAGCTACCCAATGAGTCCCTGCACCACGCGTACTATCCAAATTCACTATTGCTGCTTCGTAACGTCGAGGACCTTGTCTAGGTAATAAATCCCTCATATAAACGCCTCGAAAGTATCCTATTCTTTTCTTTTTCGCATATTTTTCTATATCGATGTTAGATAGTGGTCTTCGAGGTAGGGATTCAATTAGTTTTTTGATCTACGATTTAAAAATAATCCCATACCTTTACGATATGGCTTTAGAAACAAACCATTTCCTTTCGATTTTAAATACAGGCCCGCACCGGTTTTATCTTCGCTGCTTTTTTTTACTGCTTTTATGGCGCGCACAATTCCCGCTGCCCCACCGGCTAATGAACCCAAAGCTGATAACCCGGCAAAAATTGGTATTAATGGTAATATTCCACCAGTTTTAGGAATCGGTATTATTCTCGGTGTACGAACCTTCCTTTTGCCACCTGCCGCTTTTACCGATCTACGTGCTGCCGACAGAGCTATTTTAGATGCATTCATGACATTTTTTTCCAACACATTTTTACTTCCGGCTTTTAATAATTCCCCTCGAACTGCTTGTCGAATAGCTGTTCCGAAACTGACTTTCCGAACATGTCGATTTTTATTAACACCTTTCCTTTTTGTATGACGTGTGCCTTTACTAAATGTTTTTTTTGTTGATAATGATGATGGTACACCCATACCAAAACGTTGTTTTCCTTTCATAATGTTTGTAACTAACCAAGCTGCTGTTTTTCCACCTTAACTGGAATCTTTCGATTTTACTCTATTCCAAGCACTTTGTTCGAGCTCGTAATCCGCTCGATGTCTCGCACTTATGTTGTCTTTATTATGTAAATAGGCTAAATCGTGTTTTTTGCATGCGGCATCCAAAGGATTAATGCCTGGATCACCTCTTGTTACACGTTTTATTACTTTTGTTCCGGGTCCGCAATATTGATAACCAGGAATGTGTACCTCGAATGGTAATTTATTTATTAACTAATTCACAATACCGTATCCAGTTTTGTTGGAAACGTGAGACCGTCCACTTCGTTTGACGCTCGGCATCTGAATGACAGTTTTTGTGAAAAATTGCCTATAAAATATCAAATTTTCCTAAGATGCGCGTTATCGATCTTAAACAAAAACTTCCTATTGACAATCTCGATGAAAAAGTCGGACTTGGATTTGAAAAGAAGATAATGAAGAGACACGGTCCTCTACTTCCTTCCTCTATTCGCGGCCTGTTAATTGGTCCATCCAATTGTGGAAAAACTAATGTCATGATTTCGCTGCTTACACACCCCCTTGGGCTACGTTTCGAAAATGTCTATATTTACTCGAAATCTCTGTATCAACCGAAATATGAGTATTTAAGGAAAATTTTAGCGCCCATCAAAGGTTTAGGCTACTATGCCTTTAGTGATTCCAGTAATATTGTGGAACCGTCCGATGCAAAACCAAACTCTATATTTATCTTTGATGATGTTATATGTGAAAAACAAGATGTTGTAAGATCGTA
Organism: Diaprepes abbreviatus; assembly: GCA_034092305.1. Taxonomy (NCBI): domain Eukaryota; kingdom Metazoa; phylum Arthropoda; class Insecta; order Coleoptera; family Curculionidae; genus Diaprepes; species Diaprepes abbreviatus. The sequence continues at coordinate 4,972,682 of JASJET010000022.1, forward strand.
CTTTAGCATGGGACGTCATAAAAATATCGACTCCTTTTACCTAGCGCAAACATATTCGCGAGTGCCTAAACAGCTTGTGCGAGACAACGCCAATTTTATTATTATGTTTAAACAAGATGAGTTGAATATGAAACACATATTTTCCGACCACGTTTCACCGGATCTAACTTTTACTCAATTTCAAGAAATGTGCTCAAAATGTTGGGATAATAAGTATGGATTTTTAGTAATTGATAAAGACAGTGATGTGAAATCGGGAAGATACCGCAAAGGATTTGATAGCTATATATTACTGTAATAATAAGAGAAAACGCTCATTTGATTGTTGAAACGTCCTTTGTTAACATCATGAATAACGCGATCGACTTAAAACGTAAACTAGTGGAAGCTACCAATGCCGTCAGAAAAAAATTTAAACAAATTAAAGCGGCTAAAGAGTTTAATGTTGTGGAATTGGAAAAGTTTTACGAACCCATTTCTAAGCCGTTGACAACTATATCTGATGTGGTTAAGCAACGTCAGCAGCAGCAGCAACAACAACAACAACAACAACAATAGCAACAACATTATCCAGCTACAAAGTCACATAGTCTCAGTACATCAGTGCAGTCGACTCAAATATCAGGTTTTCCCCAACCTACACATTCCTTTCAAACCTCCACACCTATTCAGCAGCAGCAGCAGCAGCATCGCATTTCAAAAGAAGATATTAGCCAATCGGTGTTTGATACACCCTCGACATCAACTAATACATCTCTCGCATCCGCTGACACCACAACTTCCGATACTTTAAACGCACACCTGAAAGGATTACGTTCGAAACCATCTCTATATGATACTGTATATGGTGTACGTTTTGGTTCAAAAACAGATTATAACAAAAATTTTATTGGTAATTTAGAGGTGCGTTTTCGAAATGGAAATATTGTCTTATACAAAAAAGGGAAAAATATTGCAGAATATGGTGGATCACCGGCACTTTATGATTTGTTATTTCTTAAAACACCCCCAAGTGTAGGCAAGGAACAACAACAATTAAGTGATAATGTTCTTTCAACGTACAAGGAAATTTTGGAATCAACGAATGCTGTCTACAACAATTTTAAAAAAAGTGATGGTTTACGGGAGACCAGATGGAACAAATATTTACGAATTATTAAACCTCTGATAATGGGCACAAAATTAGGTGGTACTATTACAAGAAAAAATCTCTCGGAAAAACTACAGTTACCCACAAAAAAGAAATTATCTTCGAAAAAATTTCAATATGTCTACTGGAACAAAGCTAAAGAGTTGGTGGATCGTTTACGTTTGTTGTGGAGTTCCAAAATGGCCGGTCACACTGGACACGAAAATGGAATTATGTCAATCATAGAGGAATTACGAGAAGAAGATATAATATATTAAGCTCAATATTTAATGATATTATTCAGTTCTTCCTTCGATCTGAAACCTTTAGTATTACTAATAATATGGAGCCCAGTCTAGAAAAAATCCAGATTGTTAATGAACTACATAGAACAGCTAGAAAAAATTTTGTAAGACGGCGCACGATAATAAAAGGATACAGAGATTTGTGGCAAATTGATTTGGCTGAAATGCAACAGTATGCTGATGAAAACGATGGTTATCGTTATATTTTGGTCTGTATAAATTGTTACTCTAAATTTGTCTATACCAAAGCCATAAAAAACAAGACTGGTATAGAAGTTACTAATGCGATGAAAAGCATCATTGAAGAGGCATCATATACACCAACAAATCTGCAAAGTGATCAAGGAAAGGAGTTCTATAATACAAACTTTCAAGCCCTGATGAAAAAATATAATATAAATCATTATTCCACTTACAGCACAAAGAAAGCTGCAATTGTTGAGCGAGTCATAAGGACTTTAAAAAATAATTTATATAAACAATTCTCGACAAGAGGATTTTACAAATGGATACATATATTATCGGCAGTAACAAAAACCTATAACCATTCGAAACATCGCACCATTGGAATGAAGCCTGCAGACGTGCAAGAAAAAACACATATTAAAGCATATGATTATTTAAAAATTGTACCTAAAAAATTTAAGTTTTCCATGGGTGACATTGTGCGTATTAGCAAGTACAAAAGCTTATTCGAGAAAGGATATACGCCCTCTTGGTCAATCGAATTGTTTAAAGTTGTAAAAGTTAACGTTACAAATCCACCTACTTACTTGTTGGAATCGTTAGAAGGTCAGCCTATAAGAGGGTGTTTTTACGAATCAGAACTACAAAAAACAAGCAGTCCTGACGTTTATCTAGTAGAAAAGGTCCTTAGACAACGCAAGAAAAATCACATCGAACAATTATTTGTCAAATGGCTAGGATTTCCCAACCACTTCTACTCTTGGATAGATAAAGCTAATATTGTTTAAATAACATATTGTATGACTATATTTTTTATTTAAAATGTAAAATAAATAAACAATATATTGTAAAATAAAGTTTTTTATTTCAATCTTCATCATTAAAAACAATGACAATAAAACATCATACACATAAATAACATTTCAATATTCTTGGAGGGAAGGTCCAATTCACCGACGACTACGACGTTATCTTCAAGGCTATGCCACTCGGAGTGCGTTCTCCTATTCTTTAACCTGCTTTTTTTAGATTTTTTTTGAAGTCGAGTCGTACGACAGTGCGCTTAATGAGTCATTTAAAGGCTGATGATAGAGTATTTTCTGCATAACTTCAATTTTTGTTTTAACCTCACTATTATTTTTGTATATCATGGGGAGGACATCCTTGTTAAATATGTCACATATTACAACTGCAAAATTGTAAAACTTTCTATTAACAAAGTGTTTTGTCACAGCATCGTCATCATCTTTAGGTTCGCCTAAGTTGGTTATGATTTTTCCACCCATATCATACTGCCCATCCGCTGTAAGTTTAAAACCAATCCCTTGTGGCCCAGATAATATATGATATTTTTCATTATATTTCTGACGACCAAATTTATCAATTGTGTTGTTTCCTCGACTCATTTTCAATCTTTACTAAACTATTTTATTTTTATTTGCCCTACTTATATTAAATATTTCAGCTGAGAAAAAGAAACACTGACTATGATCTACTGGGTTGGTATGTTTATAAAAGAAATAAAATAAAACTGTGATTATAACAGATATTTATTTACAGTTATTTAATTGCACAAATACAAAAATTATAAAAAATTAATTTTCCATGTCTTCGTTTTCGTTGCTCAAAATTCTATCCCATCCGACACTATTTCGATCGTCAACGTCTTGGGCTGTTGCTGTTGCAGAAACCAATTCATATTTTGCAGCAAGCTCACCTGGTAAATGTGGAATATTGACGAGGTATTCTTTTAATTCTTCTTCAACCATTTCAGCACAAAATGTATCCATGTCTATGGAACCATATAAAAATTTGTCGCACAAGTGTGCCCCAGCCATAAAATTGATTGTATCCCTGATCTCGTTCTTATATTGATCTTTGGTTACATCAATATGCGACCAATCATTTACGCTATCTAACATATCGTGAGCCCTATTTCTTAATTCTCTCCCCAACCAAAATATGTATCTATCTACACATTCGTTGGCGGTCGTCATCGTCGTCGTCGCATCAGCAGACATCTTTAACAGAAATAATGAACACGCGTAAGTATTCTGACATGTGCAACTATATTTTAAATTTAATTACATCCTTTTTTTCAAACAATTTACATACAATTTACTCCAATGAGCCAAAACGTAATAATGTTCGAGTATTGTTTCCAAAAACTCTAGTGCCCTGCCCCAAATAAGTTAGAGTGTATTTATCTTTAGTTTTACTCATAATATCTACAATATCGTCAGATAGTGTTTCGGCCACACGTTTTGGTAAAAAAGTCTCAAATGTGCTATTATCACCGTCATCGTGTAAAGCCACTAAAAGAGTTTTACCAAATCGTGTAGTCATTGAAATCATCTTTACAATTTTATACACTTTGCCTACAATCATTTCGGTAACCTTTTTTCTCTCTAAAACCTCGAAATCTTTGCTAAACATTTCATTAATTTCATCAAGAGTTTCTTTTGCAATACTCATTATTGAAAAAATGGTATATAAATCCAAAAATTACCGTGAATATAAAAGCACTTTCAGAACACTACACGAACACAATATTTGATGTTTATGCCACTGATATCAGCGACTGTTTGAAGTCACTTCTTTTCCCACGAACCTTTATAGCGGGGTTTCAAGGTCGAATTGTAACAATGGTGGGGGTAGCTTAACGATAGAAATAGTGGGAGGAGTATTGAAGGTCAAATGACGTCACACATTTAAATTGGTATAAGGATAACTTCAAGGACAAAATATAATGAAACAAATAACTACATTTTATGTACTTTATTCATTGATTTTTTTCTGCCATTCTTCTATGCGTGTAACATTATCACCTAAACCTAATTTCCTTAATTTGTTCAATAATAATTGTTTGTTTTTATTTCTTAGAAAATTCTTACAAACTATACTAGCTAAAAGACACACTTCGGCATGGTCCATATACTTAAAAAATACACTAAAGTCCTGAGCCTCCGAATTTTGCATTTCATATGCGTAAAATTCCGAACAGGCTGCAGAAATTAGAAATTCCTCGTACATTTCTCGCACTAAACTTTCCATATTAACTACTACTACGTTAAACTTAAGTCCTACACTCTAATTTCATCTAACACAACCGGATCTGCAATGAACCTAATCAGTTTTTCCAAACAGTCACCAAACCCCAACTTTTTTATCTCACGAACAAAGTCTTGTAAATTTATTGTTTTGCTGCAATATTTACGACATGCATTCGCAGCCTTTTAATATTCATAAGCCAAATCACAATAGCGCGACTCCCATTCTGCTCGACTTTTCATTGTATCATTGAAATAATTACTAGCCGTTTCAGTGAACTCATCGCCCAATTTTTTTACTGTCTCTTGCAAAGCACTATTCATATTATTCACTCATTTTTTACATTCACGACACTTTTTTATTGCTGGTGGTGGCCCATCTATATAATGACGATATATTTGTTCATAGTGAATGTAACAGGGTAAGCTTAACTGTAGTTCCTTGTTACACCGATATGGCGCTGGCAGCTTATCCCAAATTTGCCGTAAACTCAGCGTATCAACGCAAGTTTTTAAATATTCGAGAGGAAAAAATGCTAGATCCTTCTCTTCAAAATCACACAAACTTTTTAAATTACTCTGATATAAACAAATTACTCTGCCGACTTGCTCTATAATTTTTTCTTTAGATAGTTCCGTATCTGACATTTCACACTGAATGAATGCAAATAGACTCACACAATTTATAGAACAATTTGCAAGGTCAAAATCATTTCAAGATCATCCCACACTATTACAATGAACAAATAACTACTTCAAGGTCACACACCCAAGATGACCTTCAACAAAGTCAAGGTCGTCTCGACCAAGGTCAAGGTCAAGGTCACACACAACCTTGAACACAAGGCCAAGGTCAAAGCACACGTGCACTTTCAAGGTCAATGACAAGGACATGTGGGCGGGGCCAAAGAGGGGTGATGCAAGGTCAAGGTCAAGGTCGAGGAGTGGGGGGATCGAGAGAATCGGGTTATGTTCACTACTGTGATAAAATATATTTTTTTATTATTTTTCTGGTGATTTCTAATTTTTCTGTTCAGCCGAATTCAACAAAGGAGAAGGTGCTCAGATCCACAATTATATAACACAGTATGTTTTTTATGTATGTACACTGATCGATTCGGAACGGCTCCACCGATTTTAATGAAATTTTTTGCATTCTTCTCATAAAGTTGCTGTAGTTGATAGACATCAAACCAATCCAATATAGTGTTTAAAATATGATAGCTAAAAAATAATATTTACTAGCTTCCTTCAAAGTTGGTGTAAGGGTTTTCGAAGTCACAAATTGTGGATCCATTATGGCCGAAGATTTACATTTGCCGAATTTGTCCAAAAATGGAGGCTCCTTTTGGGCGTATATTACGAATATTGTGAATTCTTACAAAATTGGGGTAAGAAGTTTTTTGGGAGTATATTATGGACCTAAAAGTTAATCTAGTAAAGTAAAGTTTTGCTTTGTCCAATTTCTTCCAAATTTGGTATTTAGCTCCCTCGCAAACTTCTCGATGCATAATTGAGTATAACTTAATAAGTTTAATATTATAATAATCTATGAATGTCAAAAAACTAAAAACTTATAATCCTAATCAACTTTAAACTAAATAGTTAATTTTCAAAATTCAATTCAATTATAAAAAAACTAAAAATATTAAAATGAAATTAAAAATAAATATTTAACTACATTTAAAAAAAACACCAAGGGGCAAAAGATTCATTTCAGCGCCAAATTAACAATTATTGAAAATAACACTACTTTACACCCGTTTCACGGATGATCGCCTGGTATATACCGTGTTTTTGCAGGCCGGTGGTCGTGAGGAAGTGTCTGCAGGACATGGGGACTTGCCTTAATTAGCCGGCCAAGTGAATGGGAACCATGAAATTCTTCCCAAGTCAACGTGAAACAGCATGTGCCGAGGCCTGCGGTGTAAAGGGGATGCCTTCTCTCTAACATGCGAACTCTGGATACCTGGGGACCTCCAGTTTCAAAAATTCTTGCTCCTGCATGCGAGACTCTGCAGGAGTCGACCTTACTTTCCTCTAGCTACTCGTGGAACCAACCATGGATAATGATATTAAAAAACAAAAAACGGAGCATATTATCTGGATAACTCAGGAAACTCACTCGCCTCCTCAAGCGAGTTAACCTCACAAGGAACGAGCGAGTAGGGAAAATGATAAAGAATCAAGAGAGAAGGAAGAGAGCAAAACTTCCCTCTCTTCACCCTTAACCTCCTAAATGAAGCGGGAAACCTCCCGTCGAAAAGAAGGAGGAAAGGGAAAAAACAAAAAGAAAAACTCACCTTCACTACCTCAACTGGGAAAACCGGGAGGCAGAGACGATCCTCTGGGGCGAGGATTAAGTGGAGCAAGAGTAAAGTGGTATCTGCGCTATCTCAATGAAAGACTAGCACCAGGGGAAGCCAGGAGGATAGCGGCAGAACATAAAGCTACCGAAGACCAAAAGAACAAACTAAAACGTAACCGAGAGGAGGCAGGTGTAACTCCACCTCAAAAACCAGAATTAAAAAGAGACGAACGGGCAAGGCCACCATCACCTTCTACCCTGATGAGAGCTATGCAGCTGCTCTGAAATCAATAAAGATTGTTATCCTCCTCAAAACGTTCCCTGAGACTACCCTCAGCGCGAACGAGCAGGCCATATTGGAGGAGGCACTAGTGGAAGAGATGTACCAGGTGAGTCAACGATTGGATGAAGTAAGTTTGTGCCTTTTCGGTGAAATTTACAAAGAAACTATATTTATTGTTTGATACAGTTTATTTTTACGCAGATTTTAAAAATATTTAGGACTCTACAGGGTGAGCCAAAAAGCTAGGACAGCATAAAGTTGTATTTTTTTAAATAGAACACCCTATATACGAATTGTATTTTCGATTTAGCTTATAATTTTAAATCTTTTTTATTAAAGGTTTACTATAACAAAACTTTATAGTTTCTGAGATAATTAAGTTTAAAAAAAAAGTCACATTTTCAAGCATCAATTCAATCCTAAATAACGTTTTCAATTTTGTGACAAATATATTCAAATTTGGAATTTAGCAAGGCCAAGGACAAGTTAACATAATTTTTACCTAATATTTGCAATAAAAGCTACAGGGTGTTGAACACATCGGCTCAAATTTGAACAAGTTTAAATGAATAAATATCTTTTTTTTTTAAATGGTACACCCTGTATATTTTCATGTTATTTAATAGAGTAATAAAAACCCTAAAAGTTTTGTTCAGTATATCCTATACCTATTTATAATAGTTTTTGAGATGTTTCAGTTTTTCTTATTTTCCATACTTTTTTTACAGAAATAGTCTTCATTATCATAGTAGCCATGGCAAAAACAATGTAAAAGAACATTTTTCTGTGTGTCAAATTTTTAACCGCAATCGCTTCTTTTGGTTTTTATGTAGTGTAGTTTGGTTTTCTTTGCATTCATCTTATATTGTAAAATGAATTTTCCAAAGAATGAGTTAATAGATATGATTTATACAATAGGAGAGGCTCAAAAAAATTGCCTTCTTGCTCAAAGAATTTACAAAATGAAGTATCCTGATCGACGCCAGCCTAATACCCATACTTTTCAAAACTTAATGCAAAGATTTGATTCTTCTGGTACTGTTGATTATCCAAAACGTAAAGTGGTCAACAAACCAGTAACTAATGAAGAACAAGAACTACAATTATTGTTAAATGTTCAGGAAAATCCTTATATTGGTAGCCGTCAGTTAGCAGCATTATGTGAAACATCACAATCCACCGCTAATCGTACTACCAAGAAATATAGGTATCATCCATATCACATGGAATTACACCAAGAATTGCATGGACAGGATTTTGAAAGTCGTGTAAACTTTTGTCGTACAATAAATGCGGAGATTCAATTAAATCCAAATTTATTATGCAAGGTAATGTTTAGTGATGAAGCTACTTTTAGAAGTAACGGTGCCGTAAATAGACGCAACATGCATTATTATGCTACAGAAAACCCATTTTGGATTAGAGAGGTGCAACATCAAAACCACTGGTCATTAAATGTTTGGTGTGGTATTCATCATAATCGAATTATTGGACCCCACTTTTTTAATGAACCACTAAATGGCCATAGTTACCTGAACTTTCTACAAGAAGAACTACCCCAACTGCTTCAAGGTCTCGATAGGGATGAGCTCGACAGTATGTGGTTAGAGCACGATGGTGCGCCTCCGCATTACCATCGTGAAGTTCGTGCGTTTTTGGACCAACGATATCCGCAAAAATGGATTGGACGTGGAGGTTTCATTGAGTGGCCACCAAGGTCTTGCGACATCACCCCATTAGATTTCTTCCTATGGGGTTATATTAAAAATAAGGTGTATGTTAATCCACCAACAACAGTGGAAGATATGCGAAACAGGATTAGGGATACCTGTAGAACAATAACGGCACTAATTTTGTCCAGGGTCCGAGAAAATCTGCAAAAAAGACTAAATTTGTGCATTGCACAAGAGGGTCGTTTATTCGAACACTTATTAAAAAGAAATAATTAATCTCAGTATTTAATAGGTAATTTTTTTGTTTCAATTTAGTATAAAAGTAAATATGTATTTGCCTTGTCGTTATTGTTGTGTTAATTTTTTCACATTATGTTTAATTAAACTATTGCCGTTGTAATATAACGAATAATGTATTTCATCATATTTCACCACATTCTGTTTGTTTCTGTAGTTTCTTTTTATTATTTTACATGGCTACTATGATAATGAAGACTATTTCTGTAAAAAAAATAAGAAAAACTGAAATATCTCAAAAACTATTATAAATAGGTATAGGATATACTGAACAAAACTTTTAGGGTTTTTATTACTCTATTAAATAACATGAAAATATACAGGGTGTACCATTTAAAAAAAAAGATATTTATTCATTTAAACTTGTTCAAATTTGAGCCGATGTGTTCAACACCCTGTAGATTTTATTGCAAATATTAGGTAAAAATTATGTTAACTTTTCCTTGGCCTTGCTAAATTCCAAATTTGAATATATTTGTCACAAAATTGAAAACGTTATTTAGGATTGAATTGATGCTTGAAAATGTGACTTTTTTTCTTTAAACTTAATTATCTCAGAAACTATAAAGATTTGTTATAGTAAACCCTTAATAAAAAAGATTTAAAATTATAAGCTAAATCGAAAATACGATTCGTATATAGGGTGTTCTATTTAAAAAAATACAACTTTATGCTGTCCTAGTTTTTTGGCTCACCCTGTAGAGTCCTAAATATTTTCAAAATCTGCGTAAAAATAAACTGTCTCAAACAATAAATATAGTTTCTTTGTAAATTTCACCGAAAAGGCACAAACTTACTTCATCCAATCGTTGACTCACCCTGTACAAAGGATGGGAACATAAGCTCCCATTTAGAGGCATACATTTCCGTCTGGGTATGATCTTGATCGATTGTGAAACATCATAGTCGGCAGAATGACTCCGAGTAAAGGCACCAAAGCTGAAAGGCTGGAAGGGAGTAGAACTGAAGGTGTGTGAGGGAGATGCTATCTCAAAAGCTCGCACAGTGACAATATTCTTTCCTAAAAGTCAAGGAAAAACTGCAGAAAAGCTTCTACAGCTAATATAAGTCCAAAACGATGGGATAAAAACACTAAAATGGAAGGTCATTAATCTAAAGGACGAAGAGAAAGACTAAATACTGAGGGCAGGAATCAACGATCTATCCTGCCAGAAAATCAAAGACAACGGGCACACCATCCACTATCGGTTTGAAAAAATTTCCATGCACGGCCTAAAGAGGGGTAAGAAGGAAACGGGGGAAGTGACTCTTTAAACTTCTTAAGACGATGATGCGGCAAGCGTGGGAAGTCGCCACATTTCCGACCTCTATCTCGGAACACCATCATCTGTCGAAACGACAACGGAGATCGAGGAAACCTTTCTGTCTTTCACAATTTTTAACGAAAAACCCTGTTCCTATTCGAGCATACCTCGAACTGAAGAAGAACAAGCTAGAGATCATCATAGGCTCATGCCACTTCGTAGGAGAACACCCCTAGAAATGCAAAGACTGGTAGAGTACGGCCAGGAAAAGAAACTACCACTACTATTGGGGTGTGATGCCAACGCTCACAACACAATCTGGGGCAGCAAGGACACCAACCATTGAGGTGAGCAACTTTTAGAGTATATCTTTAAATGTAATCTTACCATAAACAATATAGGAAATACCCCTACATTTGTAACACTGGTAAGGGAAGAAGTGCTAGACATTACACTAAGCTCACCAGACTTAACAAGCCTAGTAGGAAACTGGAGGTTATTTAATGGATCTTCTCTTTCTGATCATAGAATAATTACATTCAGTTTAGAAACCGATCCTCCTGAGCTTCAGATTGGAAAAAATATAGCAGCAATTTGAAAGCAAACTTAGCACCCATTCAGACCAGAAAATCCGCTTAGCACCATCTGGAGCTGGAGATTGATCTGAAAGAAGTAAATGAAGCAATATTCGGAGCTTATAAATTGAACTGCTTTTTATAAACAAGCAAAAGCTGTAGGGATGCACCTTGATGGAATGATCATCTGTCAGAGCTAAGATCCGAAACGCTCAGATGTTTTAATAGAGCTAAGCGTGACGGAGGACTCTAGCAGAGCTACACCAAGAAACTTACAACCTACAACTTTAAGAAATTCTATAAAGACATTCAAACTACACCTGTCGCAGCTAGACTTCACAAAGTCATGGCGAAGGGTAGGGTCGACACAGCAATGGCACTCAGAAACCTAGACGGCAGCTTCACGAAGAGCGGGGAGAAAAGAGCATTACTCTTACTCAACGCTCACTTTCTGGGAGCAAGCTTAGTAACGCGAATAGATGTGGTGGAACATCGCGAAATGCTCACCAGAGAAGCTACCGCAATGGCCAGACAAATATGCAGTAGCGGTCGTTTAAAATGAGCATTGAACACCTTTCAACCATTGAAAATCCCAGGAGTTGATGGAATAATTCCGACCCTGCTCCAACGAGGGCAGGAAGAGATTTTACCACACATAGTACGCATCAGTGAAAATAAAACTAGGCTATATACCAGAAATATGGAAAAGAGCCAGAGTCACCTTTATTTCGAAGCACACTATACACCCTAAATCACTTAAATCCATCAGTCTCACATCGTTTATTTTAAAAACGAGTAGATAATTATATCAGAACAGAAATTTTTGAACAGGCTCCACTGTATTCTCATCAATATGCGTATCAAGTGGTAGGTCTACGGAAACCACACTGATACAATTAACAGATGAGATTCAAGAGGCACTGAACTGGAAGGAAACTGTAATATGTGCCTTCCTTGATATAAAAGAGGTTTTTGACAATACTCCACCTGAGACAGTCAAAAGAGCACTCGGCGACAGGGGAATGGACGGAACGACATCTAAACGGATAGCACGACTTCTCTGCACTAGAATAGCAGAGGATACCCTTAGGGGGAGTAACCTTTCCACTTATGTGGAGCTTAATTGTAGACCAGCTCGTCTGTGATCTCACTGACCTCAGCATATCTTGTCAGGAATATGCCGATGACGTGGTCGTCATCGCAAGAGGCAATTCGAGAATACCCTTTGTGACATAGTTCAAAGAGGGCTTGAATACACTGGAGAATGGTGTCAGATGATGGGACTAAACATCAACCCCACCAAAACTACCCTAGTAGCCTTTACAAGAAAAAGAAACCTTAATCTGAAGACCATCAAAATGGATGGGAATGTTATTAAGTGGAAGTCAGAGGTCAAATACCTGGGACTGATCTTAATTAACAAACTTTGGAATAAGCATGAAAACGGCTACAAAAGCCTTGATGGTCTGTAGAAATTTTACAGGGAAAAGATGGAGTACAGACCCAAAAATCCTGCAGTGGATGTACACTGCAATAGTCAGACCTTTTCTGGGGCCAGAGTCTTTCTATAAAATCAGTAGCAGCGTAATGCTGGAAGAACTAAAGATAGAAGAAGAAAGCAGGAGATCCAATTATTGGACGGAGAGGCAAAGAATGAGGCGAGCGAAGATACTTCTGGGGAACAACAACCAGAAGATTCAAAGAATGTATAAGCTTGAATAAAAACCAGCTCAGAGTTCTGACAGGGGTCCTGACAGGGCTTTTCCACCTGAAGGGACAACTCAAGAAACTCGGACTGGTAGAAAGAGAAGAGTGTAGGTTCTGTGAGGAGAGGACGAAACCTCTATTCATATCGTTGCAGAGTGCACTCTAGAAAACCCTAGGATGCAGTTCTTGGGAGCACACCAAATCGAAGAAGGGGAGCTACCCACCTTGAAGCCGTTCAACAACCTGAGATTTCTGAGGGAAATAGGACTGGAGGACCCGCTCTAGCCGTTAAGGTAACTCTTACGACTGGGCAGCAGTAGGAGGGCACCATAGATATACCAGGTCGCAATGTACAGACTCTCAACTCTACGCACATACATACAAGAGCCTTGTGTTAATGTCATCTTTGTGTTGAATAAAGTTAATTGATGACTGTAAACGTAGTATCACATCTCTGAACCGACAGTACAGAAACATGGCTGTGTTAACCCCGGGAATAGTTTTTGCTACATATGTGGTCAGTTTACACCTAAATCGAAGAAAATGAATTATCAAAATGACCAAAGTAGCTTATCATACGTATTTTGGATGGCTTGTTGGCGATCAAGATCGGGACTGGGCTCCTAACATATGTTGCCATACCTTTGCAGCAAATCTAAGTAATTGGTTAAATGGTAAACGCTCTTCTATGCTTTTTGCAGTTCGAATGATTTGGTGAGAACCAACAAATCATTTAACGACTGTTACTTTTGCATGACAAAATGTCTGGTTTTTCAAGAAAGTATAATATTGAATATCCGAATATTCCCTCAGCAATAAAACCGGTTCTTCTTGGAGAAGGTTTACCAGTTCCAGCGCAACCGGCAAAATAGGTGGATGGTTTAGAAATGTATGATGATAAAACCTGTTAATGTATCAGAAAAGGATGATTCTTATTTTCCCGAAAGTGAAGGAAAAGCACCCTATTTAATCGAACAACCCGAATTAAATGATCTAGTTCGGGACCTCCACTTGTCCAAAGAGCATGCTGAAGTATTAGGGACTAGATTACAATAATTGAATTTACTAGCCACTGGAATCAAAGTTACAATATTTAGAAACCGTAACCAGGAGCTATCTTCGTTTTTTATGTAAAAATTAGGATTTGCACCAAACCCGGACGAATAACGCTTATTTGTAGATTCTTCTAAAATAAATTTAAAAGCAGTTCTGTTCCATAATGGCAACAAAAGATCCTCTATTCCTCTTGCACATGCAGTAGACATGAAGGAAACATATGAAAGTATGTCACTTATTCTAAATGTAATAAGCTATGATACATTTAAGTAGTGAATATGTGGTAACCTAAATGCCATAGGACTATTATTAGGGCTTTCAGGTGGATTTACGAAGTGTTACTCTTTTCTTTGTTTTTGGAATAGTAGAGCAACACAGAGCCATTACTAAGTAAAAGAATGGCTTCCGACAGATCAATATATTCCAGGTCAAGCTAACGTAAAAAATATACCTCTTTTTGATACCAAAAAAGTACTGTAACCTTCATTGCACAATAAAATGGGATTACTGTTGGCTTCTTATGAGAGAAAGCGATCAGGAATATAAACGAAAGTCAACATTTGCAAAAAAGTTATGTACAAAAGACTTACTATAAATGTATTTTCATGTGTATTTTTGTAAATAAATCCTGTTATCCTTAAAATATCTTGTTTTTTTTTATTTTATTGAACTTATATATAAACATTATATAAAAATGTATGTATTAAATAAAAATAATTGATACATTCTATAACTCAAAATCTATACGTGGTGGAACATTTTTATTATTGAATTCGCTATCAGGATTCTTTAAACTCCCACGGACTGCCATTATAACATTAGTCGCAATTTTTTTTCTATTTGTTGACTTGTGTAATTACTTACACTAGTAGAATATCAACTAGCTACGGTGAAGAAGAAATCACAAATAAAATAGCTAAATAGAAAAATGACCTTTGCATACAATAAGACATTTAACAAAACAACAAAATAGATCTAAACGAAAGTTTTTATATTGTATTGTTTATTATAAGGTTTATAAGTTACGAGAGCTTTGTTGTTAATCGATTGGAGGCTCTAATATGTTATATATATATATATATATATATATATATATATATATATATATATATATATATATATAATTCATTAAGCACTTACCATCGATATTGGTATCATTTGCTTCAATCTCGATGTTGTCGGTTGTGATCGCATCACATACTGTAGGTAGCAGTTGATTTCCTTCGAACTATAAAAAATCATATCGGCCATCATTTAACACCTAACCATTGTCTTGTGGTCGTAATACTTCGAGCATCTCCGGGTGTGCATTTTTCCATATATTAGCGATATATTTTGTTCTGAATACGTACTGATGCAATTCAGCTCTACACGCAGGCAAATGACACCCATTAAATTTTACAACTTCGTTTTCAAATGGTTAATCGATATTTTCAGCCGTGAAATTTTTCATGAACACTTCATATCTTCGGCTATTTGTATCCTTTTTGTTTTTATATATTTTGCATACAAACTTTTCTATTGATGACAAAATTTCATGATAGATTAGACCGTTATTTATATTTGTAAGGTTGATAAATATTTTCTGATAAATTTTAAATTTCATTACTAAACTTGAACCGATAACGGATTAATTTTTTTCTTTCCTATAAAACGCAGGATTTTGATTCCATCCAGTAAAGGCGTGATATACCGTTAAAGTCTTACAGATATTTGGACCAATTTTATTGTATATACTAGTAGTGATAGACAATATAACTGTATTGGTCGAAATTTCTACAATATTATAATTTACAAAGGTAGTGACGCGTTTCGCTAGACAATGAAGCCTCGTCAAGCCTACTTATTCTACTATTAAATGTTGGGTTATATGAAAAATCTGGTTTACGCCTCGGAAATAAGGCATCAAAATCATTAACGATAACGTATTTTTGCGGCTGCCAACCACATGAGAAATATGCCAGGAGTTTTTCAACCTACTTAATAAATCTGGTTAAGATGCAGCCAAGTTTGCAGAAACTTAACTGTTTGATATTTTAAGCATGCAATTTAATAAATTCAAAAACCAAGTGTTTCTTTATGCTACGTACTATGGTATAAAAAATTAGTGTTAGTAGATTTTATTTTTCACAATACACAACAATAAAAAATAAGTTTTTCTAATTTTTTGTTCACATAACAAGCAAAACCTATGTTAAAGCATAAGGAATACCTATTAAAAATTAAAATATATTTTATTTGTATAAACTATCTTAACAAACTACTCAGGCAAAAAATAGATTTCGTTCGACGCGTCGGGTTTGAGTTACGTTATTCGTATTCTCCCTTTAAATAGTGAATGTCGCCACCACTGGACCTAAGTGTATTAATGAAGATAAAAATTAATAAGTTCTAAAGCGAATTTTTAGCTAAATGCATAAGTACTTGAAATAATGCTGATCATAATCTATATCGAATATTATCAGTTAGTATTTTTCATACTGAACATTCTACTAAAGGATATTTTGTAACAAAATGTATTAATTGCATTATATATTTGCAATATTAACAATCAAATTGTAGATTATTGTTTGTAAAACCTTTAAATACTAAATTATTGTTAAAACGATATACAGTCCATTGTAAGACGTTTTCACGTTAGTTGCATATACTTTATGTCACCTATCAATAAATTTGTTTGAGGAAGCCTGTGTAATTTTATTGATATAATTTATTGGGAAGATACAGGAGTTTCTACAAATCTGACTTCTGTTAGAAGCGCAACTTAATTATTGAAATAAATACGACTCGTAGTGCGCTGTAGTCAACTTTTAAAAATATTTGAAGTTTTTTGACCTGTTTTTTGCGAAATTGTTGTTTTAGTAACATTTTTGTTCAAAATAAAATGCAAAATTGTTAAATTTACGAAAGCTATTTACCTATTGCCCTATATATTTAATAATATATTCTTTACTGTTTAATTTAGTCTAGATTTTCTTGTATTATGTTAGTGAACGATATAAATATTGGATTTTAGCAAATTAATTTCTGTTATTATCTTGAAGTGAAATTTATCGACCATACCGATTTATTACCAACTAATTTCTGAAAAACGGATCTGTGACTGACTTTAACAAATAAACATCATTTAATTAGCCTTAACGTCGCAAGTGTCATGAACACTAGAGAATTTATATCAAAATACAAAATAATAGAAAAGAACAAACAAATTTAGAACCAATAAAATAATGCAAAAATAAAAACAAATACCAAGACCTTAGTAAACGGGACTTACAACACAACACTATAATAATCCAAGAACATGGTCTAAATCTATATACAGAAATGATAATAAAGATAATAAATGTTGTAGGTAAAACAGCAATAAAAAAACTACAAGTCCAAAGACCATATGATCAGCAAAACAACCAAAAACCTCCTTTCTAAATGGATAGGACTAAAGATAAGAAACGACATCGATAACACAGAACTGGTGAACTAAACAAAATTATGAAGAAAAAAATTTGTAAATCTAAGAGAAAATATAACACCAGAATAATATTACATACAATTGAAAACAATAAAGGTCAAAAACTACGAAGAAAAAAATAAATATTGGAACAAAAGAAATCAATAAAATCCAAAATAGAAAGAGTGAAATAATAATCGGTTGTAAAGAAATATTTGAGAAAATAACATCATACTACTCAAACTTATTGAATGTAAAGTTGAGCCTAACGATTCTCAGCGAGGCAAAAGCAGGGAAATTATAAGAAACATATAAATGTGTAAGAAAATGACAACGGCCTGGAAACCTTAAGAAAGAATAAAAGTGCTAGACCCGACAACGTGTTGGCTGAAATACTACAGGAAAATGATCCCGAATTGAAGTAGGAACGGGGCCTAATACAAAACAAATGTTTGTAAGTGGGAAAAGTTCCGAGAATTTTGCATGTAACAGAGGTTGTTCTAATAAAAAAAAAGGCAGATTTCACCAAGTTCGACAATTATACACAATTATGTTTATTATGCCAAAAGTACAAGCTTTTTACAAAAATAACATCAAATAGATTAACTAAAAAGATAGATTTTTACTATACACGTGAACAAATATTAATGTATCACAGATTTAGAGTTACATAAACTAAAACATAAAGAAATTAGCCAAAGCCAAAAAGCTCAGGGAAGAAATATGTTAAACATAAGACTGATCTCATAAGAAACACCTATATAATACGAAACCAAACAAAAGTTATCGATGTCACTCAAAGATTAGTATAAACTAAATAAGCATGGGCTGGACACATTGCACGACTCGAGAACAATAGATGGACAAAATCTGTGCTGGAATGGTTTTCGAGAAAAAGTAAGAGAAATATGTGTAGACCAAACACAAGATGGACGATGACGTTCTGAAGATTGCTGGAGTAAACTGGTGACAAGTAGTATAGGACAAGCATCTTTGGGATAACAGGGGGAGCCCTACCTACATCTAGCAGTAGTTGAATATAGGCTCATCGTGATCGTGAAAAAATAATAGACGTCATTTTGAACGTCCAAAATAATTTGTGTTTCTAGAAGCTTCAGTGTAGTAGCAAATTAAAGAGCTCAAAAAGACATACTTAAATATATGTACAATTACCAACTTGAAAGTCAGTTCCGATAAAAATAATAATTTTAAACATTAAAGTCATGCAAAAAGCAATTAAAAATGCATAATTTTAATTTAGTTATTACATATTACTAGACATATACTTCCTCTGAACTCGGTATATGATAAATAATACCTACTCAAGTTTAGTTTCCTTAAAACATGAAACGGCTCTATTGGAAATGTACGGAGTTTATTCTTTACTCCAAAGTACTATCACTACCGCTCCAAGGTTTGATAAACATATATAATCTGACTGCGCTTATCGGATTCCTTCTGTTGTACTTATAGATTCAAATTTATATTTCAAACCCTACTAAAATGATAAAATTAAAAAATGAATATATGGAATAAAATTTTTATAAAAAAATTGAACCGACTTCTAAAAGTGCGCTAAAAAGTGAAAAATAACCATAAATTTTTATATGAAATTGAACTTTTTGAAGTCGGCGCCTAACTAATACCTGACAAAATGTGATTTGCATAAACAGATTAAAAATACTTTATTTGTAATTGCGTTCTTACCATAATTTGTATATATTAGTAGTTATTTATTTCGTGTACAAATAATTTGGCGCCGACTTCAAAAAGTTCAATTTCATATAAAAATTTAGGTTATTTTTCACTTTTTAGCGCACTTTTAGAAGTCGGTTAAATTTTTTTTATAAAAATTTTATTTTTCTATTTTTAGTTTTAGAATTCATTATGATATTCATAAATTATTTGAACTAAGAACTAATCGAAATTAGTGTACTTCGCAAGGACTCCAAAGTGGCAAAAAAGTACAAATTTTATCCAAAGTTGTAAATCACCCTAAAATGAACCACTAAAAATTCTTTAGTCCCTAGAGTTTTCCAAATACCAGTCAATTTGGGTCAAACGAATATTTAGTCTGTCATAGAAAATCCACTATCTTAGATTGGTAATATAGGCCCCAAAACCTTACAATATCGATATTTAAAGAAAATAAATTAATTTTTTATCCACCATATTGGATACGCCATATTGAATTTTTTAAAAATAATTTCAGATTCTTTATGTGAGGCCCCGAAAACTTCCCCATACCAATTTTGGAGAAAATCGGACAAAAACGATTTTTTTGTCGGCCATATTGAATCCGCCAAATTGAATTTTTTTAAAATTATTTTAGATTCGTCATATGCGATCCCGAAAATTTCCCCGTACTAATTTTGGTAAAAATCGGACAAAATTGATTTTTTTGTCCACCATATTGGAACCGCCATATTGAATTTTTAAAAAATAATATCAGATTCGTTATGTGCAACCCCAAGGACTCCCTCATACCAATTTCGGAGAAAATTGGACTAAATTAAAAAAAATTGTCCGCCATATTGGATCCGCCATTTTGATTTTTTTAAAAATAATTTCAGATTCGTTGGATACAACCAGAAAAATTCCTCCAAACGAATTTTGGAAAAAATCGGACAAAATTAATTTTTTTGGCCGCCATATTGTAAGCGCCATCTTTAATTTTACTGCACCAATTTCATCTAAAAAAATATGGGACCACCGCAGCAACTTCCTTTACATAACGTAAAAAATTTCATTCAAATCGGTGCAGCCGTTCCGGAGTAATCGGTGTACATACATAAAAAAAAATACATAGTCGACGAATTGAGAACCTCCTTCTTTTAGAAGTCGGTTAAAAAGCGAAAGTCTCGACCGGTTAAATCTGTTATATGTACGATAATAAATGTCGATTAGCATTATATCAAACATAAACTAAAATTTTTCCCCTTGTTTGTCAAAGGCTTTTATAATTACTATTATAATTGTGGGCTGATATATGTTATTTTGTCTTAATTAATATGTTTTAGGTACTGCTGTTTGTAATGGTGATAGTGGAAGTGGACTTGCTAGAAAAAATCAAAAAATAAACAAATGGATATTAGAAGGCATAGTTAGTATAAGTCCAAAAGATTCTAATAATATTGTATGTAGTACAAACTATTATTCGATATTTACGAATGTTGGCATGTATAGCAACTGGATTTATAAATATCTTTATAAGTATTCTAAAGATTAATACTGTAGCAGTTGAAATTATTTTTTAAAATCTTTCGTTGTTATTAAATATTCTTCAAATATTAATATTATACAAACCTCTAAGTATAAAAATAAAATGATTTATTTATATCTGCTCTTCATTTGCAACCATACTATTCTCATCATATATACATACATATATCCCCAAAGTGGTTATCAATGCTCCGAAATAAATTAATATCCAAGGAAGAAGTCTACTAATCGAAATATTCTTATAGAAGGGAAATCTCAAGATTATTTAAACATTTGAATGTTTGAATGCATATAAATAAATAAATAAATATATGCCCATTTTCTATTCGTATAAAAAATTTTCTGAAAAATATCCAAATTATCAAAAAAGTAGAAGCTTTTGAATGATGCATGGCAAAATTACTTCATTAAATCCGATCATCCTGAAAATTTGGAAAAACCGAAAATAAATGGTGCATAAGTTCTAATTAATACAAGTATATTGCATAAAATGTATCGCAATATATATTATATATATATATATATATATATATATATATATATATATATATATATATATATATATATATATGAAGTAAAATGTGAACAGTAAATGCAAATTTCTCTCCATCATATCCTTTCTGTGTTAGAGGTTGCACAGTTAGAACAAATTGCTAAGGAACACAATTTATCCTATTCCACCACCATCGAGATGATGGCCTACCTGTACCACCATACCGAGAAGAAAGTCAAAACTTACCCTCCCCGCCACAGTGATACGGCAGAGGTACATGTTTCGTCTCTACTAGACTCTTCAGGGTACCGACATGCACCTGGCTGTGCAAAGGACAGATTGGAAGGAAGCATGCAAATACTGAACGCGGCTTCTCCGACCTCCCGCCGGATGGCGTATATATGTTTATGCGGATTTCACGGATTCCTCCGTGTGAGATGCAATAGCAGTGGATATATCCACATTATGCCGTTGTAGTGCTGAAATCACATTCAGCAAGCGTACAACTATATGCAGCTCCGCGTATGAATGAATGACTTTCTTCTCGGTATGGTGGTACAGGTAGGCCATCATCTCGATGGTGGTGGAATAGGATAAATTGTGTTCCTTAGCAATTTGTTCTAACTGTGCAACCTCTAACACAGAAAGGATATGATGGAGAGAAATTTGCATTTACTGTTCGCATTTTACTTCATTCATACGCGGAGCTGCATATAGTTGTACGCTTGCTGAATGTGATTTCAGCACTACAACGGCATAATGTGGATATATCCACTGCTATTGCATCTCACACGGAGGAATCCGTGAAATCCGCATAAACATATATATATATATATATATATATATATATATATATATATATATATATATATATATATATATATATATATATGGTGTGTGTGTCTTGGGATATTACAATCAAACCACTTTTTTAGGTACTCCAATCTTCCAAAATATTTATTTTCTCCTTCTGAGACATAAAAGAAAAAATAATGCTTTTTTTACATGGACATTCTTGTTTTTATAAAGAACTATTAAGCATTTACTGTTATTGATTTAATTCAAGATCAGATAAAAAAATTTACACCCATTTTTAAAATTTATTGTTAATTTTAGGACAAAGGCGGAAGATTTGACTGCTGTTTATACTTGACTTTTAAGTTTTCTTTATATATTTCTTTCGTCGAATGTCGATTTTTGTTTTTTGACATCATATTGTAAATATTTAGCTATAAGTTATTGATTAATCAGGTCCCAGTCTAAAGCCAGTTAGTTAACTTCATTTTAATTATTATTTTATAATAATTTTTGGTGAAAATTGCAATTTTGGAAATATTGATGGGGAAAAAATAACCAAAAAATTGTTTTAGCGCTTTTATTGTGACTATCTTTATCTGTCACCTAAGAGTAGTTATACAGCAGTTTATTAATTAGTTGAATTGTTTAACTACATAATCTAATTTTAAAGATTCTAAAAGGTTTTATGTATCCTAGAAAAAACAACGCGGTGAGTGCAATTGTGCTGACGTCACTGGCATTATAATTCGTAAGAGACAGCAAGTTAAAAGGTATTAAGCTAATTTTATTTATATCATTTTTTTTTATTCATTTAGTTTATAAGCAAATTTATATTATTTCCAAAACAAGCCTTTTATTATAATTTGTTTCCGTACATAATATTTTAGTTTCATTATATGGTTAAATCAATGATCTAGCTGATTAAAATGTTCGGAAAATACACATGGTTTCTTGTTAAGCCTGCAATCATTTTTATGTTGTGTATTTCTATCTTTAACACTCCAGAAGTTAGTCTGATGTATAAATTCTACTATTGATAGCAAAGAATACTACATACCAAACTGGATTTTTTAAAATTATCATCTCTATTCATTAATGTATGGTATAGTAAAGAATTGTTTGCTGTTCTATAAATATATTAATTTCAAGAGTTATGAAGTTTTCATCGTATTCATTCAGATTTCGTGACGTCCTGCTGAATATTAGTTTTTTGAAAAAGTTTTTGGGATAAGGACTATTATTATGTTATATAATTCTTTTATATTAGTTTGTATGAGAGATATATATATGAAATTCTTCTATATGTATTTTCAGTGCTACAACTAGATTTATTTTAGTTGTGGTAAAATGATTGAAGTACCAGTTTATATAACTACCAGAGCTAGTTAGTGGTTTTGTGGACCAATGTCTATCCTCCCTCTTTACACCTTTAAAAGTAAAGACCCGTGTGTGAATTGCCCAAAAATATACCTAGATAACAGATTAACTGGACATAGAAACTGTTTTCAACAACTTAAGCCTTAGTCTGGTGATTACACGCATAACGTGGCGAGTCGGAAATAGTATTAAAAATGTCAACTTAACAACAGACACTGTTGGCGTTTTTCATATCTCTGACATTGTACGCGTAACGCGTTGTGCCTTTTTTTCACCAGATCAAGGTTTGAGACGAAGCTACGCAATTTCATAGGGTTTATTGTAGAGTGGAAAATATTAAAACAAGAATTAGTTAGCATTCATATTCTTATTAATTAAAACGACTCAAAATCAAATGTTGAAAAATTCTTATATAAATTAAATACACAAAAAATCTATATATTTTTATTCTGCGTGCCAAATTTTATAGCAGGTGTGGGATGATACGCAGAACGCACAAAACTTTAGCGATAGGTATAATATATTTTAATGGGAGGAATGAACCTGATGTTTTGATAGCATATTTTCAATATTTTGCTTCAAATTGGTCAAATTAGTTGGTTGATGGTGGACCGTCATGCGGGTAGCTGAGAGTATACTTGGAAACTATAAAATTAAGGCCTAAGGGCCCATATAAGTTAATATAGCCTAAAGCTGTGGTAATGTTTGCCGTACAAGCTTTGCTATTTTTCTTACCGTTACCGTCGAAAGTGTTGCCTATGGACTAACATTGATACAAAATAATCCGAGTATTCCATACTATGTCCATCATCCGTAACTGTGCGATTAAGGTAAATTATGTTATAGAAGTTTGTTAAGGACACGAACTATAGGAAAACCTATATTTTAGAGAAATTTGTTACGTGCATATGTGAGGCAAAAGTGTGAGGTATATGTCTTTTTCGATTAATTTTGAGTCGTACAATTCATTTTTAATCTCGGGAAAGTCAAATTTTAATGTACCCCGAGATACGGTAAGTTTTACCAAAATATCTTAAAATATAGATGCGAAAATCGCTTACGTTGCATATGGTGACCTGAGAATAAATTGGAGGTAGAGTATGCGCGCAATGAAAGTATACAGTCCCACCAAAAGTATAACACCGAGGTTACTATAAATTTAAGTATCGTCCTAAATAGCATCAGTTCCAAGCTGGGCCGTGTCACTAAAATACGAGTGTATGGCAACATGGAATTTAAGGGGGATGCACGCCCACTTTAGCAGCAGGAAACATTGTTGCCAATGACTTTCACACAAACACTAGGGATTTTGTATTTAGAACTAACTATATAGTTTTTAATCTATTTAACAATATTTAAGAAACTTACATTATAATAAACTATCATAATTAAATAATTGTCAATTCAATTACAGATTTGTTATTAAAAATAAGAATGAAAAACATTTATAAATATCAGTTATTAGTAGATAACAATGTGTGACCATTGCAAGAACGGGTAAGGTTGTTTCATCCTACAGACACTGTGTAGGGCCCTCATAAGAACGGGTAGTGTCGATTGCTTTTCTAATATATTACCGTTATTGTTCGACATTGTCGAGAACCCTTATAAGAATGTGCAGTGTCGTTCCACCTTACCTACGCTGTCGAGGACCTATATAAGAGTGTCGGTTCTTTTCTTTACATCTTATCGCCATGTACATACATGCGCTTTAGTGCCGTAATGGTCAGAAACGTGTTTGCCGACAGGTGCTCACCGGCGTCGTCATCAAGGGCGCATAACTGTCGGCGTTCATCACGACCAGGGTTATCGCCGCTGTGTATCGAACCACCGCATACAAAGATGTTGCCTACCGCCTATCGGTGCCTGTTTACCGCCAAGATATAACGTACCGCCGTCGGTAGAATAGTACGACGCATCGTGAATAGCATCGCAAATTGTTAGTTTGAGGCGACGTAAATAGGGTTGCCAATTTCTAGTACGAGGAGTTGTGGACAGAGTCGTAAATGATACAGATAGGTTACCGTCTACCTTACCACCACCGCCCAACTGGTACGAGGCGCCGTGAACAGCGTCCTAAATATCACCTCACAAGCATAATCTTGCCCTCTATGCCATCTATTTGGTTTTGTTTATATTGTTCTTAGGTTAATAAGTTAGTTTTAGTGTATATTTTAAAGTATGGAATACGGGATACAGGATGTTTTAAACTCATTTGTTTCATTACCTAATTCCCAATTTTACATTTGATAAAATATAATTGGCAGCTGACAGCCAGTAACTAACACGCGCAAATGACTCTTGGCTTGTCGTTTACATTATAACAAGCTACCTGGAGCAAGTGGATTCTCTTCCACTTCAATCCAGAGGACGGCATCCGAGAGCGATAATCGGTAGATATCCTGACCACCGAACAGTCGAACCATTGAATAGAGAAGTTAGTTAGCAGCGCCAAGAGGGATGTCTCGACCATGAGGATTTAGTGTAATTATAAGATATCCTTATGATAGGGATCTCTTGATTGTCTGCGTGGTGGATATTCATCTAACCATGTTTCGCTGTATTAACAGGACGATGTCCTTGGATTATTTTTAAAACGCCATCACATTGTGGTATTTCCATGACCAAAACATCCTCAAATATTGTTTTAAATTCTGTGTGCCAGGCATTTAAAAGTTAAACATAGGCCGAAACGTTATCATTTTGGCCGCATGTTTGTGACAAATTGGGGAATTGTAAAAATTTTGTAGGCCGTTCAATGTTTTGCTTCATAAAGTTAATAATGGCAAGAAAATCTGCAATGATGAATTTTACTTTTATCAAATTCAGACTGTCATCTCACAAACATCGGATGGTATTGGGTGCGTTTTTATCTTCCGGAAAATAATTATTTTGATCGTTACTGTAAGTATTCTAATATCTCTATATGTTTAGCTAAAGTAACCGTCATCAAACAAGCGCTTAATCATATAAATTTACAAAATATTATTTTCTCGGATTCACTATCATGTTTCAAAGTAATAGAAAACAAAGCTAAAAACATGTATTCAAACAACCTTATTTTTGACATATGTGATAAACCAAGAGTCTGAGGTCATGATAGAATAAGTGGTAATAATAGGAATGATTTATTGGTACTGCAAGAAATGGACGGAAACAATACCTGAAAAGTGAGACGAAGAAGACAGAACAGTCTCACATATCATCTTACAATGAGAAGCTCCAACCTACTGGAGACACCTTCAAGGATCGATCGACCCCGAAGGCTAATACCTAAAAGATAAACTAGTGAACAGACTGCTAAATCTAATTAAAGCATCCATCCTATTCATATAGGACAGGTATAATAGGCAACATAATAAGTTATTAGGCTGCAGTGTAAGGGCCCTAATCTGCTATATTATTTAGCCAATAAAATCAATCAATACATGGAAAACCATTTATAAGAAATACGCAACGAATAATCCCAACCATTATATTCGCTATAGTAAATTTTTGTACCGAAATATATTATAGAGGAAACATTAAGTATACATGATTATACAATCTGTGTTAGAGCGATTTTTATACATGCAAACTTCAAATATTTATTGAATAAAATAACATTAACAGACATCTCACTCTACACCTATGACAATTCTAGCATTGATGATTTTAACCATTGATGGTTCAATTGCATAAATATAGAGAATATATAATTTTGCAGTGTTTGGTTTTTTCCTCAATTATATTATTAATAATACAGTTGTTAAGTTAGTCAGTTTTTCATTATCAAATTGTAACAATCCAATTTTAATTTGTAAAAATTAAATTCTTAAAAATATAGTTTAGATTTCAAGTTAGTTAACTCATATGAAATGGAAAAAATCAACTCATCTATAAAATATAATTGTCTAATGAAAATAATTAAACAGGATAAAAGGACATATAAAATATTTATTTTATTTGAACTAATGTGAAAGAATGTAGTAGAACGTTTGATTTCCTCAAGTTGTATCTATTGTTAGTTTCGTTCATTAACCATGGTCTCATTCCCGTGTGTATTTTTATGTATATATCTGTTTAAGTTATATTCAGATTTCGGTTACAAATTTGCTTATAAATATTGTTGCTGATTTGGCATAAATGATATAATGTATGAAGGTAACTTAACTTGTGATAGTGGCTGTAGGCACTCAGTGCAAATTTAAAAAGGAAAGAAAAAATAGTTTCCTAATCCATATTTTTGTCACAATTCGTAAAAAACAGTTTCAATTTCAAGATTAAATAAATATGTTTAGAACCTACATACTTTGGTGAAAGCTGCATTTTAAATTTATATATTTATATCTAAAAGTATTCAAAAACTCATTTTCCTCCTAAGTAGTAGATATTTAAAATCATGTAGAGTTTTAGTAATAGCGCAGTACCTGAATGAAAATTAATTTTTTCTGAACGGAATGTTCGAACAATTTAATTAAAAAATGGATTTTTGCTGATACTTTTATTGCCAATTTACTTAAATAACAAAGCAATATAGCTAAAATATTAGTAAAGAGTAGAGTATAAGTAGTATATATTATGTTTTACAATATAGTATAAGAGTACAAAGATTAAGTAAGCTTACAGTATAATTTTTGATGTATAAGTAACTCAAATGTTTCATTTAAAACATTCATTAAATTACATATAAAATACAAAAAAAGCAATCGAAAGCACTAAATATATGTATATTTAAATACCTAGTTAATTCATTTAAGGACAGTTTATGAGCAAAGTTTATACGAGAGTATAAAAGAGTTAGTAAAGGTATATATTAAACTAAAACTGGCAAAAAGCTTTCCCAGTGCTTTTCGCCACTTCTAGTTTTAAGCAGCTAAGCTAACAACATCAAATCACAGTTTAGGTTGGTAGTATCACAAAATTTTCCCAGTATCTTGGCTACCACCGAGCATAAACAAATGGTCGAAGTTAATTTTAGTCGGCAGATAGAATGAAATCTAATCCAAAATTATTTTAATGAATATGTTACCTACTGAAATATTTTACTACTTTGTGCTAATAATTAATATTTTACTACAATAATATTCTGTGCTTAAAATATTTTCTAGTTGAAAGATTAGTTACTATTCGTTTGTGATGATTGGACAAATTTCACTTCCTGGTCCCTAGCATCACTTTACTACCGAAGTAATATAAGTTTTAAGTTATATTTCGGCAATAATTTTATTGCTTTATATTTAATAAAACGAAATGCAATAATACTTATTTATATATATGTATATATATATATATATATATATATATATATATATATATATATATATATATATATACATTTATATATATATATATATATATATATATATATATATATATATATATATATACGTGTGTAAATATTCCTTTGATTTAGGCTGTGGTTCCTTGAATATCAACAGCAACGCTCTTCAGCATTGGTGTCGCTGCCAAAGACGAATGTCCTGTTTTAGTTGGACTTTTATTCATTTTTACAGAGGCTCCAGAGACACTGCTACCTTTAGATCCTCTTCTTGAACCTATAATTTAAGATTGCACTTAAAATTTATATTTAAATATTAGAGTAACAATTTTTTTGCATGAAATGAAAAAATGTTTATCTCCATTACCCACGTTTCTATTTTTAGTGTAGGTGATCTACAACATGTTATTTTATTTAACTTCTGTGACTCAGTTTCACGAAGTAATATAAATCTTAGTATTTATGTTTAATGTTGATCTACCACCTTTATGTTAACCAGGATTTAAAATGTTGCATTTCCGATTAAGCTCAATGTTAACTATGTATTGCATTTAGGTCCAAAATCGATTTTATAAAAAATGTTTGGAATATTATATAGAATCAAAAATTCGAGTATTTGTAGGGTATTTCAATTATTTTAAAAACTCGTAACTTTGTGGAAACTGTATACTTTTCTGGACTATAACATAGATAAATTTACTTTGTGTAAATATCGACATAAATAGTAAATCATCAATATAATGGGTGGCGCAAAAAGCAGTTACCCCCATTTTTCTCATAGGAGTAATGAATTAGTTTGCCATTTGTAAGATATTCCAAAGTTAAAATAATTCATGGTTTAATCTAAAGTTATTTTAGTTTTTTATTTATAATGGAAACTTTTCCCGGATCTTGTTTTTTACTGATGTATGATTCATTAGCTCTTGTCTTAAAGATCATTTTTATCCGTAACTATGATACTCTGTGAAATGACAAGAATAACATACACTATTTGAAAAATTTATTTAATATCTTTATTAATGACTTGCGAGGTGAAAGTGTAACTTAAAATTGTTTGCACCAATTCATTCAGTATATAACGCTACAAGGTTAGTAATAGAATAAATCAATGGTGTATCAGGAATAAATTATATCTCAACTTATAAACTGATCGCTCTTTCAGAACTACTGAGTAATGTGGAAATGCAAACAGAGTATCACTCCTCCACTCCTTAACCTTGACCATATGACTTCGATGTTGATCTTAAACTTGACCGTAGGTTTAACAGCGACATTGACCTTGACCTTGAGCGCCACTTCGACATCGACATTTACCTTGACTGTAACCATAACTTCAATCTTGACTTTAACCTTGACTTTACATTTGACCTTAACGTTAATCTTGACTTTACCCTTGTCTTTGATTTTTACTTTGACGAGTCTTAATATTATGGAATGACCATGTAATAGTTGTGACCTTATAATTTCTTCGTCTCTAAAACTCTTGTGGTGAAATGTTGTTTAGTATTGTCACAGTAGTAAGTGCAATAATGCCAAATACACATTTCGTGTGTGATAAGTACGGTGAAATATTTACTAGTACTTATACTTTATCACGCCATAAAATAAAATATTTCATGGCAAGATGTCAGAGTCAACGATGCAGAATTGTGCCACGAGTGATGTAGCCAAAAACCAAAAAATCGAATTTCGTCCCCAAAAAAAAACATTGGAGCATAAAAGTAAATGATGTGGATCTAATGCACTGTTCTTTTAAAAGCAGACTAGTATCATATTATACAAGTAGCAACAACAACGCTATGAACTACCCAACATTTTTTGATGAAACCAAATGAAAAGTGTTGAACCTAATAAGCAAAATATTAAGGATAGAGCATACAGTAAACGTCAACATGGTTACTTTTTGCCGGTATCGTATACCATCGCAGGAGACAGTAAGCGAAATCGTTTAATATAGTTAATGAAATAGCCGATGAAAGTTCATTCAAGTGAATTTCAAGAAAAGGTTGTGGAGAAGTGGAAAAATATTAAAAGACGCATAATATATGAAATATATTTATTAAAAGAAGAAAAAAACTCACAATTTTTAACTGTTTTACATGCAACAGGCATGGATTTTCCAGTTAAATTGCGCAACATTACAAAATTTGAAGAGTTAAATAATATTTTTATCAATGTTGACGTTTTGAAGTGTAACTTTGAAAACAATGAACTAAAATAGGATGTTCATTGAGAAATGCGAAGAAAACTACCAAGACATGTGAATTTGTTGTTGGTAACGAACCTGAGCAATATTAAAAATGGCGACAGTGAACATGCTTGTAATGCAAGCTATTTATAAAGACATTACTACTGGATTTAGAATTTATCTCGTTTGATATCATGTCAAGTCTCTAGTCATCATGAAGATATTTATGTTTGTGACGGTGACGTTTCGCCAGCAGCTTTAATAATGCATCAGAAACATGATTGAAAGCATTTCTTTTGATGATACGCTTAATAGATTCGCAAATGTGAAAACAGAAATACAAATACGAATACCACCCGAAAATATTGTAGAATCAAATCCAGAAATTCCTATATGTTAGAAACTTCAAAAACATTAGCCCTGCTCTTTTGTATGTTTAATAAAATGCTCTTTTAATAATTTTCTTTAGGCTATATCGTGGGACGATGAGGCAAAAGTCTTTATAGATCGTATTGAAATGAATTTAAGGTATCTTTACAATAAATATTGAAAAGAAATTAAATCTATAAATCGTTTAACACGTAATGAACCAGAAGAATATTGAAAAAGCCGCAATTGAATGTGAATGACCTTTTGAAAGTAGTGATATTAAAATAAGATATCATTGCCACATACTGGTCAAAAAAGATTTAGTGCCGCACATTATGTCATAATTGGAGCCGTTACGATAGTCATATATTTATGGAACACTTATGTAGATATTGGGATAATATTGATATTATAGCTCAAAGTAAGGGAAAATATGTATCATTTACAAAGCCGATAAAATAATTTAAACAAAATAAGAAATATTTAAAATCAATATTTATCGATAATTACAAATATTTGTCCGCATCTTTGGTAAATTTAGGTAATGGTTTATATGTTGATGAATTTAAGGAGTGTGTGCGAGAAAGGGGTGTTTTTCCATAGAATTTTTTCGATTCACTGGAAAAAACGTATAAACGATCAACGAAAAATGAGTTTTATAATTATTTATGGAAAGAGCATATCAATGATTAATTATATGAAAGAGCAAAAGAGGTTTGGCGTCCGTTTCACTGTAAGAATTTGGGGGAGTATTCGGAATTATATTTAACGTCCGATGACTTATTACCAACAAATGTTTTCGAACAATTTCGCAATATATGTGTGACAGTTCATAAATTGGATCCTGCGTAGGATTACACTCCTCGAAGTTTCACTTGACTGTATATTGTGTATGATCAAGATAATGTTAGAACCTCTGACATATATTGAAAATATTCGCTTTTTCAAAAAGGGTATTCGCGGCAGTACATCAATGTACGGAATGCATGTTGCAAATAATGTTTATTTACTTAATATCAAACCTTCTTCATTTATTAGTTACTTCGATGCCAGAAATCATAATAGTCCCAGTATGTTCCAGGTATTACCAGAGCGGAAATGAAATTTAGCGCGTCTGTCTGTCTCTATACCCCTACATGATTTCCTGAAAACGCCATCACCGAAAAATGCTTTGCCGTTGAAGTGCAAACATTTGAAGGTGTCAATGGGCTAACACTACAAATATTGGTCAGTGCAGAAGAAGATGAGGTACAGTATTCACCGGTGAAAACTGAATTACCAGTGTCTTCGATATTCGGATGTCACTAAACAATGAAAGAGCAGTTTAAGCGGTGTCATGAAGGTGAAAATGCATCCACTGCTTTATCTCCTTAAGTGGTACTGCCTAATCTCCGATATATTCTGAGATATCTCACTGGAATGGATGGAAGACTCTAGCTCCCAAAAGTGAGAATAACGGATATACTCAAAATTTAAAAACACTTGTGTGAAAATTAGAACAGAGAAACAATTAGGTATCAGAAAAAGTGTGAGTGCGCGATATAGAAGGCAATTAGCGAACTTCAACAAATTTTGTAATAGATGTTTGGTAGCCCTAGATATAATATAGTTATATTATTAAGTTAGTAAATATGTTTTGTAATTTAATAAAATTTTGTTTTGTGTTGATAAATAGATTCGTGTATTTAAACATATGAATTGAATGAATTCTCACGCAAATCCAGTATTGTCATTGTGGGTTTTAGAATAACATTATTCTCAATCTTGGTACCGAAAACAATTAAAAATTGAACAAGAAAATAACCCGGTAAAGAAGTAGTGTATTTATTGGTAATGTTTCAATGGAATTTATTATTGGTGCTAAGTTCTTGAATAATTCAATAAAATATGTTGGTACTGTACCAAATATCAGGATGATAAAAGGCGTCCGAAGGTGCGCCACAGCCTAATGTGCCATCGGACACTTCGAAATATCATAACATTTGGGATGGATTTACTAGGGCTTGGAATAATGACACAAAGCTGTTTAGTGACGAAAGTGAGAGCTTCTTCGGATGATTTGGACCACAAAGTGGAGTTTGAGAGAATATACCCACCATGTCTCTAAGCCTTGTGTATATCGTATCTAAATCACAGCGAAAAGACTGTCCTACTCAGGGCAACAAAAATGTCTGAATGAAGTTTAATTTCTTAAGTCACTAGTTCTGTGTATCTGATAGGAAATCCCACGGATGCCAAAGATTGCTTTTTAATCATTGACACAAATTGTCAATAATCAACTAAGACTATATCATACGACGGTATTTTCATGTATTTTGATGCTTCTGTCCCAGATTTTACCCCATGATTTGGACACCACCGTAAAGTTAGATAACCTAGTTCTCGTTTTCCATTGGGGTGTTTCAGTTTGTCTCATTATTTACTCGACATAACATCTTCATATGTTGCCTTATTTCATCTCGATATGTACCGGTTGAAAGTTGGTGACTGTTCTTTTTATTGTCTAAGCTCTGCTTATCGCCCATGTGTGTGTTTTAATTGAAAACTTTGGGGTTTATATCATAGTCTATCACATTTATTGTTTTCGTTATGTAATCAAAAGCTAAATAACTTCCTATGTAATATCTGTCAGACACAAAAACAGTGCCATGATATCCCGTGATTTAAAAAGTTCAGGCCTTGTCACCTGAACTTCTATTACTTTGTTTCTCAATACTGTACGTTTTTATACAAAAAACATAAAACACTGGTCACAAAGTATTAAATTCAATTAAAAGTTTGATCAAAGTATTTTGTCGCCCTGAAGAGGTGCCGGTGGGTATGTAGTTTACCTATCTTAGTAGGCCACCCACCACCTTGAAGAACCGGTGGGACCTTGAGCATCTTCTGGGATTGGGACGAGAGAATCTTTATTGGCTATCAGTCGTAGAGTCAGGCTCATTTTCCTCATGATGATTCTATTATTTATGTGGCTCTATATCTTGCCGTTTCCCCAATTTAACGTCTTCATTAAGCCAATTCGGCTCCTCTTTCTCATATACTGGCGTCTTTAGATTTAACTCTATTCCAAGCGTTAATGAATTAATTTCTTGATCATCCGTCTGTATACGTTTTATTACTTTGGTTCCGGATTCAGAACCAGGAAGATGTAACTCAAACGGTAACGTATTAATTAAAGAATTAACAATGTCACTTTCAGTCGTATTTAATAAACAAGACCGTCCATTTCGTTGACGGGCGATATCTAATTGATTGTTAAAATGTGCTGCAATTGTTCTTTTATAAAAATGTGTGTAATCAAACATAAACTTTCAATTAACAATCTCGATGAAAGATAGGAATTTGACAAGAAAGCACATTATTTAAGAAGCGCGCCCCTTTGCTCCCATCATCTATTCGTGGATGCTCATACGACCATCAAATTGTGCAAAAACAAATGTAATGATTTCATTGCTCATCCATCCTTTGAGGTTGCATTTCGAAAATATTTATATTTATTCAAAATCGCTGTATCAATCAAAATATGAATTATTGAGGAAGATATTAAAGCCCATTAAAGATCTAGGTCATTGTGCCTTAGTGATTCTACAAAAATTGTGGAACCGTCCGACACAAAACCAAACTTTATATTTATTTTTGATGATAAAACAAGATGCTTTCAGATTATATTTCAGTATAGTTCGTCATAAAAATTTTGAGTCATTTTATTTGGCGCAAACTTATCCAAAGTTTCAAAACAACTGGAGCATTTAAACGAAATTGATTATTATGTTTAAGTAAAATAACATGAACTTACTCCTCATATGTATTGACCATGTTTCACCTTTCGCTACTTATCAAAAATTTCAACTGTTGGAAAGATAAGTATGATTTTCTATTTATTGATAAGGATAGTCACCTAAATTCTGGAAGATATCGTATATGATTGCTATATATTTCAATAATAGGATATCATTTTACTTTCGAAATATCATAGAGAAAGGCGCTCAGTTAAAACGTAAATTGGTATAAATCACAGATGTTGCGAGAAAAAAAATTAAACTGATCAAAAATAATCACACAAGGTAAAACTGGAATTGAAAACATTTTATGAACCGGTCTGAAAACCTCTAGTATTTATATTTATTCTGATCAAGCAAAATAGCAAAAACGTACCACAAGCAATCCAAATCAAGCAGCAAGTTCTTACTATTACTATTAGTAAATTAAATGAACCATCAGAAACGTTTGTCTTAAATGATCTATCAGTAATTTTTGAAACACATTTACGACACATACACAAAATATCAAAACTTGAACTAGCACACCAGATCTTGAAGCAGTGGAATATTTATATGCAACACCGCCCTTTTCAAGCAAGTCCACGGAACTATCATATAACATACCATATTTTCGAAACACACATATTGATAGATAATCACAAAGAATTTTTGACTTTCCATTTAAATGAACCAAACCTATATTCATCCAAATATGTCACCTTACGGGATATGTTCTGGTGCTAAAATGGATAAAAAGAAGATGTTCATTGGCAACTCGGAAGTACGTTTTTATGAAAATACTATATCGTTATATAATAATAATCGGAATACAGTCACATTTCAAAAAACAAATCGTTTTTACGATTAGCAGTTTTATTTATAACTAAGATCGAATAAATCCAGATCTACTTCAAATTTAAAAAGACATATTAGAAATTATTTAATGCTGCTTATAAAAAATAGGTAAAGTATGCTTGTATAATAAAACGATTAATAGTAGGGACTAAATTAGATGGCTTCATTAAAAAAAAAAAACAAAAGAAAAGCTCGTCAAAAATACTGCCATTTAATAAACACTTCCTCATCAAACTATTTTGTTGGAATATATCCAAGGAATTGCTAGATCGACTGAAATTGTCATGGAGTTCAAAGACTGCAGGTCATACCGAACACGACAACGAAATTATGTCCGTCAGAGAAGAAGTTAGTGAGGAATGTACCATTTATTAATGCACACAAGCACTCTTTGGTATCATTGTTCAGCAAGTTGTTTGACTAAAAGGACTAGAGCCCAGCAATAAAATAAAATAGCAATTAAAAATTGTTTATAGACTTCATAAAGCACCAAGCAAGAAGGGTATAATTAGAGCAGCTGCTTACACTTCAATTTGGAACATGATCAATGCAAGGGATTTTACAACAAAATTTTGCGCGGGGTTGCAAAATATAAAAAGAGTAAAGGTTTGTATATTTGTGACTATAGTTAGATTTTGTAGCTATCTTTTTATAATGACAACTGAAAATAAATATATACGTATATAAAATATATTCGTTTTATTTTAGCTAAACAAACTACATGATATAGTTTCTATCATGTATTTTTTCAAATTTAGTACCTTTTTTTTTTATTAGATTTACTATTTCATTTCTTCACAGAATACATTAAGTCTGTATGAGTAATGGCGTCATCAGGCTTTTATGGCAGTCCAACGTTAGTTAGGATGTTATTTTATATATCGTATCTTCGTCATTAATTTAGATCCTATGCCTGGTGGCCAATATAATATACGATTTTTCAATTATGTTGTTGCCACGTGCTTTTTTGATTTAAAACAAATTTATATATATATATATATATATATATATATATATATATATATAGTTATTTACATAACATAATGAATAATGTGGTTTCTTCTTAAATTGAGCTTAACCTTTAACTTAAGTATTAACAAGTAAGTTGGTATATTTATATTAGTTAAATCAAGGGAGGATCCAGAAAATTTTGGGGCGGTACAAGCAAAAAACCCAAGCTCCCAACCCAAAACCATATATCCCACGTGCGTTGAGCTCGACATTCATTAAATAGCAAACAAGCGAGTTTTTTGTTTTTATAAATTTCTAAGCTAAAACCCAAGCTCCAAAAAAACCATTGACTTGGATTTTAAAATTTTCCATTCTTTTGTAACATATTCATATAATTTTTTTTTGGGGGGGGGTATTACCCCGATTGCCCCTGCCTGGGTGCGTTTTGAAGATTGAGGTACATTTATTCGCTTTTAAGTTTTTGAGTTTTACTCGAAAATTATGCATTTTTCGTAGGTACATATCTGTAGAAAAGTTGTAGTGAAATTTTCGGTCGAAGTAATACTTCATTACTTGCAAAGAAGTCATTTTCCAAATACATCCCAAAAACAAAAAGAAACCAAAAAATTCAAATTTTTTCCCCATGACTTTTTTTCAAGTGAAGTTAGGTATAGGCAATGTTTCATGAAAAAGAATGATGACGATAAGCCTGTTAAAATAAACTCCTGCAGAAGTCTGTACGATGAAAAGTAACCGAGTAACCGAGACATGGCGGCTCGAACTTTGGTACTTTATTAGATATAAGCAAATTTTTGCCTTTTTTTTTCCAAATATTTTCCTACAACTTTTTTGTATGTGAATTTAGGTATAGAGATTGTCCCCTTTAAAAGACAACTGATATTACACTCGTTGAAATGGTCTCCAGCCGAAGTACCGTGAATAGTAGCTGAGAAATAATCTGTGAAAATTTTTATAACTTTTTACGATTTTTATAACTTTTTACCCGCACAATATGTAATTTTATATTTTTGCGAGAAAATTTTTCTTTACTCAATCAACAAATAATTTCAGGGTGTTTGACGATAAACATATTTTACTTTGGCAGACATACTTGGATGCATTTTTGAGCAAAAATATAAGTCCTGAAGACGTTGGTTCTGCCTCTGCATGCATGCGGCTTGAAAACTGAGAATAAAAGCACTTGGCGCTATCGGCTATTCTAGAAGCATTCAATAAATGAAAAATTTACTTTATCGCAGTTGCTGATGCTACTAAACAGCACGGCTTAAGAACATATTTGTAAATGTAACAGTGGAAAGGGAATAATTTAAATCCTATTGATTAGGTTTGGAAAAAATGGATTGATACCAATTATTACAAATAAACCTCCAGTGCTGCAAACTTTGCTTGAAAAAATGGCCTATGGATGTCAAGGGAATTGTGGTTGCAGGAAGTTGGGAATCAATTGCTCCATGTTCTTCAAAAAATGTATAAATTGTAAAAATGCTGATGTTCCTGAACTTACTAAAGTCGATATTCTCAAAGATACTGAGGAAGGAATTGACAAAATTATTGAAAATAATTTAATTGAATCCTGATTTTGAATAAAAGTTAACAAATTAAAAAAGGTATAAAAAAGTGTGATAATTAATTTTGTTTTTCATTCCGTACCCAATATAAAGAATTTTTTCAAAATATAATTATTTTTATCAATAAACATTCTAAAATAATTTGTTTATTGAATAAAGTAAAATTTTTAAGCAAAAATATAAAATTAGATAATGGGCGTATAAAAATTCTAAAAATTGAAAATTTTGAAAGGCCTTTTCTCGGCTACTGTTTATCGCAATGACGGCTGGGGACCATTTTAATGAACGTAATATCAGCTTTTGATGTCTATACCTAAATTCACTTACAAAAAAGTTGTTGAGCGAAATTTGAATAAAAAATGCAATAATTTGTTAATAACGAGAAAAGTAGCAAAGTTTAAGACACCATATATCAGTTACTTTTTATCGTATAGACTTCTACAGAAACTCATTTTAACAAGCCTAATGTTGGCTTTCTTTTTCATGAAGCAATGCCTATACCTAACTTTAGTACTTACGAAAAAAATCACAGTTTTCGAGTAAAACTTAAAAAACTGGCAAGTAGACAAAGTTACCTTGATCTCAAAAACGTACCCCTTAATTTGGTAGCACTTTGTAATTTTGTAATATTTGAGGGCCAATTAAACGTATGAAACAATGAAAACCCTTTAGCGTTTTAGTTCCTTTCTCAAATGCATAGTCAATAACCTAATGCTATACTAACCAGTATTATTACGATCGTCATCTTGGGTTGTTACTTTTGCAGAAACTAATTCATATTTTGCGGCTAGCTCACCAGGTAAAGGTAGAATATATAATGAAGTATTTTTTAATTCTTCATTGACTATTTC
Source organism: Diaprepes abbreviatus (assembly GCA_034092305.1). Classification (NCBI taxonomy): domain Eukaryota; kingdom Metazoa; phylum Arthropoda; class Insecta; order Coleoptera; family Curculionidae; genus Diaprepes; species Diaprepes abbreviatus. The sequence goes on from JASJET010000022.1 coordinate 5,011,678, forward strand.
AACCCAAGATATATTCATATCTAAGGAACCATATAGATATTTACTACACAAGTATGCCCTAACATAAAATTGACTGCATCTCTGATCTCATCCTTATATTGAATTATGGATGCCTCAATAATCGGCCAATTATTTACACTATCTGAAATATAGTGAGCCATATTTTTTAATTCTCGTCCCAGCCAAAATATATTTTTATCTATAAATTCGTTGACAAAATCGCATCAGTAAATATCTTTAATGAAAACTTGTAGGTATTCTGACGTACAATAAATTTTAGAATTTAATTATATCATTTTTCAAATAATATACGAATGAATCAAAATCTAATAACGTTCGAGTATTGTTTCCAGAAACTCTAGTACCCTGCGCCAAATAAGTTAGAGTGTATTTCCCTTTAGTTTTATTACCGGTATTTAAATATCATCTAACAGTGTTTCAGCTACACGTTTTAGCTAAAAGAGTTTTTCCAAATCGTATAATTATGGAAACTATTTTCCCACATTCATTTTTCAATAATTTATTTTCTCTTGAAACATCGAATTCCTTTTGTCGTTGAGAAACGGTGTAAAATAAATAAAATTACCGTGAATACAAAATCACTTTCAGAACACTACATGAACACAATTTTTAATATCTATGTCACTGATGCCTGCATTAATATACTCTCCTATATGTTACGTTTCAATTTATAACAAAACTTTTTAGGACAAAAGACAAACATTACACAACAATTCGAAGCGCGACCGTGACCAATGTCAAAGCAACATCAAGGACAAACTCAAGATCAAGGTCAAAATCGAGATCACGTGGGTATGATCAAAGTCAAGGTTAAACAGCGGGGGATGATACTCTGTTTGCATTTTCACTATAATCTACTGTTTAGAAGATTATGTTCTGGAAATATTCTCCACGAAATGTGATTTAGGTCTACACTTGTATGTTAAGCTGAATTTTCAACTTTACTAAGAATATATAGCAGATAAGGAAATTTTTGGGCTTAGTTCTCATATGTAGAAACACCAGGGATTTCGAGCGCATGACAACTTTAAATATTCTATGTATAAATCTTGCCTGCGTTGCACTCCACGTACAACATTCTCACTATTGAAAAAATCTAAAAAACATACGCTAGGTATCTTGAATTTTAATTTAAGTTCTGATGGTCTAAGGCTGAGAATAGGTATGGAAACTTTGTCAGAACGCTAAACTAAAATAGATATGCATTTTTTAAAGAAATTAGTCAATGATGTAAATGACAGTCTTTTCTTGTTATAAATGATTATCTTTCGGTTTGCTTTGTTGCTTCTAGCAACATGCACTAAAAATCATTTGTTCTCTTTCTGCTTTGTGTGTGGCAACCTTTTTCGCATTACTAGGATTGTAAAAAATGGCAACAGCATTAAAAAAAATTTTTTACCTCCATATTTGAATATTAAGACTGAACTTGTACTGTGATCTTTCAGTGTGATTTTAAATAAATTATTCAGTTATTTATTTTTATTGAAAGGTTGTATTATATTTATAATTATCTAGTCTCTTTAAAAATGTTGAATTAGAAATTATAACATAAATGGTTTCGAAATATTGACAAATAATAGTTTTAATGGACATTAAGATATCATTTTTTTGTTTCATGACCTACATCAAAAATTATATTTATGGTTATATTATAGCTCAGTTTTGTTTAGAGTAAATATATATTTTGGTCACCACAGTACATATTATGGAAGAAATGACTTTATTCAAAACCAAAATATTGTAACTAAATTTTTATTTAAAGCTAAACCAAGTAGGCGTAATTTCCATTTGACTTCAGAAAATGGTAACCATATTGTAAAAAAGGAATTAGTTTTTACTGAAAAAAGGTTGAAGAGAAGCGTAACTTTTCTTTATTTTATTGAGCATTCGTAAGCAATAAATACATACCTTGAGAATTTGGAGAATGAGGCTGAAGTGATGTCATACTTGGTGGCCTGCTTGGTCCATGACTTGTTTTTGATCCTCGTCTCTCGTGATGAAGCAGTTTATTATCTCGCAGCAAAGAAACATTCATTAATCTGGGATTGGGTGTGTTAAAAATGGTTCGATTTTCTCGCCATCTTGCACTATAAGGATAGATGAAAATATATAAAAATCACTGTTTTTTAATGCTTTTTACAACTACATATAAATAAGTTAGGCACCGCCAACATAAATTTTAAATTCACTTCCCTACTACAGTGGCTGTAAGGTATCAATTGAGACCCACTATCTTAAAGTGTGTATAAATATGCAACAGAACTGAGTAGTGTAACATTGTCGCGCAAGATTACGTGTTACAAAACGAAGATAAGTCTTGATAAAATTCTATGTGAAATAGAACATTTTGTTTCAAGTCATTAGCACGAAATATTATTCCGTCCCATACATTCTTTCAAGCAAGTACAAGATGGACAAATGCTGAAACGATGTCATGCAACGATATAACACGGTTTCGGAGTGGTGTCTAGATTTAATACGCGACGTTCTTGCGTTTTATGGCATATCTATGCTCACATTTATTCCCATTATGTCTTTTAAAGGTTGTAAAAATTATGTTTTATTTTTCACAAAAAAATTACGAGATCATGCCTAGTTTGCTTAATCACTAGCATGATTTGTGTGTGAACATGATTGCGGCAACAATATTCGTATTTAAAATAAATTTAATGGTATATTAAATTTTCCTAACTAAAATGTGGTTATTGAACTTATATTGTCTTAATGTTTTGTTTTTTGTACGATGTTTTGATTAGGTTACAACTGTAATCTTTATCAAGTATATATTTTCTTGTATTTGATTGTTTGTTATTTAGAAATTTTATATTAGGCCACGATGGTGAAGGTCAAATGTCATAAAGTTTTACGATGAAAACTCGTTTTTAATATAGATAAAATTTTAAAAATTTTTTGATCAAGTACAATTCTTATTAAAAGAGGTCTACAAACTTGAAACGTTCAATAGTTTTTGAGAAATCGCGGTCTGACAAATAGAGTTTTGAGAAATACTCGATTAAAAGTAAAGGAGAGGAGATTTTATAAATTATTTATTTATTCAAACGTATAACACAACTTCTTTTTCAATAAATTAAGAATTGAAAAAAATCATTGTATGAGTTTCATCTACACAAGTACAACAGACACTTTTATTCTAGACGAAACTGGTAGTTGTCCTAACCGTCTATTTCGAAGATTGATACAGGAGAATACATGAAGATGTTTTAATTGAAGAAAATATTACAGTTTTTCAGAGCTACTATTTGCCCATTTCCATATTACTATTAAAAATCGAAATATGAGTCAGTCTCAGACAGAAAATTTAAAAAAATATATGATTAAGTAAATAATTTCAATTTAAAAAGCAATGATTAGCTCGTTCCTAACTTCCTTCGTCACTGCCATTTTTAAGAAGCAGCAGGTTGAGTAGACAGGCCCCTGCTGCACAAGAAGTTACAGCCCAACAACAACAATAGGTACTACATCATTACGAGAGCCAAACAACATCTAGACCTCTGCTTGCTAAAGGTGGTGCGCGGAAACGTCAGCCAGAGCTCACTCAAGCGGCACGATCAAGACAGCGTATGAAATGGATTGTGTCTATGAATTAGACAATAATGCGCATCTTTTACAGAGTAACTCATCTAGAATAAGAGATAACCGGCTACAGAACAACTACACGCCGAATTCTGCAGGGAGTACCCACACATATAAGTGTCGCAACAGAGAATAGCAGACCAATACAGGGCTATTCTCCGAAATAAACTAATAGTATAAGCGCGCCTTAACAGTTTCAAAATGTAAATCGAGCGAGAGATCAGAAACACTGACGATAGCAATGACCAAATCGCTGAACCTGCCTCACAAACGGATTCCGAGGTTGAAGAACAACCAAAAAACTACATGCGAGAGGATATCGATTAAGTCCAACAGCAATAACAAATACATCAGCACGAGGACCAAACAACACCAAGAGCTTCAACCGCCAAAGATACTGCGCGGGAACCTCAACCAGCGCTTAGTCCAGCCGGTTGATCAAGACAGTGCATGAACTGGACTGTGTTCATGAATCAGCCAATTTTGCGTATTCTTTATAGGATAAATCATCTAGGACGAGGGATAAACATCTACAGACAACACGTCTGTACGAACTACCCACACATACAAGTGTAACAACAGAGAATAGCTGACCAATACAAATATTTTCTCTGAAACAACATAATTCCTGTACTGCGGGTTAATACCATCAAAATGGAAATTGCACTGATAATAACAACGATCCGATTGCTGAACCTGGGCCATAACGGGAACCCTAGATCCAAGAACAACAAGAACAGCTGATTGACGATACCCAACAGGACAACGCAGAAATTTTTTATCAGAAACTGTCAACAGAAATGAGTGCTGCGGTGTTAGAGTTTGATGGAACCAATCCGTTAGGCAGACTGGTACTACCAAAAATTAATTCATCTAAAAAACTGGTTATAATGTTTGACATCATGAACAATCGGATTTTACCAGCTGAAGTTTCAGAGGCCTACACTCTGAAGTTCTTATATATGACAATCAATTGTGATGCAACTGCAATAGCTAGAGCTTTAGAAATTAAAATTACAACAGAGCTTTGATCAGCAAGAACGGAACCCCACAATCCACCATGGGAGAAACGTCTAAATAATAAAATCGAAGATCTTCGAAAAGATAAAGGACAGCTGACGGAGTATATTAGGGATGTGAGAATAAGTAAACTTTAAAGATGAGATGAAGAAATAATGAACAGAGCGCCGATCAGCAAAAACAGAATGTAACACACCACCATGGGAGAGACGTCTAAATAACAAAATCGAAAATCTTCGAAAATATATAGGACAACTGACGGAGTATCTGAGGAGCATGAGAACAGTTAAACTACCAAGATGATTTGAAGAAATAATGAATCGAGTCCGTAACAAGATCCAGCGAATGGCACTACTCAGAAATGCCTCGATATGCTGAAACAAAAGCTCTGCATTACTGAAGGACGACTAAAGAAATACAATACCGTTATTAGCCGAAAACTAGAAACTGCGCTGTTCCAACTGTCCGAAAAAACTTTCTACCATGAGCTAAATTCTCCACCTAATATGGCAGATAATAAATATCCCAATATAGAGCAGATACAAGAGTTCTGGGGAAGCCAACTTTCCACACCCATTAATTGTAACATCGCAACCAGCTGAATCAATAAAGAACACAAAATCTGCCGAGAGTATAGCCAGATGCAGTTTGTGCCAGGGGAGCAATGTGATGCAAGGAACAATTGATTATTGACTTTATCATATGTACCAAACGAAGAAACCTATTTGCTGCTTATGTGGATTATAAGAAGATCTTCGACTCAGTGTCATATGAGTGGCTCACAATTATATTGACAAAGTATAGGGTTATCATCTTGTTTCGTATTTAGAAGTCGTCGTGTAAACTTGGAGAACTTGGATCAATTTGTAAATGTCATCTAACGATACTATCGAAATTAATACAATTTCAATATGAAGGCAAATATTTAAAGGCGATTCACTAAACCCATTGTGGTTATGCCTTGCAATGAATCCACTATCACGCCGTTTATACTTCATCAGATCCGGGTTTAGTATTAGAAATAACAACGAAGAGGTAGTAAGATTGAATCATCTTCTATACCTGGATGAACTTAAACCGATAATGCTATTAGCTAAAACAAGTGTTCAAAATTGTAAAGAAGTTCTCCGGGGACGTCGGAATGCAGTTTGGATTTGACAAGTGCTTATTTTGAACATCGTTAGAGGAAAGATAAAACTGGAAGCATTTGATATGTAGACCGGTGAAGCTATGGAAGCGGAACAAACATACAAATACCTAGGTATGGAACAGGCTAAATGAATTGATCATAGCATTATGCAGGCCGAATTGACAACCGAAATTGTCGAAAGGGTAAGGCGGGTATTACGAACTAGCCTAAATAATAGAAATTTGTTTAAAGTACAAATATGCATACTCTGCACTTAGTTGCGCTTTTGAAATATATATATATATATATATATATATATATATATATATATATATATATATATATATATATATATTCAATATACAAGATGCCACTAGGATGGTGTAAAAAAATCCATCTTTAGTATAAAGAGATTTTGATATACTTCAAATGAATAACATGAAAGAAAAAGTTACTCCCATTTTCAAACATTTTTCGCAAGGTATATTGAAAACCCAGCTGCCGTGTGTGTGTGCAGTGAATATATATATATATATATATATATATATATATATATATATATATATATATATATATATATGTATATATATATATATATATATATATATATATGTATATATATATATATATATATATATATATATATATATATATATATATATATATATATATATATATATATATTCACTGATGGTGGAATGGAATACTTTAGTTATTCCGGGTTTCAAATGGTTCGTTTAAAAAATTGTTTTCATAACGTTTCGTCATAATCTTATTTGAAATTTTCAAGTATGGCTCGTCTCGTTACTCGCTTAGTACTGATGGTGACCTCTGTTCTCTCCCGTGTTTTGTTAAGTTGGCTCGCTTTCTGAATAATCTAGCGGCTTTGCAGGTTCCTCCTCTCTGCAAAGTGCTACATATTTGTTTGTTGTATGCTATTCTTTCGTGAATTTGGTATTTTTAGATTTTTTGTTATTGTTTTCCATCTATATATAATATTTAAAGCATTATCTCTTTTTTGATCTGCATAAACTGGATGAGTCCAACTAAATGGAAAACAGTAATTAAAATCAAAATAACAAAAAACACCGAATAAACAAGAGAATTCATATATATATATATATATATATATATATATATATATATATATATATATATATATATATATACACACATATATATATATATATATATATATATATATATATATATATATATATATATATATATATATATTTAATATCATTGCCGAATCTGAATATCACTATCGGAAAGTAAGCAATAATTCGGCATTAGCGATCTCGTGTTACATTGGGAATAAAAATCTCTACAGTGAAAAATCACCATTATATCGGCTAATTCTAGTTCAGGTTAAAAATATAAAAGGACAAAGTGTTTAAAAACAGACTTAATCATCAAAGGAATTATATAAATCACTTAATTTTTAATTGTCGCATTCATAAAAAGCTCACCGCATAAAACATAAAATTTATTCTTGCAAATTACGCAGTATTTCTCTATTATTCTGAATTAAATTTGCTTTATTTTACAATCACACACTAATGGCCTTAAAATTACGACTGAAAGACACAAAGGAGAAATGTCAATTTTGTCAAAAGTAAAATGCAGCAAAACAACTGATGACAAAACAACATTGCCGGATTAATTTGGAGAAGTTGTAATGTTACCAAAAGTTATCGGTAGAGGCCAAGCACTTTTAAAAGCAGTTGTTTAGCAAATTTCAGAAATTAAGTTATTTTATATCGTTTGATATTTTTTTTTTTTAAATTTTAATAGAAAATAAAATTTGTTAAAGCTACGCTAAATATTTTTTACATAAGGCGTAAATTTTGGTCAGGGTTTCTCTTGTCTAAGTCTGTCTCTCTTTTTATTTAAAATCTCTTGGTATACAATAATTTATGTATGTCTGTTGTTAGTATGAAAAGCTACACATTTACATATAACTTACATATAGTTGAAATACAATTTGTGTTGATTCTGATTATATTAAACTTTATGAGACAGGATAATACCAAACCGATGCATTTTTTATTCTTTAGACACATTTCTACAGCGTTGTGAATTTTTGTTTGGCACAGCATCAGACACCATGAATAAAATATTTTGTTCAAATCAGGAAAATCATTTTATACAAATTACATATATAAAATGACCAAAGCCAAAAGTTTATTTCAATAAAATCGGTTAATCCTAGATCCTTCTAATCCACAATTTTCCAGATACTCTGGATTAAAATATGGGATATGCTATGTACTTAAAATTTTTTCATTGGTAGAGATTCCATACCAGTTTCACAAGAACGCAACAAATATACAATTTTGGGAAATATCGTATAGATATTATAACTGGGACATCTGAATAGAATAAATTCAAGAGTTAATTTCCAGTACGTTATAATTAGTAATGAAGTTTGATTAATCGGATAATCTGCACTTTAACATTAGAAGTATTGTAAAATTATATTTATTTACATATTCATATTTTGGGATAATATCGATATACTTTTTTTACAGAATAAGTACATAATAAAAATATATATTTAGCATTACTCCCATTTTATGAAATAGCTCCACTAACACTATTCTACATTAAAATGGCATAAATGTCTCATCTAAATGAGATATTAAAAAAATGAAATTGGAATGAAAAAACTATGTGTAAATTTAAGTACTGGAAATACCCAAATCAAAATATTTCTCCTTGATGAAATAATGTGTGCGATTTTATTCCTATTAATAAATTGGATATATATATATATATATATATATATATATATATATATATATATATATATATATATATATATATATATATATATATAGTCAGAGTGAAATTAAGAATTTTATAAGTTAAAGCTTACATATATAAGACGCATTTTGGTTTAGTTATTGATAGTTATCAAGCATATGTACGAACAACTAAGCTATATACGGGATCTGTGGATCCAGTTTTTCATTAATAACTAACTTACTTGCTAAATAGTCGAAGTACTATGCAGATGGTTATAAACATAAGGAACATGGCTACTAAAATACCAATCATTGTTGGATCCACATATCGTTGTGGTGTAACTTCGGATTGCAATATTGCTAAAACATTTTAAAAAATATTTAATTTATATAATTCGACACTAATATAATTTACAATTCAACTAAGACAAATCGTCTATATTAGCTCTAACCTGAATAATTCGACACACGAATTAACTTACAAAAGCTCCAACATATAAAATGACGTTAATATTTTACGGTATTAAATTGAGCTAAAATTTATCGAAGACAAGCTAGTTTTATATTTCATATTCACGATTTGATGAGTAGGTTTTAATTCAAGTCCTAATCACTACAAAACTAATTTTTCACATGTATGAATAGATAATTAGAAAATAGTACACATCAGGAACTCCCAATAGAAATTTAGGTAATTTGGATTAAATTTTTTACGATTTGCCACCTCTATCATTCTCATATTGATATAAAGTTCTAAAGTGATAACTAAGCTTCAATATAAAAGATTTTAGCAAATATATAGCCACTGGGCATGTACGTGTAAAAGGTATAATGGGAATTTGGGAGATATGTATACTACAGAGAAATCCTTATACGAGAAAAAAGAGGAAATCTCCCTTTGCTTGTGCCGGATACATTTATAAATACAGAGTTGGCTATGACTGTTATGTCATCACTTTAGACAAGTTGATTTTGGAAATTGTTTCCGTGTTAGTTTAATTAGTTAAACAATAACTTTCATATTTTTCCAATGATCTTTTTTCTTTTAATTTCCTCTTTTAACAACCACACCATATTCTATGTTGAAACATAGTTGGCTACATATTTTGCAGCCGAACAAGGCAGACCCGTCAATTATTATGTTTTAAGCGCTAATTCTAGAAATGGTTTTCATTATGAAAGTTTGTTAAGTATCGTAAATCAGCGGTATCCAAGATTTTTAGCTGAACAGCCACACTGACTCCTCCACTATGCCCCAGGGGCCGACACCTAGCTAGCTCATCATATCAACATACCGTAGTTTTAAATTACGCGCAAATTGTCGTATTAGAACAAGCCGGCGAGTGAGATATTTATGGCGCAGGATGTGAGGGTGGACTTCGCTCTGTTCGTAATTTTGGTTGATACTTACGGTCGAGGGTTAAATGTATAGTAGTGACGTCTTGCTGAAAGTAGATAAGTTAAGTGCAAGGCATGATAAACCTACAGTCATATAGCAGCGGAATTACGCAAAAATTATGCTTGGTTAATCGAAATATATAACGCAATCTTTTAACGAGAAGCAGAGCTAGAGCATGTTTTTGGAAAAAATCTGTTATGTGATCAGTTGTTTGGAAGATTCGAGTGCCTACTAGAGTTTTAGATCATGTTCTACACATCGAGGATAAGTGGTAGAAACACGGGAGACAACCGAGAGTTGGATTTTTCCAAAATTTGAATTCGAAGTGAGAAGTGTGATCTGAAAAGCGAAATATAGTGCGACTAGTGTGTTTTGTGGCTATAGTTTCTCGGTGAAAATACAATGTGTTGTATGTATTTAATTTAAATAAAAATGTTTTAAAGATAAATCCGGTGCATTTTGTTTATTGAGAACCATTACTCTTAATAGTATTAATTAGCATTATATTGATTTAAATTTATGTCTCTTTTGTGTAGATTTGCATAAATATGAAAAGGAAACGAATAGATAATGAGTGCAGAATATTTAAAAAGTAATTGGAATATCAATATTTCATAATTGAGTCGAGTAATAAAGCAATGTGTTTAATTTGCAATGAAACAATATCAGTCCTGAAAGAATACAATATAAAACATTCTTCGAATAACTCCAAATTTACTGGAAGTCTAAGTTAGAAATATATGAATCTTTGAAATATAGATTGAAATCGCAGCAAGTGTTGTTTAAGAAAGTAAATGTTGAATAAGAAGCAATAACTCCTATTAGTTTCCGCCTGGCTTTTTCAATAAGGAATCACGGAAAAGCATTTGCTGATGTCGAATTAATTAAGGATTGCATGATTGGAGCTGCAGAAAATATGTGTTAGGGAAAAGGTAATTTATTTGAAAATATCAGTTTTTCAGTAAACACTGTGGCTTGCAGAGTAGATGATTTTGCAGAAAATATATTTCTATAACCTGATAAAAATCAACACAGACTGGTTCTCTTTGGCTCTAGAAAAGTCAGTAGATTTTTCAGCTACTGCTTAGGTTTTACTTTTTATTTGAGAGATACATAAAAATTATGAAATAAATGAAAAGCTCTTTGACGTTCATAAATTTTAAGACACAATAATTGAAGAAGATACTTTTAAAATGCTTGAATAGGTCAGAAGGTTTAAAACCTATCATGCCAGCTGTTAATTACATTAAATCACATGGGCTTAATCATTGCCAGTTCCGCGAGTTTATTGAAGAGACTGAAGAAAATGAATTACCATTTTATACTGCAGTACACTGGCTAGTTTGGAAGTTCTTACGAGTTTTTTTGAGCTCCAAGCAAAAATCGAAAATTTTTTTAATGAAATAAATCGTCCTCTGACTGAGTTATAGAATACTGAGTTGTTATGGAAGTTATGATTTTACGCAGATTTAACTAAATTTATGAAGGACATCAATTCAAAATTACAGTGAGCAAACCAGCTTCTGACCGATTTATACAATCATATTAAGTCCTTTCGATAAAAAAATTGTTTTATTTCAATCTCAATTAAACAACAAATGTTTCATGTATTTTAATACATGTAAACTGGGCCTTCATTTCTGGTAGATTTCGCATCTGAAGCTTAGGATACTTTACAAAAATGCAATACAATTGCAAATGATATCAAGGTTTTCTAAAATCCTTTTAACATCTATATAGAAATCCTTGCTCTAAAATGTCCAGTAGAAGTGACTGATTTGCAGTGTAGCGATATGTAAAAAAATACATTAAAGTCATCACTGCTGAAATTTTATAAGAGTCTTCCATTCACACAGTTTGATCCGTTGCACAAATATGTCAGTGTTTTTTTTTCCGTTTTCAACACTATGTATCTGTGTGAAAAACATTCTCCAAAATAAAATATACGAAAGATATTTACAGATGCAAATTAACTGATGAGCTTTTGAAGTTAGAGTTGTTAATTTTAACTTGTAAAGTTTATCCATTGATACAAACAATTGTTAGTGAAAAGTTACGGCTATATAAATCTAATTTATTATAGTTATAATGTTTAATTTCATTATGAAAATTAGCTACCTATGTCACTTATTGTTAATTTTTTAAATAAATCTCATATCATTAATCACAGTTAAAATATTCATGTTTGAGTATCTTTTAACTTTATTTCCTAACAACTATAATGCTATGACTTGATGTAAGTTGGTAATATATAAAAATATAACAAAAAAAAATCGATTATCACTAAAACTAGAGCTGACAAAAATAACTAATGACTTTTTTAGAATTTAGAATATGGAACAAATTTAAACTACTGTTTGTTTTACTTATGTGTAAACAAAAAAAAACTTTCTAGAAACAAAACTTTAACTGAGCACTACTAGCCAAAAATTGTTTATATTCATCATCCTGTTAAACACAGACCGTTACCTAAAACTATATTAACTGTCCATAAAAATAATATTTATCAGAAAAATTATCACTGTAATTTGTGCAGACTAATTTTAAACAAAAATAACCTAAAAAATCTTCATTTACAAGGTCAAGGCCAAAAATCTAAAAAGTTTTGATACATGAAATTTCATTTTCTGCTCTTGGTAAGAAAAGTCTCAATTTTTGGATGAGATATGGTAATTATTTCCGGCGACTCGAAAAAATAGAAAGCAAAATTTTATTCCATAGTTTATTTATACAGGTTCCTATAGTAATGCTACTATATTAGCTTGCTCAGCCCCTGTAAACATAAGGTTACAGTTTGCAGAAAATATTCTTAAGTATAGAGGCTACAACTTCAATAAAATTGTCTTTTCAAATTAAATATAACGGATCCAATATACGTCTCAAAATTTTACATTCTCCTGATTTCGTCCAGAATTGGTATGGTTTTTCGCGGTTTAGATTATGAACTAAAAATTATTTTCTTAACATTTTATATGGCATATCAGTTACGTTGTTAAGCTCAGCATTAGTCTCTGAGTTAACACTGCTCTAATCCATGCGACTACTGTCGGTTCAGAGTCTCGTCTTTATAGAGCATTACATATCGAATCATGAGATGTATTGTTAAACGCCCCCTCAATATTGAGAAAGGTACCTAAGGTCAACCTATCAATAGCGCGTTTTCGACTCTTGTGACGAGTCAATTTCGCGCATTGTTTGTGAACGTTTCTACCTGATAAGCAAATTGTACATAATACAAGGGACACTATATCATTACTCCTTCCTTGATATGTCGATCCGCCAACCTTTCCAGGGTCATTAATAAGAAACTGATCAAGTTGATATGGCGGAAAGACTTAGAGTTTATGTAGTCTGTCTTTCCTATCTTGGGAATAAAGATTATTTTGTTTCTCTCCACGCCATCGGCATGTTCCCCAAGCTCAAATACGAGCGAAATAACTTTATTAGGTTACTTATTATAATATCGGAAGAATTGTGTAGTAAGCCCGGAAATATACCCTCCTTACCAGGTGACTTGACGGAGGCAAATGTTTTCATCGACCTTTCACATGTCACTAACATTTTAACTAGCTTCTTGTCATGATATGCTATATATTTATTAATATTGATTTGAACTTGGAAAGTGCACTCTCAATAGCGCTCCCAGATTCCCTCATTCTATCGTGGTGTGATTTCCTTCAAGAAGAACCAATGCTCTAATCCGGGCACCAGGATTTGTGCATAGTATTTTGCGGAGGGCATACTTTCTATGCTCTCGCAGTATTTCTAAAGATATTTGCTTTTACTATTTCCCATGCAATCAATTCGAAATATAGATGGTTTCGGGGGAAAAGGAAAATGTGTTAAGGATGTGTTGTGGCTGTCAAAATAAGAAAAAAGTTCAGATAATTATGGATTCGCAAATTTATTCTTTTGCGAAATATAAAAAAACAAATACTGAACATAAAAGAAAATATTAAATAAAAAAATTCAACTATTTTTAACTTGGCAATATTTTCCTTAATCTTCGTCTAGTTTTAAAGAAAAAATCTTTTAAAATTTCCTTGTCCGACTGACTATTTTCGAGTAATAAATTAAAATGTATTATGTGGAACTGGAAAAATATTATTTTAATTTATTACTTGAAAATGTTCTGTCGGATAAAAACACTTGAGGAAACCTGAAAAACGCTATCATAAAATTTTTGTTCTTTAAAAATATATTAATTTTTACTGTCATATTTGTAAAATGTTTTCCTTTGCTCGGGGCGCCCTGTATCATTTAGGAATATTACAATTTTGCAAAGTAGATCTTGACTAAAACAAAAGCATCAAGAGTCGCTCTCAGATTTATTAATTATTGTTAGTTATTCCTGAAATAAAATTTATATTTAAATAATTAATATTTTTTAAAAACCTTCATATATTATTTATTTGTTTAGGTCTGTGTTTTTCATAATTTTTTACCAGTAGTGTAAACTTAATGAATTAAATATATCTAAAAAAACAGAATGAATTTTGTTTTGGCTCTACTCTAAATTACTTTGTGAATCAAGTATTAACCCTGTAACTTAGATTCTATATACGTTAGGACAAAGGTAATTTTGGCTAAATCGCTATGTTTTTATGTAAGTTGATCTATCGTTGCTCATCATGTACTATTACTATGAGACCCTGTATATTTCCAAACATATGCAGTTTTTCTTGTGTAGTGACAGAAATACATATGTGTATGATTACTTGGTAAGGATATAGAACCATATAGAAAATCTTTTTAGGCAATTAATGAAAATTTTGAAACCATGCGTTGAAGTAACTTTTAAAATTAACCGGTCATATATTTTTAAGAATATTTGATTATAATTGATGAAAAAATATATTTGAGAGATCTTGATATCATATTGTACTAAAATTAAAAGAAATTTAATATATCTAATAATTTTGTGACTCGTGATATAATTCTCCGTAAAATCACCAATAAATATACTTAAATGCTATAGCAGAAATATTTCTTGCAGCTAAAAATTAAATATTTTATTACAATAAAAACATATAATTTTAAAAATCCGTAAGATAGAAATTCCAAACAATACTATATCGATTTTATAATAATTTTGCAAGTTTACATCGTTGGTTACTAGGAACCAAGACTCTCAGTAGTTTTATGGAACCTTTTTTACAATATACATAGTAACATATAAACTATTAATTCTTAATCTGTGGGGCGCACCCCCCTTGGGAGACGCCGCGTAACGAAAGGGAGGATGTTCATCGGCACATATATTTACACTCACTAGTTTGATATTTGAGACTGATTAGAACACAAAAAAGGGGGGCGCGATTAAAACTGGTATGGAAACTCGAATCGCATCTACTGAAAGATTGAAAAATGCTGGTATCAGCTATATAAGTAAAAAAATAGCTTACGAACACACTCCATAGATCCATCCGACTTCAAAACTGCCACAAGTTGAAATCGGCATGAACAGACACCATTGCTGCATTCTGTTAGGTAATAAACTTTCTCGCATTGTTCAGTAAAAGAACAAGATTCGTTTATTTTTGCAGCTAAAATAAATAAATAAGTAAATATGTATATATATATATATATATATATATATATATATATATATATATATATATATATATATACATTATATTACTTTAAAAACCATATGAGATTTTATAATAACAATCAAGTGATTGCATTAACATCTAACTTTATCTATATTGGTTTACTGTAAAAAGGTTTCATGACTAAAATGTGGATATCGGACTTGCATTGTCTTGATTTTTAAAATTTTTATTTCTTGTTTGTTCGATGTTTCGATTAGGTTGTATCATTAACCGTTATCAAGTATAAACGGAATGTTTTTTCTTAAGGCTATGAATTTATAGGAAGATAAAACTCATACACAAAAGGGGAATGAGATTTGGTATTACAGAATATGTCTGGGATAAACAACACCATTAATTGATTAAGCTGCTGTAATATATATGACACCCAACATGAAAAAGTGAAAATTTGTAGAAGCAGCTTACATTACAAATTATAATGAAATCTTCAGTAAACCGAGCGTTGAGATACATAATCTTTGATAACCACTACTTTCTAACATTAAATCATTAAGGTGTGTACCGTAAAGAGAAGCTTCGTGCTTCAGTGGACAGAGTTTTTAATTTAAATTAAATAACAATGTATGAGATTTCATAACAAAAATCAAGTGAGCGTGTTAGCATTTACCGTTATTCATATTGGTTTACTGTAAAAAAAAGTTCTTGCCTAAAATTTTGTTATCGGACTTGAATTGTCTTTTTTAAATCTTTGTTTCTTATTTGTTCGACGTTTCGATAAGGTTGTCTCATTAACCGTTATCAAGTATAAATTGAATCATTTGTCTTAAGGCTATGAGCTTATATAAGGACTCTGTTCACTGAAGCGCGCAGTTTCGCATCAAGGTACACGCTTCAATGACTTGATATTACAAAGTAGTGATTGACAAAGATTAGGAATATCAACACTGAGTATGCTGAATATTTAATTACAATTTTTAATGTAAGCTGCTTCTGGAAATTTTTTCCTCTTCATGTTGGGTTCCATGTATATTACCGGAGCTTCAGACCATTTTTGTGGTGTTGTTTATTCCAAGCGTATTCTGCAATACCAAATCTCGACGCTTTCCCTTATTGTGAATGAGTTTTATGTTCTTAATTCTAACTTCCAGTGGGTGCTTGATTTCTCCAATATAGATTTCACCACACACACATGGAATTTTGTAAACACATTCTTTCTTATCTATAGTTTTTGTTTTTATGAAATTAGCTTAGAGTGTATTTCCCAATTTAAGGCTGCTTCTGTATTGTAACTGCTTGAAATTTGTCTTATTTTATCGTAGGTTCCTTTAATATACTGAATGGTGAAATAGAAATGTAAATATTTCTTGCTGTGTAATAGTCTTTGTTCAAAGGTTAGTTATCACATCGTCAATTAATTTTAGAGGATAACATCCTGTTGTAAATCGGATTTTATATTTACTGCCTCTTTTTCAAGTGAATATGTATTGTTGCATATAGATACTGCGCGATTATAAAGGTTGCGTATAATTTCTCGTTTTGTTAGAGCAGAATGATTAGATCCATGCTTGAGATATCGTCCAGTATGTGTTGACTTTCTGTATACTAAAGTTTAACTAATTTTGTTTGATGATTGATCATGATATCCAGGAAGGGCAGCTGATCATTTACCTCTTTTTTCATGAAAAATTTAATTGTGAGTCGAATGGAATTTTGATGTGTAAAAACATCATTTAATTCTTGATTGTTACCCCTCCAATCGATAAAGATATCATCGACATTCCTCAACTAGACTTTCGGTTTCATTTTTGCTGTTTCTATGGCATGAATTACGAACCCTTTCATAAATATGTTGTCCACGAGTGGCAAATAACCCGTTGAAAGAGTATCGTCCTAAGCGTAGAACTTGTCGTTTACTTTAAAGTAGACACTACTAAGGCAACACTCCAAAAGATCCGCCACCCTTCCAGTAGTCGATCAGATAATATTGCATCATTTAAAAGTCTAGTTTTGATTAGGTCTAGTGATTCCCCTAATGACATCAAAACTTATTAGTCTGCTGTCTGACTCTAGATTAATGCTATTAATAGATTCGCGAAGTGTGTGGAGTTCTTAACATATGTGTTTTTCTTAACCTCTAAAGATTGTATGATTTTTAGTAGAAACTTTGTTGGTGTATTTGTTGCGGATCCTCTGAAGTGGACAACAAAAAATCACAAAACCAAGATACAATTGAGATCAATCATCAGCTTCAGAGGATCTCTAACAAGTACACTAGCGAAGTTTTCCCAAAAAAGCGTACAGCCTTTAGAAGGAAGACGAATGTTCAAAATTCCACTTATTTTGTGGTTGGTAGTATTGATTTAGAACCAGAAAAAAAGTAATACGTTTTGATGTGGAAAGTCTTTAGACTAGACTTTCAAATAATGAAACATTATTAGATTGCACCACGTGAATGGGGAGGATCTTTTGAAGTGCTACTTTCATAGTACTTACTTTCACGCAAACGGACGAGTTCTACGCTTAGGACGACCGGTTTTTAATGGATTCTTCGCTCTTTCTAGTAGTAGTCTATATATATATATATATATATATATATATATATATATATATATATATATATATATATGTATATATATATATATATATATATATATATATATATATATATATATATATATATATATATATAAAGCCATGCCATAGGAACTGCAACAGTGAAATCGAAAGTCTGGTTGAAATATGTCGATGACAGCTTTAGTATATTGAAGGGTAATGATCAAGAATTAAATAATTTATTGACACATCTAAACTCCATTCAGCCCACAATTAAGTTTACCATGAAAAGAGGGGTAAATGATCAATCACAAAATTATTAAAACTTTAGTATACAGGAAACCAACTCATATTGGACAATATCTAAACTATCGATCTAATCATTCTCTCGTAAACGAGGAATTATAGGTAACCTTTATAGTCTATATTCGCGCAGCATCTATATGCAACAATGCAAATTCACTAAAAAAAGGGGTAGTAAACATTAAATCTGATTTACAACAGAAAGGTTATCCTTTGGACTTAATTAACAATATTATGACTAAAGTTAAAGCAAAGATCACCAGACCACAAGAAACACATTTCTTTTTCACAATTCCATATATTAAGGGAACTTTGGAGAAAATAAGCCTAATTCAAAGCACTTAAAACATAAAAACAGCCTTCAAATCGGGAAATACACTCAGAGCTTATTTAACAAAAACAGAATCAATAACCACCGATAAGAAAGAATGTATATACAAACTTTCATGTGTGTGTGGTGAAATGTATATTGGAGATATCAAGCGTCCACTGGACGTTAGAATTAAAAAACATAAAACTCATTCACAAGAAGTTAGACTTAAGGAATATTAAACTCATACACAAAAAGAAAAAAATATCGAGATCTGGTGGTGCAGAGCACGCCTGGGATAAACAAAACCATTAAAATGGTCTGAAGTTGCGGCAATATATATATATATATATATATATATATATATATATATATATATATATATATATATATATATATATATATATATATATATATATATATATATATATATATAACTCAACTTTAAAAAATGTAAATTCATAGAAGCAGCTTACATTAAATACATTAAATATTATAACGGAATCTTCAGTAAACCCAGTGTTGAGATATATAAACATTAAATATTATAACGGAATCTTCAGTAAACCCAGTGTTGAGATATATAATCTTTGGCAACCACTACTTTGTAACTCGTAACATCAAATCATTAAGAATCCAGTGAAGCGAAACCTCGCGCTTTAGTGAACCCATCCCTTACATAAGCCAAGATAAAACATTCCGTTTATGCTTGATAACGATTAAAGGTACAACCTAATCGAAACGTTGCACCAATAAGCAAAAATAAAATAAAAACAATGTCAATCCGACCAAGACATTTTAGTCAATCTTCAGTGTTGTATACAACCTTAAAAAAAATCTCATTTAATAAATCGATGTACTTGACGGTGTAACTGTTTTTATATAAATTTTAAGTCATAATTTTTTAAGAATAATTTTTTCAGATATCATATTTTTTTTATTTTCATTTATTTGCCAACCTAAAAACAAAGAATCCTCAAATCATAAACTTATAGAGCCTTTTACACGACATTTTTAGAGCATTTTGAAAATATGAAATTTCACTTAAAGTAAACAAGTTACGATTAATACATCAAAATTATTCCTACCTGGTCCACATTTATCGATGTGATTAGTTACTGGTACTTCTGGTCTACATAAACATTTTCCTAAAAGATCGTCGCAGATGGCCCCTTCAAAACCACATTCATCAGTTGAACTACATGGGTCACTAAACTTTTTTTTTTCGGTATCTTTAAAATAAAAAATATATATTTAAGAAATATGAAAATCTACTATTAAAAAATTTGGCAAATTTTCTAATTTTAAATATAAAGTTGTAAAAAAATTAATGGTAGATTCTACAAGTAAAAATAATTTAAAAAATTCATATGAACATAGGTTCGGAAACAGTAAGATACGGAATGTTAAAAGAATTCAAAATAGAAATTTCGTTTTAAATTAACACTTATAGATTTTCTTACGAAATTCGACACGGACCTTGATTGACATTTAGGGCAGTACAATGTAATTTCCGTAAGAATTCGCATTCAATATAACCCCTGCCTTATCACTCGTTTTATCACAACATTTGAAACACATATTTTGAAAGTGTGTAAAAACTAGGTCGCGTGAAACATTTCCGGAAATTGTATCTATCAGGTTCATTTCTTCCTGTATAAACTTAATAATGAAATTCATGCTACCTCGAGTGTTACTCGCATGTAGGAATATGTGAAAATGTTTGAGGTAAATTAAAATCATTGATATTTTTGTAACAACCTATTCAGAAACCTAATCTTGTGATATCTTGTTTCTTATATGTAACATTGTCAAATATGAACAGTCTGGTTTTGTATGGGACAGTTGCACAATATAACTTCCTTCGCTACAAATGTAGTAACCAAAATTTTTGATCAGTGTTAGTTCCTTCGGTAAGTTCTCATATTTAGGTTGATACAATATAGAGTATATATAAGATATGCAAAATAAGCGATATCACTATTACTACCACCGAAAGGGTAAAACATATGATGTCGGTTAATTAGCTGTTCTTTGCTCCAAAATTAAATATTTTTTAAACTTTAACTTTGGAATAACCAATGTCTACTTAATTTTTGTAAATAGAAACCTGTATTTAGTATTCGATATTTTGAAATCACTTTTTGCCCCAATGTATTACCAAAGACAATTATAGCTAACACACTGACTTTCCTCATCCTGTTTCGGAGATAACAATAGTGTATCAATTAATTTAACACCTTGTTAAATATTTTTAAAACTTAATTTTTAGAGGTAAGTAAATAGTGAAATCGTTAGTTTTTCGATTTCTTCATTATTTCCCCGGAGATGATGGCAGCAAGGACAATGTTTCTTTAATGTCCATTGTTGATGTCGCCTTCCAACCTTTTCATCGAGACTATCAACTGAAAATTTTTGCTTAAGATGAATAACGCGCGTATACAAGGTGTCCGGGAAAATATCAGAAATCTCTTGTCTATGAAAAAACACCTAAAAAGAATATTACAGGTTCATATCAACTTTTTTTGTATAAGACTCCTCTTCGGAGATAGGGACTCCCAAAGCACTGCAATGGAATCAAGATTTTTACATATAATTATTGAACCATCAAGTATATTTCAATTTATTTTAACATGATGTGTACCAGGTAAGACCCTTCAAATTACTATTCAAGAAAGTGTTGTGAATTACTCACACCATATCCAGTCTGGAGACGATAGAGTCATTTCTCGTTAGTTCGCGCATGCGCGGCAATTACCTTGTATCGTTACGAAGCAATTGACGCCATTTTGAGTTAGTTATCTGTTATGATGGCGAAGGTAACTGAAAATCCCGCCGATTGTTAGATTAGATCAGTGATTCGGTTTCGCAATGCGAAAAATGTCAAACTACTGGACATTCATCAACAGCTCTCTGAGGTGTACGGACAGAATGTAATGAGTTATTCCATGGTTGTGAGATGGGTGAAACAATTCAACAAGGGCCGTGTAAACGTGCACGATGAAGCAAGAAGTGGGCGTCCATCATTGGTTAATGATGAACTTGTTCATGCAGTGAATGAAAAAATTAGAAGTAAGTTTACGATATCTCTTCTTTCTATGGAATTTCCTCAAATTTCACGATCCCTTCTTCATGAAATTGTTCATGACAAACTGGGGTATCGAAAGCTTTGTGCACGCTGGGTACCGAAAACTCTTACCGAGGATTACAAGAAAAAATGCTTAAGTACTGCTCTTGAATTTTTGACTCGTTATCACAATGACAGGGACCATTTCCTTAACAGTATAGTGACTGGGGACGAGTCTTGGGTAGCCTATGAGACACATGAGACAAAACGGCAATTTTTGACTCAATTTAGATGGGAACAATTTGACCACCCACCCTTTAGTCCGGACCTTGCTCCCAGCGACTTCTTCCTGTTTTTACGCCTTAAATCGAACCTCGCTGGCAAGAACTTCAAAAAATTAGTGCCACGCTACGATAAATGCTTACAAAATGGCGGTAATTATGTTGAAAAATAGTTTTAAATGTACTGATTCTTTTGCAATAAATTATTTTTCTTAATATACATTTGCTTTATTTTACCAGTAAAAATGAACTTACTTTCTGGACGTACCTCGTACTACGGTTTGTATAGGTTCAATGAATTGTACTTATTTATGTTGACATCTAGGTGTAAGTAACATTACTATTTGCTCAAAATTCTAAAGTTTTATTAGAAAAACACGAAAGTTTAATTAAAACTAAATTTTCAAAGGAAAATAATAAATAAAAATTAATTAAAACATTTGAAATTTTATCTGTTTCGGTTACAATAACCGTGAGTGAATTAAAAATCAGTTTTTTTTGTGTAACTATAAAGAATGGGGTGTTAATTGGCTTCATGGCTGTGAATACATGTCGATTTTTTGTTGAAATTTTTTTATATACGTGATAATGTAATAATTCGGTGAATATGTTTTCTATGTCGCTATTTAAAAATTAACTGAAGCTCCTAATAATGTCGATTTCATCTTCATATTTTATGCAGTTGTTGCTATTATAAATATTTGTCCTCAAGTGAGTTCTCCAAAAAGTGGACTTGACATTTACTTTACAGTCTTGATAGTACTCTGTGAGGTTGTTTAAAATTAATTCAACAGCTAATAAAGAAATAAATTTGAGATTTTTTACATTAAAAAATAAATTAAATTTGAAATATTTTACATTAATATTATTTGCTGAAAGTATCATAAATCATTTTGCTTATATCTAAATTCTTTTAAGCAACAGTTAATTTATTACGCAAGGGAAAGTTATTTTAAAATATAGAAGAATAGATTTTAAACAGCCCTAAATAAATCCGGCAATAAATGCTAATGTGTAAAAAAGATTACTTTACTTTTGTAAGCATTTTTTTTCAACTCTGAGATTAAAATGACCTACCAAGTACCATGTTTTATACTTTTATTCAACGTATCTTTATATTTTAAATGTAAAAATTTATTTAATTCTCTCTTATCTGACATATTTTTTGAGAACTGATCTACTATGTATGCTTGTCATTATAGTTTGCAAATTTTGTTATTTGTCCAACTTATTCGAACGTAAATGCTTTAAAATTTCGTTGTCTCTTTAATTTTTGATAATCATCACAGGTGGAGAAGCCTCTTAACTAATTTTTTATTATTTAAATGGTTCATAAGAAATTTCATATACTTCCAATATTTTTAGCAGCTTATTTGAAACATCACTTTCTGAGACATCATCCAACTTATTATGAAAAAAATTTGTTTTATTAAATCTCTTTCTACCTCGTCACCACCTAGCTTGTGAGTAGTGAACATAACCCGATCCTCTTCATCCTCCCACTCCTCGACCTTGACCTTGACCTTGCCCCACCCCTCTTTGGCCCCGCCCACATGTCCTTGTCATTGACCTTGAAAGTGCACGTGTGCTTTGGCCTTGACCTTGTGTTCAAGGTTGTGTGTGACCTTGACCTTGACCTTGGTCGAGACGCCCTTGACTTTGTTGGAGGCCATCTTGGGTGTGTGACCTTGAAGTAGTTATTTGTGCATTGTAATAGTGTGGGATGATCTTGAAATGATTTTGACCTTGCAAATTGTTCTATAAATTGTGTGAGTCTATTTGCATTCATTCAGCGTGAAATGTCAGATACGGAACTATCTAAAAAAAAAAATTATAGAGCAAGTCGGCAGAGTAATTTGTTTATATCAGAGTAATTTAAAAAGTTTGTGTGATTTTGAAGAGAAGGATCTAGCATTTTTTCCTCTCGAATATTTAAAAACTTGCGTTGATACGCTGAGTTTACGGCAAATTTGGGATAAGCTGCCAGCGCCATATCGGTGTGACAAGGAACTACAGTTAAGCTTACCCTGTTATATTCACTATGAACAAATATATCGTCATTATATAGATGGGCCACCACCAGCAATAAAAAAGTGTCGTGAATGTAAAAATGAGTGAATAATATGAATAGTGCTTTGCAAGAGACAGTAAAAAAATTGGGCGATGAGTTCACTGAAACGGCTAGTAATTATTTCAATGATGCAATGAAAAGTCGAGCAGAATGGGCGTCGCGCTATTGTCGTTTGGCTTATGAATATGAAAAGGATGCGAATGCATGTCGTAAATATTGCAGCAAAACAATAAATTTACAAGACTTTGTTCGTGAAATAAAAAAGTTGGGGTTTAGTGACTGTTTGGAAAAACTGATTAGGTTCATTGCAGATCCGGTTGTGTTAGATGAAATTAGAGTGTAGGACTTAAGTTTAACGTAGTAGTAGTTAATATGGAAAGTTTAGTGCGAGAAATGCACGAAGAATTTCTAATTTCTGCAGCCTGTTCGGAATTTTACGCATATGAAATGCAAGATTCGGAGGCTCAGGATTTTAGTGTATTTTTTAAGTATATGGACCATGCCGAAGTGTGTCTTTTAGCGAGTATAGTTTGTAAGAATTTTCTAAGAAATAAAAACAAACAATTATTATTGAACAAATTAAGAAAATTAGGTTTAGGTGATAATGTTACACGTATAGAAGAATGGCAGAAAAAAATCAATCAATAAAGTACATAAAATGTAGTTATTTGTTTCATTATATTTTGTCCTTGAAGTTATCCTTATACCAATTTAAATGTGTGACGTCATTTGACCTTGAATACTCCTCCCACTATTTCTATCGTTAAGCTACCCCCACCATTGTTACAATTCGACCTTGAAAACTCACTATAAAGGTTAGTGGGAAAAGAAGTGACTTCAAACAGTCACAGATATCAGTGGCATAAACATCAAATATTGTGTTCGTGTAGTGTTCTGAAAGTGCTTTTATATTCACGGTAATTTTTGGATTTATATACCATTTTTTCAATAATGAGTATTGCAAAAGAAACTCTAGATGAAATTAATGAAATGTTCAGCAAAGATTTCGAGGTTTTAGAGAGAAAAAAGGTTATCGAAATGATTGTAGGCAAAGTGTATAAAATTGTAAAGATGGTTTCAATGACTACACGATTTGGTAAAACTCTTTTAGTGGCTTTACACGATGACGGTGATAATAGCACATTTGAGGCTTTTTTGCCAAAACGTGTGGCCGAAACACTATCTGACGATATTGTAGATATTATGAGTAAAACTAAAGGTAAATACACTCTAACTTATTTGGGGCAGGGCACTAGAGTTTTTGGAAACAATACTCGAACATTATTACGTTTTGGCTCATTGGAGTAAATTGTATGTAAATTGTTTGAAAAAAAATAATGTAATTAAATTTAAAATATAGTCGCACATGTCAGAATACTTACGCGTGTTCATTATTTCTGTTAAAGATGTCTGCTGATGCGACGACGACGACCGCCAACGAATGTGTAGATAGATACATATTTTGGTTGGGGAGAGAATTAAGAAATATGGCTCACGATATGTTAGATAGCGTAAATGATTGGTCGCATATTGATGCAACCAAAGATCAATATAAGAACGAGATCAGGGATGCAATCAATTTTATGGCTGGGGCACACTTGTGCGACAAATTTTTATATGGTTCCATAGACATGGATACATTTTGTGCTGAAATGGTTGAAGAAGAATTAAAAGAATACCTCGTCATTATTCCACATTTACCAGGTGAGCTTGCTGCAAAATATGAATTGGTTTCTGCAACAGCAACAGCCCAAGACGTTGACGATCGAAATAGTGTCGGATGGGATAGAATTTTGAGCAACGAAAATGAAGACATGGAAAATTAATTTTTTATAATTTTTGTATTTGTGCAATTAAATAACTGTAAATAAATATCAGTTACAATCACAGTTTTGTTTTATTTCTTTTATAAACATACCAACCCAGTAGATAGATCATAGTCAGTGTTTCTTTTTCTCAGCTGAAATATTTAATATAAGTAGGGCAAATAAAAATAAAATAGTTTAGTAAAGATTGAAAATGAGTCGAGGAAACAACACAATTGATAAATTTGGTCGTCAGAAATGTAATGAAAAATATCATATATTATCTGGGCCACAAGGGATTGGTTTTAAACTTACAGCGGATGGGCAGTATGATATGGGTGGAAAAATCATAACCAACTTAGGCGAACCTAAAGATGATGACGATGCTGTGACAAAACACTTTGTTAATAGAAAGTTTTACAATTTTGCAGTTGTAATATGTGACATATTTAACAAGGATGTCCTCCCCATGATATACAAAAATAATAGTGAGGTTAAAACAAAAATTGAAGTTATGCAGAAAATACTCTATCATCAGCCTTTAAATGACTCATTAAGCGCACTGTCGTACGGCTCGACTTCAAAAAAAATCTAAAAAAGGGAAAGCATTGTAAAGAATAGGGGAACGCACTCCGAGTGGCATAGCCTTCAAGATAACGTCGTAGTCTTCGGTGAATTGGACCTTCCCTCCAAGAATATTGAAATGTTATTTATGTGTATGATGTTTTATTGTCATTGTTTTTAATGATGAAGATTGAAATAAAAAACTTTATTTTACAATATATTGTTTATTTATTTTACATTTTAAATTAAAATTATAGTCATACAATATGTTATTTAAACAATATTAGCTTTATCTATCCAAGAGTTGAAGTGGTTGGGAAATCCTAGCCATTTGACAAATAATTGATCGGTGTGATTTTTCTTGCGTTGTCTAAGGACCTTTTCTACTAGATAAACGTCAGGACTGCTTGTTTTTTGTAGTTCTGATTCGTAAAAACACTCTCTTATAGGCTGACCTTCTAACGATTCCAGCAAGTAAGTTGATGGATTTGTAACGTTAACTTTTACAACTTTAAACAATTCGGTTGACCAAGAGGGCATATATCCTTTCTCGAATAAGCTTTTGTACTTGCTAATACGCACAATGTCACCCATGGAAAACTTAAATTTTTTAGGTACAATTTTTAAATAATCGTATGCTTTAATTTGTGTTTTTTCTTGCACGTCTGCAGGCTTCATTCCAATGGTGCGATGTTTCGAATGGTTATAGGTTTTTGTTACTGCCGATAATATATGTATCCATTTGTAAGATCCTCTTGTCGAGAACTGTTTATATAAATTATTTTTTAAAGTCCTTATGACTCGCTCAACAATTGCAGCTTTCTTTGTGCTGTAAGTGGAATAATGATTTATATTATATTTTTTCATGAGGGCTTGAAAGTTTGTATTATAGAACTCCTTTCCTTGATCACTTTGCAGATTTGTTGGTGTATATGATGCCTCTTCAATGATGCTTTTCATCGCATTAGTAACTTCTATACCAGTCTTGTTTTTTATGGCTTTGGTATAGACAAATTTAGAGTAACAATTTAAACAGACCAAAATATAACGATAACCATCGTTTTCATCAGCATACTGTTGCATTTCAGCCAAATCAATTTACCACAAATCTCTGTATCCTTTTATTATCGTG
Source organism: Diaprepes abbreviatus (assembly GCA_034092305.1). Classification (NCBI taxonomy): domain Eukaryota; kingdom Metazoa; phylum Arthropoda; class Insecta; order Coleoptera; family Curculionidae; genus Diaprepes; species Diaprepes abbreviatus. The sequence continues at coordinate 5,039,232 of JASJET010000022.1, forward strand.
CGCCGTCTTACAAAATTTTTTCTAGCCGTTCTATGTAATTCATTAACAATCTTGATTTTTTCTAGACTGGGCTCCATATTATTAGTAATATTAAAGGTTTCAGATCGAAGGAAGAACTGAATAATATCATTAAATATTGAGCTTAATATATTATATCTTCTTCTCGTAATTCCTCTATGATTGACATAATTTCATTTTCGTGTCCAGTGTGACCGGCCATTTTGGAACTCCACAACAAACGTAAACGATCCACCAACTCTTTAGCTTTGTTCCAGTAGACATATTGAAATTTTTTCGGAGATAATTTCTTTTTTGTGGGTAACTGTAGTTTTTCCTAGAGATTCTTTCTTGTAATAGTACCACCTAATTTTGTGCCCATTATCAGAGGTTTAATAATTCGTAAATATTTGTTCCATCTGGTCTCCCGTAAACCATCACTTTTTTTAAAATTGTTGTAGACAGCACTCGTTGATTCCAAAATTTCCTTGTACGTTGAAAGTACATTATCACTTAATTGTTGTTCCTTGCCTACACTTGGGGGTGTTTTAAGAAATAACAAATCATAAAGTGCCGGTGATCCACCATATTCTGCAATATTTTTCCCTTTTTTGTATAAGATAATATTTCCATTTCGAAAACGCACCTCTAAATTACCAATAAAATTTTTGTTATAATCTGTTTTTGAACCAAAACGTACACCATATACAGTATCGTATAGAGATGGTTTTGAACGTAATCCTTTCAGGTGTGCGTTTAAAGTATCGGAAGTTGTGGTGTCAGCGGATGCGAGAGATGTATTAGCTGATGTCGAGGGTGTATCAAACACCGATTGGCTAATATCTTCTTTTGAAATGCGATGCTGCTGCTGCTGCTGAATAGGTGTGGAGGTTTGAAAGGAATGTGTAGGTTGGGGAAAACCTGATATTTGAGTCGACTGCACTGATGTACTGGGACTATGTGACTTTGTAGCTGGATAATGTTGTTGTTGTTGTTGCTGCTGCTGACGTTGCTTGACCACATGAGATATAGTTGTCAACGGCTTAGAAATGGGTTCATAAAACTTTTCCAATTCCACAACATGAAATTCTTTAGCCGCTTTAATTTGTTTAAATTTTTTTCTGACGGCATTGGTAGCTTCAACTTTTAATGTGGACGAAAGCAACAATAAGTTTGCCTACATGAAGGAGGGTTACACCACCGAGCCGATACAATTGCAGATTCCACCTGGGGCCTATGAAATAGATGAGATAGGTAAAGCTATGTCGGAGGCTTTGAGGATTTCAACTGAAGAAAAGAACGATGGAATCTTTTACTTGGTCGCTAATAATAATACGCTGAAATGTGAACTGAAATCCCAATATACTATAGATTTCCGTGGAGAGGCGAGTATCGGTAAAATGTTAGGATTTAATCATACAGTGTTAAAAAGAGACAAAAAGCACGAATCAACCGAGATGGTGGAAATAATGAAAGTACGCGTAGATTGTAATATAATTTCCGGAGCATATATGAATTCGGTGGAAGGTCATACCTTGTTCGAATTCGATATCGACGTGGAGCCCGGTTACAAAATCAGTAAAGAACCACAAAATAATATTTATATGCCGTTAATGCCGGCAGGACGTCAGTTTATCGACAACATTACTCTTCGCATCTTGGACGATAGCGGTGATCTAATCAATTTTCAAGGCGAGAAAATAATCGTGAAATTGGAACTGAAGAAACTTTCATAGAAATGGGTTTTTGCTTCAATCGTCAATTGTGTGTGCTGTCGACTAAGATGGGGGAACCGCCGAAACATAATAAAAGTAAAAGAAGAGTTAACGTCAAGGTTAGTCGTCGTCCAGACGTTAGATCACAAACATCTCAACAGTTATCTGCCGAAGACTATAAATTTTTAAAATCAATCGGTCTTAAAGTGCGATAATGATTTCCACCACCAGCGATAAAATAGAGGTTTTCTCCGAGACAATTCCATTATTAGTCTAGAAGAGCATACGTATAAACCATACGAATCTCCATCATTCAACAATTCGGATGAGGTCCGTATCCCCATTAATTTTCAAGATATTATACTGGATATCGCCGAAAGTTACATATATATCGAAGGAAAATTTAAAGCCATAGACGCAACGAAAAGATGTTTTTTTATCAAATAATGCCCTCGCATTTTTGTTCGATGAATTCCACAAAGACACTAAAGTGTACGCATTAGTTATTCACGACTCATTTTTTAGTTATAATGTATTAAACGGTTCGGTGACCAATAAATCTATATTTTAATGTATCGATTATATATAACACAAAATAATGTTCTTGAATCAATAAATTTGTAATGAGTGAAGTAGTAGTTTTATATTTATTTGAAACCCAACAAAAAAAAAAAAAAAAAAGCGGACGGAAAAGCCCGCTCTTTAAGAAAGGAGTACGGGAGTTTAGATAATAGTGGTTTATTAAGTGGAAAAAAGAGCTTAAATAACACAAGAAAAAATTTTTAAGGCAAAATATGAAAACAACGATTTAGAAAATTTGTAGGAAAGTAACGGTTAGGAATAGGGAAAAAAGTTATAAGAAAAAATTATAGAGGAAATCGAGTACTATCAGCAAGCATTTTTCTCGATAGTAAAAACGTAAAAAAAAAATTTCAAAAAAAAATTGAAAAATGGTGAATGCGCGCCAAAGTTGAAGTTTTATAGCAAAATAATATTAAGAAATTAGAAAGAGAATTTTTTTTCTACATATGGTAGTACTTTTCAAAATTCGAAAAGATGAAATTTCAAGAAAAGGGTTATAGTAAGTTAGTACTTTGGATTTTTTAAAGCGCTGTAGCTCGGGAACCGTTCAAGATAGAAAAAAAATAAAAGCACTTTAATTACCTAGAATTTTGAGGAGAATACAATAGTGAAAAAAAAATTTGAAAAATCTTAAAAATGAAAAAAATTTAGACGAAAAAATTGAAATTCTCGAGTTAGGAGGCTAGAGCGCCGAACGGGAGTATGTGGAAGTTGTAGGGGAGGTCATTAGGGTTTTTTTTTAGTGTGGTGCTTTCGCGCTAACGCGCTACGCACCACACACCTCCTCCACCCCCCCCCCTCACGACCCAATCCAGGGCGGGGAAGTTCATTTTTCTTAGTTTCAGAGCGATTGCGCGACTCCTTCACTATTTTTTCGCAATTTTGAAATATCGATTTTTTTTATTTGCGGTGACAGAAGTTCGGAAATTTTTTTTTTTTGGATTCTAGAGAAAATTTCCCACAATATATGTATTTTTCCAATTTTTTATCGTCAACCGTTACGACGCCAGAGCCCATCCAAAATGAGATGAAAAAATTTTTTTTATATTAGCGAATCGGGAAAAATAGTGTGATATACTTCAACTCTTCCTTATTACGATTCCGTCAAAACATTTTCAAAATTTTCCTTACCTTGTCTGAAAATAATTAAAATATATGCATAATTTGCATTTTTTGTAAATATGTAGCAGAGTAATGGTTAGAAATATCAAAAAAAATTATTTGAAAAAAATGTAGAGAAAGTCTAGTACTATATGCTAGAAAAGTGGAGGGGGGTAGTTTGTGTCCTTAACAGAGATACGGTGAGTTATAAAATCATATTATTCTCAAACTTATATAATGCATATATGCACTCCACCTTACCCCCTCCAACTTTTTGAATGTATATAGAGGCCGGTATTAGAATTATTTCATCATTACACATTCGACCGTCAAGATAGAAGATACACCAAAGAAGATCATTGGCATTGTCAGGCCATTCGTGCCTGGCAAACTATGCAAGTGTGAGGAGTGCGGGGGTACCGCACCAGGAGCAGCACCTTCGGCACCACCTGCAACACCGACACCACCAGCGACGGCGACGGTGCCGCCAATGAGAAGACCAAGGGCTGCACCTAGGTCGGTGTTAATATCGTTGGGTATTACTCCACGGTAGGCACCCCACCCTCCCCTCAGGCCCTTTTAGGGCCACAAAAACGGTCCTTTTCAGGACCACATTATATTTTGACCGTAGTTTATTAATCGTCACTTATAGGGCGAGATAGTCGTTTAACGACGATTTGTCTCGTAGCTTAAGTGCCAAGTTATATGCTTGAGAACCTATGAAAATGTTAACAGTCCAAACAACGTTTCTATTATTTTTTTTTGTAATGTATTATTCACAAAATGTTTAGAATTAGTCTTCTTGTCTAAACAAAAAAAAACAATTCTAATTCCTTATTTAAAGTTTTTGAAAAAATCAATAATTCTATAAGTTCTCACCAATACAGAACATTTAGAATCCGTTGGTGGGGTGGGGGTGGTTCTATTTATATGAGACTGGGCCAGTTACACAGTCATATATTCATCAACCCTCATACGATGAACATGTAGGAAGAAAGACCCGCCAGCAGAGGCTCATCCATCTTTAGTGATGACACCGTCGCCGACAACGTTGGAGACCTGCAAGTCTTCGACGACGACGAAGAGGTGGATTTTGAAATAGACGTCCTACGTTGGGACGACTTGGATGAGCCGATTCCGCTAGTGTATGACCACGATCCGGGTCTAGTGGAATTAAACGATGCGGGCGATTGGGTCTTACAAAGACTTGAAATTCCGTCGCCGCAGCCAGAACCGGACTCGACGGAAGATGCGGTGCTGGAAATTCCAGCATCACCAACACCCGACGACCCGCAGGGCCCCTGCGATTCGTCAAGCTGGTGGTCGACCAGCGAGGATGGGGCACCATAAGCCCCACACACTCCCTGGCCCTTTTTAAGGGCACACAACAACGGTCCTTTTCAGGACCACAAAATACTTTGATCGTAGTTTTAGTACATATTAGTACTTTGTTACTAATATTGTATGTATAGAATATACAATATTAGATACAAAGTATTAAAAGTTTAGGTGCTGGTGGAACCCAGCTAAATCGTTCGTTCGTATTTGAGTGCACAAACAACTTTTGGTCTCAATACGTAATACGACATTTGTTTTCACCCCCCACCATTAATTTGTCTCTATATATACGACCACCAATACTTATTACAATCATTTTAGTTCAACATGTCTGCGAGTGAACAACAACCTATCCAATGCCCTGTGGTAGATTCTACCACAGAGAATTGTCTCGAGTGCGAGTCGGACGATCCCAGATGGGATGAACTTTGGCGTTTCATCATCGAATATGCTGAGGACACCACCGCCGTTGATGATCACGGGCCGTGCGACTCCACAACACAATAAAGAGTCGCATGTTTTACTACCAAACGGTCCTTTTCAGGACCACAAAATACTTTGATCGTAGTTTTAGTTGGTTATAATACTTTGTAACCAATATTTTATGTTTTTTTTCATAAAAACATACAATATTGAGATGCAAAGTATTAAAAGTTCTGGCGACAGAACCTTAACTTCTTAAACCTAACCATGTTTTAGCATACTTGTAAATATTATCAAAACATATTTACAACTATTGCTATTGCGTAGTTTTAGTGGATTATTCACTCTTTTTTTATTACCTAATATTATATGGGACAGGGCCTATATGAAATAACACACAAAAATAAATTTTCAAGTCATTTTTATTCTCTTTATAAAATATAAAAATCTGATCAAAGACTTTTTTTTTATTAACTACAATATATATATATATATATATATATATATATATATATATATATATATATATATATATATATATTTACAAACTTAATACTATAAATTAAAAGCTAATACCTACAACTACCTAACACCTACCACATAATTTATTAAAGTCCTCTAATTGTCTTTTATACCGCGCAGATTCCATCTTTTTTAACTCTAATTGTCTTTCAAGTTCTAAAATGTCACTGTCACACGCACTCACTTTTTTCACTAAGTGTTTTTTCATTCGATAAATGTCTGTTAATTTGCTCTTCTGAGAGTTGGTGAAGTCTTCAACCCACTCCGGTTGCGATGTCTCGGAATATATTAAAGAAGAAGAAGCGGTTTCGTTTGGTGAAGACGACGATGACGACGACGACGACGACGAAGCAGCGGAAACTTCATCGCCTTCAAAACACCGCTTAAACTGCTTCTTCATAGGTTTCCGGCACCCCAATATCGGCGACAGTGGCGCTGGGGAAGACTTTACCTCCGACACTACTTCCTGCTCTACGCTGGCCGGTATTGGTGGCGTTGGTGGTGTTGGTCCATCGGGGCCTTCTATCACTTGCACTTCTACCGACAACGGCTCTTGTGGTGCTGTTTTCAGGAAGTCGGGTAATGGAACAGGGGTGGAGGGATGCTTAAAGTTAAACTTCTTCTTCTTTCCTTGTCCCACACCTTTAATCGCCGAATAAAAGGTTTTTTTATCGGCGATTTCCGACTTCCGCATAGTCAAAAGCTTTTTTAATTTAGAAGCTTTCGGAGAAGATTCCCTGTTAGGCCGCGATGGTTTTCGCACAACCACATCACTTATTACGTTGATCTTCGGCTCCTTCTCCTCCGTCCAACATTCGAGGAATTGCGCAGCCGACTGAACCAACTCTTCGTCGCGACCATCATTCAGGGCTCTGTCTTCGGCATCTTCTCGAATACCCCCGGACTTAACACTTCCAAGCCACTAATGTTATCCAACATGCCTTGTTGCGAACCGCAGCTCACGTCAAGAGCATCCAAAAGAGACCTTACACTTGATGACATCTTCGATATTACAACTCACACTATAACTTTATCTTAGTACTGTACTGTTTGGTGTTCTGACGAACTGTGAAGAGCTCGAGCCAGCAAGTCTGTTTTTATGCCCATTTCCCCCACTACACCACCTTTATTCCTTTTATTCGATGCATTAAGTATAATATTTAAACTTGTCAGATGCAAGGCCAAGACCAAGGCCGACGTAACCGGCAATACCAGGGTCGTTTTCAAGGTTGTAATTTTCATGGATTTTTTTTTGTCCCTGTCAAGGTTATTTTAAAGAAACATATAAATATAGTACTAAACTTGTCAGATGCGAGGCCAAGGCCAAGGTCAATATCAGGGTCGTTTTCGAGGTTGTAATTTTCAAGGATTTTTTTTTTTGGTCCTGTCAAGTTTATTTTAAAAAGTAATACATAAATAGAGTACAGCGATTGAAAAGTACAACATATTTAAACATCATGTTGCCAACTGATGAACAACCTAGTGAAGCAGCCAAAACATACAGTCATATACCAAAAGCTTTTTATTTAACTTGTCATCATTGTAAAAGACTAGGTATCTGCTGGCGAAATGATCTTACGTACGACTTCAACTACATTGACCTTTTCAGGGTTAAATTTGTACAATGCGGCTTTTGTGGACTAGTTTACTACCAGTTCAAGGACATTAATGAACGTGCCATCCAGAGAAGAAATTGGGTCATAGAAGAAGCTTACCTGTACAGAAGAAATTAACATGTATTTTATTTCTTAATTTTTAATTTTTTTGTTTGTTATATTTTTTATTTTTTTTTTAATAAAATGTAAACTCAATCTTTTGTTATATTTTAATTTTTTTTTTAATAAAACAATAGTAAAATGAATCTGTATGTGTATTTATTAAACATCACCTAAAATACGTTTTGCAATCTATATTTTTCTGCAGAGTCCGTTTATTAATGAAATAGAACCATATATTAGGGTGAAATCTAATGGTTTCAAATCAGTCTCACATAACAATGTCAGAAGTAAACACTATTGATAAGTTCGGTCGCAAAAGAAAATTTAAGGATTTTAACTTTATGCGAGGTCCTTCAGGAATAGGTTTTAAACTTACACCTAATGGAGATTACGACATGGGAAGCAAAAGATTGTGCTATTTAGCAGAACCTCTTGAAGGAGACGATGCGACCACACGAAATTATGTTGATAATAACCTTGCTCAGTGTGTGCAAGATACGCAGAAAGCTTTACATGACTCAACAATTGTTATTAAAGATATATTCAGAAACCAACTTGAAGGTTACGTACGCAAGAAATTAATTGAAACCGGTCAAGAACTTAGAGGATACATTGATGATACTGTTATTGCAATACATGAACTCAGGCAAGACGAACTGCGTGATGAACTTAACTCTAGAATGTTGAAAATTGAAAAGACTATGGAGGATCTTGTCAGCAAACCTGTTTCACATTAAACACTTACTCGTAGACCTGTGCGTTTAATTTACTATTAGACAAATTTTTCAACAATAACTTTTACAGTTTGTTATTTGTCGACACTTCATTATATTTATAATTTTAAAATAAAGGTTCAATAAAAAAGCAATCAAGTAATGAATACATGTTTTTTATTTAAAAAAAAAAAAAATTACAATACTATCGTTACATATTAATGTTGTATGTTTAATAGAAATAATAAAAACAATACAAATAATGAAATATGGATTTTCCAGATTACGTGCTGTCCTGACTTAGAAATGATTCCAACACGGTGATTAAATTTGCTAAGTTTTCTTCCGGGTCTGTTTTGTAAAAATCTATGTCTGCATGCCCCCAAAGTAGAGTTTTGGTTGAACTGGGAATTACATAACGTTTATCATCGCTATGTGACAATGCTACTTTATTTATTATGTTGGTATAAATGTTATGTAATTCACTTCTAAATGTCTTCATCTTTCTTAATATCAAACCACCCCGTTCAACAATTCTTTGGTAGTCTTCCTGATGAAGGTCTTTCTCGATAACACATTTTTTGATACCTTTGGCTTTTTTTAATTCATTATTAATGGACTTTACATAATAAGCCTTCGCGCCGGTACCATAAAAACTTATTATCGGATCACCAGGAAACTCATCTTTCATTCTACCAACTACAGAATTACTTTTAATTATGTTGAAATTATTAATTTCGGGGTAATTTGATGTATCAAATTTTTCGGGGTTTTCTGATATAGTTCGATAAAAGTTTTCCGTATACACTTTTAATATAAGCGAGTCAGTATCGGTGTAAAGTAACGAAGCATCATCACCAAACTTGGATTTAATAAAATTATAATAAAAATCGTATATTACAGTCTTTGATATATCTAATATGGAAAAACCGATATAAATTGGTTTATTGTACAATATTTTAACTTTATTCATATGTATAGCAACAAAGTTCTCGGTAAATATCGAGCTACTATTGAAATTGGGGCGGGATATTAGTGCTCTAGCTCCATTTCTGCCTACACTGTTATCCCAATGTGTTACTAATTTTATATCCTTTCGATTTTCCACATTTTCCATAGTTTTACCAAGTATCGCGTTATTTTTTAATTTAAAAATGTCCTTCGCAAATTTTGTGGTGGCCTTGTTACGTAAATTGGTATTAAAATCAATATATGATTTTAGCCATTTTGATTGCTTAAACTGTAATACTCGATGGGTTTGCATTACCACTAAGCCGTTGGCGATGGCTTGTTTTAAAGTTCTATAGTGTACAATGTATTTTTTTTATCTTGTAAATTAGGAATTAATTTCGGTAATTTAGCGTTTTCTGTTGGCGGTATAATATTTTCTACTAGAAATGGAAGATCAGAATGTGCATCATGCAACTCAGTCGGATAATGCACATCCACTTCCAAAACGTAGCCATGTAAACTATCATCACCAACAGCCATAATATTTAAATCCAGAATTTCGCGCTCGCTTAACCATCGAAAACCACCATATGGTAATGCTTGTGACATACTATGACCATATAGATTTGTAGCATCAAGGTATGTTATAAATGAAGAAGGTTTTGTTGGGTCATAGTCTGGTAAAAAAATATTATTAGCGATGTGCTTCCTTTCTGTACACTGGCTTATGCCGCCGCGTATACCTTTCTTAAAAAAATGTATCATGTCTATATCAGTTAAGAGCTCTAACTCTACCTTAGTCATACGTAGCATACAATCAAATGATAAACTTGGAAGGGTATAGTAATGTGCTGGATCAAGTTTATCGAATTTTAAACAATTATTCCGAAATTGCTCAAAAACATCACACAATAGCAACACATCTGATTTTAAATACACGTCCGAATAGTCCCCCAAAGTTTTACACCCAAACAAGCGCCATACTTCTTTTGCTCTCCTATAGCTTTCATCGCTAATATGTTCTTCCCGTAAATTATCATAAAATTGATCTTTACTTGGAAGACATGTATTTTCCATTTTTTCTATAGAGTCAATAAAGCTATAGGGAAAAACACCCTTTTGACGCATCAAATTAAATTGATTGATATTTGAAAAATGTTTCCGCGTTTCAATAAAATCGTCGTCGTTTAAACCGCTGCCTAAATTTTCTAAAGACGTTGACAGAAATTTAAAACTATCAATAAATCGCAACTTTAAATATTTCCTCTTGACTTTTCCACATTTACTATCAAAATAATCGTGCACATAAATGCTTTTGGTAAATGATATGTACTTTTCCTTACTTTGAGCCAAAACACCAATTTTATCCCCATATTTACATAACTCTTTTATAAATAAATGGCTGTCGTAGCCGCTTAAGTTATGAAATATGATAGGGATAAAATAGGGTAATTTATAATTTAAATTACAAACGGAATGTGCAGCACCAAATCTTTTTGCACCAGTTATGTGACAGTGGTCTCGTACTTTAATCTCACCCTCTTCAAAAGAGCCTTCACATATACCACATTTTTTAGCATCATTAAACTCCCCTTTTTCTTCAGGCGTTAACGGTTTCATAGGCTTAATGTCTTTTAAATATGTGTTGTATAGAGCCCTTAAATCACACTCGATACTATCCACAAAGACTTGAGCTGCATTATTCCCCCGAAATAACTCAAATTTCGAAAGTGAGTCGTCAAAAGAGCATTTAATTAAATAAGCAAAAGAATATGGTTCATGTTTAAAACTTTTTACAGTGTAAGAATTTTGTGGGTTTGGTTGTACCGTTTCAACGGGTTTTAAAACAGATTCGAAATCTGCATAAACCACGAATGGAACGCGCATTTGCTTTTCTATACCCTCGAATTTTAAAATATTTTCCGGTACACTCTTTCCAAATTTATCGATTTTTAAATCCACTGAGGGTGTTTGCGTGAAAATGTGGTTACAATCGTAGCTTTGATGTAAAGTTAAAGCTGACGGTGTACTAAAATAAATAAGGCAACCATCACAGAAATATATTTTATGTTGTTGACAACTAATTTGACTTGAAACTAAACGTGATAAATCCCGAATCCAACAATAATGACTCTTTGAACAAGTCGTATCACAAAAATGTTCACCGCCATCTTTACTACTACAGTCTTTTGTAATTAACAATAAATTTACATGTCTATCCAACTTTTTTGACGCATACCTCAGTGGACCAATAACTTCATGTATTAGTTCATTATTTTCATATTTAGATTCCAGACCGTATACGTTAATTGATATGTTGTTCATTTCCTCAAATTTTTTAATGTCACGTAATTTTACTGGAAAATCTATACCTGTTAAATTTAGCACTCTAGAAAAATGGGGGTAGGATGTCTTCTGTGAAGGCGCTGCTGTTGGAGGAAACAATGCTGATGTTACAGCCCACGCAAAGCAAAATTCGTCCTGGTTAATCACATTGAAGACAGCTCCTTTCTTTTCAATAGAACACGGCAACTTGATGTATGATGAGCCGCCCATAGGCATATACTTGTTGATACCAACTTCCAAGTATAAAATTCGCACAAGAGCCCATCCTATAACAAGAAAAATAATATATAAAAATCAGTTTAATATATCGGGTTTTGATTTTTCCATACCTGAATCTTTCTCCTGGAACTCTGTCGCCTGCGTTTTTATTAATTCGGTGAAAGAATGGTAAACGGCATCCAAATCACTTTCTACACTAATTATTTGATTAGCAGTGTTGAAGGATTTTTCACTGAATATTTCTTGTGATGGAAGCATGTACTCGCCAACAGCTGTCATGTTAACTTTTAAAGCATGATGCACACGCAATAAATTATTAACAAGTTCCACCACCTTGGATTTAATGTCTGCAAAGAACATTACGTAATCGGAATGCTCCATATCACTGCTAACCCGATAGGTTGCAATTCTCCTTTTGAAGGCACATTCAACGAGTTGCACACCATGACATACCGGCAAACATGAATTATTTTTATGTTGTTGTGTTCGTTTATGCGCTGACATATGATTTATTGGAACATCTACATTACATGTAGCGCAATTAATTACCGGAATCGTCGATGTATACTCTTCAATTCGGAGCCGTTTTCCTCCAGGCACTTCATTAAATCTCGCCGCACACGATTCTCTTTGATGACGTCTCATATTATAACTATTAGTAAACTTAGAACCGCAATTTTCACAAACATATGCCATGATTTGTCAAATATTAACACATGTACTACCTATACAAGTCAGAGCCAACTGATGAATGAAACTGCCCCATACCTTATATAAAACCATTCAAGGTCACCCCAAACCACGTAACATATCTTCAAGGTCACACAGCCAAGATGAGCTCCAACAAAGTCAAGGTCGCCTCGACCAAGGTCAAGGTCAAGGTCACGCACACAACCTTGAACACAAGGTCAAGGCCAAAGCACACGTGCACTTTCAAGGTCAATGGCAAGGACATGTGGGCGGGGCCAAAGAGGGATGGGGCAAGGTCAAGGTCAAGGTCGAGGAGTGGGGGATGAAGAGGATCGGGTTATGTTCACTACTCTTGTGAAAAGAGCAAGGATCAACACTATGTCATTACAGGGGCGAACCCAGCCTCTCTCTTTGGGGGGGGGGGGGGCGGTGATATCACAAAAGTACGAAAGCGATAGCAGGTTGTCGGCGCGGGGGGGGGGGGGGGGACACCAGCCACATTCCCATTTCTAATGTAGAAAGCAGGGTGGATCGGGTCAATTTTTCTGAATTTCAAGCTCTTGGAGAGTGGGGGGGGGGGCGATCACAAGAAAAAGCAAGATGCCGACCGGGGGGAGGATGCGAGCAGCATACACATTCCTAGTATAAGAGGCAGAATCGGATCTATTTTCCTGAATTAAATGCACTTGGTGAGGGGGCTATCGCCAGAAAAACAAGGTTGTCAACGGGGGGGAGGGGAGTGTCAGCAGCATACATATTCCTAATATAAAATGCAGAATCGGTTCTATTTTCCTGAACTCAAAGGTTTTGGGAAGATGAGGGGCGATCGCAAGCATACACATTCCTATACTCTATTCAAGAACTAGAGAGAGTAATAATGTTACCGAAACCTCCAACGTACCTGCTCCAGTGCGCAGGTAACTGAGGACTGTCGTAAATCTAATTATATTTAATTATATTTAAATATTATTAGCTTTTATAAATTTACTGCAGCCATAAAATTTCTGATAGTTCAATTTAATTTCTGTCAGTGAGCAAAGTACCTCTTACTGATTTATCTTGTTTGTGCTTGTTTTATATATATTATTTGAGATTAGTGAGATACCCAAAAGATATGGCTTCCACATCTATATTTATTCCAAAATCGTTAAACCAGGGCATTTTTCCTCAACGAAAAACTTATTACGATGAATGTTTATGAAGGCTTAAGATATCAGTATCTCGATAATAATGTTAAAAGCTCTATTGAGATGTATTCCAATATGACAGCAGTTGGAAAATCTACTATGTACCGAATACTGAAGGAGAAAAAAAACGACTGAAATTGTTAGTACTCCCAAGCTACATTCGATCACACAAACTGTAATCAAAGAAGTTATACATACATTTTATTATAAGAAGCAGATCCCAACCGTCAACAAAATTCTAACGAAAATCAACGAAAATCGGGATTTACCTGACACTAAAAGAACTGAGCTCTGGAAATTGCTCAGGGAACTTGATTTTTGCTGTGAAAAACGAGATAGGAAATCTGTTCTTATAGATCGTCCGGAAAATGTCCGTTGGAGAAGGAAATATCTCTCTCAAGTAAAAGGTAGAGTTGCTAGAAATAACACAACTTACAAAATTAGTAATTTAACTGAACTTTTGAAAGATTTTTTTGAATAAAGTTAGTGCAGAAAATTGGGAAGAATCCAGATTAAAAGAATAAAAGAAAATGGGGAAACTCGATCTCATTATCGGTGAGATGGAGGAACCAATTATAATTAATTTGAGCGAAGATAGCTTTACTGACTTTGATTACAAATTAGGTACGTAATGTTTACCAGCGTAAACACAATTTATTATTTAAATTATCTGTGACATATAAAAATGAATTACATTTGAATCCCTTTTTAGTGTTTAATTTTAATTCTGCAGATGGTTTAAGAAATAAATAAACTAAAACGTCAAATATCCTAAAAATGTTTTTAATTAATAATAAAATGACCGATAGCTCCAAAAAAATTTTAATATTATATGGAGTTAACTTCTTGTATTTTTGACAATGGGTATTTTGTAAATATTTAAATTATAACTTAGAATTTTTTGAGAGAAAAAGGCTACGTTTTAGTCTGAATGTACCTAAAACGGATTCTATGCCAAAATTAAAAATAATAAAAATACTGTTGTGATTTTTGTTAAATATGTCAAAATTATCTATATTTTCTAATGTATGTGAATTATTAAGAAGTCATAAGAAAGAAAATAATATAAAAACTTTTTATTTTAAGTTTTTAACCGAAATAATATTCTATGCTATAAATAGTGATAAAATAATCCTCTTTCCGACGCCTATGATAAGGATTAAGATCCTTTTTAACACTTCACATCCAAATATCTATTGTTATCCTATCCAAATAGTCCGGTATTATAGACCGGTATTTTTGATTATAAAATTTCTAACCCATTCCTATGAAAAATATATGTGTCTAACAAATTTTGCCAAATACATCGAAATAAAGAACACAGGTAGTTTGCGAAGAAAAGAAAGGGTAAAAAATGATTTATTACTCTTTCTAGTTCTTGAATAAACTATAGTATAAGAGGCAAAATCGGGTCTATTTTCCTGAACTCAAAGCTCTTGGGGGGGGGGATCGCCCCCACCGCCCCCCCCTTGGATCCGCGCCTGTGTCATTAAGCCAAAAAATAAAAATGAATGTTAAGGAAGCATACGCATATAGTATCACGATATTTCAGAACATAGTATTATACAAAATACACAAGGAAAAGCAAACGAGATGTAAAGCGAAAATAAGTCGTATTCGTGGGTATTTAATAGTGACTAACTGGACTATGGCACCGCCTAGTATAACAGAGTACGTGAGCCCGAAGAATTTTGTTCTTTTTTCTTTTTTTTTTAACTAATATTCCAATTATTTTAAAAATGATCTTTTCGTTTTTTATTCTTCTTCCACTTTTCGTTCGCCTTGCGTCGACCAGTTTTTTTAATACTAGTGGTGAATGGTGAAATGGTGGCCCAGTATATACAACACTTATATGGTTGTTCAACGTTTATAAAGTTTGATATTATTTTCTCATAAAGCAGAACTTTTTATAGAGAGTAATTTGTAAAATGAATATTACAAACGTTTCGTTTTCCATATGTTAATAAATTTTAAATACAAATTCTTTCGAGACAGAAATTTAGTAATTAACGTTTAAATGGTTGGGTATTAACATAAAACAAAAAAAAACTGGGGTTAAATAAGCAAATCAAAGAAAAAAGATTTATAAATAAGAGATGTGAAAAGTTGTTCGGAAAGTATTATCAAAAGTAAAAGACCAACAGCTGAAACATACATTTATAAAATATTAGAAATTATGTACTTAGAGCTATTAATACAAAATTGTCTTTAAAATTAAGAGTTAGGAACTGTTCAGAATCGAATATTTCACAAAATTACCAAATGAAGATTGTAATTTAATTGAAGGGTACTGATTACAGATATATCAAGAAAATAGTAGTAACGGAACAGAAAGTCTTATATAAGAATACATTCTATTTTAGGAGAACAACATGAAAATCAAATAAATCTGGTTACACTATGTAAATAAGTCTCGACTGAAATCAAAAGGAATCAGATGGAAAATTTAGAAGATGTAAGTTGAGAGATATATTAAGTTCAAGAGATTTATTATAATTTATTTCCTATCACCATGAAATTTCAAAAGTATTAAAACAAAATGTAATGTTAAATCTTTATGCGATTATGTTAAGATATTTAAAGATGATATTCAATTAAAATTAGATATAAGTATTGTTTTATTTTTTCTCGGCAATATACTTGTGTATATTATCTATTTATTAAACCTATTTTGTATCGACCAAATTAAATAATTAACTCTGCATAACGTTGTCTAATCCCACGCTATCTGTGCTTTATGTCAAAAAACCTTTAAATTTAATGAATCGTGGAATAAGTTGATCCAGGCTCTTACTATTCTATCCCCAACATCCTCAGTTACGGCAAAAAACTAATTTGGAATTTCTGAAATTTCATAAAGTAATGGTTGTAATGTGTCAAGGAATATTATTTTGTTGAAAAATGAGTTATAATTAATTTCATTTAATACAGCTTTCATCTGTAACTAAATTTAGCTAAGATATATCGAATCTATGGCAGCGTCTCTGTAAAATCTGGACAGATCTGGAAAAGCAATATTTTAATTTTTTTTTATTACCCAATAACTTTTTTAAACACCTCAGACATAAACTACAATGAAGTTAGTTTTAAGTCTTATATCCTAAAAAACTTGAAAGTTAAGATTTATTAGGTACCAGAAAAAATAACTCTAAAACAGTAGCTTTTCGTGTTTTGTCGATAAAACAGTTGTTCAACGGCTGATTTCGCTTTAGATTAGTGGTGTGGAAATAAAATGAAAAAATAAAAAAGAAAAGCATTTGTTTACTTAAATTACTTAGAGTCATAAAAATGAATGCTAATATAAGAGAAAATATTCTTGACAATTTACATTGTTAACCCAAACTATATTATATACAATCATTATGAATGAGAATAAATTAAATGATTAACTTAAAATGCAATTAAAAATGCCTTATATATAATCGGTAGATTCATTAAAGACAGATTAAAATATTATCAAGTAATTCAAAAAGACCACACAACGAGACCTCGTTCTGTCGATATGTAATTCTACTGAGGGAATTCGTTGTTGTAAATTGATCTTTACGCCAACAATGCAAGCATTTGTCGTGTCGCATATTGCTTCAAAAGTACCGAGGAATGGCAACAAAGGCTTGCGAACAAAGTAAGTTACAAGTTATTTTGCTGAACTCTTCTCTTTATTAGTCGTGTTTGCAGCAGCACTAAAAACGCAACCAGCGAATATTATTAGCCAAATGATTGCACTATTGTAGTATTGGCAATATTGGCCTTTTCCTAACATAATATAAGATATAGTACTAATTCATTATTTTGATATTTCAATATTTTTCTGGAGAGCTATGAATGGTAATGGTCCAAAAGTGGAACGAGTGTTTTCATTTCTATCTGAAATCACTGTCAGTTTAGATATTAGTGCCAAAAAGTGACCTCTATACTTTAGAGCGGCATGTTCTATGTAGATGTATTTTAGCTATCTTTCTTCACATGATATGGCAGTTTCTACAACTTTGTTAGTTGGTCTAACTCTTACTAAGCGATTCGATGAAAGAATTCTGTCGTATCTTTCCTGCTTTTTTCTTTACTTGTAGCTTGAGAAAAAGTAGTTAACGCGCGATCCTAATGAGATCCTATAACCTGAATAAGTCTCAACAAGGACGAAATAATACCGTTATAACCTTCTGAATCCAAAGTTTTTCCATTATTTTAAAATTCGCGGGACTTGCTAAAACCATGGAAATGCTGAATGTCAATCTATGTATGCCGTAATTTTTTTTAATAGTTTTTCGTTCTTTTCAAATAGAATAATTGAAATTTTGTGAATGTTTGTTTAAACTTTCAAGTTTTTACTTACTGAGTTTTAAAATATTTAACAAATATACTTTTTTTAATTTAGAAAGAAAAATATATTTTTTTCTATTTGTTAATAAACATTATTTACAATTTACTTATTGTATCATTAAATAATTTTTATATAGGAGCAACCAAGAGTAAGATCTTCGAAATTGGATCAAAATGATACAGTTGAAAAACTATTGTTACAGTTGTTAGTTTAAACCCTTAGCTAAGAGCTTTAATTTATTTTGGTATTAAGTTCACGCTGCACAAAAAGTCACGTTTGTTTTTTTTTAAACATATTCCTTTTTTTTTTAACTTCAGCAATAGAAATTCCTCTCAAAATTATTTACTAGCTTCTAAATGCCTTATATAATTTTGTTTAATACGCTCCAATATGATTGTGTGCGTGTTATTACCAAATATATTATGCTGTATTTAGTAAATTTATGCCACAATTTCTCACTCATCTGCTTTTTCTAGTTTAGTCCCAGGACCACCATAATTATAATAAAAAAAGGGTGTTGCTTAAAATATCTATTTTAATTTACACCATTGCGTTTTGGGCGTGCTGGTCTTTGTTCACAGGTAATAATTAAATTAGATCAAAAATTAAATTGATTATTTTCACACACAATATGCCTGTCATGCAATTTTATTTTAGAAATAGTTAATATTTTTAATGTTGATACTCTTTTTAATTAGCTATTCCATTTGGAGAAAAACTTATAAAGATGCAAATACATTACAAATAGAAATAGCTTAGGTTTTCTGTGCTAATATGAAAGATTTTGCAAACGATTTTTAGTATTATATGCATTATTTATTTCTTTTCACACTACATACTTGTGAGTTTGAACCTTATTCACTAAAGAGTGGTAATTTTCACAGTTGTTAGCTCCTTGTTGGTTTGTTTTGAGCATTAGAGCGTCCTTTATTTATACCGTCTTTACAGCGTCATGAAATAAATATTTGATTTGATTACACCGACAACAAAGCGTCCATTTGAATATTTTATTAAACTGCACTAATAGTTGAGCATCCGGCGCTGTTGCCAAATTTTTTAAAAGTTTATTACTGTAGAATTATTATGATCTAGTAGGTAACCAAGAAAATTTATATATAACTTATACCACATTATTTTTAAAAATATGAAAATGCTTTCAGAAACCTTTTTTGATATGGTGTAAAAATTGACTTTAGGACTTATTTCTGCTTTAGTTTTTTGTTATCTACGTTCGTGCAATTAAAATATTTTGCCAACATTATTTTAAAGGTAATAAGCTGTGTGTTAAAAGTTTTTCGTCACTCAGTTATTCACTCAGTGAATAATATTGTCAAATAAAGATATAATATTCCAAAGAATATTCATTTATTAAATATTTAAAATATTAAATTTTTTAAATATTTTTCCTTATATGTCATTATACCTGCTAGTCAAATGACGTAATTGGAAAAGATATTTGTATTATTGTTACTGACTTATAATTAACTGACGTATAAAAGAAGGAGGTTTTCAATTCGACCACTTTGTATTTTTTTTTAAATATGTACATCGTTTCTCCGAAACGGAGTCATCGATTTGAACTCAATTTTTTACGTTATATTCAGAACGTTGCTGCGGTGGTCTCATATCATTTTGAATAAAATGGGTGCAGTAAAATTCAAGATGTTGACGTTGATAATATGACAGATAAAAGATTTTATTTTGTCCGATTTTCTCGAAAATTTCAGGGTCGCACATAACGAATTTAAAATTATTTTTAAAAAATTCAATAGGGCGAATCCAATCGGGAGGACGAAAAAAATTTATTTTGTTCGATTTTCTCAAAAATTGATATGGGAGAATTTTTGGGGTAACACAAAAATTTCAATACGGTGGACAAAAGAAAATATTTTTTTCCGATTTTCTCCAAAATTGGGAGGGAAGCGTTTTTGGCATCACACATAACGAATCTGGAATTATTTTTAAAAAATTCAATATGGCGGATTAAACATTTTATGTCTCTCGATTTTGTCCAAAATCGGTATTGGGAGATTTTTGGGAGTGTTAATTACGAATTTAAAATTAATTTTGAAAAATTTAATATAGCGGATCCAATATGGCGTCCTCAAAATTTTACGTCTCTCTATTTTCTCCAAAATTAGTATAGGGGTTTAAATTACGAAATTAAAATTATTTATAAAAGATTCAGGATGGCGAATCCGATATGGCGACCATTTTTCGATTTTGTTCAAAATTGGTACCGAGTCATTTTTGAGGGTGTAAATAGCGAATTTAAAATTTATTTAAGAACCTTTAACATGCCAAATACCAAATAACGGTTTAAAAATTTTACATTTCAGGATTTTGTCTAAAATTGGTTCAAAGGGGATCTCCAAGGTGTAGATTTAGATTAGATTAAGAGATTAAAATTATTTTTTTCAAATTGAGTATGACAGACCCAATGTGAAGGGTTGAAAATTTTACGTTATTCATATATTTTTAAATTGGTATTATGGTTTTTTTGCCGTCGTAGGTAAATGATGAATTTGAAGTTAATTTTTTACATTTACGATGGCAAGTACAATATAGTGGATTAAATATTTCATATTTTCATATAATTTATGGATATCATAATAAATTCAAAACCAAAAATAAAACTTTTATAAAAAAATTGTGCCGACTTCTTAAAATATGCTAACAGTATAAATCTTTATATGAAATTTAGATTTTTAAAGTCGGCGCAAAATCATTTCTCAATGAAACAAATTACTAGTATCATGGGATATATATAAACTTTGGTAAGAAAGCAATTACAAATAAACGATTTTTTAATCCTTTTATGCGAATCACATTTTGTTAGGTATCAGTATCCACCTTCAAAAATTTCAGTTTCGTATAAAAATTTTTATTGTTATTTTTCGTTTTTTGGTGCATTTTTCGAGATCGGTTCGATTTTTTAATAAAAATTTTATTAATATATACAAGTTGGCTAATTTTTTCTTTTTCTACCGTGAATGAGATATTCTCAATCGCTTAAAAATTCCAAAAGCTTAGGAAAAAAGTCTTTGTCTAATTTCACATAATTTCTTCTCGCGATTTTTGTATTAAATTACTTTCCAGTTATAAATATAACAAAATTTATACAGGGAATAGACAATCGATTCCAAATTATAAAAAAGTACAGAATATTCTCTCAAAAACCAATTTTAGTTCACTGTATTTTTGGTTAAGCTTTATAAAGGTGCGTATTGATATGAACACGAACAAGAACGAGGAAAGTCGTGACCAAACGAGCATATGTTTGAGGACATGTGATCGAGGGGCGGCAAAGTGTCCCTGGTGACACAACGAACAGTCCGAAATAGTTCGAATGCCACTCGATAGGAGTTGGTACATTAAAAAAATTTTTTTTTTTGATGTGGACGGCATTTCTGCTTTGCAACTGCCTTTCCGTGCTTAGTTTGTTTCTTTCGTTTCAAAATCAGTTCTATTTGTTTCCTTTTGTTGTTATTTATCTTCTGACATTACAATTAATAGTCATTTTTGACATATTAAATAATAATGTTAAAGATCAGTCATGAGTTGAGACAATGAGAAAACTGAGTTTTATCAAAGAGTATGTAAAACTGTCCATTTTATGAAAAAAAAGGCGACAAAATTTGAAATGACGTTCTTACCAGAGACGATGCTTAATGAGAAATAGGTATAGTTTTTTTAGGATATATTGTAGTCAGAATACATTCTGACAAAATTCAGAAAATGGCCATGTACCACCGGATAAGATTTGATAAGAACAAACACAAAACTTTTTGTTTCCCATAAATACTAAAAGTTTTTATAATAAATTTAACCATTTTGTAACTATTCCGCACAACATTAAAGGTAATTAAAATATTTGCTGCTTTTTTAGATCAATATTGGAGCTGGCCACGTATTACAAGATATAAAAATTCGATCCTACAAATAATAGACGTATATTTTTCATGTATTTTGTATTAAAAAATAATATGTATGTATGTAAACTACACAGGGTGCGATGCCAAAATCCAGACAAATTCATGTACTAAACCATCATAACCTCGAAACAGTTGCAATATTAAAACTTAGTGCGAAGTATAATCGAAGAGCCGCGATTATCAAAAGTGTTCGCGCTATTTGCTCGACAGAAATCATTCAGTTCTTCGAGTACCCGAGATTCACTGTGTATGATGTCGCGAAATGCAATGAGTCGTAGAAATTCAACAGAGATTTTGCAATACTGACGAGGAAAACCCACTCTGAGATTCAGGGCAGTCGATCTGAAAATTGTCTTCGGTTGTTCATGTAAGCGAAAAAACTGTGCGTCTAGTCGTCGAGGAGAACCTCCATTGCAAGTGTTGTACAATTAAGGTCAGACAAATGCTTTCCGGAGCCGCCAGAACAAAGTGAGTTGAACACTGCAACTAGAATTTGTGTTTCTTAAGAAATAATGCGACTGATAAAAAAAAATTTACTGTTCATACGAAAATAAATCAAGATTCACCACTGACTTACCAACGAAACTAAAAATACCCTTATTGTTGCAAGAATGAAATTTCCAGCCAATGTTTACTTGTTAGGTGTTGTATCCAGTGAGGGTGATGTCATGCCACTGCATTTCTTTAGCAAAGGGTAAAATGTTGCAAATACCGTTTATTTGCATGTTCTGATAAATGTAATAAAGGCGTAGATGGAAACTGTGTTTCCTGGAAAGTTGTATGTTTTCCAGTAACATGGTGCGCCCACCCACATAGATTATTAGGTACGAAATTAGTTTTCGGTAAACGTTGACATGTTTTGGTCGAAAGAGTTCTGGTTTCCGAACAGCTAAGATTTGAAAATTTTGGGCTTTTATGTATAGAGCGTAGTTGAAAGGATTACGAACAAATTCAGACATCCAAATATCACATCATTGAGAGCCGCTATTGAAGAGACATTCGTCGATATGGACTGTGATACATAGCGCGCGCTTGCGTAAGCTTCAGAGCGAGAATAGAGGTGGTAATTCAAGCCAGCGGGGGATATATTGAGTAAATACATTCTTTATGACAAACAATGTGTTTAACAATTTTTGTAAACTTTTTCGTTTCTGCAATAAACAATTTATTTGGAAAAAAACGTATAATTTGTCCGGATTTTGGCGCCACACCATATAAAATTAGAACTGAAAAGAAAGGAAAAAATGGTTGTTTTTGTAAAACTATATAGTTCAACCCTCGAAATAACTAAAACATCAAAACCTCAAGGTTAAAGATCCCATATGCTTGTTATGTTTCAAGGTAAATGGGGTGTTATATTTAAATATGCAGTACCAGAAAATCAAAAGTTAAAGTTAAGAGTTATTGTAATTTGAAAAAGTTTTTCAGTCAAAATGTTAGTATCTACCACTATTTACATTCAAGGAGTTTATTATTTTAAAAAATATATATTTTAAATAATATCTAACAGAAAAAGATTTAAATCAAATGCAGCTAATTTTAGCTACGTAATCTACTTCTCTGAAAGCTTCCAAACCCTAACTTTGGAAGAATTCAGAAAATGTAAATTTGTTAGCCTGGATTCACTATATATATATATATATATATATATATATATATATATATATATATATATATATATATACAGAATTTGAATAAAATGACTTTAAAAATCTCCTATTATCAATTTTTGATTAAATCTGGTTTTTTATTATTTTAGTGCGAGATATTTTATGTGCTTTATTTATTTTTGAGAATTTAACTAAAGATTTATAATATATGACCCTGAAACAGATTTGGAAAATTCGGATAAAAAAATATTTTAGATTCGTAGTTAACACCCTCAAAATTTCGCCAAAAAATCGAAAGATAACAAATTTTTTTAAAGCGTAATTTACCCGAAGATTCACTTCTGTAGTTGAACCAGTTTGTGTGCGATTACAGAAGTAAATCTGAGATTAGCGCGGTGAGTAATTGGATAGGTAATCGCTTGAGAAAGCCGTGAGCTGTGTGTATGAGAGTCCTTAGGTTAAGTTACATTAAGTATGTATAATTTGTAATTTAAATTGTTCAAGTGTTAAAGGCTGCATGGCCGAAAGATCCAAAGCCATGAAAATAGCTTGCCCACTTTAAAAAAGAAGTCGTAATTCAAATTTCCAAGAACACAAATACCTACTTTGCACAAAATCGTGTAATGTAGAATTATTAGTCCTCCATATTGAATCCACCATATAAAATAATTTTATATTTGTTGGGACCCCGAAAACTTGTCCATATTCATATTGGAGGAAATTTGACAATAATAGTGTTTTTGTCCGCTATGCTATGAGCGCCAGCTTGGATTTTACTGCACTAATTTCACCCAAAATAATATGGAAGTTGCGCAACAACTTCCTGAACATAACGCAAAAAAAAGATTTAAATCGATGAAGCTGCTCCTAAGTAATCGACGTATATACATACAAAAAATATATGGCGGTCAAATTGAGAACCCTTTTCTTTTTAGAAATCAGTTAAAAATACAAATAAACTACTAAATTTCATTGTCCCTAGAACTCGCTTCACTAGGTATGAAATCATTTTTGTATGAAAAATCATCAGGAAACCTGTTTTCTAGTGATAGGCGGATGAACTGAAATTGTAGTTTCTAAAAAAGAATACAGTCTAGGATTAGTAATGTAACATATATATATATATATATATATATATATATATATATATATATATATATATAAAAATAGGTCGCTGGTTTCCGAAGGTAGCTGTTTGCATAGTTTGATTACGTAGTTTAATAAGAGTTCGAAGTTTTGTGACCTGGTCGATGACTTCAGGATCAAGATCAAGGTAACCATTGTTACCGTATTGATGTGCAATGCTGATTGTATTGCGTGCTGTTAAGAAACATTTTCGACTTTACTTTACGAAATAACCATGGTTAACCTTTAGATGATCTCTCAGGATAAACTTGATTTCATTAATCGTCACATGACCAACGTAAAATAATACATTTTAACATTCTAAAGAAAATAATGGTACTTTTTGAAGTTTTTAAGTTGACCATGAAATGACCTTGAACTTGATCTTTAGGGTAAGATAAGTTTCTTCTTCAAACTCTTCAACTTTTATATCTAAAGTTTTTTGGTAATATCCTTTAAAGTTTCTCAGGTTTTTCGATATTTTTTTTTAACATGTATATTAAAGTTATTTTTATGTATACTAATCGTTAAAAGAGATTTTGCTTTGTCAATCAATAAGGATTAAAAAGTTACGATTTTCCTATGGCTGGCTTAGAACCACCCAGTATAAAAAAAATAATAATATGAAAATGGACAAAAATTTAAAATAAAGGTTTGTTCGTAAATGAATAAAAATTTATTAGTATATTAAAAATTATAATTCTGGGGAGTCAACAAACGCTGATCTACGAGTTTACGAGATTTTAAACAGCTGTATTTCATCACGTAGGGAGGATATTATTAATTTTCTTCATCAACTCGCGAATGAATTTAACCTTGCTTTGAAGATAATGCTATTAAATTCTGCAATATATTTTCCTCTTGCTTAACTTGACTTTATTTTACGGGAAAATATCATCCTACCTTCAGATAACTCCCCAGTGTCATCTTGGCTTTATCAGTCATAGCATAATGTAAATCTCTCTGTTTTACCGATTTTCAGAAAAAGAAACGTAGTATCATTTTTAGTTTATATATTAGTTTAAATAGATCTTCAAATTACCTTGAATCAGACCTTCAAAATCATTGTTAAATTTCTTTTTTAATCCCTTTAACTTTGTATTTAGAGCTTTTCGTTGTGTCGTTCTCTTTAAAGTTATTTAAATGATCAAGTATTTTCCTCATTCTGTATATTAGAGTTATTTTTACCAGCGACCTCCTCCTCTTGAAGTTTGGGAAATCACTACTTACAACCTATTTCTATAATGTTTCATCCAAATTGGCCCAATTTTTGGAAGATTAGCCCGTACAGACAAGTAAACAGACAGAAAAAAGTAGCCTACATCACTCCTAACTACCTCCTTCTCATATATGAAAATTTTTATCGAAATCGGTTCAGCCATTTCGAAGATCATCTACTTAATGGCAACAAAAAAAGCATTTTTATTTGTAAATAATTTAAAAAAGAATTATATTTTTAATGATCGGAAAAATATTTTGATGTTGTTCTTATTAATTTAGGAGATTTTAAACGGATCTATTGCACCACATACAGAACATTAACTTTATCAACTGATAAATGGTTCTTAACTTCATCCGAAGATAACACTGTTAAACTCTGCACACACACACACACATACACACACACACACACACACACACACACACACACACACTTTTTCCTTTTACTTAGTCTTCGTTTGTTCACAAACATCTTCCTCTAATTTTACTCGAATTTACAGCCGTACATTTATACTACTCAAACTAAGACTTACAGGGTTGTTACATAGATGGATGCTCTATAATCGATCTAATCAAATGAATGCATACGCGTCGCCTATATACGGCACTTCAGTTACATCATCTAGCGTATTTAGTTGTAGATGGATTTGTAAACTGAAAATAAATTACTGGGTCTTAGAATAGAGTTATTACAATCAATCACAAATCAACGAAATCAACTATTAAGTTTAAGCTTACTTAAAGTCGTAACTTCAAATACTCTCTCAAAACATTGTAATCGATCAATATGATTAAACTTCATAGCGAATTATTCGCGATCTCTACACCCTCTGGTGCACGATTATATCTCCACTGCGAAGAATGATGATGATATAATGGCCAAACGGTGTACATCCGTGCATCATTTTTATGCCCCCCTGACTGCGCCGCAACGAAATGCTGAAAAAAGTTGAAATACAAAAGTTGTAGGAAGTCGAAGGAGGGCACCTTATCGTCATCGTGAGGTTAGTTTAAAGGATCTTCAGTGGTTATACTTTTATGTAAGCAAATCTACAAAAATTTGAAAAATGATTATTAAGTATGTAAAAACAACCTTGAATTTTTTCAATATTTTTATGGAAATGTTTGTGAAAAAAAAAACAACTCTAAAAGTAGCCCCAAATACTATTGCCCTTACGGAAAGTTCAAGCATCAGTCGTTCAAAATTTAATTTTTTTAATAAAGCCATGTTCAGAAAAATAAAAGGGATGGTATGGTAGAATAAGTTTTTAATAATGATTTAATAAGTTTTTTCTTATCTTATGGCATATTTTGGAATAAAACATTAGCTTAAATTTTTAGTTTTGAGATTTTTTTTAAATTCTGCTATGATGGAATGTATATTTAGAAAATTCGTATTTCTTTAAAATTATTTTTTGAATATTTTTTTATAAATCTGTGTGACTTTTGATATAGGCTCATTTAAGAAAAACTTTTATTTTTTGAGTTATGGCTGTTGAAAATAATAAGAACTAATTTTATGAATAGAGTTTAGCGAGTCTGTAATAACCAGCCAGGGTGGTTTGTAGTTAGACTGTATAATAAAAAGTTCTGCCGATAAAATTGTGGAGACTTTATTTAAGCTGAAGGATGTTCCTGTTAGGTTGTCTTTTTTCAAACCATCCGTGAATATTAGTTGATAGTTTTGAAATTTAGATTAGATAATGTTGTGATACTCAAAAATAATAATTTAGGGCAAAGTTTTTTTCTTATCTATAGTACTTAGTTCTATGTTAGTGGTGGTAGCATAGGAGTTCCACGGGGGGAATAGATATTGGTTGATATCGAAAGTGGGTAAAAGGATATGTGGGCGAAATAGTAGCGAGCTGGCATAGTTTAGGATTAGTTCTCCTGCCTTCTGAGATCAAGGAAAAGTAACTCCAATATGCAGTACAGACTTAAGAATAGATTTAAGGAATGATTTAGAGGCCGTAGTGTAAACTACGCAAGCATAGTTTAGATAATAATAAGTTTATATATATATATATATATATATATATATATATATATATATATATATATATATATATATATATATATATATATATATATATATATTAGGACAGAGCCCCATTTATTATTGGAGTATTGAAAGACATTCGTATTATGTTTAATTCTCTGTTGCATTTTATTTTGATGAATTCTATTTGGGATTTCCAGCATAGAATGCCGAAAAGCCGCTAATTTGGGAGATTGCTTTTAGAGAGTATGTCTGATAATAATTCTTTATTTGCGATTTGTTTGGAACCTTCATATGAATGCGGGAAGTTCTCCAATAAGACCTCATCTTTCTAGGGAGAATGATGTATTTTACAGTGTCGAGGGATTTTGTCATATCAAGAAAGATGGCGGTGGTGTGAGATTGTTGAAAGAACTGATGAATGTCTATACCAAAGCTGACAACAAAGTCAATGGCTGATGTATCTTGTATGTAGCACTTTTATTAAGAGAGAAGTAACTTATATTTCTGTATATACCACATGCGTTGAGAAGTTGGTTATTCTTTCCAGAAGCTTACTCAGGTAGCTGGCTAGCGCAATAGGTCTAAAGCTATTTGGTGGAGTTTTAGGTTTGTTGCGTTTGTATACTGGTGTCAGTATAAAGTTTTTCCATGGTGTAGGGGATGGTCTTCTGCTCCAAATAGATTACAACGCTGTACTCCTTTAGCTGGGAGATGTTTTATCATTGGTATGTATATTCTGTTAGGACAGGGTGAGCAGTTTCTACATTTATTAAGAGCATAGGTGAGTTATAGTTTGGTATGGTAGAGATTGTACGAATAGGTGGGCGTATTATTGCTGATTGAGAAATATAAGTGTGGGGTAAGGTTCCTTGAGTTGTAAATGGTGTAAAAATGATTTGCAATTATATTGAAGATACCTTTTTAGTATGTCATATATTATTTTCTAATATGCCGTTAATTGGGTTTGGAGGTAAGCCTTTTATTTTATTTATTTCGTTCCAGAATCTTTTAGATACTCGTGAGGCGATAGAGCTTGTAAATGCATTCCTAGAATTATTTTTTGCAGAATTTATGACCCTTTTGGCAAGGGCTCTGGCTTTTTTGACTAGATTAGGTATTGTTGGATTATGTTTGAATCGCAGTTTTTCTCTTTCTTATAGTTTCGTGACATTGGTGATTCTACCATGAGACATGCTGTTAGTAAGGAGATCGATTCATTCACGTCAAGGAAACAAAGTTTTGGTGGATCATAATAGGCTGTAAAGTACTCCCAATCTGCTTTTTTTTAAGTTAAAATGGGGGTACTAGGGGTAGAGAGGTTTGATATTTTAATCGGAACTGATAAATAGCCACTGCCATAACAATTGTTCAATATAGTTCGTTGGAAGTAAAAGATGGTACTTTCGCTGCTTAGTGACAAGTCTATTGTGGACATCGTGGTGGGGAAGGAAGGTGGGAGTTCCATTAATAAATACTATTTGATGTAAAAATTTTCTGTCGCTTATTCCAAGATATAGCCTTTTTGGTCTGTGTGTGATGATCTCGACAAAAAGTTATGGATGTCACCCATTATTAAGAATGGGGGAGGAAGTGAAATTAGGTTAATGAGATCAGCTGGACTAGGATAGCTTATGATAATTTTAAATGTTGGATGCATATATGCATCACAGATTCTAAACATGGTATTTAGAGGTATCTCAGAATATGAATTTGATTCTTCTATGAGAAGAGCAACTCTACCGGAAGGCCTGATGAGATTTTCTCGGTTTTCTCTACTGCGGTTATAGCCTTTAAAACTAAATCTATAAGTGTCTTTTAAATTGTTTTCACATATAGAGTAAATTTAATTTGTTATTAAAAAGTTTTATGAAAAGACAGTTCCATTGTATGATGTTATAAGCCATTGAGCTTTCGTAGGGATCAGTTATTTTATTGCAGTTCTTGGTCGTTAAAGATATTGCATCATCTATTGTATTTTATTTGATGTATTTTTCGCATATAAAAAATGAGAGGATTTTGAGCATTGAGAGGAGGTTTGGATTTTGGAGATGTAGGGTTTTTGTAAGGGCATCGGAGTCAGAAGGTTTTTGGGGTGTTGGAGATGATTGGGGTTGAAGGGATGTTTGGGAGAGTTGGTATGTGAGGAAGAAGGGGGAGGTCGCTAAAGATATTGCATCATCTATTGTGTTTTATTTGATGTATTTTTCGCATTTAAAAAATGAGAGGATTTTGAGCATTGAGAGGAGGTTTGGATTTTGGAGATGTAGGGTTTTTGTAAGGGCATCGGAATCAGAAGGTTTTTGGGGTGTTGGAGATGATTGGGGTTGAAGGGATGTTTGGGAGAGTTGGTATGTGAGGAAGAAGGGGGAGGATTAGTGATGGTTGTGAAAGGGTGTAGAGCTGGTGGTGGCTTGGATGTTGGGATTGGTCAATAGTTGTAAATGAGTTTGAAGTGAAGGGGGTTAGGGAGGTTGGTTATTATGCGATTATTGGTGTATGTATTTTTTTTTGGGTTTTAATTTTTCGTATTTTAAACTCATTACATACTTGGGACAGTTTTCATAGCGAGAAGAGTGATTTCCTCCGAAATAGACTCAGTGAGGTGCTGGATTGTATGAAGTTTCGTTGAATTTGCATCTCTAGGCATCCCCTTTTTAGGTGCTTGGGTAGTTTATTTAGCGAAAAGGTTATTATAAAGGAGTTCTTTACAGTTCTCCATTGTTTCTCTTTTTTATCGTAGTATGTTCTCCCTAACTCGGTCTTTAGTGATTTTTAAAATATTTTCTACATCAGAGTTTGCTAGATCTCAAAGGGTATTCTGCCTTTTTGAAGTTTAACCTGAGGCAAGAGATGATTTCTACAGGTACGTTTGCAATTAAATTTACTCTTCTGTATACATACTAACTTCAGGTTTTTTACTTTCAGTATAATTTAATCTTCATTAGGTTAAGTTTTAGCTTCAAATACAGATATTTAAAAAATAACTTATAATAGTTTAACGACTCAAATTTTGTACAGAAATTGTAACATGTAAAAAATATATACCTTGCGGCAGCTGGGTTTTCAATACACCTTGCGAAAAATGTTTGAAAATGGGAGTAACTTTTTCTTTCATATTATTCATTTGAAGTATATCAAAATCTCTTTATACTGAAGATGGAATTTTTTACACCATCCTAGTGGCATCTTGTATATTGAGAATATATTTTTCAATGTTAATTTTTACTTCGACTTCAATTTTATTTAAACTATTTATCTAAGTCGCCTAATTCAACATATATATATATATATATATATATATATATATATATATATATATATATATCAATATTATTTTTGAATACTTTCACATTGTTTCATTTGTCTTTCAAATCTTAGTCTATCAAGATAAAATTTGTATAGGTAATTATGTTATTTTCCTAGCTTCTTCAAAAAAAAATTAAACTTATTCAGTCGATACACAAAAGGTGTTACAAGGCATATAGAAAATTTCCTTTTTGTTCCATCAAAAAATCTTCTTATTTCTGGAGATAATGTTACGGAAATTTATTAACACATATTTTTAAGATCCCCTTAAGAATAATACACTGAAAGATCTAGTTACTAATCTGAAACCTTGAACTATTTAAAATATCATTTTAGAGCAAATAATAAAATTACTAGTGTTTTATAATTTTCTTAATGCCTGAAAGTATATCGATTAAGTTATTTTCAAGCCTTTAAAAATTCGTTACTAAATTTAACGGCAATGTCTTAAGTAATTCTAAAAACGAAACATAGTTATAAATAAATCTTAAACGATTTGTTTCTGTCACAGGGTTGTCAATGTGTTAAACAAAATTAATTTTTACTTAAAAATCTAAAAGAAGCATATAAATTAGATTTATTGAAACTTAATAAACATCAAAGCAAAAATTTAGGGCTAAAACAATTTGATTTTCACTAGTGGAGTACCAAAAGGTTATCTTTTAAATTACTTACTTACTTAATCTTCTTTATTGAATTATTATATTTGCATATAAGGCTATCGACCTGAGTTGTTCCGCCCTCTTTTAAATTATTTTAATACAAAATTTGAATGTATTGTTCGTACAAAAGGTTTTAGAAGAAATAAAAGGTTCAAGTCTTGTGTAATTTTAACAGGTCATTTATAAGAATTACCAAAATAAGATTAAGCCTTTGTTTTCTTCTCAAGTAATTTACTAAATGTAATCTTTACCTAAGCCGGTGGTAAAAATGAATAAAAATTATTTTGATCACAAAATTCCAGATTAGTTTTTAACAAACTTCATTTTTTGGTTTTCCAATAAGAAACAATATTTTTGATGAAACACAAAAATAGAAATTACTTACTTAGCTTTGATAGTGTACTGCAAGACATTTTGTATTTTTAAAGCGTGAAAATTATTTCATTTTTATACTTATGGTAGTAGCGAATCTATGAGAAAAGAAATGAGAATAAGGAGGATGAAGAGTATTGAGTATGTACTCTTCATCCAACCCTCCTACTCTTCTTTTCTTTCCATATTATTTTTTTGGAATTACCTCCTATACATATCTCATTCGTCAGCTAATAAGTTACCTTGAGTTTCATCTAAAAGTTAATAATCTGGCTTACTTTGAATTCGAATACTACTATGGTAAGAGTACTAACAATATATTTGGCCTTGAAGTAGATAAAAAATCTTATCACCAGTTACTTTCCAATTTAATAAATGTATAAATGTATAAATATGTACGTGGTTAAATATTAAATAGTAAATATTGAAAAGTAAATGTTAAAAAGTAAATATTAAAAAGTAAAATAGTCATTCCCAAATTTATGAAACTTAATAATGTGGAATAGTTGTGCGCGCGGAAACCTCCCAAGTTTTAGTGGTTAAGGACCAAATTGTGTAGACCACAAAGGGGATGTTTGAAGTAATCTGAAACCAGTAAAACCTAAAAAATAAAAGTTAAATTTCAAAGGTATGTCTTCTCCTTTTTTTCAACTTCCTCTGAACACACTCTTAAGAACAAAATTAATATAATTTCAGATGTAATATCTCGGCCTTCTATTTTTGAAAATATAAGTCAAAGAACCCAAAATTTTAATGATTAAAATGATGCAAGAAAAATTTTTAGAAAACAAATTGCTTTAAAATTTTCTAGAACATGATATAAAATTTATCAAGATTTTCCTGAACTAAACAATTTATCACAGACAAATTTTAATACCCAAAATTCAATTTTATTTAGAAATTTAGATTTTAAAAATTTTTTTAACTCCAGAGACTCCAGACTTACTACCGAGATTCCAGACTTAACTACAGATGCCTCTGAAATTTTAATTCAAGATTTAGAGAATATTTACAATTGCAAAAAGCTTATAGATATTCCAAAAGTTTAATTATTTTAACCGTGACAGTGATTCGGGTTCAAATATACGAATATTTTTTTGGAATTCCTATAAATTTATATTTAGAACGAAAAATTTTATTAGAAAATTCTTAATTAAATTGTACTATTTTCAATCCAAATTTAATATCCATTGAAGAAGATCCTGAAATAAAAACTTGTCAAGGTGGAAAGAATTTTGGAGTAATATAAGATGATTTCCCTCCATTTTTCTTCAAAATTTCAAAGAATCAAAAAAATTTCGGAGTCTGGCAATATGATTCATAGGGAACAATTTTTCAGAGAGGTGGATTTTTTCTAAGAAAATCTTAAAATTTCACTTCATCAGCATCTTTTGGAAACGGTGGTGGTACCGAAAAAATTCAACAAATACTAAGTAAGCAGCCTCACAAAATTCCTTTTTCACCAATAATTTCTGAAGATTGGTCGCAATAAAGTCAAAATTCATTTGATATTCCGTGCGGACTAAAAAATATAGTAAACGACTTAATAAAACTCCAAATTCTCCAAAAATTTTTGGAAACTCACCAGCAGATTTTTACAAATGTCTCCGCTAAAATCGTTACGATTTATTTTAGATTCAATTTTAAATAGTTATTTTAATAAAATTGATAGGAAGAAAAGGCAAATATGGAAAAGGGCGTCAGAGGTTTATAAAGACACTCTTAATTTTTCCAATCAGATAGCTTAACTTTTTTCTACATTTTCATAAAATCCCATACAAATCTTCCATCACCATTTAAAGTTATACCTCAACACATTATCTTCAGTTTTGTTGAAATCGGCTTAGGATTCACAATAAGAGATTGACTAAAAACTTTTTACCAGAAATGATAATTCGAAGAGTCACATGAAAACGATTCATTCTAACAATATTTAGAGTTAGAATATAAAAAGAAGTAAGTTTAATTTTAAATAGATATTTTGTTTCTGTTTTAAAAAAATAGTTATTAACTTGAATTAGGGACAAATTTAAGGAAGATGTTTTTTAATTTTAGGTGTAAGAAAATATTGTCAATCCTGTAAAACTTTTATTTGCAAACCATTATGTTGCTGTCAGTTGCGTACAAACACAAAACAAATTCTTTGGTAATCACCTATAACAACATTTCAGTTATAAAATCAGCGTTTAAAGAACAAATCATTTCCTATAAAATTTTAGCTACCCGATATTAAATAACTAATAATGAATTACAAAAAATAATTCACAATTAATTACGAAGTTCAAAAAAACACCTGTGCTAAACTCAACATGGAACTTTTTGTCTATACTTAAATCCTTCAAATGAAGCACACCAATTGTTATTTTATGTAGGAGCACTGATTTAATACGATAATTATGGATTGAAATACAAATGAACTTGCAGAAAAAGATTTAGGTAAATTATTTTCCCTAAAACAATTATGTAATAAATTTAATTTTAAAAAAATTAAATTGTTTTTGATTCATTTTTTAATTTAATTTTAGGATTGATTTTACTGTATGTAGAAATTATTATAAACAAATACAATGCTTTCAAAGCTTTTTTATGTTCTTTTGCCAACACAAATAATGATGTGGTCAACATTCAACGCAACGACGAATATTGCTTGGCTTGAGCTGTGGTTGCTGCTCTCCATTCTCCTACTGGACACAAAATGTGGAATCATATCCTTATTATTATATACTTTTAAATTTTCAAGGTACACATTTTTCTGTTGCCCTCAAAGTTGGAAATCTTAATAATATTTCTATTAATGTTTACAGTTTGGAAAAAATAAAAAGAAATTTTAAAATCGAAATTATAGAACATTTACATTATACCAAAAATAAACGAAATCGTCCTATTAATTTATTATTAATAGGAGACGATAATAGAAACTTTCATTATTGTTACATTTCAAATTTAGCAAGATTGATTTAAAAACAGGTATCTTAACAGCATGGAAGAAATTGTTATGTTAGGGTGGTTTACAATATTTCATTACTGAGAAGCAGTTGGCTAGACATAATCCGGTGGATTGCGATTTTGTGAGAATAAATCTACCTTCTATTCAAAGCCAAGTAGATAAATTTGGAAATATTATTCTTGGAAATATTTTAAAATTTCAAAATATACAAACAAATTGAAGTTCCGTTTTTTATATATGCTGATCTCGAATGTATTTTTAAACCTTTAAAAATAATCTTAATAATTTAGATTCTTGTTCTTCATATGCTGAGAAAATTTTGAACATATTCTCTATTCATTTGCTTATTATATAAGATGTTCTATTGATAATGCTATTTTAAAATTACACGGGTCACAATTATGCTCAAATTTTATTATCTATTACATTAACTAGGAAGGGAACAAATATATGAAACATTCAAAATCAATAAAAAAATTAAATATTTTGGAATAACTGCATTGCCATATACTCGTATGTGATAAACCTATAATTTTGGATAAGGTTGCTGACCGTTGTTATTTAACAGGTTTACACAGAGGTCATACACAATCTACATGCAATTTAAATTATAAGCTACCAACATTTTTTTCTGTAGTATTACACAATTTACGTAGTTATGATTCTCATCTATTTATAAAAAGTGTATGTCTGAATCATGAACAATTATTTGTAATTGCTCAAAATAACGAAAAATATATTTCATTTACAAAATCTATTGAAGTAGATCAATATTTAGATAAGAAAGCAGGTCACAAAAAATCAAAATTGTAACATATTGGGTTTATTGATTTATTTCAATTCTTACCAAATTCTTTGTCAAATTTAGCTTCAATTCTTAGTGATGATCAATGTAAAGAAGAGCTTAAATAATTAAGTGATAAAGAACATTTTAAGTATATTCATCGAAAAGGAGTTTATCCTTATAAATATATTGATAATATTGCAAAATTAAATGAAACCAAGTTACCAAACAAAAAAGAATCTTATAACGATGAACACAATACCGATGAGGAATATGAAAGAGCTAAAAATGTTTGGAATTTAATTAACTGTGATACAATTGGTAAATATTCTATTATTTATGTTAAATCTGATGTATTACTCTTAGCGGATGTGTTTCAAAATTTCAGAGAAACCTATATTGAAACTTAAAAACTAGATCCAGGGCATCATTACAAATTTCCGGGTATAAGTTTAGACGCTCGTCCGAAGTACACTGGGGTATATTTGAAATTATTAACTGACCCTGATATGTTACATTTTTGAAAAAATAGTGTAAGAGTAGGAATCATTACTTGTGTGTATAGAAAATTTGTAACAAACAATTTATTACTTTTAAGTTACTGTCCATCACAACCAACTAAATAATAAATTAACTACACTTTATTAAAACAAGGTATTAAATATTGTCTGAAATTAACTAAAATACATAAAGTAATGCAGTTTACAGGGTCACAAAATTAATAAATGAATCAGCGAAAGAATTTTATAAACATTCTTTAAATGAGTAAATAATAATATTTGCGTTAAAACTATGGAAAATTTGATAAAAGAATCAATATTGCTGTATTTTCTGAGAATTTAGTGGCTATTCAAATGCAAAAATTACTAGTAGAATATGATAAACTTGTATATGTAGGATCTTGTATTTTAGATATATCAAAAATTGTGATATACAATTTTTTTTATGTGTTTTAAAACTTTTATATAATGATAATATGAAACTTCTATACACCGATACGGATCCCTTTATTTTGAAAATTGAGACAGATAATGTTTATGAAGATATTAGGATTAATATTGACACATTTGTTACATCAATCTACCCTGTAAATATTATTCATGAAAGGTCAATAACCAAATCGGTTATTGGAAAGTTTAAGGATGAATATACTGGTGAACTAACAGAAGGTTTATATGACACGCAAGCAAAAGCTAATTTATTGTGTTAAATCTGAAAATGTGTTATTTAAAAATCACAGGGTTTAAAAATAAAGTAGTTTTAGACAACAATTAGAATTAACCCATTATAAAAACCTGGTAGAACAAAATTCAAAAGTTTTCTGTATTATGTACCTATTTAGATCTCGACTTATATATTTATACACAATTAGTTAACAAATTAGCTCTTACTTCTAATGACGACAAAAGGTTTACAATTCCAAATAGTCACGACACTTTAACATGAAGGTATGAATCCTCATAAATTTTTTGAAAATCACCTATTTCTTCCGAAACCCTAGTATTAAGTTTATTTGTAAATTCTTGAACTTTGATGTCATATCTTTTCCGATAATTTGCTTAACATTATCTACTATAAAAGTGCCGTTTGTTTTTCATTTAACCAATGTTATTTCATTTTTTATGTTGTTTTTAAAACTCTTTATTTCATCATGTTTTTATTATATTGTTTTAAAATCATCTTCATATATTGATGTTTTTTGAGAAAAACCTTTTAACAGTTCTTTATTGCCTTTAACAATATTTTTTTAAAACTTACTATTATGTTATCATAACTCAATTTTTTTTTTTTTTGGAAATAGATTCTACATTTTCATGATTTCCATTAACTTGCTTTCCATTTTTATTTTCAATATATTTATCATCAATTTTGAAGTTTTTTAATATTTCATTTTCAACATTAGCCAGTATTTATTTTCTAGTGAAAGTACATCTACTGTATACTTTTCGAAAATATGATGTCCAAATTTATTAATGGTGATGTTAACAATTATGTCCCGTATTAACACCATCGTAGATGCTACCAACAGTTGAAGTCAATCAACAAGTTCAATATGCATAATCGGTGTTAGGTTTATTAACTTTTAAAGTTTTATCAGATTGCGTTTCTCCGAAGATCTTCGAGTTTCTCTATATGGAGCTGTACGCCTTTCAAAAAATCCTTGATTTTTGTGCTTCGGGTTTTATGGTTTTGGATTTTGCAATTTCTTTATTTTGGAAATAAGGTCCTCTTATTGAAATATATATTAGTGATCCATTTCCTTGCACCTGAACATTTGGTTTATTATTTTTACGGGGTATGCATTGTTGGTTATCTTTAAAATATCCATATAATCATCACAATCTTGTTTTTTAAAACCTACCGATTCTTTATTAAATATTAGTTCATATAAACTTGGTGCACCTATACAGATTATACCTTCAACTTTTATGTTTTTACCAATCAATTCTACAGGTTTTTGGTTTAACCCAAAAAGAATTTCTCAGTTTCTAAATAATGAACTATTTCAAACTTATGTTATCTTTTACACCACCATCACTATATTGACAAGGCAATTCATAAAAACCTGATAAATATTCAATGTTATTGTTTGAAACAATCTTCTTTTTGATATTTCTTAAAATGTTTTAATGGGTGTTTGTAGCTCTTCCTTTACCTCAATCGATTCAATTTTACCAACTGTTGAAATTAATTGTCGTAGGGGTTAAGTTACTGGTTTATAGGTTTCCTCCAACTTAGATTGTACTTCAAATTCTGCATTTTTAAAAATTTGACATTTTTGTTTAATCGCTTTCCTCTTCACAATTTCTCTTGGTAAGCGTTCAATCATGATTAGTTTAGTTTATCACAAAACTTTTATTTAGTAAATATATGAATCAAATAATTTTCGATATCGAACAGATTTTAAATTAGAGTCCTTGTTTATTAATAAAGATCCAAATTTATCTTTTCAACATATCAAATACAACTCATTAAATTATTTAAATGACACATCAACATTAACATGATTATCATAAATATATTTTAGATTCGTTTTGTCTGGTTTAAATATAACAATCAAATTCGCATTGTCACGAATTAATTGCTTGGGATCGAATAATATATTCGACACAAGTAAAGACGGTCCCCATTTTTATGCCTTCCGAAAAAAAAAAAGATTTTACAATTAATACTGATTACAACATAATATACCATCAAATATTATTATAGAATTTGGTTTTACTTCTTGTGGTGAAACAATATTTTCCTCATTTTCGGATTCATGTTATCCAATTTCTTTAAATGATTTAAAAATTATTCTCAAATATTCATATTTTGGTTGTTATAAAGAATTCATACAAATTTATTTGATGAAGCTTCTAAAGAGCATCACATCACCTACGCACAATAAAACGATATAAGAAATCGATACACTGCTGATAAATTATTAGCTGACGGAGCTATAGATGTCACTTTTGAAGAAACAACTGCTGCACATGGAATAAGGGGTGCAATGAAAATTAAGAGAAAATTTGTTATAGCATTAAAAAGCTATTTCACAAACAAAACAAGCATTTAAGAAAAATAATTTAAGATTTTAACTGATTGAGTATGATTGAGTATTCAAATTGTACATAGAACTATAGGAAATAGTATTATTACCAAAAAACAGAATTATACCAATTCTAAAAACTGGTGGATTAACTCCTATTTTCCTTTATTTGCTGGTTTGTCTGCTTTAGGAGGAGAAGCAGCAGATATTGCAAAGGCTGTGAACGATGCGATAGCTGCTAAAGTAAGTTTAGAAAAATACAAAAGAAATAACAAATTAATGGAATCCATAGCCTTAGGTAAACAAGGAAGTGGTCTTTATAAAAAAATATATGAAACTGGATGTGGATTCTATCTCAGGTCTTATTCAAAAAACTATTAAGACAAATAATTCCAAAACCACTTACAAATTATGATTTAGGTAGATATATTTAACTACTTAAACTTCCCAAATTTAGAGGTATACTTATGAGAGATACATTACGAAAAAAAAAATAAGAAAAATAAAAGTGGAATTGTTAAACTTGATGAAAACAGTGGTGATGGAACTCATTGGACTGCATAAATAAAAAAGAAGACAAACATTTTTTATTTTGATAGTAATGGAATTTGTCACAATCTACCGAATTAACAAAATATATTTTAGCAATAAAAAAATATTGTGAAATATAACTATGAACATTATCAATCATTTTACAAAACAAAATGTGGTGAGTTATGTGTCAAATTTCTTTATAATAAAGGCTGAAACCCAATATTAATTCATTTTTAAAAAAATTTTAAGAGAGATCTAGTACAGTTTTGTCATTAGTGGTAGTTCTTCCACACTTTCTGTTAATATTTATCCGACATATTTAGAAAAAAATTTTGATTATTCTATTAGGCTCGTAAATTATGAAACTTTTATTGCTCTTCCAAATATTAATGAAACTAATAATCTTTTCATTTGTGACTCAAATAAAAAAATTAATATACCCTCAGTTACTTATGAACTAGATGATGTAGTTTCAAAACTTTTTGGATAATCGTACCTTTCTTCAAATTTATGTAAATAATAATACTTTACGAACACATATTAAAACAGATATTCCTATATATTTTCGTGATAGAACTGTGGCAAAAGTAGCAGGTTTCAGAAATGAGAAATTGAAAGTTCATAAGGAGCATATTTTAGACTTTACAGCAGAATTTATTAAAATAAACGCTATAAACATCAATTCTAATATAGCTGAAGGATTATATTTAAATGGAGAACCGTCCATATAATATATCAATTTGTTCCTAGTTTAGCTCTTGGTTTTAAAATAATAGAATCACAACAAAATGTCCTTTTCTTTCCTGCCACTGTAAAGGTAACGGTAACAGGAAAACTACATCTTAAAAAAAATATAGATAAATAATGGTTATTTTATATAATAAAAACGCAGCGAATTTTAATTTAAAAAAAAAATTATTCGGAAAGCATTAATAAGTAACATCATTTAGTTAGAAATAAATCAAACCCTCAAAGGTGAACACCTCCTAACACGAAATTTCTTATAAATAAGATGAATCAATATTAAGTTGGGAAATTCTATCTTTTGAACCTTTCAGTCCTACATAATTAAAATTAAATTATGAAATTAGAATCGCTTTACAATAAAGACAAAAATATCCTTTACTGAATTATATTAAAAATTATGAGTTACTAAACAATATTATACTCCATTAGCTAATACGATATTAATCAAAAATTCTCCAGCATTTTTGTTCAAAGAATTATATCTTATTTTAAATTGTGTTAAAATTGGCTCTATTCTTTTATATATCATTTAACCAAAACGAAAGTGCTAGACTGGAAAATGCTGGGTGGTATCCCAAAACGAAACCCAAAGAAAAAATTATGACTAATGAAAACGGAAACGCTTCCTTATGCATGCCATTAAAAATGTACTCGGAATAATTTTAAACTCACGACAATAACTAATACTAATAAGAAGCAGGGATGATACTAAAGCTGTAGTAACTACCAGTGATGAAGAAAAGCCGAAAATTAAAATAACCAAACTTGGTTGGCGAGTTCCACATGTTACTCTATCCATCCCCCAACAATTAAAGCAAACTAAAATTATTGATAAAAACAGCAACATACTTCTTACTTCCCGAAGTTGGGAATTAATTGAATATCCGGAGTTATTAGAAAATACACGATTAACTGGCTCGTAAAAACTTTCACAAAAATTTAAACACCAAAATATATTTTAATTACTTTTAAAACTGTAGACGTGATAAATATTTAAACATTTTATTTACACTAACCTGAATTAACCATTAAATCGTTATATAAATCTATTACATTATTTAGTTCAATTTTTCTAAGTGTATCAAAGAATTTTAACAAATTTTTTGTCTGTAAAAAATCGTTACCCAAAATCAGCTGCCTTTTTACAACCATTGGCATGATCAATATATTTGATACACAAAAATAAATCTTGATCCTCACTTCCTTCTTCAGCTAAAATAGATCTGGAACATGCTTCGGTCATAATGAACTCTTCATAATGTTCTCTCCCAAAATTTTCCAATTTAAAACTAAGCATCACCTTCACCATGCGATTTGATTAATTCTTTTAATTCAACCGAATTCTTAATATATTGTTTTAAATCACGAACTTGATCATGAAACCAACTTAACTTCTTTAAATCACGTATAAAGTGTGAAGTATCTTTGTATTAAAAATAACGTTAGCACAATTTCCCAGCTTCTAAATGGTTTTTGCATATATCCAAATTATATGAAAACCAAGATGGACCACTGCCAAATGTATAATGTTCAAACTCAAAAGCAGAATTTCTACATTTTTTTATAAAATTTTTGAATTTTTAAACTTAATTCACTTTAGTTAGAAGCAGAAGATATATTTCATTTCATATATATTTTAAGCTGGGAAAGTGTTGCTTTTATAATTAAAATTTAAAGAAGGGATACAAGATCATATTACCATTATATCTTTGGCAAGATAATTAATGAATAGGGATAATTTCACAAAGATAATGACAGAACAAAAGAGGGGGAGGGGGAAAAGTATATTCTGGAAGAGTATATAATCTTCCCCCTCCTCCTCTTTTATTCCATCATATATTCACTACTTACAGTTTATATGACAAAAAATATATTCCTGTAAAACTATTCTCTTGGCCATAGTCAATTAATGGAAATTTTTCACAAAGTTAGCATATTGATTTAAGTTAAACATAGCCTTGGCGGTGTAGTGGTTAATCGTATTCGAAATGTTCCGGGTTCGTATAAAGATATGAACTTTTTTAATTGTTAATTTATTGTTTGATAATACTTGTCGGTTTCGCCGTTCAGAAGAATCAGCCTTTTCGATGTATAATTAATTGGTTACTCAGAAATTGGAAATTTTTTCCCGTGGCTCATTATTTGAATATGGATTTTCTAAATCAAAGTCTATTATGGTAAATACCGGTATCCCTCGATGTGTTATATCTAATTGATTTGGTTTCTGATGTATTCACTTCAATTCGAGATAATGCCTCAACAACAGCATTTCAGCATTTTTTGTATTTTATTTTGAAGTCAAACGATAAAAATTGTCTTTTATATCGAATCAGGGTCCATTTTAATCTGATGGAAATCTTGTACTAAATATAATGTTTTAAAGTAAGTAAATTTCCTAAATTGTCGAGAATTTTTTCTATTGGTTGTAGTAAATATTTATATTCTAAAGTATATATGGTGAGATGGAAGATCGTATTATTTTGTTATTTGTTTGTTCGCTTCTGAATTTCTTTCTGTATTTCTGTCTACATTGCAGGTGGATGTTAGGAGGATTTGGTATAAATTCGTTTTACGTTAGTACGTATTTTGTATTTGGTTTGACTGGGAAACGTCAATTCACAATTCTCCTGGTACATAATATTCTTGACTAGATCTTCTATTTTTCAAAATCATATAGGTGATCAAAGCAAAGCTATTCGTCTATATTAATATTTTATAAGTTTTTTGAGTGTTCAGCAATTCCCTTCGTTAAGTTTGAAAGCATATCTAGGATAGTATAATTATTAATTTCAGTTTATGGCAAAAGAGCAATACCGTCCTTTCG
The DNA here is from genome assembly GCA_034092305.1 of Diaprepes abbreviatus. Lineage (NCBI taxonomy): Eukaryota > Metazoa > Arthropoda > Insecta > Coleoptera > Curculionidae > Diaprepes > Diaprepes abbreviatus. Next base: position 5,082,656 of record JASJET010000022.1, read on the forward strand.
TGTAACCGAAATTCTTAATTTTTTATTTTATCCAGTTATATATCTTTATCAAACATGTATTATGGAAACATGAATAATTTAATTTTCTAATTTCAACGTAATATCTTTATAATCTATGATCGCCTTCATTTTGACTAAGTCCTTTGTTTCAATTCATCGGAATTATTATTATTCTTAAAAAATGGATCAATTTCGAATAGTTCGCAAAATATATTTTCGGGAAACAAATTTATAATTTCATGGTTGATCAGGGACTCGTAAGCTCGTGAATCGACTATTCTCTATACAATTATATGTCACTGGATCCTTTTTGAAACCATCTTAACAAAAAAATAAGCATCGCCTTAGCAGTGAAGTGGTTTAGCGTGTCCAGGTTTAAGTTCCAAGTTGAAGCTCTCAAATCAGGTATAGATGTGTGCTTTGTGGTAAATATTTACCACGTAATTAAAATAAAATTGGTACTAGTAAAATTTCTTCACTAATAATTAAACAAAAGACGATTTATTTGATAATTTTATTTTTCAAAATAATCTCTCTTAACTTCAATCCATTTGCGCCCTATACTGCAACGACGGAGAATAATTATTTTTGTTGGCATTCAAGAATTAAATCCTTTTTTAGCTGGTTATCTTCTACCAAATAACATCCTTTGGGGTGTTTTTTTTTTAAATTTCTGAATTGGAAGAAGGTAGACTGAGTCAAATCTGGACTATATGACGGGTGGTTCACCTCGAAGAAATAAGGCAAACAAAGGGTGGGTTAAACGTTTTTGATGAATAGCCTTGAGTGATTTTGCTGATGTATTATACTAGATAACTGCTCTTATTGTAGTATTGCTTCGGCATATATTTACCGAAAATAAGACCTGCTTGGTCTTCAAAGAGGGTGACCATAAATTTCCCAGCTAAAAATAGTGTGCAAGTTTTTCTTGGAGCCGGAAAATCCTAATGGAACCATTACATGAACTTTATTATTGTTTTTAGATCTCTGTCAAGTTTCATCGCCTGTCTCTGTTTAAGAAAAAAATTAAAATCCAAAAATTCCGTATGATTTTAATTAATTTACTGCCAAAGTAGTCTTTGCTTGCGAGTCAGTTTTAAAACTCATCTTGCTGTAACATTACTCATGCTTAATTTATTACATAGAAAAGTCAATATGCTTGGTTCAGATATATTTAATATCGTAGCAATAGTAGGAACATTCAAACGATGATCATCGGGGACCACAGTTTTCCATTTTCCTATAAATATCAGAATTCGTTGCACTTGAGTCATCATTAATGAATTTATCATTTCATTAAAACTGCTTTGACCAATATTTTTCCTTAAAATATGATAAAACCTCCCCCCACATAAGGCAGTTATTCGTTGGAAAGTATTTTTAGGACAGATACGTTCCTGTGTTAAAAAATTGTGAACACAGTAGTATTCAAATTTCGCCAAAAGCATCTTTTGTTATAAAGTACTTCATAAAATCCAAAATAATGAATAAATTGAAATAAAATGTAACAACAAGTTGGAAAAAACTGTCACTATATTGCTAAGCAACACACAGTTAGTTGTTTCTATCATCGCTCGATAAATATTTTTTCTCTCCCCTACATAGTGATAATGTCTTATATGGTAAGGTCTGGAACTCTAGTTTTCCACTACTTCAGTGTATACATAGATGTCGTTTATCTGTTGATATTTTACAATCTCCCATCGAAAATATCTGCAGAATTAATATCCTGCCGACATATTAAACCAGAAAATCAATATCTGTGCATTGATGAAATCTGTGGAACAGAAACATTTCAAAGAAGAGAAAAATTAATATTTATGGTGCCTTGATTAAAAGTATGTTAATGTGGCGATGTGAGACTTGGAGATTATCAAAGACAAATGGAAAAAAAAGAAGAAGCCACACAAATGGTGATTGATCAATCGTTTGGCAACGGTCTTTACGAACGAGGACACTGATTTTGTCGACGTTTTCATCACTTCTTGACGTTGAAGGGCGTCCTGAACGGGATTAGTCTTCAATTGATATTTTTCCATTTTTAAAACGTGAAATCCACTCGTAGACTCTGGTTTTACTTAGTGCAGCATCTCCATAAGCAGTGTTAAGCATTACAATAGTTTCCGCAGCCGATTTCCCCAACAACAACAGCCGCGCGTTGCTCTCGACAATCTGTCATCACGTTTTCGGCGAAATGGAAAAAGTTGTTTTACTAAAAAAATTCTCACGGGCGAACCGATGCACTCACAGCAACACAAGTTCGCACACTGACTCAGGAGGCGTGGCCCTAATGGACACAACCCAATTTCTGTTACTTTTGGGTCCCTCCTCGTATATATATATATATATATATATATATATATATATATATATATATATATATATATATATTTATATATATATATATATATGTATATATATATATATATATATATATATGTTCTCAAATAATTTTAGAATAGCTAAAATAAAATAATTGTTAAATTTTCTGTTTTTAAATCGGTAAATCGGTTTTTATTATCTTTTCAAAAATGTCATCATTATGGATTATAATATCTTCTCAAAAAGTTTGGCATATTTTAACTAACATTTTAACAATGACTAGGATAAAATTAAATATTTCTGAATTTGTATTAATAAGCCTTCCAAAAAATTAAGATTTTAAATTTTTGGGGCTAAATCCATTTTCTTAATTTTTATTTGCCAACTAAAAAATTTTGGAACCAAGAAAACTGCTTCCAGCGTTGGAATGCAGGTTACACAAACAATATTTTAACTCTGACGGAATTTTTAAAAATAAGAGACGCGTTCTGACGATTGGCCTTTGCAACAGTTGCTTTTACAAAGTCGAGCCATGTCGGCAACATCACAATGCATGCATAAAGAAGATGGCTATTTTTTTTCAACATTTTTGTAGCTCAAAAATGAAATGAATTTTAAATATTTAGAATATTATACCCAAACATAAGCTATTAAATAATAATGTGTACAGCCTTGTAACTTTATCTAAAATTTAATTCGCCACAGCAAGCTAAATATTTTCATGAAAAATACTTGATAAATTAGAAGTTTCTTTCTTTCCATTAGTTAATTCTTCACTCCAGTTACTTAAAAGTTCCTCCCACAAATGTGGAAGCATGATAATACTTTAAAACTCAAATTTGGATCAAAAAGCAATGAAATGAAATTTTATTGCCTACCATAGCATTCGCAAAGAACATGATTGACTTTGAGCTTTGGGTCGTTTTCTTTCATTTTTAAAGTTAAATAGATAAAGGAAATAGAAAATTATCAAGAGGACTACTTTACATATGTAATTAATGTTTGGATCTAGAGACTAAATTCTACAATTCTTAAGAGATCGGCTCTTCCCACTATTTAAAAAAAACTGTATAAAATTTTTTGTCTTATCCATATGAGTATTGACAAAAATTTAAAAACCATAAAATATGGTTCCTTTTTAAAACACATATGACGCAATGGCCGCCGGACATTATTATAGCACTATTAATTATTTATTCAATTTTCACGATATACTCCTTTAAGGAATATGTTAATTTATTTTCTTTTGGATGGCTATTTAAGTTTATTTAATAATTATGTGATTTTGTATACTTCACTGTAAGAACTTTCAGATATTATTTTTAAGACAAAAAGGCAAATGTCATAAATTTCAATAATTGTGATTATATTATTTATCAATTATGTATGCTCTTCTAAATTTTTATTATTGAAATTAAATTTTATATTGAAAAAAAAATAGAAACAAAAATTGGGAATAGATCTATGCATTATTCCAATTCCTTTATCGACGAAAAAGCCATGGTTCGAAATAAAGATACGATTTAGTTAAATATATTATATATAGGTACTATTTAAGCTTATAAAGAATTCATGAGTATGCTATAAAAGAGAATAAACAGGCATAAGATTCGAACCTCTTCGCGATGTCGTCAAAATCAACCTTTATAAAATAATACAATAATAAAAGTGTACGTACGTTCGTGATCCTGCGAACTCACCTTGAAGTTTTACAGCAGATACTCATATTTTTATTATTAGTTATTAATGCCTTTTGATAAACTCCACAAAACTTTATCAGGATCAGTTATTCGGAAAAATTAACATTAGTGAAGATTAACTTGTTGATTACATTTTTTTGCATAATTCATTGTTAATGTCTTTGTTTTCTAGGAACTTTGGTATCCCTTGAACGACCTTTAGTTTAGAGAAAAGACACCTTTTCTACATTATACCCTTTATCGTTTTAAGTTTTTCCTATTTTCTTTAATTTTATCGAAGTGCCCGTGATTTTTAAACTATATCTTAAAACAAATTAAAAATCCTATTACAACCATATTAATCATTCATTTTGGAAATGTTTTAGTATATGTGTTAAAATTCTTTTATATGGGGATGTTGGCTTCTATTATATCTATAATAAAAACAATTTCATTGGTATATCTTGTAAGAGTAGTCAAAATAAAATCTACATATAAACAAGTTTATTAACATTATGCCAGTATAGATCATCTATGTTACTTTGGTTAAGTTTTACAATTTAACCTTAATCCCTTTATAGTTGATGTTTCTCTTCTTTTCTACTTTCTCTATATGGTGTAAAAATCTTGAACTAAACATCGGACAGTTATGGCAATAAGATTTAGAAAAATGAAATATTTAAATGTACACAGAATTGATAAGTGCAATATTTTAAAATTTAAATTAAATAACATCTTTGTTTTATTTAGATTAATGTTATCAAGAGTTTTTTCTGGTTTGGAGTGTTCATAGGCCAGTTTACCTAACATTTTTATAAAATCGTAATAATTATTATTATAAATTATTATTTTATAGCAAATGTTTACTTCGTGAATTAATTTTACACGGATAGTGAACAAACTGTAAGTGAGTCACGAAGAAAAAAAATTATAGACGTAGTTTTTGTGATTTAAAATAAAACGAATATATAAGATAAAATTTAAAATAACCGACGTAAACAAAGTAACAAGATTAAAATGGTTCATCCTGTCTAATACACAAGGCTGAAAGGCGATATGCAAAATCATAAAATATACGTTTATTAACACTTGCTGGCGACATCTCAGTAATTTTAAGTTTATTTTACTGTCTGCATGTTGCTGAATCTTCTAAATAGTTAAGAGACGTAATTTTGAAGGAGCGAATTTGTGATTTCAAGAGTTTGAGTATCTCATAGCTCTCACCTTTAACTGGGACCATGCAGTTATTAACAGCGAAAAAATATATTATTTATTCAGCTATTCTTGCAATTCTTTCTATCAGACTAATATTAATTTATCTTATTGTTCCAGAACCTTCATTATCTGTTATATAAAAATTTATTTTTTTTTTGGAATACTATTTTGAAAAAATTTTGATTTCAGTTGTATTTATTTCATAAACATCCAACTTTTAATATAATGTATGACACATGGCATGTGTATACAATTCAAAAGCTAATTCAAAAATGTAGCAATATACCAATAAAGTTTTATTTAAAATTATAAAATTAAGAGGAGTACGTTTTTTACCTAAGTATTGTCTACGCTCCTAACTTGATTATTCAGCATTAAAATGCTTTCTAAAAAGTAAGTGATAGCGACAAAAATATTTTATAGTGGTAAGATAGACTTCAGTATCATTCTCTCAATTTTGAAAGCAGCCTTCAATCACAGTAATATTATTTATAACGCCGAGAAAGCATCTTTCAATAAAGTGCACTGAATATAAAGCGGTTATTGGTCAGAATGTGCAGTCTATATCATGTAGTTTGTGAGTATTCTTGCACTACAAAGGATGTTTGGGTTTAACAAATGGCAAATTCAACACACAAGCAGCTCAGTTCTCTTTAAGCCTTGGTGGTAACTGCGCCAACTTCATTATTAAATAAGTCCGATATTAATATTAAAGATACAGGAATCACAATAATCTACTTGCATAGTATTATTCTATCCCTTTAGTGAAATTCTTTTTACTAAAACAAAGAATTCTCTTGCAATCAATTTTAGGTTAATAGCCTTAAAAATGACCTAGACTTAATCAGAAAATATATTGGCCCTGCTAAAATCGAAGTCGAAATCAATAAATTTTAAGCTACCAAGCAAGATAAATTAACCAATGATTTTCAAAATCAATTCTTTGATAGTTACAGACGGAAGAAAAAAATTATGATTTTTGGAAAGCCCAACACAAACTCTGAACTCACTAGTCCAGAAGGCAAAGAAACTACCATTCATATAATTAATATCACATTTCCACATAATACTACTGATCTCAACAGCAGCCGAATATTTCGTCTTAGCCAATATGTGAACAATAAATTCTGGCCCATAAAAGTCACGAGTAGTTGACCCGATATCGTAATCAGAGTCCTGCAGAATTCCAAATCTTTCACAACTTTCCGTTGGCTTAAAAAACACCAAAAGAAATTTAGGAATTTCGTACAAGCAAACTTTATAATTAAATATTTTAGTGATTAACCCAGAATTGTATCTACTACAGACTCGCCATATTTTAACTTCCAGAAACCTCTCTCGATGACAACCAGTTAAACATTGCTTACCACAATGTTCATTACCTTACAAATTCGTATCTTTTTGCAGAGCTCTTGTGCTTCAACTATACACTTTACAGTATTGATCATAACCTCGATGCCCTAAAGTAACACGAGGAAGACCGGCCATGCTCACTGGTAGAAGTTTAATCACGTCTGTGAAGTTGAATCTAACAGTCTTGGAAATATTTCTGCTCTCTATTGATATTATCGGGTCAAAAATCACCCTTGAAAAATCTCACCTTTTTACATTTACCATTTATTTTCATCCTAATTCGCCTGAAGTTTAATACCAAACATTCCTTGACAATCTCAAGTCGCTTACTTTGCTGTAGCGCAACAATATCATGATCCTTCGTGACTTCAACATCCATTATTAAGGTTTGCTTAGAAAACCCATGACCTAAACTGTTATTTGATTTTCTTACCTTTTTGAACTTTAAGCAATTTAACTAACATCCAAATAGACACTATATCATGCCCGATAGAACTCCAAAATGATCATAATATTTCCGTTTGTAAAGTATTAAAATAAATCAACTACAGGGCCTGAGCAAATACTTATATAGCTTTTTAAAGATTATACGTATCTACTTGCAAATTCTAAACTATTCAGTCATCTTAGCATATTAGCCAGACTTTTCTCCAGCTTTAGAATCAAGAGTCTATCGACAAATTTTTATTCTTTCAAATATTGAGAGTGTTTTTAAGAAATGCATATATGTAAATACAAAAAAATAGTTGTTAATTTTCTTTGATTTTAGCTAATATTCTGCCTGACAATAAATGGTTATTTACTTATTATATAAACAAGGAATATTCCGACAATCAGAACAACATGTAGCAAGCATTATACTGATCCAACAAGCAAAACGATAATTGTCATGTAAAATAATGATTGTAACCAAAAGCCTGGCATTATGCATACTAGCGCAACCCTTTTTTGAATATCTGCCTTATTTTTTTTTAAACTAAAACATAAATTTAACCAAATTCATTTTGTTTTATCAGTTTCTGTAATACTTATATATCCTTAATAAAAATAATATTTGTTAAATTTTTTTAATGAACAGTATTTCCAAAATAACATTTAGTTTTATATCATTTTATGTTAAACAATTACTGTTAAAAACAAAACATTTTCGCCATAACACATTAGCAAACTATTATCCTTAGATGTTTTGTATTTATTCTTAACTACTCGCATAATTGATTTACAATCTAAGAAAGAACTAAAATAAATTTGTAACCTTAAAGGTAAGAAAGAACTTCGTAAAACATAAATTCAGAGAGTAACTTTTCAATTCATTCAACAGGAGCATCACTTGTTGGCATAAATTAGAAAAAAACATGGACATGGAGTCAAAAAAAGGACCATACAAGTTGATAGACTCTTATTTGATGAAGCAAAATAATCTTTTCGAAGATATAATTTAGTAAAGTACCTTACTAAAAACTATATTGGTCTAATGTTTTATTTAATATATCTTGCATATATTTTCAACTAAATCCTTCGAACTCATTAGCGATATAAAAACTAAAAATTTTAGATCTTCTAGATATCTTTTATTTTATTAAAATCATTTCTAAATTTGGAATTTTTTTCTCATTATTATAAGAAAAAGAATATATATATATATATATATATATATATATATATATATATATATATATATATATATATATATATATATAATTTAAGTTGAGATAAATTTGAGATAATCTATTATACTGTTCTTATACTTTTATACATCCATACATTTACTGATCAGAATTTTTCTGTATACCATAATATCTCATTTTTAAATAGAGCAGATAATTCTAAAGTTGGAAAAAGCATAAATATAATGCATAAAAGTAATTAACATATAATTTAAAAGTTCGTTACTCACCATTTGACTGATTTACGTGAATGTGGCTAAGAAGGAATAGCAGGAGCAAGAGCAATCTCGCCCGAGATGCTCTCTGCCCTTCCTGCTTCATTATCACTTAACTGGTTCACATATTATTATATTTTCTATATTTTTCCGTGCCATTCTGCTAGAAACTGCATCGCCACATATTCGTTTCCGTCGTCATGTTGTACACTGGGCCACAAATGAAAACAAACTGACAAAATTTACATTTTCTGTTTGACCTGCATTGTGGTTAAATCAGGTAAATTTTTAACAAAATATGAATTCGTATATATATATATATATATATATATATATATATATATATACGTATATGTATGTATGTAGAAAAATGTAATTAAAACCTAATTTAATGATTTATAGATAAGTGCAGAATTATTTACGAAGTGGAATAAAATTATTGCCATTAAATTATTAATGTCATTCCAAATAGTTATTAGTCGATGACATTTAAAAACATTAAATAAATAAGGAAACTGGTTGTTTTATCTCAAAATACAAAATTCCTCAATCAATTTATCTTCACCTCACTCTTAATGCAAAACTATGGGATATCTGTGAAACACTAAAATACTGAGCAAACTATAACTGCGATCACAAGTTTGCAATTCTCAATAAAAAATTATGAACTTCAAGTTCCTAATAATTTTAAGTGAAATTATTTCTCGCTTAAGAACCGAAAAATACAAAACAAAAATTTTAACCTTATATGGATTAAAGTCCGCACAGGTATCGTAGAATATCAAATTGTGGACACATTAGCCAAAGATGCGATCAATACAGAAAACTATGAAAGTTACTTTTATATTTTCTTTATTGACATTTAGGATCTAGTAAAATTAGAAATATTTAATAATTGACAATTGCAATTTAATCATATTAACAAAGTTCAAAAATATAAAATTATCTTTTAAAAATCCGAAATAACCGTGGTCAATAAAAATACAAATCGAAGCTTTATCAGAATCATCTCTCGGCCAAAAAAAGGAATCTATTTCAAAAATATAAAAAGAAGGATGAATTGCAAAATAAGAGAAAAAATATTTTAGCTAATAATATTGAACTGTAAAAATTTTTAAATAATAAAAAATGTCTAAAAGTAAAAAATGTATATATGTAAAAAATATTCATCAAATATCGATAAAAGCTTTTAAGCACACATTGCTTGAATTTAAAAATTTTTGCAAAATGGAAAAAAATACTAAATGCATATATATATATATATATATATATATATATATATATATATATATATATATATATATATAACTTCATATTTTTTTCTTTTTTGAATAAATAAGGATGAAAAACCTAAGTATATTACTCCAAATACACTTATCAATTGTATTTTTTGCCATCCCCAATCATTTAACTGACCCAGTGTGCGTCATCCGCATTGAGGTTTCTGCGCTAACGCAGCGTCGATGGAGACGCCGTCATCTAAATCTGTTGCCACGCTTCTTCTATTTTACAGAAACATTATAATAAAGAAAATAATAAAATGATAAAACGCAAAAAGGAGCACTTTTATTTTTCTTAAAGTTAAATCATTTCCAAATTTAAAACCTTACATAAAATTAAAAATATGTTTATTAAAAAAATGGCCATCTCAAATGATTTGGTGTCAAATAAAGAAATTTTTAGTGAAAGTGAAATATCTCAAGTTTCTAAAAAAAAAACAATTATTTCTATGATCAGGTATTTTTCCTACCTAAAACCATTTTTGTGTTCTTTTTTATTATCGTAGCAATATCTACTATACCTAACATCATACACAGCTTTGGCACTAATTTTTGTTTTGTTACTATTTATTAGGGAAATTAAATTGGAACGACTCTCTAACTAATTTTGAAGATGAAGTAAGTTGTCGAATTAATTTAAGTTGAGATTTTACGGACTCGTCTAGTTTTGATGGAATTCAGGGGATACTAAAAGCATTGAAGGAAAAATAATGTTAAAATTTTAGGCTTGATATGTTAAAATTATTCACTTTTTTGTCGTTTAACTAATAAAACGAAATCTTTTCTTTTTCTTTATCAGAAAAAATAAATTTGACACTAAAAAGATATAAACATCCTAAGAAGTTATTTTCCTATTAATAAGGAGAATACCGTTTTAAAATCAGTGTGTTTACTGCAAATTTTGCCCAAAAAAAAACAATATTTTTTTGGAATTTTTGGGAGTTGTCTTTTTGTTGATAAATTACATACACATGTGTGTTTTTGTGTTTTTCACTATTTTTTTTTATTTTACTTCATGTACATTATTTTGATGTTTCGGTTCATAAATCCTCATCAGAAATGTTACTGCAAATTTCTTTTTTGAAGATAGCACCTGTCACGAAAAATTCACTTTAAATATTAAAATTTGTTTTTTGTTTTCTGTTTTGACCTGCCATTGTGCAGTTCGTTTTCACACTCACACAAAAACATATATTAAGAAGTGCGGAGAACTCCAAGACAATGGAGAAGTTTCCGGTACGTAAAATGGTGACAGCGCTGTTTCGTCCTTATTTGGAGCTCGTCAGGCCATTGCATCAGGTACAATTCATCATTCCCGTACTGTACCCTATCTAATGCTTTTTATAATGAAAAAACAGCAGACAAGGCACAAATAGCGACATCTCGATGGATCATTCAGGAGCACAGAGCAACGTCCACCAACAATGTTGTATTAAACCGCCATGTGATGGCGCGACGGTAAAGTAAAAATAGAAATAAATCGATGCACGCAGCCATGCTACACAAAAGATAGATGGCGCATTATTCGGCATCGACAACCAAACTAACCACAAGTTTTTGCAGTTCAAGCAGATTTCGGACCAACGATCTCCCCATGAGAGCGCTAACATTTTTTTAAACCAATAACTGTAAAAAAGAGATAAGTTTTCGTCTGTATAATTTTAAATAAAATCGAAAATACTCGGCTGAGCGGACATAAGATTATTGGTAAATATTACATTTGTATTAAAAAGTGCGGAGAACTCCAAGACAATGGAGAAGCTGCGGATCCGGAAAATGACGAGAGCGCTGTATCGTCCTTATTTGGGATTCGTCAGGTCATTACATGCTACAGAAAAGATAGAGGTCGCATTATTCGACATCAGCAAATTCTGCACTTATCTTTAACTTTTTAAATTGGGTTTTAGTTAAATTTAAATATATAAATATATAAATATATATATATATATATATATATATATATATATATATATATATATATATATATATATATATATATATATATATATGTAAAATATATATCAAAAGGCCCAAGGTCATTTCAAGGTCAACTTTGTTTTTTCAAAAAGGAACTCCTATTTTTTATGGCAGAAATACAAAGTAGGGAAAACTCCTAATCCAACGATATAAATATATTTTCTGCTTTTATCACATCATCTCAAGGTCATTCTCACTTGTTTAACTTGAAAACCAAAAAGGCTTAGAGACCATGACCAAAGACATAAGTTTGTTTATGTTGACAGAGCTTAACGTTTATGACCATAAAACTGAGCTTGGACATGAATTTCAAAGATAACTTTGTGTTTTCGAATAGGAACCCCTATTTTTTATTGCAGAAATGGAAAGCAGAGGCAATTCTCCTTCCAATGTAACTATGTCATTTGCTTTTTTCACATCTAGAGGTCATTTGAAGGAAAATTGCATTTGTGTAATAGAAAGGGGTCCCGACTCGGAAACAAAACAGTGAAGCTTAGAATGGCCTTGAAACACACTTCCAAAGTCAGTTTGAAGTTCACAACCATTCAGCTTTTTTAACATAAAGAAACTTATGTCATGTGAGTTTTTCTGTCACAAGCGTGATTGACCTTCAAATGATCTCTAGATGTGAAAAAACATATGGTGTATTTATATCGTCGGATGGAGAATTTACCCTAATTTCCATTTCTACAATAAAAATTAGAGGTTCCTATTCGAAAAACAAAATTGACCTTGAAACACAGTCCAAGGTCAGTTTCTAGGTCATAAACATTAAGTCCATTTAACATAAAAAAAAAACTTATATATCTTATCATTAATCCGTTGGCTTTCTAAGCCTTTTTACGTTTTTCAGTCAGGTGTGTTTAAACTTCAAATAGCCTCTAGATGTAAAAACGCTTATTTCATGTTTATATCATTAATTGGGAATATTTCCTGCTTTAAATTTCTGAAATAAAAAAATAACAGTTCCTAGTTAAAAAACCAAGTTGTCCTTGAAGTACGTCCAAGGTTATAAACGTTTAGCCCCTTAAAATAAATGCTGAAGTAATGTTTCTTTTTTTTTTCTTAATAAAGAAATAGTTAATTTTGAAATTCTACACTTTTTGTTTAAAAAATATCTGAGGGCTAATTCCTTTTTTACCATGAAACATAAAAATATTTAGTTACCTTCTTGCTTGGTCATTTTTGTGTTATATACCAGATATATTGTGAAAAAGTTATCATTCTTTTAAATAATTTGCAACAATTGGTTGAAATCTAGTACTTTAGTTCTCCTAAAATATTGTATGTGAGTTTATAATGAGATATTTGAACTGTTTTTCAGATTTCTTTGATATTGTAACCGAAAATCATCTTAATATTAAAGTAGGTGTAATTTTAAAACACAAAATAAGATTTTTTTCAATTTCCTCCTCCTATTTAATCGACATTTTTGCAAGAATTTATTTATGGCCGGTGAAAACACCATTTTTTAAACATATTTTCGTTGTATAAAAATGTGTGAATAAATGATGGCTTTGAAGATTATCTTTATGTTACCAATTTAACTAGTTCTTCTGTTAAATTCATTAAAAATGTTCTATACGATTAAAGATACAGTTTATAATCTATTGTGAATGGTTTTAGGGAGACTGGATATATTACAATTTTGTTAGCAATCGTTAATAAGAAATCTGGCATACTATCTTAAGATTTAAACTGTGGCAACGCTGTGTTCAGAGTTCATACTGCTTGCGTGACCTGAATAATTACAACGATTAAAAACTCTTAACTTATTATTTTCAATACTTTTTCATAGAAGCAGTGTAAAATGAGCATAAAGCGTATGTTATTTGTTAGCTGCGCTGTCACGCTTGCGTTTTATAATCAATACATTTTGACAAAGTGGTAGAGGCAATGAATCAATATTGTTGAATAAATTATTTAATTATTTGCATGTGCTTTTATTTACGCATGTATTTATGTTTAGCTGACAGATTTTTTCCAAGTCATAGTTTTATTTTAATGGTCATCATTATTTCGTTTTGACGTCCTTGTCTCCTAGAAAGAGTTTGAATAAATCTTCAAAATTTTAAATTTGTACTAAAAAAATAGTGTAATCATTCTTCAATAATAAGTATACTTAATTCTATCGTCGAAACCATACAAACTTTTTCATTTTATAAAGTGTAGTGTAGGTTAGTATCTAGCTTAGTCTATAACTTATGATACTGCAATAGGAAAATAAAATGTTATTGTTTCACTAATCCTCCAAACTGAATAACGCAAAAAGGATTAGACGCAAAAAATACAAGTGATTAGTAAGCTGCTTTTGTACCTTCGTCTTTTACGCATGGTATGCAAAAGAACAAATAACCTAAATCGAAACCACAATAGTTTGTACAAGTCAATTAAAAGTTTGTTTCAATCTAAGACTTACGTTAAAAACACATGTAAATGATTTAAAAACAAAACTAATTTTTAAGAAGTTATTTTTATAGGTAACTGATTTTCTATGTAGTCCTCTTCTACTCTATATCTTTTACCCTTGTTCCACTTCTTGGAAGTTTTTTAATTCTGAATGCGATGATTTTGCTTGCAGATTAATCTACTATTTCACTTTTTCAATAGCAGCTTTACTTGACTCGAATTGCTTTTCTTCTAAGATTTTTTAAAATTTAATCAAATAGATGATAATTCAATAGTGCTAATACTGAAATATATAGATGGTACGGCAACATATCTATTCTTTTATTTTCAACGAAGTTCTAGGCTGATGAGCATGCTGTTCATTATCAATTGTCTTCTGACCCACTCTAAACAACTTACATCACTTCTACACGTTGAACTGAGAGAGGCACTAAAAAATGCCAATTTCGCGCTGCATGGTGATACAAACAAAATTAGTTTAGTATGAATGACTTTAAATCAAAAAAGCTCACGATATGAAATAAAATAACATAAGTTCCTAACGGGAGATGTTACCTCCCCCTCCCCAGTGGGTGTTGGATCCTGCTCTGCGGGTCCAAGGGCAACTGATGGGCGTTAAAGTGCTCAAGATGGGTTGCAAGTTTGTACGTATCGACAGCTATTACGCCATTCACTCAATCTAACCAACTAGCATGTTAAGACAAGATATGGGAGCTTTTAATGGATTATTTACACAGCAATTCCATTATGCCCGATTCAAATCTATTAAAAATAGAGGACCTAGAAATTAGTCTTATTAGTTATTGTGTACGTCGCCAATAATTCTTATGTATAAGTGATACATGATATAAATCATTAATCATAATATATAATATAAAGCTGAACAGTTGATAAGTCAGTCTATTAAAACCGTAGCAAAGTATGTCTTTCATCATATCTGAATCTAAGAAGAAACGCCAGTAGTACAGTTTCGAGCATTTGAAATAACAATTTACGTATTTTTTTAACAAATGAGTCATTACTTAAGTTTTCAATTTGCCCAAAAGTTTTTTCAAATAAAGCCATGAAACCTTTTAGGCTATAAGAGCATGGACCACGAACCTCATATATTTCATTGTTAATGGCAAAAGCAGCAAATCTACACACAACTAGTTGACAATTAATCTTACCGACATTGAAAGACATATTAAAACTTATTATTCATCATAAGAATGGATAGACATAATAGGAATATTCCTTTGAGAAATAATTCAGTTTAAATAAGAACTGATGAAATGGTATATACATTGAAATGTCATTATGCGATTACTTGAAGGCACGCAAATTTTTCATTCAATTCGATGAGTCAACTCTACCAATTAACGAAGTACTACTCTTATCATGCATACGATTAATAAAAGAAGAAATTGTTTGTCAAGAATTATTATTTGCTAAAAATTTATAAAACCGATACAAAGAGACAATCGATTTTTATAATTATGAATATTTCTTTTTAAGAGAAAGAATTTGCTATTCATAATATTTTGTCACCAGCTACTGCTCACAAAAGTAAAGAAAAGTTTGAGATTATCCCTACCTCATTTGTATACGAGATAGTAAAGTATGAAAAGTAAAAGCCAGTTGATAGAATTAAATGAATGTGCTATAAGTCCAAAGCACCAAAATCATATAACCAGAGTCCAGCGAGATCCATGTCCTCAGCAAGCAGTTGAGTCAATTTTTTCTAAATTCAACATAAAAATGTCACAACGTATTTGAAATAAGCAGGACTAAATATACTCGCTGTACAATATGTTGTTCATCGTCAGCATTTGGTTGCGAAGAATCTGAATGAACTTCTGCATACGTCACTCCATTACGTTGTTAAAGGAATTAATAAGATTAGAAGCAACTCATTGACAGATTATTTAGCCATTCATGGGTAATAGTCGGGATTCGGAAACTAACTCCTGTTTAGTAAGGTTTTTCATTAAAACCGAGGCGATTGTACGTTCGGGAGGAACGGCTACGAGTCCAGTGTTAGTGCTCGGCAGAGCTAAACAACAAAAGATTTCTTGCCAATCCCGAAAAAAGAAAACACGTCATGATATAAAAAATGATTACCAGAACGTGACCAAGTAGAGAGAAAATCTGATTTGACATTGCGACTAATAGTCAGCCTCGTGTTGGCTATAAAGTTATGAAAAATCCCGATTTTGACAAAATAATCCTGAACGTTACAGTAGAAAGTGAGATAATCCCGAACTTGACTTGCAGAAATAATAATAAAAAGCCGAAAAGTTAAAAAAGTAGTATGAGGAAAAAGAATAATAATTGCGAATAAGATGAAAATAATAGTAATAATCATTGGGCGTTAAATAATAAAAATTTTAAAAACTGGATAATTTGACGTTATTATTATTAGAATTAGCAGTAAACTTAATGATGAAAAAAATGAGTAAATAAACAATTCGTCATTTACTTTTGAGAAATAAAAGTTAATTGCATAGCGGAAAAATAGATATACCGGAAAAGTGAACAAAAACTAAAATAAAAAGTTAACTAAGAGTTTAGGATCAATGTTACTAGATAACATCTTTCTAAATAACTCAGCCCCTAGGAGCGTTCTCCTGATAAAATAAAACTTAATCAATCTTCCTTCACTTTGAGCTTCACACATTTCCCTTCTATCCCGGTGAGCGAGAAGACAGATGTAAGGGCTAGAGTTTTCATTCTAGTCGGGAGGTTTGATAGGACCTTACTAACAAAACTGAAGGATAAAAATAATTCAATAAATCCAGAAAATGCGTAAATAGGTCCATATTCTCGGAGGTGAATATAGAAAAAATTCCGAATAATGGCGAGGTGCGTTGACGTCTCGGTGGAATCAAAAAAAAAATAGTTAAAACGTGAAAAGTAGTTGAAAGAGACCTTTGCAAGTTAAATAAATTTTGAAAATAAAACCTTTAATACAACATGGAATCCGTACAGGGGCTTGGTTGTTATTAATGCAGTGAAAAAAGTCTAAATCAAATAATTCCGAAATAAAAATAAAAAAAAAATTAAAGGAACACTCACTCCGGTGAGGTGGAGGAACAACAATAGTTATCAGTTTCACCTTCATCTTACCTGAATTCTTAAAAGTGCGATTAAAATTATCTCTTATTTCTCGAAAGTCTCCTAAAATAATCAGAGTCGAGAAAATTATTTCAGATAAAAACTCAGAGTGTTACGGCTTTAACTTTAAGCGTAACCTTTAGAGTCATTTCAAGGACAAGCTGATTTTTTTGAGCCCTCATTTTTTATTGCATAAATAGAAAGTACGGAAAATTTCATGTTAAACTATATATAAATATCATGGTGAGTCAAGCGTCATCTAGAGTTCAGTTGAAGGTGAAGCGAATCAGCGTCAAATCAGCGGAAACTAAGGAAATTTGAGAAAAATATTTAGTACAAAAGTTGCCACATACTGTAATTTGTCCAACCAACAAAAATTCCTGGATTGGTAGTCTCTTGTAGTTCAGCTACGTCAAAAAAGTCCTGTAGTACCTTTTAATAACCGTAAGAGATTTATTGGTGAAATTGCAACTTTAACTTTGTTTATTTTGAATAATTTTGTCGATCATGTTTTGACGGTAATATTTCTATCCATCTGTATGAACTTCAAACAAAAAATTGTTTATATTAATTTTTTTAAATTTCCAATTACAAGTTCTACAAGTGATGTGTTTCTCGTGCTATATATAGAATAAGGATTTATTTTTAATTTTTTCATGTGTGCTTGAAAATTAAGATTATAAATTTATTTTACCTGGTCCCTTTGTAGCATTTTCATATATCCCTTACTATAGTTGTCTGGATATTATGTAATCTGAAGTAATATTTTGTCTTTTCAATGGACTGTTAGGTTCATAACTGTTATCTGTTACGTTTCACGGCTTCATCAAAATAATGACTGCACCTTTAATGGAAGTAATTGACAGTAGCGATACATGATTTACTTATCGAAGTCCGAACGTGAACCACTGCACATGCCGGAATACTAGTTGTTTAACATTTGCGATAGTCGTGATTTTCTGTTGTCAGCTTTCAAGGGCTTTAGAAGTGCATTCTTGTTTTCCGTTAAGGAAAACCAACGCTTTTTTAGAGATCGATTTTACAGGAAATATTAAACATTTTCTTGCGCAATCAGTACATAATATATGAGAAAACAAAATAGGAGGGGAAGGCTGACGAGTATTGAATATATACTCTTCATCCAATTTTCCTAACCTTTTGTTCTCTCATTATATTTTTCGAACTACCTCAATGCATGTCTCATTCGTCTGCTTATACATTACCTTGAGCTTAATCTTGAAGTTAATTACCAGGGTAACTTTGAATTCGAATGCGATCATCACTCACCTAATATTTGGCCTTAAAATCGATACAAAATCCTACTATCAGTGACTGACAAATATGTACGTGAACCAACAAAGGTTGTTAAATTAAATACAAAATAATAACAATTAAGTAATAAATATTAAGTAGTAAATATTGAAAAGTAATTATTAAAAAGTAAAATAATCATTCAAATTTATGGAATTTAATATTGAAGAAGGGGTTCCAGATCTAGAAAAATTAATACAAGTGTTGGACTATAATACCATTTTCAACGAAAAAAAAAATTCAGGGTAACTTGAAAAAATATTTAAACAGTGATTTAAATAATTTTCAAGAAATTGAAGTGTACTCTGATGATTCTGATATTGAGGAAGGTGTAGAAGAAGATAGCGCTAGTGCTAATTTTTTTAAGGGAAATATAAATACACTAATCTGAAAGAACTTGTGTTTTGTATTACAGAAAGTTACATAACAGTATTCTTCGTCACAGATAATAGAAAAAAAAACTCTTTGTCACTCTTGTTATTAAATTATACAATTTTATAAAAGAGTAGGCTCTCACAAACATTGTGATATATGTTCCAAGCAATTTACTTTGAAAGTTTGCTTAATTTGTAATTGCAACTTAAAAACTAGTGATTGTAGTTGGGAAAAAAGCATTATAGTAGTGCCAATATAAAAAAAAATATAATGCCTGATAGAAAAAAAAAATAATATAAAAAAAGGAGTAAAAAATCACCAAAAGCAAAAAAAGTTTTAAACTAAATACTCAAAAATAAATCTTTAAAATATCGTATATGTCTAGAAGACATATTGGCTGATTTAATGGTTTCACCAATTCCTTGTAATCATAAATCTTGGATTTCTTTTTTAAGAATGTGGGCTTTAATTAATAATACATGTCGAATGTGTCACAAAAAACACCATATAATTAAAAGTGAAAATGAAGTTAGTATAGTCATAGAATGTATAATTTCATATTTATTATTTTATTTCTAATGTGTCGCAAATCAAATATAATTAAAAATGGAAATATGTAATTTGGAATGTATTATTTAATATTTATTATTTTAATATTATTACTTGTATTTAATTTAATTTTATCTTTTAGAGTGAGAGATTAAACGGTTTTGAAGTGTTTTATTTATAAGTATAAAAAGAAAAAAAGACATTAATCATAATAAACCTTAGCAAATGCATTGAAAAATAAAATAATTTAAATTAACCATCTAGAACAATGGTTTTAATATTATCTTAGTAAGTTTTAATCAAAACAAAAAATTAGCAAATGTACTCAAAAGAAATAAAATATTTTAAAATAACCATCTTGTACAAAAGTTTTATTCTTTCTACTTTTGGAGAGTTTAAGACTTAATAAAATTATAAAAGTAATAGGTTAATAAGTATAAAAAAATAAACATGTTTTAGAAATTTTAGGTATAGTTATCTTCATTCTGGTGATAGATATCTCCGGCCGTCTCTAAAGGGGGTGGGCCTTCCTTCAGCCCAGGATGCCATGTCTCCGACTACAGTGACTCTGGGAGGAAGACAGGACTTCGGCATCAATTTTGTTGGTACCCTTGACGCCCCCCACCAATAGTGCGATATTCCGAATTAAATTTTAGGTTTTTTATACGCCTGGGAACTTCTAAAGTTTTAAATGGTTATGGTCCATTTTATGTCTTATGCGCTCAAGACAAAAGAAAATTCTTCGAAATAAGCGCGGAAACCTCTCCCAATTAAGGTTAAGATCGAAATTTTGTAGAGTCCAAAAGAGATATTTGAATTAATCTGAAATCAACAAAACTAGACTTGAATTGATATGAACTAACGTAATAAAATTGCGGTTTCAAAAATAATAAATTTTCGGTGTCAATGAATGTTATTGAGGCCGATGAGTAGTGAATATATAAGAGAACCCTCCTCCGGACCAAAGTCAAAATTTCCAAGATCATTTTTCAAGGCCAAATTTCTTCAAGGTCGAATTTTTCAAGGCCAAGTTTTTCAATGCCAAATTTTTTCAAGATCAAACGTCCCAAGGTCGGTGGCGTTTTAAATGTCAAATATTTTTTAAGGTCATTCAGTTTTCAAGGTAGGTGTCTTAGGTGGTACGTATATAAACGCAAAGGTGGGAGGAGGTTTGTATTAGTGCAGGTTTCTTCGAGTAAAAACGATCAATGTGGAAAGTTATTTACCCGTTGTTGCAATGTGTTACGGCATAAAAGAGAATCTTGTTTGTTAATATTCCAGAACTCGGATGGAGCAAAGCGGCTAAGAATTGATGTTGCATCAACATCATCTGCAACACATTATTGTGATGTATGCGCTATTAGTGTGCCATAAAATCGAATTTCAACTCGACATTACAGCATAGAAGTAACGCGTGTATGCCAGTGTCCGAAGGCGTCCAGCTTATTGAAACTGCATTTAAGAAACGAATTGCAACATATCGCATAAGCAGTGTCAATGAATATATTGACTATTCATTATTTTTAATGAAATAAGATGCAAGGTGGTGAACTTAATAACGGAGCTGTTAGCAGTACATCACACACTGAAAATAAACATGGTAGTTTTTGGACGTTATTTTCTGCAAGCACAAGATGTCTTTACTGAGAAATCGTTCAATACAATCAATCAAATAGTGACTGCAGCAAGTGATGTGGATGTTGTAAACGCAAAGAAACAAAAACATAATACAATAATTTTTGTAAAATTAAAATATGAAAATGTTATAAGATTTTTTAAATATTTTACTTTTTTTACATTGCAGGGCTCTGGAGAAAATCCTATATCTAGAGGTGAATATGAATAAATATTTACCTGTATGCGGCTCATCATATATTAAATTGCCGAAATTCATCGAGCAAAAGCGTGCAGTAGTCAATGTGTTTAACGAAGACTAGTGCTGTTTTGCTTGGGCCGTAACATCGGCATTATTTCTGACATCCTTCGCATTTCTCCAGCCCAGCTCCTCCTACCCACACTATTCTAGAGTGTTAAACTCTACAGGTATGAATTTTCCAGTACAATTACATGATATTTCTAAATTTGAGTGTTTAAATAATATTTTAGTTAATGTGTATGGTTTAGAGTCTAGCTTTGAAAACAATAAACTAAAATATGAAGTAATGGGGCCATTGAGATTTGCCCCTAAAAAATTACAAATACACATAAATTTGTTATTAATAACAAAAGACTGTGATATTAAATATGCTGGTGATGATCATAATTGCAACACAAACTGTTCCAAGGCACATTATTGTTGAATTAAAGATTTATCACGATTGGTCCATTCGCAATTATCTAATAATCATAATAAAGGGCACATTTGTGATGGTTGTCTCATTATTTTTTTAACACCAGTAGCTTTAGTGTCACATCAGAAATATGATTGTAATCACATATATTCCTTAACACCCTCAACGGATATAAAGGTGGATAAATTTGGAAAGAGCTTTCCGGAAAATATATTAAAATTCGAAAATATCGAAAAACAAATACGAGTTCTTTTGTTGTTTACGCAGATTTTGAATCGGTATTAAAACCTGTTGAAACAGTTGAACCCAGTTTCCGAAGTTCATATAGTGTGAAAACTTTCAAGCATGAGCCATACCCTTTCGCATATCTAATAAAATGTACTTTTGATGATACAGTTTCCAAATTTGAGCTATATAGGGGGTCGATGCAGCTATAAGTTTTATAGATCGTATGGAAACGAATTTAAGATATATGTATAACACATATTTAAAGGAGATTTAAACCAATAAATCGCTGATGAACACCTGATG
The DNA here is from genome assembly GCA_034092305.1 of Diaprepes abbreviatus. Taxonomy (NCBI): domain Eukaryota; kingdom Metazoa; phylum Arthropoda; class Insecta; order Coleoptera; family Curculionidae; genus Diaprepes; species Diaprepes abbreviatus. The sequence continues at coordinate 5,104,926 of JASJET010000022.1, forward strand.
AGGTAGAAGAGTTTAAAAATGCTGAGTTATGTGGTATATGTGAAGGACCTTCCAAAGAAAATGATGTTAAAGTAAGGGATCATTGCCACATAACAGGTAAAAAAGATTTGGGGCTGCACATTCAATATGTAATTTAAATTATAAATTACCTAATTTTGTCCCTATAATATTTCATAATTTAAGTGGTTATGACAGCCATATGTTCATAAAAGAACTGTGCAGATATGGGGATACAATTGATGTTATAGCTTAAAGTAAAGAAAAGTATATATCATTTACAAAGATCATTTACATGCATGACTATTACGATTTATTGATAGTTTCAAATTTTTATTGATATCGTTGGAAAATTTGGGTAATGGTTTAAGAATTGACGAACTTAGAGAAACGAGAAAATATTTTACCAACAATGATCAATTCAATTTAATGCGTCAAAAAGGCGTCTTTCCATATAGTTTTGTTGACTCTATGGAAAAAATGAATACTTTAAATCTTCCAATAAAAAATCAGTTTTATGATCATTTGCGGGAATAGCATATTAGTGATGCAGATTATGAAAGAGCGAAAGAAGTATGGCGTTTGTTTGGATGTAAAAATTTGGGAGAATATTCAGACCTATATTTACAATCTGATGTATTATTATTATGTGATGTTTTCGAACAATTCCGAGACACATGTTTAAACGTTTATAAATTGGACCCAGCACAGTACTTTACTCTTTCAAATTTATCTTTTAATTGTATGCTTCGTATGACCAAGGTAAAGTTGGAGCTTTTAACGGACATTGATATGATTCATTTTTTTCAAAAAAGGTATTCGTGGAAGTATAAGTCAGTGTATGGAAAGGAAGCATATTGCTAACAATTCTTATTTGCCAAACTATGACCCAACCAAACCCTCCTCATTTATTACTTATCTTGATGCCACAAATCTGTATGGTCATAGTATGTCTCAAGCATTACCATATGGTGGTTTTCGATGGTTATCAGAACGTGAAATTTTGGATTTAGACATTATGAGTATAGACGATGACAACGCACATGTGCATTATCCTAGTGATTTATACGATGTACATTCGGATCTACCGTTCTTGGTGGAAAACATCATACCACCAAATTAAAAAGCAAAATTGCCGAAATTGATACCGAATTTAAATGATAAAAAAAAATATGTGGTCCACTACAGGACATTAAAACAAGCTATCGAGAATAGTCTTGTGGTAATGCAAACCCATAGAATTTTAAAATTTGTTCAGTCTAAGTGGCTAAAAAAATATATATTGATTTCAGTACTGAGTTACGTAATGCATCAACTACGAAATTCGCTAAAGATTTATTTAAATTAATCATAAACGTGATTTTCGGCAGAACAATGGAAAACGTTGGTAACCGCAAAGATATTAAATTAATAACTCAGTGGAAAAATAGTCGAGGAAAGGTTGGGGCAAGAGCATTAATTGCTCGACCAAATTTTAATAGTTGCAGTATATTTACGAAAGATTTCATCGCAATCCATATGGAAAAAGTAAAGGTCGTCTACAATAAACCCATATATATTCGGTTTTCGATATTAGATGTATCAAAAATCGTTATATATGGATTTTATTATAATTTTATTAAAAAGAAATTCGGTAACAATGCTTCTTTACTATACACTGATACGGATTCGCTTATATTAAAAATGTTAACCGACGATTTCTACCGCGTAATGATCGAAAACCCCGATAAATTTGATACATCAAATTATCCAGAGCTAAATCAATTTCAGATCGTAAAAAACAAGTCAGTATTGTGTAGAATGAAAGATGAATTTCCATGTGATCCGATCATATCTTTTTATGGTACCGGAGCCAAAGCTTATTATGTAAAATCTTTGAACAGTGAATTAAAGAAGGCTAAAGGCATTAAAAAATCTGTAATTGAAAAGGAACTTCACGTGGAAGATTATCGTTTTTTTACGGAAATAATAAATAAAGTGGCATTGTCACACAACGACGATAAACGTTATGTAATTCCATCGTCAGCAAAAACTTTACCTTGGGGTCATCCCGATATTGATTTTTATAAAATAGATCCTGATGAAAATTTAAAAATTTTACTTAGAGTTTGTGAGCAATTTTTGTAATATGTATTTGTTGTTCGGTAAAAATTAATAAAAAGCTGGAAAATTCATACCTACATAAGTGTTTTTAGATAACTTGTATTTTTTTATAGCCGTTTATTATATTGCCAAAAATTGTTAAAAGTGTATATATATATATATATATATATATATATATATATATATATATATATATATATATATATATATATATATAATTCATATTTTTTATTGCCGTTTTTTATATTGCCAAAAATTGAGGGTATTTGGTGCTAGATCGTATTATTTTTTTTAAATAAAAACGTGTATTTATTACTGAATTGCTTTGTTTTATTCAACCTTTATTTTAAAATTATAAAAGTAAATTAAATGCACAGGTCGACGAGTAAATGTTTAAAGTGGAGCAGTTTTGTTGACAAGATCCTCCATAGTCTTTTCAATTTTCAACATTCTAGAATTAAGTTCATCACGCAGTTCGTCTTGCCTAAGTTCATATATTGCAATAACAGTATCATCAATGTATCCTCTAAGTTCTTGACCGGTTTCAATTAATTTCTTGCGTACCTAACCTTCAAGTTGGTTTCTGAATATATCTTTAATAACAATTGTTGAGTCATGTAAAGCTTTCTGCGTATCTTGCACACACTGAGCAAGGTTATTATCAACATAATTTCATGTGGCCGCATCTTCTCCTTCAAGAAGTGTTGCTAAATAGCACAATATTTTGCTTTCCATGTCGTAATCTCCATTAGGTGTAAGTTTAAAACCTATTCCTGAAGGACCTCGCATAAAGTTAAAATCCTTAAATTTTCTATTGCGACCGAACTTATCAATAGTGTTTACTTCTGACATTGTTATGTGAGACTTATTTGAAACCATTACATTTCACCCTAATATCTGGTTCTATTTCATTAATAAACAGACTCTGCAGAAAAATATGGATTGCAAAACGTATTTTAGGTGATGTTTAATAAATATACATACAGATTCATTTTATTATTGTTTTATTGGTAAAAAAATGAAAATTTAACAAAAAAATTAACTTTACTTTTTATTATTAAAAATAAAAATATAACAAACAGAAAAAATAACAAATAAAGAAATAAAATATATAAATTAAGTTCTTCTGTACAGGTAAGCTTCTTCTATGACTCAATTTCTTCTCTGAATGGCGCGTTCATTAATGTCCTTGCCCTGGTAGTGAACAAGTCCACAAAAACCGCATTGTACAAATTTGACCCTAAGAAGGTCAATGTAGTTGAAATCGTATGTCAGATCATTCCGCCAGTAGATACCTTGTCTTTTACAATAATGACAAGTTAAACAAAAAGCTGTTGGGATATGCCTGTATGTTTTGACTGCTTCACCAGGTTGTTCATCAGTTGGCAACATGATGTTTGAATATGTTGTACTTTTCAATCGCTGTACTCTATTTATGTGTTACTTTTTAAAATAACCTTGACAGGACCAAAAAAAAAATCCTTGAAAATTACAACCACGAAAACGATCCTGGCATTGACGGGTACTTTGACCTTGACCTTGGCCTTGCATCTGACAAATTTAGTACTATATTTATATGTTACTCTTTAAAATAACCTTGACAGCGACAAAAAATCCATGAAAATTACAACCTTGAAAACGATCCTGGTATTGCCGGTTACGTCAGCCTTGGTCTTGGCCTTGCATCTGACAAGGTTAAATATTATACTTAATGCATCGAAAAGAAATAAAAAGTTGCGGTTCCCAACAAGAAATGTTGGAAAATATTAGTGGACTAGAAGTCTTAACTCCGGGGGTACTCAGGACTGGCACCGAGAGAAAGACGATGCTGAAGGAGACAAGGCGCTCAACGATGGTCGTGATGAGGAATTGGGGGGGTCGGCGGCGGACTTTCTCAAAACATAGACAGAGGAGAAGGAGCCGAAGATCAACGTTATTAGTGATGTGGTGGTTCGAAAAGCTTCGCGACCAAATCGGGTATCTTTTCCGAAAGCTTCCAAGTTGAAAAAGCTTCTGACTATGCGGAAGTCGGAAATCGCCGATAAAAAAACCTTTTATTCGGCGATTAAAGGTGTGGGGCAAGGAAAGAAGAAGAAGTTTAAATTTAAGCGTTTCTCCACCCCTGTTCCATTACCTGACTTCCTGGAAACATCACCGCAAGAGCCGTTGCCTGTCGAAGTGGAAGTAACTGAAGGACCCGATGGACCAACGCCACCAACACCGGCCAGTTTAGAAGAAGAAATAGTGTCAGAGGTAAAGTCTTCTCCAGCGCCACTATCACCGATATTGAGATGCCGCAAACCTATGAAGAAGAGGTTTAAGCAGTGCTTTGAAGGTGATGAAGTTTCCGCTGCTTCGTCGTCGTCGTCTTCATCACCAAACGAAACCGCTTCCTCTTTAATATGTTCTGAGACATCTCAACCGGAATGGGTTGAAGACTTTACCAACTCGTAGAAAAATAAGTGCGTGTGAGAGTGAAATTTTAGAACTAGAAAGACAATTAGAACTAAAAAAGCTGGAATGTGCGGGATATAAAAGAGAATTGGCGGACTTTAATAGATTTTGTAGTAGGTGTTGGTATTAGCTTTTAATTTATAGTATTAAGTTTGTAAATATATATTATATATATATATATATATATATATATATATATATATATATATATATATATATATATATTGTAGTTTAATAAAAAAAGTCTTTGATCAGATTTTTATATTTTACAAAAAGAATAAAAATGACTTGAAAATATAATTTTGATGTGTTATTTCATATAGGACCTTTCCCACATAATATTAGGTAATAAAAAAGTGTCAGTAATCCACTAAAACTACGCAATAGCAATAGTTGTAAATATTTTTTGATAATATTTACCAGTATGCTAAAACATGGTTCGGTTTAAGAAGTTAAGGTTCTGTCGCCAGAACTTCTAATACTTTGCATTTCAATATTGTATGTTTTTATGAAAAAAAAACATAAAATATTGGTTACGAAGTATTATAACTAACTAAAACTACGATCAAAGTATTTTGTGGTCCTGAAAAGGACCGTTTTGTTACAAAAACATGCGGCTCTTTATTGTGTTGTAGAGTCGCACGGCCCGTCATCATCAACGGTGGTGGTAGTGCTGTCCTCCGTGTATTGCACTACAAACTCCCAGAATTCTTCCCATCTGGGATCATCCAACTCCCATTCGCGACAGATAGTGGTCTTCGAGGTAGGGATTCAATTAGTTTTTTGATCTACGATTTAAAAATAATCCCATACCTTTACGATATGGCTTTAGAAACAAACCATTTCCTTTCGATTTTAAATACAGGCCGGCACCGGTTTTATCTTCGCTGCTTTTTTTTACAGCTTTTATGGCGCGCACAATTCCCGCTGCCCCCCCGGCTAATGAACTCAAAGCTGATAACCCGGCAAAAATTGGTATTAATGGTAATATTCCACCAGTTTTAGGAATCGGTATTATTCTCGGTGTACGAACCTTCCTTTTGCCACCTGCCGCTTTTACCGATCTACGTGCTGCCGACAGAGCTATTTTAGATGCATTCATGACATTTTTTTCCAACACATTTTTACTTCCGGCTTTTAATAATTCCTTTCGAACTGCTTGTCGAATAGGTGTTCCGAAACTGACTTTCCGAACATGTCGATTTTTATTAACACCTTTCCTTTTTGTACGACATGTGCTTTACTAGATGTTTTTTTTGTTGGTAATGATGATGGTATACCCATACCAACACGTTGTTTTCCTTTCATAATGTTTGTAACTAACCAAGCTGCTTTTTTTCACCTAAACTGGAATCTTTCGATTTTATTCTATTCCAAGCACTTTGTTCGAGTTCGTAATCCGCTCGATGTCTCGCACTTATGTTGTCTTTGTTATGTAAATAGGCTAAATCGTGTTTTTTGCATGCGGCATCCAAAGAATTAATGCCTGGATCACTTCTTGTTACACGTTTTATTACTTTTGTTCCGGGTCCGCAATATTGATAACCGGGAATGAGTACCTCGAACGGTAATTTATTTATTAACGAATCCACAATACCGTGTCCAGTTTTATTGGAAACGTGAGACCGTCCACTTCGTTTGACGCTCGGACTTGAAAAGAAAATAATTAAGAGACACGGTCCTCTACTTCCTTCCTCTATTCGCGGTCTGTTAATTGGTCCATCCAATTGTGGAAAAACTAATGTAATGATTTCACTGCTTACACACCCCCTTGGGCTACGTTTCAAAAATGTGCATATTTACTCGAAATCTCTGTATCAACCGAAATCTGAGTATTTAAGGAAAATTTTAGCACCCATCAAAGGTTTAGGCTACTATGCCTTTAGTGATTCCAGTAATATTGTGGGACCGTCCGACGCAAAACCAAACTCTATATTTATCTTTGATGATGTTATATGTGAAAAACAAGATGTTATAAGATCGTATTTTAGCATGGGACGTCATAAAAATATCGACTCCTTTTACCTAGCGCAAACATATTCGCGAGTGCCAAAACAGCTTGTGCGAGACAATGCCAATTTTATTATTATGTTTAAACAAGATGAGTTGAATATGAAACACATATTTTCTGACCACGTTTTACCGGATCTAACTTTTACTCAATTTCAAGAAATGTGCTCAAAATGTTGGGATAATAAGTATGGATTTTTAGTTATTGATAAAAACAGTGATGTGAAATCGGGAAGATACCGCAAAGGATTTGATAGCTATATATTACTGTAATAATAAGAGAAAACCCTCATTTGATTGTTGAAACGTCCTTTGTTAACATCATCAATAACGCGATCGACTTAAAACGTAAACTAGTGGAAGCTACCAATGCCGTTAGAAAAAAATTTAAACAAATTAAAGCGGCTAAATAATTTCATGTTGTGGAATTGGAAAAATTTTATGAACCCATTTCTAAGCCGTTGACAACTATATCTGATGTGGTCAAGCAACGTCAACAACAACAACAACAACAACAACAGCAACATTATCCAGCTACAAAGTCACATAGTCACAGTGCAGTCGACTCAAATATCAGATTTTCCCCAACCTACACATTTCTTTCAAACCTCCACATCTATTCAGCAGCAACAGCAGCAGCATCGTATTTCAAAAGAGGATATTAGCCAATCGGTGTTTGATACACCCTCGACATCAACTAATACATTTCTCGCATCCGCTGACACCACAACTTCCGATACTTTAAACGCACACCTGAAAGTATTACGTTCGAAACGATCTCTATACGATACTGTATATGGTGTACGTTTTGATTCAAAAACAGATTATACCAAAAGTTTTATTGGTAATTTAGAGGTTCGCTTTCGAAATGGAAATATTGTCTTATACAAAAAGGGGAAAAATATTGCAGAATATAGTGGATTACCGGCACTTTATGATTTGTTATTTCTTAAAACACCCCCAAGTTTAGGCAAGGAACAACAATTAAGTGATAATGTACTTTCGACGTACAAGGAAATTTTGGAATCCACGAATACTGTCTACAAGAATTTTTAAAAAAAGTGATGGTTTACGAGAGACCAGATGGAACAAATATTTACGAATTATTAAACCTCTGATAATGGACACAAAATTAGGTGGTACTATTACAAGAAAAAATCTCTCGGAAAAACTACAATTACCCACAAAAAAGAAAATATCTTCGAAAACATTTCAATATATCTACTGGAACAAAGCTAAAGAGTTGGTGGATCGTTTACGTTTGTTGTAGAGTCCCAAAATGGCCGGTCACACTGGACACGAGAATGAAATTATGTCAATCATAGAGGAATTATGAGAAGAAGATATAATATATTAAGCTCAATAGTTAATGATATTATTCAGTTCTTCTTTCGATCTGAAACCTTTAATATTACTAATAATATGAAGCCCAGTCTAGAAAAAATCAAAATTGTTAATGAACTTCATAGAATGGCTAGAAAAAATTTTGTAAGACGGCGCACGATAATAAAAGGATACAGAGATTTGTAGAAAATTGAATTGGCTGAAATGCAACAGTTTGCTTATGAAAACGATGGTTATCGGTATATTTTGGTCTGTATAAATTGCTACTCTAAATTTGTCTATACCAAAGCGATAAAAAACAAGACCAGTAAAGAACTTACTAATGCAATGAAAAGCATCATTGAAGAGGCATCATATACACCAACAAATCTGCAAAGTGATCCAAGAAAGTAGTTCTATAATACAAACTTTCAAGCCCTGATGAAAAAATATAATATAAATCATTATTCCTCTTACAGCACAAAGAAAGCTGCAATTGTTGAGCGAATCATAAGAACTTTAAAAAATAATTTATTTAAACAATTCTTGGCAAGAGGATCTTACGAATGGATACATATATTATTGGCAGTAACAAAAACCTATAACCATTCGAAACATCGCACCATTGGAATGAAGCCTGCAGATGTGCAAGAAGAAACGCAAATTAAAGCATACGATTATTTAAAAATTGTACCTAAAAAATGTAAGGTTTCCGTGACATTGTGCGTATTAGCTAGTACAAAAGCTTATTGGAGAAAGTATATACGCCCTCTTAGTCAACTGAATTGTTTAAAGTTGTAAAAGTTAACGTTACAAATCCACCTACATACTTGTTGGAATCGTTAGAAGGTCAGCCTATAAGAGGGTGTTCTTACGAGTCAGAACTACAAAAAACAAGCAGTCCTGGCGTTTATCTAGTAGAAAAGGTCCTTAGACAACGCAAGAAAAATCACACCGATCAATTGTTTGTCAAATAGCTAGGATTTCCCAACCACTTCAACCCTTGGATAGATAAAGCTAATATTGTTTAAATAACATATTGTATGACTATAATTTTAACTTAAAATGTAAAATAAATAAACAATATATTGTAAAACAAAGTTTTTTATTTCAAACTTCATCATCAAAAACAATAACAATAAAACATCATACCTTGTGGCCCAGATAATATATAATATTTTTCATTGCATTTCTGACGACCAAATTTATCAATTGTGTTGTTTCCTCGACTCATTTTTAATCTTAACTACACTATTTTATTTTTATTTGTCCTACTATACTAAATATTTCAGCTGAGAAAAAAACACTGACTATGATCTACCGGGTTGGTATATTTATAAAAGAAATGAAACAAAACTGTGGTTGTAACAGATATTTATTTACAGTTATTTAATTCATTTTCGTTGTTCAAAATTCTATCCCATCCGACACTATTTTGATCGCCAACATCTTGGGCTGTTGCTGTTGCAGGAACCAATTCGTATTTTGCAGCAAGCTCACTAGGTAAATGTGGAATATTGACGAGGTATTCTTTTAATTCTTCTTCAACCATTTCAGCACAAAATGTATCCATGTCTATGGAACCATATAAAAATTTGTCGCACAAGTGTGCCGCAGCCATAAAATTGATTGCATCCCTGATCTCGTTCTTATACTTATCTTTGGTTGCCTCAATAGGCGGCCAATCATTTGCGCTATCTAACATATCGTGAGCCATATTTCTTAATTCTCTTCCCAACCAAAATATGTATCTATCTACACATTCGTTGACTGTCGTCGCATCAGCAGACATCTTTAACAGAAATAATAAACACACGTAAGTATTCTGACATGTGCAACTATTTTTTAAATTTAATTATATCCTTTTTTCAAACATTAGATACAATTTACTCTAATGAGCCAAAACTTAATAATGTTCGAATATTGTTTCCAAAAACTCGAGTACCTTGCTCCAAATAAGTTAGAGTGTATTTAACTTTAATTTTACTCATAATATCTACAATATCGTCTGACAGTGTTTCGGCGACACCTTTTAGAAAAAAAAAATTCGAATGTGCTATTGTCACCGTCATCGTGTAAAGCCACTAAAAGAGTTTTACCAAATCGTGTAGTCATTGAAACCATCTTTACAATTTTATACACTTTGCCCATAATCATTTCGGTAACCTTTTTTCTCTCTAATACCTCGAAATCTTTGCTGAACATTTCATTAATTTCATATAGAGTTTCTTTTGCAATACTCATTATTGAAAAAATGGTATATAAATTCGAAAATTACCGTGAATATAAAAGAACTTTCAGAACACTACACGAACACAATATTTGATGTTTATGCCACTGATATCTGTGAATGTTTGAAGTCACTTCTTTTCCCACTAACCTTTATAGCGAGTTTTCAAGGTCGAATTGTAAAAATGGTGGGGGTAGCTTGACGGCAGAAATAGTGGGAGGAGTCTTCAAGGTCAAATGACATCACACATTTAAATTGGTATAAAGATAACTCTAAGGTCAAAATATAATGAAAGAAATAATTACATTTTATGTACTTTATTGATTGACATTTTTTTGTCGTTCTTCTATACGTTTAACATTATCGTTTACACCTAAATTTCTTAATTTGTTTAATAATATTTGTTTGTTTTTATTTATAAAAAAATTCTTACAAACTATACTCGCTAAAATACACACTTCAGCATGGTCCATATACTTAAATAATACACTAAAACCCTGAGCCTCCGAATCTTGCATTTCATATGCGTAAAATTCCGAACAGGCTGCAGAAATTAGAAATTCTTCATACATTTCTCGCACTAAACTTTTCATATTAACTACTGCTTCGTTAAACTTAAGTCCTACACTCTAATTTCACTTAACACAACCGGATCTGCAATGAAACTAATCAGTTTTTCCGAACAGTCACTAAAGCCCAACTTTTTTATTTCACAAACAAAGTCTAGTAAATTTAATGTTTTGCTGCAATATTTACGACATGCATTCGCAGCCTTTTCATATTCAAAAGCCAAATCACAATAGCGCGACGCCCATTCTGCTCAACTTTTCATTGCATCATTGAAATAATTACTAGCCGTTTCAGTGAACTCATCGTCCAATTTTTTTACTGTCTCTTGCAAAGCATTATTCGTATTATTCACTTATTTCTACACTCACGACACTTTTTTATTGCTGGTGGTGGCCCATCTATATAATGACGATATATTTGTTTATAGTGAATGTAACAGGGTAAGCTAAATTGTAGTTCCTTGTCACACCAATATGGTGCTGGCAGCTTATCCCAAATTTGCCGTACACTCAGTGTATCAACGTAAGTTTTTAAATATTCGAGAGGAAAAAATGCTAGATTCTTTTGTTCAAAATCACAAACTTTTTAAATTACTCTGATATAAACAAATTACTCTGCCGACTTGCTCTATAATTTTTTCTTTAGATAGTCCCGTTCTGATATTTCACATTGAATGAATGCAAATAGACTGACACAATTTTATAGAAGAATTTGCAAGGTCAAAATCATTTCAAGATCATCCCACACTATTAACAACTATCAAGGTCAAAGCCAATATCATATTCAGGCCGATTCCGAAGTCATAACTCAATGACCTTGAAAACCATTCGACCTACAAAAGTCCTTGGCCTTGAACACCTGGCCTTGGGAAAAATCGAGCCCGGAAAAATTTGACCTTGACAAAATGGCCTTGAAAAGTTTGGCCTTGGTCCGGAGGAGCGTCATCTTATTTCTTAACTACTAATAATTACTCTTCAAAATATGTATGGGCCTATGTACTAAAAACAAAAACTGCTAGAGAAGTAGTCAAGGCACTAATAAAATTTTTATAAAAAAAATTGAACCGACTTCTAAAAGTGCGCTAAAAAGTAAAAAATAACTATAAATTTTTATATGAAATTGAACTTTTTGAAGTCGGCGCCAAACTAATACTTGACAAAATGTGATTTGCGTAAACAGATTTAAAATACTTTTTTTGTATGCTTTCTTACCATAATTTGTATATATTAGTAGTTATTTATTTCATTTACAAATAATTTGGCGCCGACTTCAAAAAGTTCAATTTCATATAAAAATTTATAGTTATTTTTTACTTTTTAGCGCACTTTTAGAAGTCGGTTCAATTTTTTTTATAAAAATTTTATTTTTCTATTTTTAGTTTTAGAATTCATTATGATATTCATAAATTATTTGAACTAAGAACTAATCGAAATTAGTGTACTTCGCAAGGACTCCAAAGTGGCAAAAAGGTACAAATTTTATCCAAAGTTGTAAATCACCCTAAAATGAACCACTAAAAATTCTTTAGTTCTTAGAGTTTTCCAAATACCAATCAAATTGGGTCAAACGAATATTTAGTCTGTCATAGAAAATCCACTATATTAAATTTCAAATTAATTTTAGATTGGTAATATAGGCCCCAACACCTTCCAATATCGATATTTAAAGAAAATAAATTAATTTTTTATCCACCATATCAGATACGCCATATTAATTTTTTTTTAAATAATTTTAGATTCGTCATGTGTAACCCCAAAAACTCTCCTGTACAACTTTGGTTAAAATCGGACAAAATTGATTTTTTTTGTTCGCCATATCGAATCCACCATATTGAATTTTTTAAAAATAATTTCAGATTCTTCATGTGAGGCCCCGAAAACTTACGCATACCAATTTTGGAGAAAATCGAACAAAATTGATTTTTTCGTCCGCCATATTGAATTTTTTACAAATTATTTTAGATTCGTCATATGCGACCCCGAAAACTCCCCCGTACCAATTTTGGAGAAAATCGGACAAAATTAATTTTTTTGTCGGCCATATTGGATCCGCCATATTGGATTTTTTTAAAATTATTTTAGATCGTCACATGCGACCCCGAAAACTCCCCTGTACCAATTTTGGAGAAAATTGAACAAAATTGATTTTTTTGTCCGCCATATTGGATCCGCCATATTGAATTTTTTTAAAATTATTTTAAATTCGTCATATGCGACCCCGAAAATTCCCCCGTACCAATTTTGGTGCAAATCGGATCGCCGTTTGGATCCGCTATATTAAATTTTAAAAAAATAATATTAGATTCGTTACGTGGCATCTTAAAAACTCCCCCATACCAATTTTGGAGAAAATCGGACTAAATTAAATTTTTTTGTCCGCCATATTGGATCCGCCATTTTGAATTTTTGAAAAATAATTTCAGATTCGTTGGGTACAACCCCAAAAATTCCTCCATACCAATTTTGGAGAAAATCGGACAAAATTAATTTTTTTGACCGCCATATTGTAAGCGCCATCTTGAATTTTACTGCACCAATTTCATCTAAAAAAATATGGGACCACTGCAGCAACTTCCTTTACATAACGTAAAAAATTTCATTCAAATCGGTGCAGCCGTTCAGGAGTAATCGGTGTACATACATAAAAAAAAAATACATAGTCGACGAATTGAGAACCTCCTTCTTTTAGAACTCGGTTAAAAAATGTATTTAAAACACAAACTCCTATTCACCTATGTACAGACTCTGGTGAGGAGCAAAGAACTTCAAAATTTAGTGAAAAATTACAATGTTAAACATTAAATTGTGTATAGTGAGAAAAAAGCCTCGATTGTTTACCGTGCCAATAGAACTCTTAAAAGTATGACATGGGAAGAAATTAGTATTCAAAGTGATGGCTTGATATACTTAAGAAAATTGTTAATATTTATAATAATCAAAAACATAGAACAACTGGTCTTAAACTTTCGGAGGTGACAGAAAAAATTGAATAAAAATGACATTTAAACCAAAATTTGCAATTGGCGATCATGTACGTATTTCGAAATTTGATAAACACCGTCAACCAAACTGGTCCACTAAAATATTTTCCGTCAAAAAACTTATCAATCCTGTAACTTATTTACTTCAAAACTACCAACTTCAAAATATCAAAGGGGGTTTCTACGAACTTCAATTACAAAAAGTTAAGCAATCTGATATTTATCTAGTTGAAAAAGTATTAAAACGTAAGGGCGATAAAGTGTTTGTTAAATGGTTAGGTTTCGATAATAAACATAATAGTTGAATAGATAAAAATAATGTTTAATAATTATATATTTTATACCATGTAAAAAAAATAAAACACATATATTTAAAAAAAAATTTATTCCGATAATAAAATCATAGCCATTATATTTATACCATAAATATGATTTATCAGGCAATTTTTTCAATATCTTAAAATTTTAATTCGAGGTTAAAAATATGTCCATTTTTTTTCTTGACTTTTGTAAATTCTACATATAAAACTAAATTTTATAAAATCTAATAAACTGTTTGCTGTTAATGGTACACTTTCCATTTTTCTTCGTTTTCTCTCTCTATAGTTATTGTTTCTTTTGTAATAAATTATGTCTTTTTTAGGTTCGTAGAAGAAATTAACAACATAACTTTAATGATAAGTTGATTTATCTCTTTCGACAGTAGCGTCTGTTACATAGTTTGCAATTTGAGTAGATGTTGAAATATTACAAATTATGCATAGACTAGAATCAATGAACTTATGTTATTAATCAGCACTACAATTATTCTACAGGGTGTACTTGTACCTCATTAAACCTCCCCGGATTTTTTTTTGGAATTTTCATTTGGTTTGAAAATGGAAATTCTGAATCCTTGGAAATGCAATACGCTACTCATTACAACCCGAAACATATTTTAATAAAATGGGTATAAACATGATATTGTATACCAATAAATAAAACTACAAATATAACCATTCACTTAACATTAACAAGAAAAAAAATCAATACATGTATCGTTACATATAAGGTAGCAAATATAATAGAAGAAAGTATGAAGAGTTGATAGCAAAGAAAGATATAGGAAGTAAACGATAGTAGGAAAGCAGGGCCTTTTATATCTAATAATTATATAATAATACATTAATCTTATTTATACCTAAGAATAATATAATTAAGTTCTATGTTTGTGCACCAATGTTTCTCTATTATTTTTAAAAATTTTAACAATAGGAGCTAAATCTACCATCACTAAATATTGACTCAAAAAACACAGGCTAGAAAGCTTGTCTATACTGTCATTTTTTAGTAAAATTTTATCCCATTTTTTATAAATTATGGGATTTATCTTTTTGTCATATGTTTGTTTCGTTTTAGTTAGGAGTTCACTAAATTTGTTTGTGAGCTATTTTGTGCCTCTTGTTTTCTGTACTTTAATTCAAGAGGGTAACTGTCGAAATTTAGTAATGGTTCTATGGTATTATTTAAATTGCTAGAAATTAAACATTTTCGACCAAAAACAAATTCAAAGGGGCCATATTTAGTCTCAGTGTGTAGAGTCGTATTGTAGGCAAAATACCAATATGGAACCCATGTACTCCACACTACATCATGATTTTGAGTTTGATTTCTAAAATATACCCATAAAACTTTATGAGAATTTTCTTGATTGAAGCTGGTTAATTTTTAGAATTCAGAGTCTCTATCTGTTGCAACTTTTTGAGGAATACCATATCTCAAAATAAAGTTTTCCACAAAACTTCTCGCGACCGATACAGCATCTTCAGATTTAAGATGATAGGCTCCTACCAATTTAGTTAGCTCACACTGGAGAATCAGAATATAAGAAAAATCATTTACATCTATCGGTAATCGAGTATATCTTTTAAAATGCAAATTTCGATGTCTATGTAATTACCATAGGTACTTTGTTATAACGATTTGAATGTTTTTGTTTTTGACAACTATCATACTTTTAACAAATTGTTGAACATCGTCACACATGCTAGTCCGAAAATAATACTTTTTAATAATTTTTATTATTCGATTAATACCTGCATGACCATTAGTCGAAAGTAAATGATAATCATTTAATATTTTTCTTTTCGTATCATTATCCGTTATTTTTAATATTTGTAGTTATTTTTTATTTCATTTAATAAAACTTTCATTATTTTCATTTTCTAAAATAACCAATTCATTTATATTCATTTTTCTACATATATAGATCAAATCACTCAACATTTCGTTTCGCGTCAATGTTGAATCCAGCATCTTGGTTCACATATAATGTAGAGAGTAACGAAACTTAATGAAAACTTCCTGAATTTTCAGTTATAATTTTACTTAGTTGTTTTATTATTTTGGATGAAGTAAGAACTAATTCAGTACAATTTTTTGGTTGTTTGAAAATTTCTACTATATTTGGATGATCACTCCAGACATTCGTAGGAATTTCGTACTTTAACTCACTTGCTTCTTCCATGCTTTTTTGTTGAGCTCTAGTCATAACATCAATTGTTCATTCATTCATACTTTTTAACTCATTCGATGGTATCACTATTCTCGATAAAGCGTCTGCAGTTACATTTTTGCTTCCATTTATATATTCAACATGAAAATTGTACTCTTCCAACCCTATGCGAAATTTAGTTAGACGACTTGAGGGGTCAGTCAAATTAAATAAATAAACTAAAAGCTTATAGCCAGTTAATATTTTGAAATGTCGCCTATGTAAATAAGGCCTAAAATATTTTACTGCCTAAAAAATTGCTAATAGATGTTTTTCAATAGTAGAATAGTTAACTTCTGCTTTATTTAAACTTCTACTAGCATACACCACTAGCTGAAAAATCTGGGTAGTCTATTATAGGTTGTTGGGTGAGTCTTTTTAAGCAAGGAAAAAGATTTCTCATGTTCATCTGTCCATTTTAATTTTGCATACTTCCTGCATAACTTATTTAAAGCCACAGTTTTTTCCGCGAAATTTGTGTGATTTAGCTTTAAATTTGTTTCACACAGTCTACTAAATACATCGAAAAGATTTTTATTGTGTTTAGAAAAACTTCTGCCAAAAACTATTAAATCGTCGAGATAAATAAAACACTTTTCATAGTTTAGTCCAGAAATTGCCACTGTTATTAGCCTTGAAAAAGCATTTGAATCTATACCCATTAGTAGTCGTTTCATTTGCCACTGTCCTCGATCAGTTGTGAAAGCTGTATATTTTCGACTCTCCTCGTTTAATTCCACTTGATTGTATCCCTGACTAAGATCTAGATGTCAAGGAGAATCTAAAATATCCGCAATATTTGCAACAGGAAATTTTTTATCTGCAATTTTGAGGTTAAGTAGTCTGTAGCCCAAAACTAGACTACTTTTTCTCTCGCTAGATGAATCCGTCTTTTTAGAACAGGTAACACTGAGGATGACTATTCACTCTGCTCATTCTCAATTATACCATAGTCACACATTTTGGAAACTAACTTATTTATTTCCTCTTTTTTAGAATAAGGAAGCCTATATAGTTTCACATATACGAGGGAAGAATTTTCCTTCAGTTGAATAGATTCCTAGCAAAAGTTTGTTGTAGACAGTTAACTTGAATGAATGAATGAAAGAGTGGTGATATTAGATCATCCATGCCTAGTCTTCTATTGGGTTCCATTATAGCTGCAGGTCATTCGAGGCCGATCGCCTTTGCGAAACTAAGCAGCCTCGTTGGCTGCACTTGCCTAACTGCTTCTGGTAACAAAATTGTATCTCCAAAATATCTTTGTCTTAGTACGTTCAGTGTTGGGCACTATCCGAGGACATGGTCAACAGTTTCGTCCTCCTCCAAACACCGTCTGCACGTCGGGTCATCTTCGATCTTATGAAGATGACTCCTCAGGTGAGAACGTCCTGTCAACAATCCCACCACAATTCGCAGCTCTTTCCTTTCTGAGGAGAGAAGCTCCTTAGTATGCCGTGCGCTAGGTCCAGTTATATGTTCCTTACCACATCTCATTTTAGGACCTCCCCTCCATGATTCCATAAATTTGCTTTTCAGTAATAACTTTAATTCACTTTTGTCAATAGCAATTGGGACAGATAGAATTGGTTGGGGTCCATATGGTTCAGTTGCCGAACCCAACTTTGTCTGACGACTTGCTTCCTCATTCCCGCATATGCCCGAGTAGCGCGAGACCCATACGACTGTGCAACCGTTTCTTGTCATACCATTCAGTACATCATTGTATTGAATGATACGAAATGGTCTTCAATGTCAATTGTCGCACGTTGTCTGAGAGGGTAGTACTCTCTCACTCCTGTGCTCCTGTGGAACACTTCGGCTTCAGCTCTTTCATCTTGTCGAGATCCATTAGTATACTACCAGGATCCATTAACAGTTAACTTATCACTTGGCATATATAAGATGTTTGCAAAATTTGCACAAATATTTTCTATTGTTGCTGGTTCTTCCTCATTAAGCTAAGTTAATTTTAAAAAATTAAACAAATTTTTGACTCATTCTACTGACACATTCTGTCTAGCAAATTGACAAAGTGCATACTTGCTTAGTTTTTTCGTTTTAGGAATACAATTTTTTAAATAAACCTCATTCTCTCTCGCATTTAAAATTTTTACTGGAATTTTCCCCTTTTCTGGTTTAGCTAGGCTGCTATAAACACACCTTGACATGATTCAGTAAGTATCACTACACATTTCTCCGTCATACCTGTTGGTAAATAATGAATACTTTCGCATCGGGGTGGGGAGGGGGGGATAATACAGTCTTCTTGTTAGGAGAGTTTAGAGGAAGTTTTATTTCTTGTTTAAAATTATTATTAATAGAATATTTTCTTCATAATTTATTATTCGTTGTATTTACTTACAAAATTTTCACCAATAATTCTAGCATTAGGACATTTTAAAGAAATGAAAACAGAATTTTAATGAAATATTATTTTCCCTATGTTTAGTAGTAAATTGATATACCCTTCAGAAATTAACATTCTACTTATATCTTTAAATTCAATGGTCTCTTTGTGTACAATTATATTTAGATTTAGAATTTCTGATTTTATTGCACATAAAGAAGCATTTTTATTAGCTACGTAAAATGTTACTGAATTTGAGCAATTATTTGAGTACGTAAATATATTTTTGACATTTTGACTCTTAGGGACAAAATAACTTTTCCGAATGATCATGTGTTTCATTTGAAGCTTTACCACTTATTTGTTCTTAACTCGGGTTAATGTTTATCTCAGCAAAATGTACATTT
This sequence comes from Diaprepes abbreviatus, assembly GCA_034092305.1. NCBI lineage: Eukaryota > Metazoa > Arthropoda > Insecta > Coleoptera > Curculionidae > Diaprepes > Diaprepes abbreviatus. The sequence goes on from JASJET010000022.1 coordinate 5,123,883, forward strand.
TGTCTAGCTGTTCGTGAACCTCTCGTATTACCGGCAGTCCAATTAAACGAATAATCTCTATAATTTGTAGGAAAATGATTATTATATCTATTATCTGGTGTACGAGTTTTATTCTGATTTTTTTTATTTCTATTATAGTGATAGCTAGTACAGTTGTGTTGAAAAGAATTTCTATTCCTAAAAAACCTTCGCGTCTCTGAAAATTTCGTATGCTTCTCGTAGACGTAGCCATTACTTGTGAAAAATTATTCGTGAAGGAAACTTTTTTGTCTTGTGCTGTTCGAATTGCATCTTTTAAGAAAGAGAAATTTCGAGCGGATATTATAGTATCTAATTTTGAATTTCTAAAACCACCAGCAAATCAGTTTACAGCTATTTTTTTACTAATGAGTCTTAATATATTGTAAGGATTTATGTCATCGTTAGCTTGCCAAATAGTCAAATGGACGAAAAGGTTTTCTACTTCTTTCCCAAAGTCATGGATTGACTTTTGATCTTATCTAGGGCGAAATAATTTGGCTTCAAGCACAGTGTGCGATTTTTTCGTAAGTAAGTGGGTTTTTATGTCCGTTATCAAAGAATTTTGAATCCAGTTGTAAGTGTTGATTAACTGTAATTTTACACTATTTGATAGTCGAATTTTTAGAACAAATTTTATTAATAGATATTTGCTGTCATTGTCCAACCTCGCATTGTAAAGTTTTATTGCATCGATTAACTTTTCTGTAGTCTCTTCTGTGTTGTTCATAAATGGCAGAAGGTTTACAGCGACTTTCAATTCAAACGAAGTCATTGCTGTATCTAGGTTTGTCTTGTGTTTTAGTCCAAAATCTACGATTTTATTATAAATTTGTTTTATCGATACTATTAAATGTTTTACTAATATAATTTCGGTCTCGTCTACTTCAGAATAACTTATTTTTTCCTTAATACTAGATATCTGCTTACTAAGTTGAGAATAAATAGCTTTTGTTTCGTCAAGGTTTGTCTGTAAAATTGGTTTTTGTTGTCTTTGGTAGTTTAATTTACCAATATAGGTATAAATTTGTTGTAATATCTATATTTGGAGCTAATATAATTGATATAGATTAACACATTTATGAGAAATTTCAACTTATTAATTCTAATTAAATAAATACCTGTTATTTAATTTTGCTTATACTAAATACAACTTATATGCATCCGTTTTATTTTCCAATACACTCCGATGTCAGCATTTTACATTGTTTAGCCTTTAAAGTCCATTTTTCATATTTCCTTGGATCCTCTTTTTTTTTTGAATTGTGGCTAAAAATTTATATCTGGTCTTCCTGATCGACAAAGTTCTTTTTTGATTTTCGGCGCTCCTGTCTGTGAATTTCTCTTCTTACAGTTCTTCTTGTTCCTTCTTTGAATCGTTTTCCCACTATATATCAAAACCAGTATTGCAAGGGCCATTAAAGTAATTAGTAACTATTCGGAGAGTGTCATAAAATTGCTCCGTTTGCTTACCCATACTCAACAAAAATTTTTCGATTGTACTCCAACCCCGTTTAAGGATCCTGGCAGGATCGCTATGTAATAAATTATGTCTTGTCTAGGTTCGTATAAAAAATTAAACACATATTGCTACCTTAAAGGTTAATTTATTTCTTTCTTTCGACAGTAGCGTCTGTTACATCACTTGCAATTTGTGTAGAGGTTGAAATATTACAAACTATGCATAACTAGAATCAATAAACTTATGTTATTAATCAGCACTACAATTATTCTACAGAGTGTACTAGTACCACATTACACTTTCTCTTCTATGTTGTCTCCAGCTATTATTTCCAGCATAGGATAAATTTATAACTGTGTGTTTATAACCATGCTGATTTAAAATTTCCTTTTGATAAGTACAAGAATAAAGGGTACATTAGATAACTCTGTTTCTCCTTTTCAGTTAGGACATACATATTTAACTGGAACAGGCGTCGCTCTTTCCCTTGCCTGTAAAATTTCACAAATTAAAATGTGATTTTTTCATTTGTAGCAAAGGTTTTACACAAAGAGATCATTTTTCTTATGATTTAGGCGGTCCATCTACACAAACTCGCCAATCGGAACGATTGTAATGAACAAAGCGTGATAATCTTATTCGTAGTTGAAATTTTTCTCTATATTTTATAGAAAGTTTTCCCCATATATATAATAATGTCATACTATCTACATATTTAAAAAAACAACTGGGAGACATTTTAACACATCCGGACTACAGTCTTCGATAATTTTCTTTCCGTTTAAAAATTATAATCTTCCTATATTTCTAAAAAGTAGAAATATATGACATCATAATACCTATAAAAGATTAGTAAATTTTGATATTTTATTAATTTTAAAAATATCACTCAAATATTATACATACATACACCTTCATAGCTAGCAGAAATGCTAAGAAATTGTGTCTACTCAATTATAATATTTTTTTTAATTGATACTGATCCAAATGCAACTTCATGTGACACTTATAAACAAACGTTTCAGTATCTCAAAGATGACTATGACTCTTTATGTAACACAAGCTTAGCACTATATCAAGAATGTAGTTCTGAACTAGATAAATATATTGATTCATATGACAATGAATTAATGGTAAATGTCTTATGTTTGGAAAAACTTGAAGAAAGCGAAAACAAACGAGAAAATCTCACCAATTTACAAACTATACAAATCAAATTAAGTTGCAAAAAAAATATTGAACTGAAATCAACTTTAATTTTAAAACAAAAAAATAAATATGTGAAACAAACATTCAATGGCTTATACATTAGTAGGAGAAAAAGATGAAGAAATCGCAAATTAGCAAAGCAGAGTATCGGTTTAATACACAATCTATATAATATAAACAATTATTTGAAACAATGTGAAGAAAATCTACAAATTCAATTAAAAGAGAAAAACAACATTTTTACAAATTTCAATGAGTATCTCGAAAGAGAAGAACTCATTCTACATCAAAAAAATAAATATATTGTTTAACAAGTTTCCGAAAAAATACAGAGAAACTGAAGGAAAAAAAGCAGCCTACTAATAATTTAAATTTCTATTATGGAAAAATTAACAATAGTTCTGTACTAAGAAATTTTTCCAATAAAAACAATTTTTTTATTACCATTTATTTATATTTTTAACAGAGAAAAATCATATTACGTCATTTAATATAATACTAATTTAACGATTTTTTACGCTATGGTGAAGACTGCTGTTGCTTACACTACACTGGCCCGCATCAATTTCCACAATATTCGCTGCCGATACTGCCATAATGGCAAGATCAATGCAACCGAGACTGATCATCCGATATCTACAGGAGGAAATAGATCTGGTGTACGACTGGTTCATCTCCTCGCATAATGCCGAGAAGAGCCAAGCGCTCTTCCTGACAAAGGAGAAAAAAGAACCCGGGCAAAACGATAGATATTGATGGCGAAGATGACAGATGGACCAATGAAGCCAAATATCTAGGTGTCACGATAGACAATGGCCTGAAATGAAACAAAGACATCTCAGCTACCGTCAACATATTCAAATTTGTTAGAGGACAGCTCTACCCGCTGCCTAACAGAGCTAGCAAAATTAGCCTTAACATCAAGCTGATAATCATCAAGGCCGTTCTAAGGTCCACTCTGACTTACGGATCTACAGCTTGGGATTACGCAGCAACGATACACCTTAAGAGACTAGAAGCTCAGGAAAACATAGTACTGAGGATGGCTTTCAATGTCCCGTGGTTCGAGCTAGACATAGGGAAATGAGATGGATCTCTTAAGGGAGGTCCCGAGACAGAAGGCCGCCAAAGTCTTCTTAAAAGTATATACTCATGACAATGCTCTCTTAAGGCAAGCAGTATATTACGAACCTGCAGTGGACGACAGGAAACACAAAATACCTAGACTCAAGCTCTAGGCAACAGAACCCAGGAACCATTTAGAACAAGAAGCAGGAAACAGCTTGACAAGAAAGGAAGAAAGAAGAGACGCCTAGAGAAACCATTCAAGTCCCAGATAGGGCACCTTCCACTGGGCGAAGCACTAAAAGGACGAACAGGATTCAGGACCGGGGTCACACCACTACCAACATAGCTAAGAGATAATTTTTATTAATAAAATAATAATGAAATACTTAAGAGACTAAGTTTACATTGTATGCGAAATATAAAAGGGGGCCAAGCAATGGGTACACAGGCATCTGGAGCGGAAACACCAATGCTATGAAGACCAGATGTTTGTAAAGATTCACCGGCCCAGCGGCGATAATTACTCGCACTACAAGTCACTGCGGATCATAACCTAATCACAATCAACAAGGACTACAGAATCATGAGACCCTTATTTAGGAGGGTTTTAGCCGGTAAGAATCCGCTTCTAAACTTGATGGAGGTGTATATGCAAGATTTCCTCTCCTCTAAAAAAAGCTTCTGTACGTAAACAGTTGCCATTGTATTAACACTCAACCATCCGTCAGCTGATATTCAAGAATCATTGATCTTGTCTTAAAGCTTTCTACATCATCAAATTCTTAGTCTCATTGTCAGTTTTGACTGATATTTTGATTATATTCTGGTTTCTTAGAAAGAGTTGTTTCTACAACTAAATTTCTCATGTTTGTAAATATGCTGAAATTTCGTAAAGGATCTGATCAAAACTATATCTTGTACGAACCAATATTATAGTAGCTATTGTCTCCCTGAGATCTTGTAGAAGGTACCTGTAAACTTCCAGAACTTCTAGAAGACATTTTTAAATCAACGAAAATACTGATAGATGCTATAACTGTGAAGTTCTACTATAAAAGCCTAACCGTTCGTAAAAGTGGTTTGTCCTTCTGTGAATAGTTTATTATTTGCAACCCGTTGTATGAAAAGTGACCCATTTTTGAAGCCATTAACTCGATCCATTAAATAAAGAATTCTGTGATTTTCCCTTTATAAAATAAGGTGTAGAACAAGTTTATCTGCTTACGAAGCCTTAGGTCAGGTACTTAACTAAATGACTCTCAGAATGATTTAATTCGAAAGCTAGTCGAACGTCCAGGTGAACAATAGTACCTTGCCTAATAGATTGCACAAAGTCGTGTAATTTTCGCTATAACCGAGTTTTATATACTCGACCCTTCAGAAACTGTGTATAAAGTTTTAACCACAAAACTCGTAATTTTCCAAACTTTATGATTGTTAAATGCAAGGACATTAAAAAAACAACGCGAAACTCCCCGATTAATAATAAATCATTTAATCTTGGCGGTAAATCTTAATTTAATTACGTTATCTTAAGTTCATAAATAAAAACTTGAAAATCTTCATTTTTCACTTCTCGTAAAATTCACGACTAAAAAAAATTGATTAAATTTCGCCCCGAATTACGAAAAAAAAAGAGTATTAGAATTTAGAGTTCACAAATAAATTAAAACTTAGAGTTAATAATTAAAATTAATCATTAGAAACTAAGTTACATTGAGTAGATAACAGTTGAATAGTTAATAATTAGTTAAGGTTCGAACAAAATAAATAAGATCATTTTAAGGGTATTTGAGTATTTGAAAATAATAATTATTTACCATAATTAGAATTTCCCTTAATAAAACAAATATTTTTTTTCTCTCGAGCATAGCTCATTACCAAGACCCGTAATAGAAAAAAGTTCCTAATTTTTTCAAATTAAAAATAAAGTTCTAGAATATAAGAGCATAGCTCACACCCTTATTTCCGTTGAGAACATAAAGGTGAGGTGATCAGAGTTTCAATACTAATCGGGAGGTTTGTTGTTACCTCATCACACATCCCTGTGATTGCGTTTCATGTTAATAATATTTATAATAATACGAACTGACCTAAATAGTAAAAATTTGCGCACAAGAGCAACAATGGAATGCAAGCCTGTACCAACACAACAAACCTCTTTGCTGCTTATGTAGATTATAAGAAAGCCTTCGACTTAGTGCCACAGGAGTGCCTCACAATTATATTGAGAATGTATATGGTTTATATTCATTTGGTTTCCTTTTTAGAACACATCATGTCAACCTGGAGGACTAGGGTCCAATTGCAAGTGCTATCCAACGATACCAGCGAAGCGAATACAATCCTAATACGAAGGGAAATATTTCAGGACAACTTACTAAGCTCATTGTGGTTTTTCCTTGTAATGAACCCAGTTTCACGCCCTTTGAACTCCACCAGATACGGCTTCAGTATTAGGAATAACAACGAAGAGGTGGTAAGATTGAACCATCTTCTATATATGGATGATCTTAAATTGATGGCTGCTACCAGAAACCAGATGGAACAAATGCTTAAAATTGTTAAGGAGTTCTTCGGAAATATTGGAGTGCAGCTTGGACTGGACAAGTGCCGTATTTTGAACATCGTTAAAGGAAAGATACAACCAGGAGCACTTGAGATGTAGACCGATGAAACTGTAGCTGCAATGGAAGCAGAACAAACATATAAATACGTAGATATGAAACAGACTAAAAGAATTGACCATCGCACTACGAAGATCGAAATGACCACCGAATTTGTCAGGAGGACAAAGCGGGTATTACGAACTAGTTTAAATAGTAAAACTTTGTTTAAAGAACTCAACACGTACGCGTGCTATGTGCTGACATTAAGGAGGAAGAGGACTGGTGGATATTGGTAAGCAGCTCTACCAACAAATAATAAACTTACGTTGTTATTTCCACAGGTTAGCGAGCTCTTTTACCCTACATCGAGCAATATGCGAAGCAGAGGATTCAATGCCGCTACAACTGAGAGAACAGGATATTACGAGGGGGGATCCAAAAGTAACGGGAATTGGGCTGCGGTGGAGAGGGAGAGTGGGGAATCCATTGTGCGACCAGGTGTCCGTTAAAAGCACGCTTCCTGAGTCAGTGTGCGAAGTTGTGTCGCTGTGAGTGCATCGGTTCGCCCGTGAGAATTTCTTTAGCAAAACAACTTTTTCCATTTGGCCGAAAACGTGATGGCAGATTGCCGAGAGCAACGCGCGGCTGTGAAATTTTGTTGTTGGAGAAATCGGCCGCGGAAACTATTGCTTAAAACTGCTTATGGGGATGCTGCCCTAAGTAAAACCAGAGTCTACAAGAGGTGTTCACGTTTTAAAAACGGAGAAATGTCAGGACGCCCCTTAACGTCAAAAAGTGACGAAAACGTCGACAAAATCAATGCCCTCGTTCGTGAAGACCATCTCTGTGAGATGTCTGGAATATCATGGAATTCAATTCAGAGGATTATATCCAAAGATTTGCACATGAAGAGGGTTGCAGCCAAAATTGTCATTCACCTTCTCACAGACGAGCCAAGGGAGCATCGACTTCAGGCATGTTTTGAGTTTCAAAATCAGCTCGAAGAAGACCCTGAATTTTTTGCCAAGGTGATCACTGGTAATGAATCGTGGTTCTATGGAAATGACCCCAAAACAAAGCAGCAATCAAGCCATTGGAAGACAGCTCACTCTCCTCGTCCCAATAAAGCTCTCTAAGTGAAGTCAAACATCAAGACAACGCTTCTTTGTTTCTTCAATTGCAGAGATCTTGTGTAAGCGGAGTTCATTCCCCCGGCTCAAATTGTCAACCAGAAATTCTATTTGGAGGTTTTAAAAAGATTGAGGGAGAGTATCCGGAAGAAAAGGGCGGATCTTTGGCGCACAGACGACTGGTTCTTCCATCGTGACAACGCGCCGGCCCACACCGCCCTCTCCGTAAAGCAGTTTTTGACCAAAAACGGCATGACACCAATTGTCCACACACACACACCACCCCACCCCCCACTCACCGGATCTAGCCCCCTGTGACTTGATTTTGTTCCCCAGACTCAAAGGGAACATGCAAGGAAAGCATTTTGCCACTGTGGAGGATGTAAAACAAATACCGCTGGAAGGCCTAAAAGACATCCCTATAAGTGAATTTAAACACTGTTTTGAACAATGAAAGAATTGTTTAGAGAAGTGCGTTGTGGTCAATGGAGAATACTTCGAAAGTGATCAAAATTTGGTGTAAAAATATTAAGAAATAAAGAAGTTATGACGAAATTCCCGTTTTTTTTGGGGTCCCCCTCGTACATCTTACCACCAAACACACCACGAGAAGTCAAAATTCAGGCTACGGATGCCATTTCATAGACGGTATCCAAATTAAGTCAATCAGGACAATGTCGACAACTTAGCGTCGAACTACTGGTATATTTCAGGATAGCTGTCTTCGGAAACGGAGAGCTGTACAAAATCAGGTTATTCCGACGAAAAACTATCGGAAGTTCATCAGCAGAAATCCCTCAATAGAAAACGACCAATGTAGATATGGCTGTCAAACATCAGAGTCAGTCGAGCACATAACTGGAGGATGCAAAGTATTCGCCGCAACGGAGTATAAGGAAAGACATGACTCAGCCGCAAAGATACTCCCCCAAGAGTTATTAGATAAGTTAAATCTATTGTAGGTAGGAAAAATGCCTTACTACAAATACAACCCGGAGCCTATTCATGAGAACAATGAGTTCAAGCTATATTGGGACCGAACGGTTCTAACAGATCAGACAGTTGCTCATAATAGGCCAGACATTATATTAACAGATAAAATTTCTAGGCGAACTACATTAATTGACATTGCTATACCTAACAGCAACAACCTTAGGTCAAAATACAATGAGAAGATCGCCAAATACAGAGACTTGGAGGTGGGCAATGAACAGTGTCCAAACGATTCCCACAATTTTATTAACAACTGGAGTGATACCAAAGAACCCCTTGCAGAACATCAAGGGGCTGGGCTTTAGTGAGCAGTTGTATAAACCGATTCAGAAAACAGTTCTCTTTGCAACTGCGCGGACCGTCCGAAAGTTTGTGGAAAATACAGCTGACCATGTCGCCTAGGACCCGATAGTATAGAAAGGGTCCCCACAGCGCTTCACAATTTTGGAATTTTTGTATACCTGGTATGAGTGCAAAGCCGTTTGGCTTGAAAATCAAAATAATGGTAATAGAGAGATTTTAACCACAACTAGAGAAAATATTCTACCGGGAGCATTTGAGATGCAGAGTGGTCAAACCATTGCAGCAATGAAAGCAGAACAAGACAAGAATTGATCTACGAACTGTGAAGAATGAATTACACAACGGCTTCATAAGACGGGTGAGGCAGGTATTGCAAACGAACCCAAACAGTAAAAATGTATTTAAGACACTTAACACCTATGCGTGCTCTGCACCCCGTTAATCTTTTGGAATTGTGAAATGGAGCAGGTTGCACATAGAAAGTCTGCAGAGGAAAGTCAGAGCACTTCTGATAAAGCATACAAATATCATCTTCGTAGTGCTACTGAGTGGATGATGCTAACTTTTCGGTCTAAACAGCATTCTACCGCAGCCTTTCTGGATCTTAATCAGGCATTTGTCATGGTCCAACATCAATCAATCTTTAACATGATGTGGAATTGCGGCTTGAGGTGTAATATCCAGCTTGGACAAATAACTGAACGGTTTCCCCCAGGGCTCAGTGTTGAGCCCCACTCTCTTTAACATTGCTAACAACAATATCAGGAATACAGTGCGGATGCAAGTCTCTTTGGAACTCTTCGCTAATGATATTTTGATATATCGCTCTCATACCAACCCTCACAGAAGTGAAACATTAATTCAAGAATGCCTTAACAACATAAATAATTGGTCAGATTCAGTAGATATGTCAGTCTCAAGCACCAAATCTGACTCATTTCATTTTTACAGAATCAGAAACTGCCTTAAAATGTGTGATCCTTATTTGAACAATATTTCCATTCTTAATCCTCCACATCACAAATTCCTTAACTTTATCTTTAACTTTTCTCTTACATGGAAACCATACATTGATTACCGACAAAACCTCCCTCTTAAAAATCGATAGCGCATTGAATCTGTCTAAACTTGATTCCTGCTCTTATTCCGGCTTTAATCAGCTATCTTCCAGGTTTATAATTAGTACTTCCCAAGTTGTTCTCTTAAATATGTACAAGTTCTCTTCCTGGAATTCTCCCCCAATCAACTTAAATCTGATATTAACCAAACACACTAAAGATCAATCCCGTAACATATTTCTCACCAAAAAATTCTATTTAACTGTCATTACAATAATCATCTCGTTATATATATATATATATATATATATATATATATATATATATATATATATATATATATATATATATATATATAGACGGATCCAAAATTCGTGAAAACACAGGCGCCACATTTTTCTGTAAACTGAAATCTAAATCATTTACCCTTCCTAAATCCACTGGTCTAATGTCAGCCGAACTCTTTGCCATTCTCAGGACCACCGATTTAAACATCTTCTACAATATCCGAATTGGGCCATCGCTTAGCTCTCTTCATCTGATTAATTCCAGACAGCTAAACTCCCCTTTACTTAATTTGATACTTATACATACATACAATATCGAATACATCTTAATTCAGAACAAGAGATTTTCTTTTATATGTATATTTAGGGCAACGAGAGAGTAGATTGACAGTCCAAACAAGCTTACATTACGAATCCCTCTGCAGTTAACTACATCTTCTTCCGATCTGATATAAACAAATTCACGGATAGGTTAAACAAGAACACAATACAACCTGAGTGGAATCTACTGGAAGAGAATGTCAAACTTCATGAAGTCAGAGACGTTATTTTCGGATAAGATGACATTTCTAAGATTAACAGTAAAACCCTAATAATACTGATAATATTGAGAATCAGAAACTTGAGATTGACCCAAAATTTTCTTACAAAAAAGTCAAACCCTCTAACATCTATATGTAACACAATGTCAACCATTAAACACATCTTCTGCTCCTGTCCATAATATGGTCCACTTTTGATTTCATTGAATTTAATCGGTCCCTGCAGGATAAACTCGCACACAAAAATGCTTCTAAGATACTCGAATTTCTAAAGAAGAACGGCCTGATTGATAAGATATAAAGGTACACCCGAGACACAAAAAAGCCAAAGATGCTGACGTGTCTTAAATCAACATCTCTTATTCTCTCTCTCTATCTTGCTAAAGATAACAACTATATTTTTATGGTCTTTAATAGTTGATCATTTGAATATCTAATTTTCGAGGAGTTGTTTGATAAAGATTTCCGCATCTTTTCCATTTGTTTTTCATTGTTTGAGGTGACATTAAGATAGTATCGTCTTCATAGATTGTTGATAAATGCATATTTGGGAGAAACCAATTGAAAAATATTTATATTATAAGAACAGGTGTCTTTTGTTCCTGTTAGGAATCAACTGCACTACTTCAGATTGCAAGAAACTACTAGGAAATGGTGGAACCCTTTTCCATTTGGTACAACCATCTGCAGATCGGTTTCGAACTCATTGGTTCTCGTCAGTACAGGGCAGGCAAGTTTGCAAGTAGGCAAGTATAAAGGAAAGACAATAATATCAGCCTGCTTACTTTGCTGCGTTCATTAATATGTACTATTGTTCTACACCCTTGTTTGAAAAATAAACTAGTTTGTTATCAGCTGTAAATATATTCCTTCATCATCCACTATTTAAATCGATCTCGCAAGAGATTTTCCTGTTCATATGGCGTAAAATTCCGTAAGATGATTGTATCGAACTTTTTGTTTAGTTTAATGTTGCTTAAAGGATTTACTTTTCTTAGTTGAGGTATACTTAACTGCTCTGTACTGATGTAATGGACATATCACGTGAAAACATATTTTTGAATTAACTTTCAATTAGATAAAAATAAATCGACTTTTGCTGGAGTCAAACTGAAAGTCAACAGACATATTACTATGCTGTTTTATTTTTAACCAATTTAAAATCTAGAATGGGGCCAAGAAATTGAATACAATTCAGAAATACTTTAATTATATAAGATTAATAATTGTCTTCTAAATTGGGGCCATTGTGATATGTCAAGAAAGCAAATATGTAACAAAATGTAAGAAATTTACAATCCAATGTTACACTGAAAATTAATTCTTACCAGAGAGTAAATTTAACACCTAATTTGAATCTGGCTACAGCAAGCTGTTTTAACTTTCATGAATACCTAAATTGACTGCATTAGACTATTATTAAGTTTTATATTGGGTTTTAAGACCAATTCTTGCTTGTTTTTGTTATCATATCTAGTGATTTTCTTTGAATTTCCTTATTTTATACTTTAATTATATAAGATTAATAATTGTCTTCTAAATTGGGGCCATTGTGATATGTCAAGAAACCAAATATGTAACAAAATGTAAGAAATATACAATCCAATGTTACACTGAAAATTAATTCTTACCAGTGAGTAAATTTAACACCTAATTTGAATCTGGCTACAGCAAGCTGTTTTAACTTTCATGAATACCTAAATTGACTGCATTAGACTATTATTAAGTTTTATATTGGGTTTTAAGACCAATTCTTGCTTGTTTTTGTTATCATATCTAGTGATTTTCTTTTTTATAAATTTACTTATTTTTATTGACATTACCTGATAAGTTAATCTACCTTTGAGTGTTGGTATTTATTTATGTTTATATATTTTTTTGGTTTATTGATTTTTGTTATTTTAACGTACCTGTGGAGAACTGATTATCGTGATATTTTGTTAATAATAATTTTCTTTTGTACTTGTTTTTTCGTTCCGTTTTTCGTTACCTTTATTGTTTAAGTTTTTTTGTATTTTAGTTTTATATCTTTTTTTTCTTGCTCTGCAGGATGGACATCTTGTTGACTGTGGGTCGCTAGCTTGGGGCGAAACTTGTTCGGAGGTTCATGCTCAGTTGATAAAGAATAGTCTTGTACCGAGTACTCCAAATCCTATAGTAAAGTCCTCCAAGTGCTATAGTAAAGTCTACCTTCAATTACTTTACTTCTGTTGATTTTGTCACGGCATTTGTTATTTTTAATTTTTTTTTTTAAATTTTGTTAACTTTACCCTTGTTGGTTTTGCATTCATTCATTTAGTTTTCTTGGCGGCAACTTGTATTTTTTTATCGTTTCCGTACACTTACAGTTTTCTTGTACCTTACCTTATTGATTTTATAATGTTAGTTTGTCTCTATCTTTCCCTTTACTAAGTCATGCTATCTTTGTCTGTAAGAATGTTTATTGAATTAATTGCGTTTGTCCGTCAGGATATTTATTTTGAATTTTACCATTGTCTTTTGTCTGTGTGGAAGTTTACTTTTGGCAATTGATTTACCGTAATATTATTGAATAATTTTTATTATTGTAGATCTATTGAGTTATTTACCTTTCCGTCCCGACGGTTATCTTGTCATTTGATAATGACTTTTATCTTTTGTTTTTGTTTATGGTTGATTAATCTACCCTACCTTAATCTGCTAACCCAGTTGATATAATTGATTTACCTTTATGTAATAATTTCTTTACCTTGCTAGATTTATTGTCTTTAACTTTACTTAATAGTAGATCACCATATAGTTTCATCCTGCGTATTGAGTGTTACGTACCAAATTTCCGTTTAAGATCCCTATGGCTAGTTCCGTTAATTTTACGTTATTTTGCAAATACTCAAAACACAATATCATTTTCCCTACGTATTTCCCATAGATTCTGTTAATAAAAGCATTTCATAAATACAGTTTTAGTTGATTTTATTTTCTAGTTTGACCATTACAGTGTATTTAGTTGTTTTCTTATCGTACCTTAATTTACTTTTTTTATTCAGATAGATCTCGGTTTCCCTGTCTACTAACATTCGAATGGAATATTTTTGGGTTGCTTAAATGCCTGTGGCTTGAAATGTATTTCGTTAATTTAAAAATAGCTACTGGGATACTTATGTAATTTTTGAGCTGAAAATACTTAATAATCAACTGGATTATTTAACAAATTTATTTCATTCTACTGTTGTTTTCCCAGAGTCATAATTTTGAGCTGGCATTTCTCTCAATCATGTCAGTTAAATGCGATTAAATGAACTAGTTTTGCGCGCAGGCAAGAATCTTGATTATAAATGAAGGCCATTTTGCCTTGATTTTCAATTTTTCCTGTACGAGTCGGCTAAAGAATCTGAAGTCTTCCATCTCCATTTATTGGAACCATCTTTTAAGATTAGAGGCTGGAAAGCCGTTTAAATCTTCCCGCTAATTGAGTTTGGTGGATTAGTTTCTGCATTTTTTTTGCTTATTTAGCGTTTTTGGGTCATTTTTACCGAGACAACCCTAAAAACAGGGATTTTGAAAGTTTTGCACGTTTCGGCAAGAGGAATTCTGTTAGACTCTGCCAACATCGGGTAAAATTCATTAATTAAAATTTATTAAAACAATCTTCCATAGATTTTTCTGGTGAGTTGGAAAGATTGAAGCTGAAAACCGAGTAAATGCAATTCCTAATTTTAATCTGGCCATAGCATGCTGTTTTAAATTTCAGTAAGACCTCAATTGCCTGCATTAGACTATTATTAAGTTTAATATTAGGTTTTAAGGCCGATTGTTGCTTGTTTTTTTTTATGAATATTGATTGATTTTCCTTGAATTTTCTTATTTTTTGATAGACGCAATTTATTAATGTTATTATTTCTGTTATATTAGTAAAGGCTTAACTTTGAGTGTAGCTTAGCTATTGATTGTAAATTTATAATATTTTGTTACATATTTGCTTTTTAGACGTATCACGATAGCCCCACCTTAGAGGAAAATTAATCTATCTTATATGTTTTTCTGAATTATATTCAGTCTTTTGGTCCAATTATGGGCTTTAAATTGGTCAAATACAACAAAATAACATCGTTATATATCTGTTGACTTTCAGTTTGACTCCAGTTTATTTTTTTTGTGTTCGATTACAATGTTTGGGAAGTTGAGGCTGGCTTAATACTGTAATCGAATAGGAAAAAATAAACTGAAAGTTGACAAACATATCGCGGTGCAATTTTATTCTATTTAACCAATTAAAAGCCTAGAGTTAGGCAAAGAGTTTGAATAAAATTCAGAAATACTTTAAAATATATAGGATTAATTTTCCTAATTGGGACCATCGTTATACGTTCAGAAAGCAAATATGTTACCAAATATAGTAAATTTACAATCAGCAGCAAAGTTATACTCAAAATTAAGTTTCTACCAATATCACAAAAATAATTACATCATAAATAAGCTACAGTTATCAAAAAATAAAAAAAAACTCAAGAAAAATCACTCAATATTAAAAAGAAAATCAACAATTGGCTTTAAAACTCAATATAAAAATAATAATCTGATACAGTCAATTTAGGTCTTAATGAAATTTAAAACAGCATGCTATGGCCAGATTCATATTAGGCATTAAATTTACTAGGTGGTAAAAATCAATTTTGACCTTAAATCTTTCTAACTCATAAAAAAATCTATGAAAGATTGTTTTAATAAATTGTAATTAATAGATTTTACTCGATGTTGGTGGGTGGGGTCTAACAGAATTCCTCTTGCCGAAACGGGAAAAACTGCCAAAATTCCTGTTTCCAGGTTTATCCTCGTAAAAATGACCCAAAAACGCCAAACAAGCAAACAAAATAAGAAAACTAATGCACAAAACTTAACTTTCAGTAAGGTTTAAACGACTTTCTAGACCCTAATCCCAAAAAATGGTTCCAATAAATGGAGTCTTCAGTTTTTTTAGCCAATTTGAATAAGAAAAAGTGAAAGCCAAGGCATAATGGCCTCCATTTATAACCAGGATTCGTTCTTGCGCATAACACTACTTCATTTAAGCGCATTCAATTGATACGATTGACAGAAATACAGCTAAAAAATATGATCCAACAGCAGTCTGAAATAAGTTAGTTAAATAATCCAATTGATTAATCATTAGCATTTTCCGTTCAAAAATTAAATAAGTATCCCAGTAATTATTTTCAAATTAACGAAATATATTTTCCGCCACAGGCATTTAGGCAACCCATAAATATTCCACTGGAATATTAGTTGGCAGGAAAACCTAGATCTATCTAAATAAAAAAAGGTAACTAGATAAGCAAACAACTAAGCACAGTTTAGTGAAATACCAGCATACTGGTTAAACTTGAAAATTAATTTAACTAAACCTGTTCTTTATGAAATGCTCTTATTTAAAGAATCTATGGTAAATACTTAAGGAAAGTGATATTGTGTTGACCATAACGAGAGTATTTGCAAAAATAAGGTAAAATTAACTGAACTAGCCATTGTGATATGTATAAAAATATAAACTCTGTAACACAGCTTCAGGGTTACATGTTCAAGGTGACCTTGAGCAAGGTCAGGATGACGTCGGTTAAAGTCAAAGTCAAGAACGCGTAGGCGTGGCCAACCTCAAGATCAGAGAGTAGTGATTTAAGGACCAGGTATTGTTCACATCTAGCTTGGTATATTTTAAACATACATTACCATTTTCGGACCTTAAGATATAATGGCCAAATCAAAGGGTAGAAATCAAAAAAGTCTAATAAAATTTAAGAAATAATTGAAACTTTATACAGAATAATGCTTAAAAGCGAAAAATAAATCCGTACTGTTTCATATGTAACAGCAAATTTTGAGTTGTTGATTACTACAGTTTACTAACCAGTGGCGTAAATAACGACCTCGCTGGCTCTGCGGTGCGGGGGGCGCAGCCAATCCAAGGGCTCCTTTAAATCCCTTGACGAAAATGAATAAATACGAAGAATTAAGAGAGAGCAAAAGACTAAGTTCATTCAAAAATCTGCGGGACGGGGGGCGCACATGCTCTTAGTTACGCCACTGTTACTAACCTTATAATATACAAACATATACATAAGCTTGCGTAATGATCTTTTAACTGACTTTATTTGTAATTGCTTCTTTACTGTAGCTAGTTATTTATTTCATTTAGTCGATATTAATTTGTCACTGACTTGAAATACTTTACAGATAAAAATTTATAGAATTATTTTATTTTTTTTTTTGGGGCTTTTTTGAAAATAAAGTCTTTTAAATAGAAAATAAAAGTAATAGTATTTGAAAAATACCTTATTACGTTTTTAGAACTCCATGTATGTACACAATATATTTTTATCTTTATTACAAATATAAAAAGATTAAAAAAAAAATGCAATGACGCGTTAAAAAATTAAAATACATATCCCCTGTGACTATGATCCTTTGCAATTTAATTATCTTTTTAATATTATGATAATGGCAATTTCTTAATAACGTATATATTTTTAAGCCAATAGTACATATAATAAACGACTTGTCAAAATATAAATATTGGTATATTTTTAGCTTATAAGGAATATAAACGATTATAATAAATTAACTCAATATTGTCGTTTTTGTATTAAAAAGAAATTTAATACACCTTGGGACAATTTGAATCAATAAAGGTGACTAAACATCGGACAAATTATAGTCTTATTCAAAAAATATATTTTAAGTAATTAAGATATTCTCTTACTAAAGAATATATTACTTATATTTATTTTCAAAATTTTTAAACGAATCTTCAAAATGTTAAGTAAGAGAGTATGACCCTTATATCATCTTACAGGACACTTATTTTTTGAATAAACTCACCTCTAGTTAATTCTGAAGTACATTTTTCTGAAACATTTAAGATAATCATTACATTTAGTCACGGTTCCTCAACCTTTCAGTATTTGCGATCCCATTATACTTACCAGTTTTAATCTCTCCTCCCTTTTAACTTTTTTTGAAATTCCCTCGAGAGTTTTTATTGTGAAATTGAAGTTTTATGGAAAGCAATAATCTGCTATTACAAATGCTTTGTCTATCAGTGAAAATGCTTATATATTATTATAAAGTTTCGTATCAAAAAGCTAAATCTAAAAGCCCTACGGCATTGAAGAAGAATTTATTTTGCCAACTGAATTTTAATTTGTAGAAATTATATTTGAAGACTATTTTACCCAACAACTGAGGTTCATCCTTCGGTCAAATGATACTATTGCTCCTCGAATTGTGGAAATATCTAAAGATATACATCATCAACTTATATTAGGTTACGCGGATGATTATTTTCAATTAAACGTTATGAGTCAACAAATTGCAACGAGAGTTGTTATTTAATCGTTGGGTTTTGTGGTGAATTATTAATAGGTGAGGAGTTGGGCAAACTAATAGAAAACAGAGTGAGAGTACTTGCGTTATTTAATATACTGGATTATTCTTTAAATGAGACAAACCTACGATGGAAAAATTGTATTGAAGTATGTATAGATGTTGCTCGAGCAATGTCTAATAGATTTGAAGGCTGACAAACCTTTGTGAGACAGAAATCTTAACACTGTGGATACATGGCATAATTCACAGGCAAGCTCTCTGCTTATACGTCATAATTTCATTTTTTACAACACAATATGCTTTTAGTATACTAAAACTGAGATGATCATGACTGCATCTACGTTTATTAAGTATTCGTTGATGTACTTAGAAGAAAAGTGAAAATGCGTTTTAAAAGAAGACATAGTTAGTCTTTTCTCCTACGATGTAATAAACATACAGAGATCCAATTTAAAAAAATTTACGCAGAAAAAATTTTATAGAGACTCATCCGTTAGACCTGAACAAGTAAGTTATTTCATTAGCGAAATTTAAATTAATGATATAAAATATTTACCCTATAAATAAACTGGTCTAAGGCCAATTTTGATGATGGTTGGAAGTAGCGTCCTCAGCGACAAACAGAAATAGAGGCTTAGTAGATTGTACATGGAGAAAGGAATATTAATAAACAGAAATGACAACATTTTTAGTCGTTAAAATCTGTTATACCCAATAATTGTCATAGTCTTTTCGATAATTTAAAATATGATGAAAAAGAATAAGTTTAAATATCATAATTGTTTTATACTTAAATGTATTCTATTAAAATTTTAAAGTTTTTTGTTTTCATCTCATATTCCACTGCGGTGACAGAATTTTAATTGCAATATCACATAATTCATATAAAGAATATTAAAATAAGTAATTTGCAAATATAAGTCAAAATTTGTTGAAGAATTCAATACTATATTACATTTCCTAAATTAAAAATTAGTGCTTAACAGATAACTTTATCTCTTTGGCACTTTTGGACATTTTGGCTAACGCAATATTAGAATTTCACTGACGAAGGGAAATCCTGTTCGAAATATTTGTTGTACTCACATAAATATTTATTATTAAAAAACGTAATTTCGTAGCAAATGGATTTAATATATAAGCTCGATATAAGCCCATTTAATCGATAATTAGGGTTAGAAAGAATCAAAAAACCTTTGTACCACTCATACACCCACTGCAAATAATTTTGTTGTCCCATCCCCATGTTTTAATAATCGCTTAGCTAAGAGAGTTCGAGGAAAAAATAACTTTATAAAATAAAGCCACAACTACTTACATTATATGTAAAAATAGCAGATAATATACTCGATAATATTTCTTGGCTCACCTGATTTAGTGTCTTTAAACATAGCACGAGCAATTCTGACGCAAGAATGTTATTAAAACGAAGCGAATATACACTGCTTCGCATTTATATTGTGTTTGTTGTTGAGCTAATTTTTATAAAAAAAAGAAAAGTATAAAAAATAATAAATTGGGTATAAAGAGCCTTGAAAATATAAATATTCTTTCACCATAATAAAGAAGAAATTAACATTAAAACTAGTATTTCTTTAATTAGTACTTGATACTAAAATTACAATATTATCCACAAATCAGTACTTCCGTGTTTGCACTGACATGTATGGCTCGACAGTATTTAAATTGTTGGCTTTTAATTGTTCAAGTCAAACAAAAGTTATTTGGAATTTTTTTTCGCATTTTGTTGTAACATTTATTTCTGTTAAATTTAATGTCCAAAGCCTTGTTTTAAAACTTACATTTGTTTCATACAACAAACAAGGCTTATTTACTTTATTTGAAGTAATTCTAATAGTTAAAACGATATTTTCCACATTTCATTCAAGTAGTATCATTTAATATTTTTTGTTGTCCTATTGAAAACCTACTATTGCTGGTATCCAATAGAAAATAACTATTAAAATGAACGACATGTTGGTTAATTGAATCATTTTCTTTTTTCAATGTGATGGCTTATCTTTGTTTCTGAAAAACTTTCCAGTCTTACAAAAAGAAAACAGATTATTAACTATAGACATAAAATTTGTACGTACATCCTCTATGTAGTTAACTACTTATTTTCTTGGCTCTTTACGGTAGATATAATTTTAGTCTAATATGCAATACTATGCACTGAAAATCCTTAAATCTCAGTTTTGTTACATTTAGATTGTTTGTTTTGAGCAGTGTATCTGCGTCATCAAAATAATACGTTTCAATTTTTTCACAATTAATCACACAGGGATTATGTATAAACTTTCTGTAAATAGTAAAAGCCCTTTAACAGACGGTGTGCCTGAGGATTAAAAGATTTGTCTCAAATAAAATAGATGTTATGGTAGGCAATAAAATATATCTACTGAGAGGTAGAAAATAAAATATTATTAAGCGATCTAACATCCAGCAGATTTTCTTTTCTATACGCTTATAGTTATAGTAAATGTCCTAAAAATTACGTTTATTTGCGTCACGGGACCTTTTCAAGGCATTCAATCAGATAAACTTATTTATAAAAACATGTAACACATAAATATTTAACAAGTATATTTAAATATTTTTTATAGGACCTTGTTTAGTTTTTGTTATCTATCTGTAGTTTTCTATGATTTTTTTAAAGGTTGTATTACGTGGTACATATTTTATTCTTATTTTCTCGATAACTAACCAAAAAAATCAAACATAAATCTACTATCTGACCTGACGCTGTGATGAAATTTGAGATTTTTTTTTTGAAATATTTTTATATTCAATTTTTCATATTTTTTTATATTGTATATTTTTTACTTGATATAGTTTTTATTATTTTTTACCTACTCTACTATTATATACTGGTGGATTATACAATGATAATTAAATGTAAGCCTTTTAAAATTGTTAAGTTTTGTTAATAGTACAGTTTATTATTTTGTTAATTATCATAGGGAAAAATATTAAAATATAATATTTCTAAACTAGTGCTTCCAAATTCAATAATTTTTTCGTTTTAGATTAAAACACAAACAAATCGCTTTACCTTTAATAATTTTATAACCTTCCAATTATGAAATATTATTTTTATTTTCTGGTCATAGATCATACAAGTTCATCAAGTCCGCATTGTCGCTTTCCGGGTCATGATGAACCAAGGTTTGTAAGACTGCATTTTGTTGAAGAAAAAAACAAGAGGAGATAAAAAGACGAACACACTTGGAATAGAGGTCAGTCAGTTAATCAGTTAATCTAAAGTTAGCCAATCAGTGACCAGTCACAGGTCATCCTTTAGTGAACCTAGTTGAAAACTTAATTTTAATAATGTAATAAACAGACATCGAAGAGATAGTTTAGAATTTAATCTTTGCAGACTAGTGTTTCCGATTCCTACGCCCCTATCCTACCTCAAAACTGGACGTGACAATATATGACAACAAAAAACAATTTTATAATTTTTAGCAGAAATCGGCTAAAAGATCTTTATATGGTCCTATTAGATTTTTTAGAGACAAATGGGAATTTATTTTTTTTTATACGTGATGTTACAATATAATATTAGAGATTTTTTTTAAACTGTAAATTATGATTTAGTTTTTGTATACTTTACCTGTCGCTAACCTAGAAAGTTTTTACAAAATTCTGCTGAACTTTTTTGGCACAAGCTTTTATAATTTAGTTAATCAGAAAATCTATGTTATTTTATAATATTCTATGCATGTAGTTTCAGAACTATATTTTTCATTTTCTATTAGTAGCCAATTGAAAAATGCTATCCAGGGTTTTAAATCAACTGCATAGTTGCAAATGGGAATTTATTTTTATGAAAGGATTTCCTGGTTTCATGCATTATATAAATATTATATCCTCTAATCAATGACGGTTTTGGTTTTATAAGAGTTTAGAAATTATTTATGATTTTATATAATAGATTTCACACGGAGGAATCCGTGAAAGCCACATAAACATATATACGCGATCCGGCGGGAGGTCGGCGAAGCCGCGTTCAGTGCTGCATGCTTCCTTCCGATCTGTCCTTTGCACATACAGATGCATGTCGGTACCCCGATGAGTCTAATGAGAGACGAAACATGTACCTCTGCCGTATCGCTGTGGCGGGAAGGGTAAGCTTTAACTTTCTTCTCGGTATGTTGGTACAGGTAGGCCATCATCTCGATGGTGGTGGAATAGGATAAGTTGTGTTTTTTTTAACAATTTATTCAAACTGTGCAACCTCCAATACAGAACGGATATGATGGAGCGAAGTTTGCACTCACTGTTCGCATTTTACTTCATTCACACACGGAGTTGCATATAGTTGTACACTTGCTGAACGTGATTT
The DNA here is from genome assembly GCA_034092305.1 of Diaprepes abbreviatus. Lineage (NCBI taxonomy): Eukaryota > Metazoa > Arthropoda > Insecta > Coleoptera > Curculionidae > Diaprepes > Diaprepes abbreviatus. The sequence goes on from JASJET010000022.1 coordinate 5,146,272, forward strand.
CAGCATTACAACAGCATAATATGGATATAACCGCTATTACATCTCACACGGAGGAATCCGTGAAAGCCGCATAAACATATATATATATATATATATATATATATATATATATATATATATATATATATATATATATATATATATATATATACCGGGTGTCAACGAATCTATTAGACAAGTCATAATTTCTAGAGTATTATGTGTATCAAAATGAGAATTAGTACAGGTAAATGTTATGTGAAGAGGAGAGTTTTCGCATATTTTCCACTTTCCGGTCACTTCCGGTTTCACCGGAAATGGTACACTTGCTGAACGTGATTTCAGCATTACAACAGCATAATATGGATATAACCGCTATTACATCTCACACGGAGGAATCCGTGAAAGCCGCATAAACATATATATATATATATATATATATATATATATATATATATATATATATATATATATATATGTATATATATATATATATATATATATATATATATATATATATATATATATATATATATATATATATATACCGGGTGTCAACGAATCTATTAGACAAGTCATAATTTCTAGAGTATTATGTGTATCAAAATGAGAATTAGTACAGGTAAATGTTATGTGAAGAGGAGAGTTTTCGCATATTTTCCACTTTCCGGTCACTTCCGGTTTCACCGGAAATGGTCCCGGTTTTGAATTCTTAAATAGAACACCCTGTATATTTTAACATCTTTGGATTTCTGAGACAATTCTAGATCAGAATGTGACATTTTAAAAACTTTTTACGTCTACTTCATTTTCTTAGAGCCACTTTTAGAATTGCATCGCAAAGTTTTAGTGACTAGTATGAAAGACAGGAATTGGATTAAAAATTTAACAAAATTAACAAAAAACTAACAAAATAAACTAATAACTTAGACGACGCACTTAAAATATTTGAAAGTACAGTAGCTGAATTTGTTAAAAAGTTTAGTGTAGTAAATATTCAAAGTGCATTCCTTCTTTTTCACGACACATTTCAGCTCGTTCAATTATTTCTCTCAACACGTTTTGTAGCATTTGGGGCGTTATACTTCTAAATGCCCGTAAAATTCTTTCTTCTAATATTTCAAAAGTAGCTGGGGCTGCTCCATAGTAAACCCTTTCTTTAACATATCCCCAGAAAAAGAAATCGCGCACAGTAAGATCCGGTGAGCGGGCTGGCCACCGTACCGGACCATTGGTTGCAATAATTCGATTATTAAAATGCTCTGTTAAATAATTAAGAACTTCTCTAGTATTGTGAGGCGGTGCTCCATCTTGTTGAAAGTAAATTCGCCGTAAAACTGCTAAAGGTATATAAAGAAAACCTAAGTATCTAACCCCTGTTAACTGACCTTGAAACAATATTGGCCCAATTATTCTGTTTCCAACGATACCAGCCCAGACATGGACGCCAAATCTTTCTTGAAAATTGCCCTCTCTCATTTCATGTTGATTTTGTTGGGCCCAGTACCGAGTATTTTGCTTATTGAACATACCATTATTTGTAAATCGGGAATCGTCGGAAAATAGAATAAAATCGATAAAATTTGGGTTAACTCTATGATTTTGAAGCAGCCAATCACAAAACACTACCCGTCTATCGCCATCCTCAGTATACAAATGTTAATGTAACTGATATTTAAATGCTCGATATTCATGCTTTTTCAGTATTTTTCTTGCTGATTCATAACTTATCTGCAGTTCTTGACTAATTTTTCTTAACGAAACTGTTTTATCAACCTCAACCATAGCAAGTACGTTAATCTCAGTCTCTTCATTTATGATAAACCTCTGTTCCGCCTCTTGATTTCCTATTTGCCTAAAACGAGTCTCGACATACGGAAAATACTGATGGACTGGATGTTGCCGATTCGGATATCTATGAGCATACAACTCGGCAGCATTCCTTGAATTTCTATGACACTCTCCAAATATTAATAACATATCCACTTTTTCACTTTGAGTATACATTATTTTAACGAAAATTTAAACTAAACTTAACGAAAATTAAGAAAATTTTACGTCTGTTCTTAGAGCGTATGTCACTGTCATTATCTACTTAAGTAAGTGCTTTGTTTTCCAAAGAACACTTGATAAAAACAGTTGCAAATTATTATGGATCATGGCTGTCCATGGCGCACTTGATATAAGTAAATAAATTATCCAGTATTTTGCTTAATAATATTTAATTTCTGTTCTTATGTCTAATCCAATCGCAAATAAATTAGTACCATTAGATTCGTCAAAGAATGTTTTTTTCGAAAAGTAGTTGTTAAAAAGGGGTCGCCATTTGAAAATTAATAGTTAGAAATGAAAACGTAATTTTGTCAACTTGTCTTATTCCTGTCTTTCATACTAGTAACTAAAACTTCCGGTGAAATGGCCCCGGTTTTGAATATATATATATATATATATATATATATATATATATATATATATATATATATATATATATCAGTTCAGGTTTGTTGTCCAAAAATCGAGGGTCGTCTTGTATCATCGTTAATATAAATTCGCAAAATTGTACTCCTTCGGCAAATGAGTATCTCTTAGCTGTTGAAGCAAAGATATTAAATAAAGGTGGAAGTTGTGTTTCAATAAAATTGTATACAATGGGCTCTTCGAGATTTATATTTGTAGAGCCATTTGTCTTAACGATGTCATAGAATATGCTGCCAAATATCACAGAATTGCAATTTCGAGAATATGTTTCCTCTTACATATTTTTGCTTTAACGGTGCAAACACTTGTGAAATTTTGCAATATTTGTTTAAAACTTGTTCAGTGACCGTTTTTGTTTACCTGGATATTTATCAACAAATATCTGACATGTTCTTGATAATATTTTGTTACATTCCTCATAGATAACGGATAAATTCAAATAGTCTTCGTGCGTATAATTTAATCATCCGGCATAATTTTTATTAATATTTGTCAAATGGCAAGATATAATGAGATTTCTGTAGTGCTCTATTGTTTTCTTTTGTCGCGTCTCGCCGTCATGGCTAACTAATAACAAAACTTAAAAGCCGTATAGCGTCTTTACAATACAAAAATATTAAATTTTCAATATTTCAAAAACCACAAATTTTTCGAATAGACAAACTTATTCAAAGTCCCCCTTATTTCCAATGATAAATAAGATAACATTATCAAAATAGGAGGTTTATATTTAAAGAAAATGATTTTTAACAATTTTTTCAAGCTAATATTTAAAGCTTTTAAACACTCTGTATTTATGCAAAATATCAACATAAAATTTAAAATATGTCAAAGACAGCTAGAGTTAGATAAAGGATATACATGAAATATGTCTATAATTTTGCCTATAATCTAAAAATGAAATAACATATAAGGTGTTCCATTTTAGCTGAATTGCTCCCATCGACTTTTAATAGTCTACTTTCTGAGAAATCGATGGCGGCAGTTCGTCGTAGGACACACACCCTTACACAAACATATATATATATATATATATATATATATATATATATATATATATATATATATATATATATATATATATATATATGTTGTGTTAAGACGAACTGCCGCCATCGATTAATAAGTTGATAATGATATTCAAAGGTTAATTTTCAACTTTTTTTATGTTTTATTTACGACGTTTCGCACATGGTATCGTACTTTTTCAAGTTTTTTCTAAAACCGAAGATTTACATAAGTTAAAAACGAAAACATTTAAAAACACACCTAAACAACCTAAAACAGTGAAAAGTTCCGTATATTATCTTACATTGCATTTTTATATAACTAACCTTGTTAATATACCAAAAAAAAATTGAATAGCGTACCTTGCAGTTTTTCAGTTCAAATAGTTTTAAAATCATAAAATATATCTTAATTTTATATGATTGGATTTATTTTTATGACCTATTTCTTTGGGTAGTTCTTTTTTTTATTATTAAACATATTTGTAGAGGGTTAAAAATAAGGTTATGTATTTATGGATACTAAAGATAGAAAAATTGCAGTGACAAGGCTGCGACATATAGATGGACGGACAAATTTGACTCCAACACAATTATTTCGCATACTTGCACCTCACATTATATCCTTTCACTCAGAGAAAAACATCATATTACATGTACAACCTTAATCATATCCGTGCGAGACCGAAACGAGTGCTAATCAATTTAGGTTAAGTTAATACTGTGACAAAATTTGATCATAGACTCCTGCAAATGATATATTGTGGTAGCTTTGGCCGTCCCCTCTATAATCATCCTGCTGTCACATATTAGCAGCTATTTTAAAAACCCTATAATTAAATTTTACAGTAACAAAGACACTCTAGAAGTCTGGACGTTCATCTTCTCTCGCTGCTTTAGTTCCAAACAACTACGGCTATTTAAGCTTACCAAAACTATAACTCAGAATTTCAGGACTCAGACTAGGCTGCTAATTAGCTGGACAGATGACATCTCTTGTTTACAGCTCTCGCATCAGCGCGCCCGCAAGTTTAGTCGCGTGAAAGTTTTTAATTAAATTAAATAAAACAAGTTTTTTAAAACACTTAGTATATTAACAAAAATAAATTGAAAAAAAGAATTATTTAAAATGAGAAACTTAAACTTATAACCAATAACAATTACGAAGAAACTAACATAATTGCTCTAATTAGCCACCCTATTAACAAAAATATAAAACTCAATTTGGACAAACACATATATATCACGTAATTTTGAGAACAGTACCGGTCTTAACGATTTCCAAATTGTAACTGGAGTTTAGTATTCCTTAAAGAACGTCCTCGAACCTTACACCCTGTCCCCCCCGTTGGGTACGCATTTCACCCCTATGTATCCCTGTAACTGTAGATTTGAGTCTCGAAATATTGAGGGCATTGGCCCTTCTATACCGGATACTTAATTCCCGAATTGGCCTCTGAGCGTCTTAATCATAATTTTTATATAAAAAAAATAGCAAAACAAACTAATCTACGTCTTCCTATAACGAAAAAAATATATGATAAAGTCTGTGAAAAAAACTATTCACTTTTCTAAGCTGTTTTGGCAACAAACATCTTAACTCGTTATTTCTTGTGAATAGAAAAAACAGTTATTATACAAATTCTTTGTACAAATTGTCAAACGATATATTTCTATTATAGTGAGTTTATTTGATCATTCTTTTGTTTCTTTATAATGGGAAAATCGTTCAATATTTTAATACATTTTAATGGTATTTCATATAACACGTGTTAAAAAACCTCCTTTATCTCTTCGGTTTTATTTACATAACCGGGGTAGGATTTCTTCCACAGATTTATCGACAAATCTTACAGAGGATCTTTTACTTTATATCTTCGTAAATTGACTGAGTTTATATATTTTTAAGAAAACATTTAAACAACAGAGATAAAAAAGGTAAGCCCGATAATTGATTTATTTTTCCTTTAGACTTTCTTGGGTATTATAAAAATATATATATACTACCCTGTTCCCACGGGAAAAACTATTCACAGAGTGATTATTTATTTACTCATTTTAACAGAATATAGTTCACATTGAACAGTGTAAAATAATTAATATTTGTTCCATTACAATATTATCATTACCTACAAAGATAAAAAGACCGAAAAAAAGTTAGTGAAAACAGAATGTGTATTGTAAGAACGTAGTAATTTTACAAATCTTTGTTTAAGCTAATAAATATCTATAACAGATTTTATCAATATTTCTAACGTTATCGGCTTTATAATTTAATAAGTATAGTATATTACTAGTATTTTTATCTTCACGAATCAAAAGGTTTTACTATGATTTATAATTTATCTAGTATAAAAATGATTCATAAAATAAGTTCGTTTTCTTTAAAATAAAAATTCGTACGAAAAATTAACACTATTTTTTATTAGTAATCTTGCTTGTCAAACAAACATATTTTAAAATTTATAATACTGTTGCCACATTTTTTGCATATTAAAGGTGACGGTGAAAATACTTGTCACCTAATGAGTAAGAAGTCAGTGGTGGAAAATATTTCACTATTAAAAATATAAATTGGCGCCATAAACGGACGCTCACGTCATATAGAACAAGACTTTAATTTTATTCATATCGTTTTCATCCGTGACCAAAAATCATTTGACTTTTTAACCGACTTCTAAAAGAAGGAGGTTCTCAATTCGTCGACAATGTATGTTTTTTTTTATGTATGTACACGGATTACTCCGGAACGGCGGCACCAATTTGAATGAAATTTTTTACGTTATGTTCAGGAAGTTGCTGCGGTGGTCCCATATTTTTTTTGGACGAAATTGGTGCAGTAATATCCAAGATGGCGCTGACAATATGACGGCCAAAAAAATTAATTTTCGTACACAACGATTCTAAAATTATTTTTAAAAAATTCGATATGGCGGATCCAATATGGCGGACAAAAAAATTTAATTTTGTCTGATTTTCTCCAAAATTGGTATGGAGGAGTTTTCGGGGTCACACATAATGAATCTAAAATATTTTTAAAAAATTCAATATGGCGGATCCAATATGGCGGACAAAAAATCAATTTGATCCGATTTTCTCCCAAATTGGTACGAGGGAGTTTTCAGGTCGCACATAACTAATCTAAAATTATTTTTAAAAAATTCAATATGGCGGATCCAATATGGCGGATGAAAAAATCAATTTTATCTGATTATCTTCAAAATTGGTACGGGGGAGTTTTCGGGATCGCACATAACGAATCTGAAATTATTTTTAAAAAATTCAATATGGCGTATCTAATATGGCAGATAAAATATTAATTTTGTCCGATTTTTTTCAAAATTGATATGGGGGAGTTTTTGGGATCGCACATTACGAATCTAAAATTATTTAAAAAAAATTAAATATGGCGGTTTTAATATGGCGGATTAAAGATTCTGCATCTCCCGATTTTGTCTAAAATCAGTATTGGGATATTTTTGTTAGTGTTAATTATGAATTTAAAATATTTTTTGAAGAACTCAATCTAGCAGATTCAATATGGTGTCCTAAAAATTTTACTTTTTTCGATTTTCTCTCTACCTGACAAAAGGGGTTCTTGAGGGTGTAAATTATGAATTTAAAAGTATTTTTTCAGGAATCAGTACAGCGAATCCAATTAAGCGGACCAAAAATTTTACATTTTTCGATTTTGTTCAAAGGATGTAAATAGCGAATTAGTCTAGAAACTTTAAATTTCTGGATGTCATCCAAAATTGGTACTAGGGGGCTTTGAAGGGTTTAGATTTAGATTAGATTAAGACTTGAAAATTTTTTTTTGAAATTCAATATAGCGGATGCAATATGATGGGTTGAAAATTTTACCTTATTCGTATTTTTTCAGATTTGGTATTAGGGAGTTTTTGAGGTCGTGTATTACGAATATGAAGTTAATTTTTTACAACTATTAGGTTGATAAGATACAATATGAGGGATAGAAAATTTTACATATTCCGATTTTGTCTAAAATTAATATTGTGGGGTTCTTGTGGGGTAAACAAACTCAATATGCAGTATAAAATATATCGAGCTAAGAAATTTACATCTCAGGTTCTTTAAATATTGAAAATTGATATTATGGGATTCTTGAGGCGAATACAAACTCAATATTCAGTATAAAATATATCGAGCTTAGGAATTTACATCTCAGGTTCTTTAAATATCGATATTGGAAGGTTTTGGAGTCTATATTACCAATCTAAAATTAATTTGAAATTGAAGATAGTGGATTTACTATAACAGACTAAATATTTGTTTGACACAATTTTACTGGTATTTGGAGAACTCTAAGAACCAAAGAATTTTTAGTGGTTCATTTTAGGGTGATTTACAACTTTGGATAAAATGGGTACTTTTTTGCCACCTTGGAGTCATTGCTTGGTACACTAATCTCAATTAGTACTTAGTTCAAATAATTTATGGATATCATAATGAATTCTAAAACTTAAAATAGGAAAATAAAATTTTTATAAAAAAATTGAACCGACTTCTAGAAGTGCGCTAACAAGTGAAAAATAACTATACATTTTTATATGAAATTGAACTTTTTGAAGTCGGCGCCACATTATTTGTAAATGAAATAAATAACTACTAATATATACAAATTATGGTAAGAAAGCAATTAGAAATAAAGTATTTGTAATCTGTTTCTGCGAATCACATTTTGTCAGGTATTAGTGGGCGCCGACTTCAAAAAGTTCAATTTCATATAAAAATTTATAGTTATTTTTCACTTTTTAGCGCACTTTTAGATGTCGGTTCAATTTTTTTATATAAATTTTATTACATATATACGTCCTATAAAATTTGTTTTAACCTTTGTTCGACTCATAAGTTAAAACACACTCCGTCCAGTGGAAATTGGTGACGTGGTTAAATCAGTTTCATTTTAGAATATTCAAATTTTGCATCAATTGGAATAAATCTTTTTTTACATGAAGTTATTAGAATTTCGAATTGAATCCTTCAGCCCGATTGAGAAAATGTATTCATAGTTTGTGCTGCAAAAAATAAGACAACAAATCAGAATCACTGATTATTCTACTATAAATGATAACTAAAGAACAACTGGAAACTTTCCGTTTTTGCGGTCACTCATTAAATTTTTTTTCAGAAATTGATCTGTAAAAATCAATTTAAAATCCGAAACATTAATAAACTATATCCAATTCAGTGAAAATCTGACAAATCTAGGGAAGAATTGGTGTAGAGTTGACTTCATAGTGCTAACGACACAAAATTTACAAAGTGAAGAGTATTCATAAAATATTTAATTTTTTTTCTATATGAAGATTTCATATAGCAGAAGTACAATCTGAAGAAATCTATGATTTTAAAAATTATATCTAGCATTTTTCTCAGTAATAGGTCTTAATATTAACAAGAAAACTTCCAAATTGATGAAAAAATCATATATCAAAGAAAAATAAATGAAAAATTGTCTCCATATACAGTCAAATATTTGAAATTTGCGTTCAGAATCAATGGATTGAGTAGTTTTTGTAGACAAAGTAATAAAGCAGGAATACAATTTTGAAAATTATTCAGTTGTTTGTCATTTTGAACATTTTTATTTCAGATTTCTATTTTTTTGCTTTAGTTACCACAATTACACTTTTCTGAAGAATTTAGTTGAAGGGATTGACTGTAAATATGATTAACTACATTTGAAAATAATTATCCAGTTAAGTAGAGTATAGGCCAGGTACATCATCGTTTAGATATTTTTTACTGCGATAAAATTATTAAAATATCATTTTTATTTATTTCATTCGTCTTAATTCATGTCCAAATAGTTCAAATATCAAGGCAATAAAGTTCTTATTCAAATATTAGAGTTAATCCCACAATATATCTAAGTCAACGATGGCGTACTTAACTGCAAAGTTTTTATCATTAACGGACTCTAATTACATCGTATGACTGGGACCTTGGAAAATTTGACGAGAATGTTTACAAACATTTTTTAAAGTCCAATTCAGTTTAAATTTTTTTCTTAAAAATTGGGATGATTTTTTATTTAGAATATAATCGAGACATACAAAAATACATAATTAAAATCTCTAACGCTAATAAGTGACTAAATATCTTCATTATCCACACTTTCTACAAATTTGCGATACTCCATTCTATATTTTGTAAGGCTTCTAGTTTATTGCTATCTTTTTTCTTTACTTGTCAGTATTTCAGCCATGCTCCTATTTCAGATTTTCTTGGATCCTCTACGATTTTCTACCCCATTTGTTCTCTTTCAGACCATTTTGACTTGTCCTACTTTAATTTATTTCTATCTATTGTTTCTTCTAACGGTTTTTAAGTTCTTGTCTCCTGTTTTTCATACTTTTTATTTCCAAAACTTTTCTCAGGTATTTCATGTCGGTAATCTAGTTTTCGACTCCTTATGTTTAGAAGGGGAGATTTATTGTTATAAGAATATATATGAACATCTAAAATATTATATTTTTTCAATTTACATTAGACAACGGCTAAACGATATAACTTTAAATGAGCAAGTTTACATATTTTCACTCTCTATTCAGAAAAATTAACGTAAATTCATTTAATTTAAATTCGGTGAATAAAGGTTAGAAATTTCTAATTTTCGGTTACGGCTTTAATTTTGCTTCTCTATTCAAAAAATTTCATTTAAATTAACTACACTAGAAGTTGATATATTTAAATATGGAACAAAAACTAAGACAAGAAAAGTAAATCATTATTACACTACTAGTTCTGGCAGCCAGTAAAAATGTAAACAGTTTACTTCTTCAGATGAATAAAAAGATTTAAAATTTCTTCAACAATAATATATTTTAAATTTATATTGGCAAGAATCTTGTTTGTTATTCCTGAGGTGAAAAAGACGGAAAGAAATATGTCAATATTTTGCAAATAACCGTATCTGATTTCTTAGATAATCCACTTTAAATTGGTTGGCAAAAGTATAGTACTAATTTGTAAGCCTTAGCCAAATGTATTAGTAAAATTAACAACATACTTGATGGTATGTTTAAGAATAGATAGATTTCTTTAACTCTTGTAATTGAAGCGTCTAAATTTTATTTTCGGAAGTCCTTAATAAAAAGTTTGGTATTTAATAAATAAATATACATAAAGAGTTCTTAATTCAGATTAATAGAACTTTTAGTAGAATTTTATCGTAGCAAGTAAGACAGTTCACAAACTGTCAAACGACATTTATACAGTAACTACAGTAGTAAAAAGCTTGAAAACAAACTAAAATATAAAGAAATATTTTATTTATTATTCTTATTTGTTTCTCATATATATCGTTTGATTGTTATTATTTTACAGTCTGGCATCGAAGATGTCTGCAGTCATAACATCCTGCCGCCATGTCTCGGAACTGTACATTTTATTCTTGGTTTGTGACAGTTTCACTGACTAGACAAAAGTATATGAGAATAAGAGTGGAATTCGCAGGAAATAAACTGCCTACTCTCTCGTTTAATGGTCTGAAGAGGAAAAACAGTAACTTGTTAAATCAGTTCCATTACGGTTGAGATTTCTTTACATATTTATTTTCAAAATATAATTGATACATACATGACATAATTTTTATCTTCGTCGTTTAACATCCACCTTACTAGGTTCGTTCCTAGTTTCACTTTCTTTTTTAAACCAAACACCAACAATGAATGCTTAGTTTTGAAATAACCTTCCTGAAGTAAATAATAAAATACGTAATAAAATCCACTATAAGATGTGAATAAGCAGAATTAGCTGGTCGCTAGTAGTGAACATAACCCGATCCTCATCATCCCCCACTCCTCGACCTTGACCTTGACACCGCCCTACCCCTCTTTAACCCCGCCCACATGTTCTTGTGATTGACCTTGAAAGCGCACGCGAGCTTTGCCCTTGGCCTTGACCTTGCGTTCAAGGTTGTGTGTGGCTTTGACCTTGACCTTGTTCGAGGGGACCTTGACTTTGTTGGAGGTCATCTTGGGCGTGTGACCTTGAAGTTATGTTACGTGGTTTGGGGTGACCTTGAATGGTTTTAAATAAGGTATGGGGCAGTTTCATTCATCAGTTGTCTCTGACTTGTATAGGTAGTACATGTGTTAATATTTGACAAATCATGGCATATGTTTGTGAAAATTGCGGTTCTAAGTTTACCAATAGTTATAATATGACACGTCATAAAAGAGAATCGTGTGCGGCAAGATTTAATGAAGTGCCTGGAGGAAAACGGCTCCGAATTGAAGAGTATACATCGGCAATTCCGGTAATTAGTTGCGCTATATGTAATGTAGATGTTCCAATAAATCATATATCAGCGCATAAACGAACACAACATAAAAATAATTCATGTTTGCCGGTATGTCATGGTGTGCAACTCGTTGAATGTGCCTTCAAAAGGAGAATTGCATCCTATCGGGTTAGCAGTGATATGGAGCATTCCGATTACGTAATGTTCTTTGCAGACATTAAATCCAAGGTGGTGGAACTTGTTAATAATTTATTGCGTGTGCTTTAAAAGTTAACATGACAGCTGTTGGCGAGTACATGCTTCCATCACAAGAAATATTCAGTGAAAAATCCTTCAACACTGCTAATCAAATAATTAGTGTAGAAAGTGATTTGGATGCCGTTTACCATTCTCTCACCGAATTAATAAAAACGCAGGCGATAGGGTTCCAGGAGAAAGATTCAGGTATGTAAAAATCAAAACCCGATATATTAAAATGATTTTTATATATCATTTTTCTTGTTATAGGATGGGCTCTTGTGCGAATTTTATACTTGGAAGTTAGTATCAACAAGTATATGCCTATGGGTGGCTCATCATACATCAAGTTGCCGTGTTCTATTGAAAAGAAAGGAGCTGTCGTCAATGTGATTAACTAGGACGAATTTTGCTTTGCGTGGGCTGTAACATCAGCATTGTTTCCTCCAACAGCAGCGCCTTCACAGAAGACATCCTACCCCAATTTTTCTATAGTGCTAAATTTAACAGGTATGGATTTTCCAGTAAAATTACGTGACATTAAAAAATTTGAGGAAATGAACAACATTTCAATTAACGTATACGGTCTGGAGTCTAAAAATAAAAATAATGAAGTAATACATGAAGTTATTGGTCCACTGAGGTGTGCGTCAAAAAAGTTGGATAGACATGTAAATTTATTGTTAATTACAAAAGACTGTTGTAGTAAAGATGACGGTGAACATTTTTGTGATACGACTTGTTCAAAGAGTCATTATTGTTGGATTCGGGATTTATCACGTTTAGTTTCAAGTCAAATTAGTTATCAACAACATAAAATATATTTTTGTGATGGTTGTCTCATTTATTTTAGTACACCGTCAGCTTTAACTTTACATCAAAACTACAATTGTAACCACATTTTCCAGCAAACACCCTCAGTGGATTTAAAAATCGATAAATTTGGAAAGAGTGTGCCGGAAAATATTTTAAAATTCGAGGGTATAGAAAAGCAAATGCGCGTTCCATTCGTGGTTTATGCAGATTTCGAATCTGTTTTTAAAACCCGTTGAAACGGTCCAACCAAACCCACAAAATTCTTACACTGTAAAAAGTTTTAAACATGAACCATATTCTTTTGCTTATTTAATTAAATGCTCTTTTGACGACTCACTTTCGAAATTTGAGCTATTTCGTGGTAATAATGCAGCTCAAGTCTTTGTGGATCGTATCGAGTGTGATTTAAGAGCTTTATATAACACATATTTAAAAGACATTAAGCCTATGAAACCGTTAACACCTGAAGAAAAAAGGGAGTTTAATGATGCTAAAATATGTGGTATATGTGAAGGTCCTTTTGAAGACGGTGAGATTAAAGTACGAGACCACTGTCACATAACTGGTGCAAAAAGATTTGGTGCTGCACATTCCGTTTGTAATTTAAATTATAAATTACCCTCTTTTATCCCTATCATATTTCATAACTTAAGCGGCTAAGACAGCCATTTATTTATAAAAGAGTTATGTAAATATGGGGATAAAATTGGTGATTTGGCTCAAAGTAAGGAAAAGTATATATCATTTACCAAAAGCATTTATGTGCACGATTATTTTGATAGTAAATGTGGAAAAGTCAAGAGGAAATATTTAAAGTTGCGATTCATTGACAGTTTTAAATTTCTGTCAACGTCTTTGGAAAATTTAGGCAGCGGTTTAAACGATGACGATTTTATTGAAACGCGGAAACATTTTTCAAATATCAACCAATTTACTTTGATGCGTCAAAAGGGTGTTTTTTCCTACAGCTTTATTGACTCTATAGAAAAAATGGAAAATACATGTCTTCCAAGTAAAGATCAACTTTATGATAATTTACGGGAAGAACATATTAGCGATGAAAGCTATAGAAGAGCAAAAGAAGTATGGCGCTTGTTTGGGTGTAAAACTTTGGGGGACTATTCGGACGTGTATTTAAAATCAGATATGTTGCTATTGTGTGATGTTTTTGAGTAATTTCGGAATAATTGTTTAAAATTCGATAAATTGGATCCAGCACACTACTATACCCTTCCAAGTTTATCATTTGATTGTATGCTGCGTATGACTAAGGTAGAGCTAGAGCTCTTAACGGATTTTAAGAAAGGTATACGCGGCGGCATAAGCCAGTGTACAGAAAGGAAGCACATCGCTAATAATATTTTTTTACCAGACTATGACCCAACAAAACCTTCTTCATTTATAACATACCTTGATGCTACAAATCTATATGGTCATAGTATGTCACAAGCATTACCATATGGTGGTTTTCGATGGCTGCTGGTGATGATAGTTTACATGGCTACGTTTTGGAAGTGGATGGGCAATATCCGACTGAGTTGCATGATGCACATTCTGATTTTCCATTTCTAGTAGAAAATATCATACCGCCAACAGAAAACGCCAAATTGCCGAAATTAATTCCTAATGTACAAGGTACAAAAAATACATAGTACACTATAGAACTTTAAAACAAGCCATCGCCAACGGCTTAGTGGTAATGCAAACCCATCGAGTTTTACAGTTTAAGCAATCAAAATGGCTAAAATCGTATATTGATTTTAATACCAATTTACGTTACAAGGCCACCACAAAATTTGCGAAGGATACTTTTAAATTAAAAAATAACGCGATTTTTGGTAAAACTATGGAAAATGTGGAAAATCGAAAGGATATAAAATTAGTAACACATTGGGATAACAGTGTAGGCAGAAATGGAGCTAGAGCACTAATATCCCGCCCCAATTTCAATAGTAGCTCGATATTTACCGAGAACTTTGTTGCTATACATATGAATAAAGTTAAAATATTGTACAATAAACCAATTTATATCGGATTTTCCATATTAGATATATCAAAGACTGTAATATACGATTTTTATTATAATTTTATTAAATCCAAGTTTGGTGATGATGCTTCGTTACTTTACACCGATACTGACTCGCTTATATTAAAAGTGTATACGGAAAACTTTTATCAAACTACATCAGAAAACACCGAAAAATTTGATACATCAAATTACCCCGAAATTAATAATTTCAACATAATTAAAAGTAATTCTGTAGTTGGTAGAATGAAAGATGAGTTTCCTAGTGACCTGATAATAAGTTTTTATGGTACCGGCGCGAAGGCTTATTATGTAAAGTCCATTAATAATGAATCTAAAAAAGCCAAAGGTATCAAAAAATGTGTTATCGAGAAAGACCTTCATCAGGAAGACTACCAAAGAATTGTTGAACGGGGTGGTTTGATATTAAGAAAGATGAAGATATTTAGAAGTGAATTACATAACATTTATACCAACATAATAAATAAAGTAGCATTGTCACATAGCGATGATAAACGTTATGTAATTCCCAATTCAACCAAAACCCTACCTTGGGGGCATGCAGGCATAGATTTTTACAAAACAACAAATTGACGGATTTTGTATTTCAGTGTATATTTACTTACTTTATTTTGTATTTCAGTGTATATTTACACTGAAATACAAAATCCGTCAATTTCTTGATTTCTTCGGTATACAACCTGTTAATAACTTATTTATTTTACAAAGCAGACCCGGAAGAAAACTTAGCAAATTCAGTCACCGTGTTGGAATCATTTCTAAGTCAGGACAGCACGTAATCTGGAAAATCCATATTTCATTATTTGTATTGTTTTATTATTTCTATTGAACATACAACATTAATATGTAACGGTAGTATTGTATTTTTTTTTTTAAATAAAAAATATGTATTCATTACTTGATTGCTTTTTATTGAACCTTTATTTTAAAATTATAAATATAATGAAGTGTCGACAAATAACAAACTGTAAAAGTTATTGTTGAAAAATTTGTCTAACAGTAAATTAAACGCACAGGTCTACGAACAAATGTTTAATGTGAAGCAGTTTGGTTGACAAGATATTCTAGAGTTAAGTTCATCACGCCTAAGTTCATATATTGCAATAACAGTATGATCAATGTATCCTCTAAATTCTTGACCAGTTTCAATTAATTTCTTGCGTACGTAACCTTCAAGTTGGTTTCTGAATATATTTTTAATAACAATTGTTGAGTCATGTAAAGCTTTCTGCGTATCTTGCACATACTGAGCAAGGTTATTATCAACATAATTTCGTGTGGACGCATCGTCTCCTTCAAGAGGTTCTGCTAAATAGCACAATCTTTTGCTTCCCATGTCGTAATCTCCATTAAGTGTAAGTTTAAAACCTATTCCTGAAGGACCTCGCATAAAGTTAAAATCCTTAAATTTTCTTTTGCGACCGAACTTGTGAATAGTGTTTACTTCTGACATTGTTATGTGAGACTGATTTGAAACCATTACATTTCACCCTAATATATGGTTCTATTTCATTAATAAACAGACTCTGCAGAAAAATATGGATTTCAAAACGTATTTTAGGTGATGTTTAATAAATACACATACAGATTCATTTTACTATTGTTTTATTGGAAAAAAAAAATAAAATATGACAAAAGATTGACTTTACTTTTTATTATTAAAAAAATATAACAAACAAAAAAATTAAAAAATAAAGAAATAAAATACATGTTAATTTCTTCTGTACAGGTAAGCTTCTTCTATGACCCAATTTCTTATCCGGATGGCACGTTCATTAATGTCCTTGAACTGGTAGTAAACTAGTCCACAAAAGCCGCATTGTACAAATTTAACCCTGAAAAGGTCAATGTAGTTGAAGTCGTACGTAAGATCATTCCGCCAGCAGATATCTAGTCTTTTACAATGATGACAAGTTAAACAAAAAGCTTTTGGTATATGACTATATGTTTTGGCTGCTTCACTAGGTTGTTCATCAGTTGGCAACATGATGTTTGAATTTGTTGTACTTTTCAATCGCTGTACTTTATTTATGTGTTACTTTTTAAAATAACCTTGACAGGACCAAAAAAAAAATCCTTGAAAATGACAACCTCGAAAACGACCCTGGCATTGATGGATACTTTGACCTTGGCCTTGGCCTTGCATCTGACAAGTTTAGTACTATATTTATATGTTTCTTTAAAATAACCTTGACAGGAACAAAAAAAATCCATGAAAATTTCAACCTTGAAAACGACCCTGGTATTGCCGGTTACGTCGGCCTTGGTCTTGGCCTTGCATCTGACAAGTTTAAATATTATACTTAATGCATCGAACAAAAGGAATAAAGGAGGTGTAGTGGGGGAAATGGGCATAAAAGCAGACTTGCTGGCTTGAGCTCTTCACAGTTCGTAAGAACACCAAACAGTGCACTAGTAAGTTAAAGTTATAGTGAGAGTTGTTGTATCGAAGATGTCATTAAGTGTAAGGTCTCTTTTGGATGCTCTTGACGTGAACTGCGGATCCCAACAAGGCATGTTGGAAAACATCAGTGGCTTGAAAGTGTTGAGTCCAGGGGTTTTCGAAAATTGGAACAGCAGGGAGCAAGAAGTTACCGAAGACAAAGCCCTGAATGATGGTCGAGATGAAGAGTTGGTGCAGTCGGCTGCGCAATTCCTTGAATGTTGGACAGAGGAGAAGGAGCCGAAGATCAACGTCTTTAGTGATGTGCGAAAAGCATCGCGGCCTAACAGGGAATCTTCTCCGAAAGCTTCCAAGTTAAAGAAGCTTTTGGACTATGCGGAAGTCGGAAATTGCCGATAAAAAAACCTTTTATTCGGCTATTAAAGGTGTGGGGCAAGGAAAGATGAAGTTTAACTTTAAACGTCCCTCCACCCCTGTTCCATTACCTGACTTCCTGAAAACATCGCCGCAAGAGCCGTTGTCCGTAGAAGTGGAAATAATCGAAGGCCCCGATGGACCAACGCCACCAACGCCACCAACACCGGCCAGTGTAGAACAAGAAGTAGTGTCGGAGGTAAAGTCTTCCCCAGCGCCACTGTCACCGATATTGGGATGCCGGAAACCTATGAAGAAGCGGTTTAAGCAGTGTTTTGAAGGTGATGAAGTTTCCGCTGCCTCGTCGTCGTCGTCGTCGTCTTCACCATATGAAACCGCTTCTTCTTTAATATGTTCCGAGACATCTCAACCGGAGTGGGTAGAGGACTTTACCAACTCGCAGAAGAGCAAACTGTCGGACATTTTTCGAATGAAAAAAAACTTAGTGAAAAAAGTAAGTGCGTGTAAGAGTGACATTTTAGAACTGGAAAGACAATTAGAATTAAAAAAGATGGAATGTGTGCGATATAAAAGACAATTAGCGGACTTTAATAGATTTTGTAGTAGGTGTTAGGTAGTTGTATAAAAATGACTTGAAAATATATTTTTTGTGTGTTGCAATAGTTGTAAATATTTTTTGATAATATTTACAAATATGCTAAAACATGGTTCGGTTTAAGAAGTTAAGGTTCTGTCGCCAGAACTTCTAATACTTCGCATCTCAATATTGTATGTTTATATGAAAAAAAAAAAAAATATATTAGTTACAAAGTATTATAACCAACTAAAACTACGATCAAGGTATTTTGTGGTCCTGAAAAGGACCGTTTTGTTGCAAAAACATGCGACTCTTTATTGTGTTGTGGAGTCGCACGGCCCGTCATCATCAACGGCGGTGGTGGCGGTGCTGTCCTCAGCGTATTCGACTATGAACCGCCAGAGTTATTCCCATCTGGGATCGTCCAACTTCCATTCAAAACAATCGTCCGTGGTAGAATCTACCACAGGGCATTGGATGGGTTGTTGTTCACTGTCAGACATCTTGAACTGAAATGATTGTAATAAGTATTGGTGGTCGTATATATAAAGACAAATTAGTGGTGGGGGTGAAAACAAATGTCGTATTACGTATTGAGACCAAAGTTGTTCGTGGTCTCAAATACGAACGAACGATTTTGCTGGGTTCCACCAGCACCTAAACTTTTAATACTTTGTATCTAATATTGTATATTCTATACATACAATATTAGTAACAAAGTACTAATATAAACTAAAACTACGATCGAAATATTTTGTGGTCCTGAAAAGGACCGTTGTTGTGTGCCCTTAAAAAGGGCCAGGGAGGGTGTGGAGCTTATGGTGCCCCATCCTCGCTGGTCGACCACCAGCTTGATGAATCGCAGGGGCCCCTTCGGATCGTCGGATGTCGGTAATGCTGGAATTTCCGGCACCGCATCTTCCGTCGAGTCCGGCTCTGGCTGCGGCGACGGAGTGTCGAGTCTTTGTAAGACCCAATCGCCTGCATCGAGACCAGGATCGTGGTCATACAGCAGCGGAATCGGCTCATCCAAGTCGTCCCAAAGTAGGACGTCAATTTCGAAGTCCACCTCATCGTCGTCGAAGTCCTGCAGGTCTCCAACGTTGCCGGCGACGTAGTCCTCGCTAAAGATGGATGAGCCTCTGCTAGCGGGTCTTTCTTCCTCCATGTTCTTCGTATGAGAGTTGATGTATATATGACTGTGTAACTGGCCCAGTCTCATATATATAGAACTACCCCCCCCCCCCCACCAACGGATTCTAAATGTTCTGTATTGGTGAGAACTTATAGAATTATTGATTTTTTCAAAAACTTTAAATAAGGAATTAGAATTGTTTTTTTTTGTTTAGACAAGAAGACTAATTCTAAACATTTTGTGAATAATACATTACAAAAAAAAATAATAGAAACGTTGTTTGGACTGTTAACATTTTCATAGGTTCTCAAGCATATAACTTGGCACTTAAGCTACGAGACAAATCGTCGTTAAACGACTATCTCGCCCTATAAGTGACGATTAATAAACTACGGTCAAAATATAATGTGGTCCTGAAAAGGACCGTTTTTGTGACCCTAAAAGGGCCTGGGGGGAGGGTCGGGTGTCTACCGTGGAGTAATACCCAACGATATTAACACCGACCTAGGTGCAGCC
This sequence comes from Diaprepes abbreviatus, assembly GCA_034092305.1. Lineage (NCBI taxonomy): Eukaryota > Metazoa > Arthropoda > Insecta > Coleoptera > Curculionidae > Diaprepes > Diaprepes abbreviatus. The sequence continues at coordinate 5,166,115 of JASJET010000022.1, forward strand.
CTTGGTCTTCTCATTGGCTGCACCACGAGCTCGGGCTGCCAAAGCCGTACTGGCGGTGTCGCCGTCGCTGGTGGTGTCGGTGTTGGGACCTGACAATGCCAATAATCTTCTTCGGTGTATCTTCCATCTTGACGTTCGAATGTGTAATGATGAAATAATTCTAATACCGGCCTCTATATACATTCAAAAGTTGGAGGGGGTAAGATGGTGCGCATATATGCAGTATATATTTATATATATATATATATATATATATATATATATATATATATATATATATATATATATATATATATATATATATATATATATATGTTTGAGAATAATATGATTTTATAACTCACCGTATCTCTGTTATAGACACAAATTAACCCCCTCCACTTTTCTAGCATATAGTACTAAACTTCCTCTACATTTTTTTCAAATAAATTTTTTTGATGTTCCTAACCATTATTTTGCTACATATTTACAAAAAATGCAAATTATGCATATATTTTAATTATTTTCAGGCAAGGTAAAAAAAATTTTGAAAATGTTTTGACAGAATCGTAATAAGGAAGAGTTGAAGTATATCACACTATTTTTCCCGATTCGCTAATATGAAAAAAAAATGTTTGTCCCATCTTGGGTGGGCTCTGGCCTCGTAACCGTTAATGATAAAAAATTGGAAAAATACATGTATTGTGGGGAATTTTCTCTAGAATCCAAAAAAAAAAAATTTACGAACTTCTGTCACCGCAAATTTAAAAATCTATATCTTAAAAATTGCAAAAAATGGTGAAGGAGCCGCGCAACCGCTCTGAAACCATCAAAAATCGATTTTTTGGCCCTCCTCGGCGGGTGAGTGGGGGAGGTGAGGGCACTTAAAAAAAAACCGCCTCCTACAACTTCCCGTTAACCCCGTCCGGCGGTCAAACTTCCTTTCTATTGATTTTTGGAATTTTTTGGTCTATATTTTTTTTATTTTCAAATTTTTCAAAATTTTTTTTTCACCATTGTATTCTCCTCAAAATTCTAGGTAATAAAGTGCTTTTATTTTTTTTCTATCTAGAACGGTTCCCGAGCTACAGCGTTTTAAAGAATTCAAATTACTAACTTTCTATAACCCTTTTTTCCAAATTTCATTTTTTCGAATTTTCAAAAATACTACAATATGTAGAAAAAAATTTTCTCTTTAATTTCCCATTACCGTTTTTCTCTAGATCTTCAACTTTAGCGTGTATTCACCATTTTTGAAAAAAAAATAATTATTTTTGCACCATTGCATTCTCCTCAAAATTTTGGGTTATTAAAGTTCTTTTATTTCTTTTCTATCTTGAACGGTTCCCGAGCTACAGCGCTTTAAAAAATCCAAATTACTAACTTACTATAACCTTTTTCTTCAAATTTCATCTTTCCGAATTTTGAAAAATACTACCATATGTAGAAAAAAATTTCTTTCTAATTTCCTAATATTGTTTTGCTCTAAATCTTCAAATTTGGCACGCATTCACCATTTTTCAATTTTTTTGAAAAATTTTTTTTTACGTTTTTACTATCGGGAAAAATGCTTGCTTATAGTACTCGATTTCCTCTATAATTTTTTCATATAACTTTTTTCCCTATTCCTAACCTTTACTTTCCTACAAAATTTCTAAATCGTTGTGTTCATATTTTGCCTTAAAAAATTTTTCTTGCGTTATCTAAGTTCTTTTTTCCACTAAATAAACCCCCATTATTTACCGTACTCCTTTCTTAAGAAGCGGGCTTTTCCGTCCGTTTTTTTTTTTGTTGGGTTTCAAATAAATATAAAACTACTACTTCACTCATTACAAATTTATTGATTCAAGTGCTCTATTTTAACATTATTTTGTGTTACATATAATCGATACATTAAAATATAGATTTATTGGTCACCGAACCATTCAATACATTATAACTAAAAAATGAGTCGTGAATAACTAATGCGTACACTTTAGTATTTTTGGGGAATTTATTCTTTCTCATTTGAAACTCCAATTTCACATCCACTGTCGATGAGTTAATTGCCTCTGGTTGATGACTGCAATTGATAATAAAAACGGGGTTTTTCATATATTCCGCGAACGTTGTCATTGGATCGTTTATTTCGCGCCCGTAGTAGCTGCTTTGGAAGTTTTCGTAATTGTAATAGGCTGCTGCGTACAGTTTCTTGGCGAAATCTAAATTCCATCTTTCGTAGGGATAAACGGTTGAATTCAGATACAGTCTAACGTCGCATACGTCGGCGTGGGTAAACTGGGTTGCGTTTTTTTCTTTCTTGTCGCAATTATTGCAGTCTTGAAACCCGACGATTATATAGCGCGGTCTTTCCAGACTTGTACTCGTTCTCAAGGCCCACACGTCGGAAGATATTTGTCTTAAAGCTGGTAATTTGTACAGATCCCATTTACGATATGTCATTTGAATACTGGCATTGTTTCCACCTTTATTAATGCGAGACAGTATTTTCAATTTTTGCTTGTCGTCTGAAATGATGTGACGAATTTTCCATTCGATTTTGTCGATACTAATTTCTGCCTCTACTTCGCCGACGTAGCAATTGGTAAAAGTGCGAGCTAAAATCATAATAAGCTATTGTTTTACGTTGAAAACACCTTTTGCATAATCTTCGGAGAAATCCCATAAGATATTTTAAGGGTAATTTCCCGGAGAATACGTTACTTGCCGTGTCTACGATATCTTGATTTGCTTCGTCCAGACCCCATCCGCACGTCATGAGAGATCTTTGTTGCAAACTTCCGAATGAAACTATGGTTTTTAATGTTGTTGTAACTCCAGGTTTACGAATCACGGCGACCTGCTCACCTCCCATCTAGTAGCGAATTTCATCGAACAAAAATGCGAGGGCATTATTTGATAAAAAAAACATCTTTTCATTGCGTCTACGGGTTTAAATTTTCCTTCGATATATATGTAACTTTCGGCGATATCCAGTATAATATCTTGAAAATTAATGGGGATACGGACTTCATCCGAATTGTTGAATGATAGAGATCCGTATGCTTTATACGTATGCTCTTCTAGACTAATAATGGAATTGTCCAAGATGGGTTCGGAGAAAACCTCTATTTTATCGCTGGTGGTGGAAATCATTTTCGCACTTTAAGACCGATTGATTTTAAAAATCTATAGTCTTCGGCAGATACCTGTTGAGATGTTTGTGATCTAATGTCTGGACGACGACTAACCTTGACGTTAACTCTTCTTTTACTTTTATTATGTTTCGGCGGTTCCCCCATCTTAGTCGACAGCATACACAATTGACGATTGAAGCAAAAACCCATTTCTATGAAAGTTTCTTCAGTTCAAATTTCACGATTATTTTCTCGCCTAGAAAATTGATTAGATCACCACTATCGTCCAAGATGCGAAGAGTAATGTTGTCGATAAACTGACATCCTGCCGGCATTAACGGGGCTCCACGTCGATATCGAATTCGAACAAGGTATGACCTTCCACAGAATTCATATATGCTCCGGAAATTATATTACAATCTACGCGTATGATACGTACTTTCATTATTTCCACCATCTCGGTTGATTCGTGCTTTTTGTCTCTTTTTAACACTGTATGATTAAATCCTAACATTTTACCGATACTCGCCTCTCCCCGGAAATCTATAGTATATTGGGATTTCAGTTCACATTTCAGCGTATTATTATTAGCGACCAAGTAAAAGATTCCATCGTTCTTTTCTTCAGTTGAATTCCTCAAAGCCTCCGACATAGCTTTACCCATCTCATCTATTTCATACGCCCCAGGTGGAATCTGCAATTGTATCGGCTCGGTGGTGTAACCCTCCTTCATGTAGGCAAACTTATTGTTGCTTTCGTCCCCATTAAAAATTGAATTGTATGTGTAAAATCTCAACAATGCAAGACCATATTTGTTTTCTCTATTTAATTCGACTGGTGGATAAAAATCGGCGCTTAAGACGCTCGAGTGTCCTGTTAGTGTAAACGTATAAGACATGACTAACCATTAAAACATCACACATCTCGGTTTTATTCTTAGCGGCAACATTTAAAAAGATTCATCTTCACACCTTTTCTCACTGCATTAGATAGTGATGTTTTTATGCTAATTTCTGCTTTTATGCGCAAATCGCTGATTTTGCAGTAACAAAAATATTTTTCTAGCCATAAGATCCTCATCAGCCGTAACCTCGTTTAAATTGCTGCTGCTGAAATAATGTTTGCAACCGCACTGATATTTTAATATATCGATATTGCTTTTGAGGTGCTCGAGCAACTTATCCCAAACGAATGGAATTTCATTTGGGGCTAATGCAATCATTACTTCCTTGGGCATGTTTTCTAGCAGTTTCACGGTCATTTTCCTTAATCCACCGGCTAGATGAAATGCTTTCAGTGATTGCAACATTTTAGTATAGTTATTGCGATCCATTTGCGGTGTTAATGATGACGATGATGACATCTTTTACGCTGATGATTCGACAAGAAACTTTAAGCACAAATGTCCACACCAGACTGTTCCAAAATCCTGTTGACGATCGTATGTATAGTAAATAATTTTTGATGGTTCCGATCCCGTTTGTAGATATCGTACCAATTCGATCGGTGGGGGTAAATCGCCGAAGCTGTCATAATATGTTACTTTAGAATTATTTTTTCTATAATGAGTCCTTGCACCTAATGAGTCCTTGCACCATGCGTACTATCCAAATTCACTATTGCTGCTTCGTAACGTCGAGGACCTTGTCTAGGTAATGAATCCCTCATATAAACGCCTCGAAAGTATCCTATTCTTTTCTTTTTGGCATATTTTTCAATATCGATGTTAGATAGTGGTCCTCGAGGTAGGGATTCAATTAGTTTTTTGATCTACGATTTAAAAATAATCCCATACCTTTACGATATGGCTTTAGAAACAACCATTTCTTTTCAATTTTAAATACAGGCCGGCACGGGTTTTATCTTCGCTGCTTTTTTACAGCTTTTACGGCGCGCACAATTCCCGCTGCCCCACCGGCTAATGAACCCAAAGCTGATAACCCGGCAAAAATTGGTATTAATGGTAATATTCCACCAGTTTTAGGAATCGATATTATTATCGGTGTACGAACCTTCCTTTTGCCACCTGCCGCTTTTACCGATCTACGTGCTGCCGACAGAGCTATTTTAGATGCATTCATGACATTTTTTTCCAACACATTTTTCCTTCCGGCTTTTAATAATTCCTTTCGAACTGCTTGTCGAATAGCTGTTCCGAAAGTGACTTTCCGAACATGTCGATTTTTATTAACACTTTTCCTTTTTGTACGACGTATGCCTTTACTAGATGTTTTTTTTGTTGATAATGATGATGGTACACCCATAACAAAACGTTGTTTTCCTTTCATAATGTTTGTAACTAACCAAGCTGCTGTTTTTCCACCTTAACTGGAATCTTTCGATTTTACTCTATTCCAAGCACTTTGTTCGAGCTCGTAATCCGCTCGATGTCTCGCACTTATGTTGTCTTTATTATGTAAATCGTGTTTTTTGCATGCGGCATCCAAAGGATTAATGCCTGGATCACCTCTTGTTACATGTTTTATTATTTTTGTTCCGGGTCCGCAATATTGATAATCGGGAATATGTACCTCGAATGGTAATTTATTTATTAACGAATTGACAATACCGTGTCCAGTTTTATTGGAAACGTGAGACCGTCCACTTCGTTTGACGCTCGGCATCTGAATGACAGTTTTTGTGAAAATTTGCCTATAAAATATCAAATTTTCCTAAGATGCGCGTTATCGATCTTAAACAAAAACTTCCTATTGACAATCTCGATGAAAAAGTCGGACTTGGATTTGAAAAGAAGGTAATGAAGAGACACGGTCCTCTACTTCCTTCCTCTATTCGCGGCCTGTTAATTGGCAGATCCAATTGTGGAAAAACTAATGTCATGATTTCGCAGCTTACACACCCCCTTGGGCTACGTTTCGAAAATGTCTATATTTACTCGAAATCTCTGTATCAACCGAAATATGAGTATTTAAGGAAAATTTTAGCACACATCAAAGGTTTAGGAGACTGACAAATTTATATACTGCGGTAAGGTGGACACTGTGGAGCATACGTTCTTTGAGTGCACTAGATGGACAGAGGAGAGAAGAACGGCGGAAAGCAATATGGGTCAGCTCACACCAGAAAACTTAGTGGGAAAAATGCTGCAAAATGTGAATAATTGGAAGGCCGTATCAAAGCTTGCCAAGTCGATCTTGGCAACAAAAGAGACAGACATCAGAAGAGTAGAGGGGTGATATTTACAACTTATCTGACCACCTCCTTGAAGTAATGCACGCAGCAGTTCCGAGGAGGACACTTACCAGGTCCAAACGAGGAAAGGGTTTTAGTTGGCGGCACCGTCTGGAAACCAACACTACTCCAGTGCAACGACATCATGCTGGAGTGTCTGTCAGACAGATTTCCTAAACCTCGATAAAAAAAAACTATGCCTTTAGTGATTCCAGTAATATTGTGGAACCGTCCGATGCAAAATCAAACTCTATATTTATCTTTGATGATGTTATATGTGAAAAACAAGATGTTATAAGATCGTACTTTAGCATGGGACGTCATAAAAATATCGACTCCTTTTACCTAGCGCAAACATATTCGCGAGTACCTAAACAGCTTATGCGAGACAATGCCAATTTTATTATTATGTTTAAACAAGATGAGTTGAATATGAAACACATATTTTCCGACCACGTTTCACCGGATCTAACTTTTACTCAATTTCAAGAAATGTGCTCAACATGTTGGGATAATAAGTATGGATTTTTAGTAATTGATAAAGACAGTGATGTGAAATCGGGAAGATACCACAAAGGATTTGATAGCTATATATTACTGTAATAATAAGAGAAAACACTCATTTGATTGTTGAAACGTCCTTTGTTAACATAATGAATAACGCGATCGACTTAAAACGTAAACTAGTAGAAGCTACCAATGCCGTCAGAAAAAAATTTAAACAAATTAAAGCGGCTAAAGAATTTCATGTTGTGGAATTGGAAAAGTTTTATGAACCCATTTCTAAGCCGTTGACAACTATATCTGATGTGGTCAAGCAACGTCAACAGCAGCAGCAACAACAACAACAACAACAACAGCAACTTTATCCAGCTACAAAGTCACAAAGTCGCAGTACATCAGTGCAGTCGACTCAAATATCAGGTTTTCCCCAACCTACACATTCCTTTCAAACCTCCACACCTATTCAGCAGCAGCAGCAGCATCGCATTTCAAGAGAATATGTTAGCCAATCGGTGTTTGATACACCTTCGACATCAACTAATACATCTCTCGCATCCGCTGACACCACAACTTCCGATACTTTAAACGCACACCTGAAAGGATTACGTTCGGAACCATCTCTATACGATACTGTATATGGTGTACGTTTTGGTTCAAAAACAGATTATAACAAAAATTTTATTGGTAATTTAGAGGTGCGTTTTCGAAATGGAAATATTGTCTTATACAAAAAAGGGAAAAATATTGCAGAATATGGTGGATCACCGGCACTTTATGATTTGTTATTTCTTAAAACATCCTCAAATGTAGGCAAGGAACAACAATTAAGTGATAATGTACTTTCAACGTACAAGGAAATTTTGGATTCAACGCGTGCTGTCTACAATAATTTTTAAAAAAGTGATGGTTTACGGGAGACCAGATGGAAAAAATATTTACGAATTATTAAACCTCTGATAATGGACACAAAATTAGGTGGTAGTATTACAAGAAAAAATCTCTCGGAAAAACTACAATTACCCACAAAAAAGAAATTATCTTCGAAAACATTTCAATATGTCTACTGAAACAAAGCTAAAGAGTTGGTGGATCGTTTACGTTTGTTGGGGAGTTCCAAAATGGCCGGTCACACTGGACACGAAAATGAAATTATGTCAATCATAGAGGAATTACAAGAAGAAGATATAATATATTAAGCTCAATATTTAATGATATTCTTCAGTTCTTCCTTCGATCTGAAACCTTTAATATTACTAATAATATGGAGCCCAGTCTAGAAAAAATTAAAATTGTTAATGATCTACATAGAACGGCTAGAAAAAATTTTGTAAGACGGCACACGATAATAAAAGGATACAGAGATTTGTGGCAAATTGATTTGGCTGAAATACAACAGTATGCTGATGAAAACGATGGAATTTCATTATATTTTGGTCTGTATAAATTGTTACTCTAAATTTGTCTATACCAAAGCCATAAAAAACAAGACTGGTATAGAAGTTATTAATGCGATGAGAAGCATCATTGAAGAGGCATCATATACACCAACAAATCTGATGAAAAAATATAATATAAATCATTATTCCACTTACAGCACAAAGAATGCTGCAATTGTTGAGCGAGTCATAAGGACTTTAAAAAATAATTTATATAAACAATTCTCGACAAGAGAATCTTACAAATGGATACATCGGCAGTAACAAAAACCTATAACCATTCGAATCACCGCACCATTGGAATGAAGCCTGCAGATGTGCAAGAAGAAAACATACATTAAGGGGGCGTTAGGTCCGCCATTTTTGCCCATTTATCTGTCATTCTCAACTAATTCCGTTATTTTATACTAGATGTCACCCTTATGCAGAATGGAAGAAATAAATTTCTTAGCGTAAAAAATAGTAAATCCTCAATTTAAGAAATCTCCATTGATGAAGGCGGTGTTGTCTCAAACATTACATCTTACGTTACATTACCTAAATTTAATGACTTTTTGCTCACTTTCTAACACTAAATCTAAAATGTTGCAGAATAAAAAATAAGGAAATATTTAGTGAATAATGTTTAGAATTTTAAGAGTTATTATTGGATTTCGAATTCGTCAGATATTATTATCAGCAATCCATGAGTCTCTTTTTTTTGAAACATATGGCATCCTGCATTTTATTTAGCAAAAACGGGAATAAAATTATGTTCTGGCGTTTTATATCTCAAGTTCGTGTCTGGCCCATATTTGGCCCCGACTAACCACTTGACCTTGACAGCTTATTTAATTTCAACCTAAGCTGTTGTAAATTTTGACTCGTATAACCTAAAAGTTAGGTTAAAGATTGGCATACAAACAAAAACATTGTTTCTAGGAATAAAGAATAAATTTTGCGTGATGTGTTCAAGATCGGAACACAAAGCCAGAAAAACATAAATATTTTTAAAATTGTAAAAAAGGCTTTAAATAAAACGACGTAAGCATTTCATCGCAGGTGGGGACTCGTGTTTTTTCAAAAATAATAGGTAGGTACAATATGGTACATTTTACATTACAAAAAATAGCATGCAAAAATCAGTGTTTGTTTCTATGATAATCCTTATTAATTATTATGTTTTTAGCTTTATAAATTCACCAAAATGGTTTTGTACCTGGCTGGAAGCATTACAGTGACCATAAGATATGAAACTTTTTGCATTGGCTGCAGATTCAAGAGAAACAAAAAAAAATGGATTTCTTTAATAAGGTATCTACTTATAATAGCATTTATGTCATGAAATATGTTGAAGAAGAAACCTGGCAATACATTTTATTACAATTTTATATATAAATTCAAATTTGTAGGACACAAGACAGAGAACCCTCAAAATATTAATTACTATGCAACTGTCATTTTGTAAATACGGATCAAAGAAGTGGATCAACATATTTAAATTTAACATTCAAAGGAAACTTAAATTTTCTTCTCCAGAGAAACGGTATGTATCTATATCAAAATATAAACTTTTTTTTAAGAGGCCTGTTCATCATATTTTTTTTGACTGAAATCTAAAAATATAACAGAAAATATTTAGAAATGAAATTTTAAGAAATAGTATTACTTTTTTTAAGAGAACTGCATATTTATATAAACTTTCTTTTTTTTAGGAAAATAGCTTTAAAAGAAACAGATGACAAAGTCATTCTTTCCACAGTGGAAAACAATAATAATAGCTGAGCCTTATATAGCAATTGTTTTTGAATCTTTAGGCCCTTCAAGATGTAAACGGGCAAATTCCATTGTAGAAGATATGGCATCAACATCCAAAAGTGTAAGCAGAAATTCAAGGGGCACACTGTTCAAAACTATGAACACTTTTAATTATTAGTAAATAATTAATATTAGGTATTATGCAGCATAGCAAGTTAAATTACTATCAAATTTGATTTGGGACATCTGCTTTAGTTGTAAAGTACTACAGTGACAAATATAGCACTGCGTTAAGTTCTTTTCAACTAATTAATGAAGACGAAAGCTTGTTTCCAACAACATTTTATACAATTAGAAATTGTAGAAAATTACACTGCACAGAAATTTACTCATCGATTCCAACAAACCTAGAAAGTCCAAGGAAGACTTACAGTTTCTATAAACACAGAAAGATTTCGAAGGTGTATCACCAAATGATGTAATTAATTTTGTGAGCAAGGCATATCCAGAATCTATGTCGGACAAAAAAGTTATAGAACATTTTGAAACAAATAATTTTTTAGTGATCTTATACTAGCTGATAAATGATTCCTGATCAAGTAATTACTTCCTGCAGGCATCCTTAAATATCCCACTATTTTTAATTTCCACAGAATTTAAAGTGTATGAAACACAAACTATAGCAAGGGTAAAAATACATGTTGAAAGAGCTATTCGTAGAATTTTTGAATATCATTTGTGTTTTAATTTCCAGTATCCTCTAATAAAAGAAGATGGGGAATTTTATTGAATAAATAAATGTTTCCAAATTATAAATATTTTTTTTCTGTTTTTTATATTTAGTAAATCATATAATTTTATTTAAGTATTAATAAAAAGAAAATATTTTCGTAGGTGTTGTTTTATTTCTTAAGATTAGGACATTTTTGTTTAATTTTTCCAGGTAAAAACTAATTTATTTTTTACAATTAAAAAAAAACATGAAATTTGGATACATCCAAAATAAAAACGTTTTAATGGCATTTATATAAGACTAAAATATTAACAATAACATCTTTTAAAACAATATGTATTTATTACTTAAACCTAGCAAATTACATATCAATATAATTGCATATTAAAGCGATTATATTAAATGATAATGAGTAAATATGCATAAACCATAGATAAAATAGTATATTTACAATTAAATAATACTTAAATCTACATAAATATATATATTTATTTACAACTTTTTTGATAAATTACTTAATTTCCTAAAAGTTTTGGTAAATACTGATGAATATAAAAATTCTCTAATATTACTAAACTTTCTTTCCATGAAGTATCATATTCTATCTGTACTGTGACTTCTCTTAATGTTCAGAGACAGAGGTAACACTTCAATTTTTGTTAAATATTAAGATTTTCACGTAGTTGTTCATACTGACATCTAAATTTAATTCTTTTTTAAGAAAATCTATGGTATTTTTATTATAGGTTCTTCTTCAATGAATGGATTTGATACCACAAAGATTGTAGAAACCTAAAATATTATTGAACTGTATTAATAAAGGAAGTGTTAAATGTTAGTAGTATAGAAAACAACAAAAAGGTTTTATGTTTCATATTTTCTAACTAAATACTTATATACCAGTAAGATTTTTAAACAGGTCATCAGGATATCGATTCCCTAGACAAGCCGATAAAATGGTCACCAAATTGCTTGCAGTTAGGTGAACTTTGTTCTTAGGTACCAATTTTCATTACAATATGTCTAGTGGCAACTTTTGCAATTTTCTTAATGATATCATAATTAATGGCATGCAAAATATTTAATTTTGTCAGATGAGTTGACAAAACCATCTGAGAAAGATTGTCTTCAATAATGGGTAAATTTACATCTTACCCCTGCTGTAGTATCTGTTTGCCACAACTTAATAAATCCTACAGTATTACGCTTAATTTCATTTTTATTTTATTTAGTTCTTCCTGGCTCATTTTCACCTCGATACATTTTTACTGGCATGTTTCCTGTCCAAAGTACCAATATGGTGACATTTTATCTCCCTCGGACAAGCATAAGTTATAATTTTAAGATCTCCAGATCTGTTAAATGAAATCTGTAATAAAAAAATTATAATTCATAATTAATAACGCTGAGCAAAGGTTTATAATTTACCTCAACGCTGTCTGATTTTTTCTTCATACTAGCAAGGGATTTTTTTTTCAATAAACAAACTGAATTTTCTTATGTGATTGGACTCAAATGCATTTTCGCTTTTTAAATGACTTTATTATCGCTTCCAAATAACTCGTTGATGCTAGAAAGTTTTAACACACAAATAATATAAAAATAATATCAAATACACAATGTAAAAAAAATATCTTCAATGTGGTCAACCTTATAAGATTACAAGTAAAATTCTTACCTTTTGACAGTATGTTATGAAAAAATCTCCTGAAATGGAAGAATTCTACAAATTTTTTAAACTTCAAATAAAGTTTTATTTGGAACAAAATTAACAATAAATAAGAAATTAAAAACCTCTAATGATAAGGTTCAGAAAGTTCCTGTAGCATATTTTTTGACTTTTCCTTTCCGTATCTGTTTAAGACAGTGACATACTTATGCATTACCACAAAGGTAACGAAGATGCAAGATCTTTTTTTATGACATTTTGTTTTAGTTTATTTTTGTAGAATCCTAATCTAGAGAAATCATTCCCATTTGAAATATATCCATTCATAATTCGGCAGTGACTGCTGTGCCAACAAGGCCGAACTAAATCAACTTCCGGTATCCTAACAGTAATTTTCTACGCCGACTATTAGTTGATAGTCGAATGTCTTCTTCTGTTGAATGCAAATAAAAAAGAACACCAATGTCTGACTGTTCAGGTCACATCAATTACAGTTTTTGATTAAACCTAGGGCCGACCCGGGAATTATTATTTGTTACTTTTTACAAGTTTTTTATATACGTTGAATTTTTTAAAATAAATATCCATTTGTTGCGATTTTTTAGACAGAATTGTATTTGTAAAAACACAAGGGGAGACTCCAATAAAATTTGTGAAATGTTGGCTAGATTTTAAATGATATTAAAAAAACATGTCTTTTCGGACGGCTAGAAACTTGTGTGTACTTAGGTAATAAAAAATGCTATTTTTAAGTTTTTTTCTATGCATATTATGTAACTCTCCCCTTCATTATGCTTTTCCTAAGCATTTTTTTAAAGTTTCAGGTAAAAATCGTTTTTCCTCGTTGAATTTCAACGTATTAAAAATAACGATTTTTGGGTCAAAATAATGGGTTTTTATGACGCAAATGACCTTGAAAAATGCCGCCTTAAAGCATACGATTATTTTAAAATCGTACCTAAAAAATTTAAGTTTTCCATGGGTGACATTGTGCATATTAGCAAGTACAAAAGCTGATTCGAGAAAGGATATACACCCTCTTGGTCAACTGAATTGTTTAAAGTTGTAAAAGTTAACGTTACAAATCCAACTACATACTTGTTGGAATCGTTAGGTCAGCCACTAAGAGGGTGTTTTTATGAGTCTTGGCGTTTATCTAGTAGAAAAGGTCCTTAGACAATGCAAGAAAAATCACACCGATCAATTATTTGTCAAATGGTTAGGATTTCCCAACCACTTCAACTCTAGGAGAGATAAAGATAATATTGTTTAAATAATATATTGTATGACTATAATTTTAATTTAAAATGTTAACTAAATAAACAATATATTGTGATATAAAGTTTTTTATTTTAATCTTCGTCATTAAAAACAATGACAATAAAACATCATACACATAAATAACATTTCAATATTCTTGGAGGGAAGGTCCAATTCACCGACGACTACGACGTTATCTGCAAGGCTATGCCACTCGGAGTGCGTTCTCCTATTCTGTAACCTGCTTTCCCTTTTTTTAGATTTTTTTTGAAGTCGAGCAGTACGACAGTGCACTTAATGAGTCATTTAAAGGCTGATGATAGAGTATTTTCTGAATAACTTCAATTTTTGTTTTAAGCTCACTATTATTTTGATATATCATGGGGAGGACATCCTTGTTAAATATGTCACATATTACAACTGCAAAATTGTAAAACTTTCTATTAACAAAGTGTTTTGTCACAGCATCGTCATCATCTTTAGGTTCGGCTAAGTTGGTTATGATTTTTCCACCCATATCATACTGCCCATCCGCTGTAAGTTTAAAACAAATCCCTTGTGGCCCAGATAATATATGATATTTTTCATTACATTTCTGACGACCAAATTTATCAATTGTGTTGTTTCCTCGACTCATTTTCAATCTTTACTAAACTATTTTATTTTTATTTGCCCTACTTATATTAAATATTTCAGCTGAGAAAAAGAAACACTGACTATGATCTACTGGGTTGGTATGTTTATAAAAGAAATAAAACAAAACTGTGATTGTAACAGATATTTATTTACAGTTATTTAATTGCACAAATACCAAAATTATAAAAAATTAATTTTCCATGTCTTCATTTTCGTTGTTCAAAATTCTATCCCATCCGACACTATTTCGATCGTCAAAATCTCGGGCTGTTGCTGTCGCAGGAACCAATTCATATTTTGCAGCAAGCTCACCAGGTAAATGTGGAATATTGACGAGGTATTCTTTTAATTCTTCTTCAACCATTTCAGCACAAATGTATCCATGGAACCATATAAAAATTTTTCTCACAAGTGTGCCCCAGCCATAAAATTGATAGCATCCCTGATCTCATTCTTATATTGATCTTTGGTTGCATCAACATGCGGCCAGTCATTTGCGCTATCTAACATATCGTGAGCCACATTTCTTAATTCTCTTCCCAATCAAAATATGTATCTATCTACACATTCGTTGACGGTCGTCGTCGCATCAGCAGATATCTTTAACAGAAATAATGAACACGCGTAAGTATTCTGATATGTGCAACTATATTTTAAATTTAATTACATCCTTTTTTTTCAAACAATTTTTATACAATTTACTCCAATGAGCCAAAACGTAATAATGTTCGAGTATTGTTTCCAAAAACTCTAGTGCCCTGCCCCAAATAAGTTAGAGTGTATGTCCCTTTACTCATAATATCTACAATATCGTCAGATAGTGTTTCGGCCACACGTTTTGGCAAAAAAGTCTCGAATGTGCTATTATCACCGTCATCGTGTAAAGCCACTAGAAGAGTTTTACCAAATCGTGTAGTCATTGAAACCATCTTTACAATTTTATACACTTTGCCTACAATCATTTCGGTAACCTTTTTTCTCTCTAAAATCTCGAAATCTTTGCTGAACATTTCATTAATTTCATCTAGAGTTTCTTTTGCAATACTCATTATTGAAAAAATGGTATATAAATCCAAAAATTACCGTGAATATAAAAGCATTTTCAGAACACTACACGAACACAATATTTGATGTTTATGCCACTGATATCTGCGACTGTTTGAAGTCACTTCTTTTCCCACTAACCTTTATAGGTCAAGGTCGAATTTTAACAATGGTGGGGGTAGCTTAACGGTAGAAATAGTGGGAGGAGTCTTCAAGGTCAAATGACGTCACACATTTAAATTGGTATAAGGATAACTTCAATGAAACAAATAACTACATTTTATGTACTTTATTGATTGACATTTTTCTGCCGTTCTTCTATACGTGTAACATTATCACCTAAACCTAAATTTCTTAATTTGTTCAAAAATATTTGTTCGTTTTTATTTCTTAGAAATTTCTTACAAACTATACTCGCTAAAATACACACTTCAGCATTGTCCATATACTTAAAAAATACACTAAAATCCTGAGCTTCCCAATCTTGCATTTCAAATGCGTAAAATTCCGAACAGGCTGCAGAAATTAGAAATTCTTCGTACATTTCTCGCACTAAACTTTCCATATTAACTAGTGCTTCGTTAAACTTAAGTCCTATATTCTAATTTCACTTAACACAACCGGATGTGCAATGAAACTAATCAGTTTTTCCAAACAGTCACTAAAGCCCAACTTTTTTATTTCACAAATAAAGTCTAGAAATTTAATATTTTGCTGCAATATTTACGACATGCATTCGCAGCCTTTTCATATTCAAAAGCCAAATCACAATAGCGCGACGCCCATTCTGCTCGACTTTTCATTGCATCATTGAAATAATTACTAGCCGTTTCAGTGAACTCATCACCCAATTTTTTTACCGTCTCTTGCAAAGCACTATTGATACTATTCATACTATTCAGTTATTTTTACACTCACGACACTTTTTTATTGCTGGTAGTGGCCCATCTATATAATGACGCTATATTTGTTCATAGTGAATATAACAGGGTAAACTGAACTATAGTTCCTTGTCACACTGATATGGCGCTGGCAGCTTATCCCAAATTTGCCGTAAACTCAGTGTATCAACGTAAGTTTTTAAATATTCGAGAAGAAAAAATGCTAGATCCTTTTCTTTAAAATCACACAAACTTTTTAAATTACTCTCATATAAACTAATTACTCTGCCGACTTGATCTATAATTTTTTCTTTAGATAGTTCTGTATTTGACATTTCACACTGAATGAATGTAAATAGACTCACAATTTTTTAGAATAATTTGCAAGGCCAAAATCATTTCAAGATCATCCCACATTATTACAATGCACAAATAACTACTTCAAGGTCACCCGCCCAAGATGACCCCCCCCCAACAAAGTCAAGGTCACCTCGGACAAGGCCAAGGACAAAGCGCGCATGCACTTTCAAGGTCAATGACAAGGGCATGTAGGTGGGACCAAAGAGGGATGGGGCAATGTCAAAGTCAAGGTCAAGGGGTGGGGGGACGATGCGGGTCGGGTTATGTTCACTACTGTCGCTATTTAAAAATTGTATTTAATAACTTAATATGGAAAATATTTTGAACTTAGTAACACCATTCGTAACTAACATAATTTGATGGTTTAATGTAGAGGTGAGGAAAATTACAATTTTCGCCGTTTTTATGTAACATAAAACTTTTCAGTTATTACAAACTGATGTTTTTCTCGAAGTAATAGGTACTGTTTTATTTATTTATTTTCATTTTTCTTCTACGCATGAACTTTCTCCCAAACATAAATTTAAATTTTATCTTAAATAATTTTAGGTGTTGGTTTCAGTTATGATTGTAACTGCTGAGTTTTGACACTATTGATCAGTTCTAACTTCCAAAAATTAACTACTAACACTAAGAATTTACATTGTCATCTTTCACTTGCAAGTTAAATGATACAGTTTACTTTTATATGTTCATAGTCCCAATTAACAATCAATTGTCAACTAAGAAATTGATTAACTTGTAATTTCTTAGTCTAATTAATAATTAATTGAAAAGCAAAAAATTTATGTTTTACTTTTAGGTTAGAATATCAGTGAACGATTTTGACTGGTAATCGTTAATTTTTACTTATTTTTAAATTTTGAAGTATGACTTACATATTTTTGCTTTTAGTGTTGGTGTTAGTTTAGTGGAAATTCTTAGTGGTCAACTTTTATTGGAGTTTATGAAATGTATTAATAAATATAATTTTGGCACCATTTTATATAATTAAAACATGACATTATTTAAAATGGTCGTCAATTTGTTGAAAATGATTATGTTTAATTTAACGGAGCATACTGAGTTTGATACGTGTGCTCGTATGTCTTCTATTTAACTGCTTGTTCATTAATTCGAACCCCTTTAACAGATGACTAAATTTTTTGGTTTTTTAGATTAATAGGCTTAAGTTCTTCATTTTGTGTGTCTGGTTAACTATCTGCTAGTTTGTTTATATGAATACCATATGCATGAATGTCTGTTTGTCTACCTGTTTGCCTATCTATTTAACTGTATGTCTATCTGTTTTATTTCCTGGCCTTCTATCTGCTTCCTTTTTTATTTGCGTCTTGGTAAAACTGTTTGTCTGTGACTTTTATTTCTTTTGAATGACAGGATTTTCAGGCAGTTTTCCTGTATTTAAATGAATTATTAATGACTTTGGGGTGGGAGCATCAACATATTTTAAAGGTATGTTCATATTTTGTTCCCCCGTCTGTGTGTCTATGAATTGGAAATTAAATTCTAAAATAAATGTTTGAAAGTTAAAATTAAATGGATATATTATTAGATATATCTACTTTACACACTTATAACTACTTACGTGAGCTTATGTGTTTTTGTATAGTCTAAATCACTTAGTTAATTTACAAATAATTTAGTTATCTACATAAATGCTATACTTGAAAAAGAAATATTTAAAAACTTGTCGATAGGATGGAATGCGAATTTAATCTATTTATGAGGGTTTATTTTGGAGGTTTACTTATTTACATATATGAGCTATACCTGATAATTTGTAACGTCTTTGCGTTTTGGAACGTTATAAAATTTTTGTCTTTTTATTTTGCGCAAAAGATTGTGTAACTACTGGCTGCCATTTAAAAAAGTTAGTGAAATAAGTGCAAATTGTATTTGGGCTATCGTTCACGTGAATAAGGTTACTCGTTATTATACTAATATATATATATATATATATATATATATATATATATATATATATATAGAGAGAGAGAGAGAGAGAGAGAGAGAGATTGGTAAAATTCAAAAAGAAGGAGCCCGCAAATTAATGTTTATAGCAAACATAATAATTTTCGATAATGATGCTGATTTTACTGAACTTATCAAATTTCAATGATATTTAGGTAAAGAATATAAAATAGTAGTACATCAGCATGATAGTAAGGGACGAAATGTAATTTTTGAGGACTTTGGTATCGAAAGACATTTAAATCCTCTATATCACAGGGAACACTATTGTGTGAACACTTCCTCATAATTATTAAGTTAATTAAGTGGTGCTGGTTTTACTGAACTCATCAAATTTCAATAAAGGGACACTATTGTGTAATCACTGCTTTGGGAGCTGTTATTACTGTTCGTCGAAACTTGTCATATCTCTTACAACATAAAAATGATCGTCGTTACAGCAACAATTGTATAAGTTGTCAGTTGCCATCATTTGAACCAAAAACAAAAGTTAAATACCATGATTGCCTTTGCGTGTTTAAAAGTCAAGAGTTTCGATAATCACAAAAGGCTCGACTCCTATGACAAAAAATTGTCAATTTGTGAGCATGTTACTGTGTTTTAAATTAATAAGAATAAATAAAGATTACATATGTGTAGAAATTTTCTATAAAATTTGTAATACACATCAATCGAAGGAACCTTTGTGCTATGTACCAGTAGATGCAGGAAAGCCAAAAACTGAAAATAACTTATTTGTATTTTTTAAACTAGAAACTCGTGAAGAGAAACTTCTAGCAAACGGTTATCTGTTACATGAAGTTAACTTGTGTGTATTTAAACAGTTTTGGGATATTTGTGTTGATACAGAGCATTGGCTGTGTGAGAGATGCGGTGTAGCCAAACACACTTTCATAGTTCATCGTTTAAACAGATTTGTTGAATGTGATGAACTGTTTTTAAAAACATAATTATGTTGAGTTATCATGCAAGTGAGTTCAATAATAAACTAATCTTATACAATTTATTAACAGACACCGATTGTATACCTGAAGTATCAAGGTAATATTAATACAATTATTATATTTCGGGATTCATTGAATTACTTTCCTGAGCGACTTCCAGAACTGCCTAGGGCGTTTGGTTTACTAGATAAATTTAAAAAGGGATACTTTCTACGTATTTTTAATAAAAAGGAAAATGCAAGCTTCGTTGGTTCTTTACCTTCTATTGAAAATTATCCAGTTACGATGGAAATAGAAGATCGATCGAAATTTTTAGAAAGTATGAGCAGCATAAAAATAAACAGTTTATTTTTGAACAAAATATTGCTGATAATTTTATCTCTGATGTAGAAATATTGTACAAAACATCTTAAAAATTTCAAAAACATATGATTATGATTACAACTGTTCGTCCATTCACAGAAGCTACCATTATGGCATGAGTATGTAACAAAGTCTCTAGACGTAATTTTCTAAAACTCAACACTATTGGTATAATCATAAAAACAGATATAGATACCGGAACAATCTATCTAAAATTGCAATTAAATAGCTGATATGGAAGGAATATCATCGATAAACAATTATTTATCATGCAGTTAATGGTAAACAATCGATTTTAAACGGAGCTGAAACGAACTAAATAATTGAATTTCACGGGTGCTACTACCATGGTCATTCTAAATGCCAACAAAAAAACAGAGACTATCCCCTCTTAGAGAACGCCGCAGAAACATTAAATATTAGATATGAACACCAAAACTACAATCATTAGGTTATGAATCGATTGAAATGTGGAAGGGCCAATTCAGAAAAAAACTGAAAGATATTCCATAAGTTGCATTTTACGTTAGTCAAACAGGAAATTGAATGACCTTTGATAGAAATTGATAAAAAAATAAATTATTTAGATGTCTGCTCTCTTCCTACTTGGGTACGCAAAATAGACAATTTTCTATTAGCATTCCTAACATTTTCTTGGTCAAGAATATTATGAGTTACCTTAGCAGCATGCGAACGGTTCCATAAAGTGTAAAATTTTACCACCACCAGACTTACGTCATCCTGTTTGGCCATTAAGAATTAATAATAAGTTAATATTTGTTTTATGTAAAATATGTTATACAGAATGTAGCCACAATAAAGATGATCGAGTTCTCAAGGGCACCTGTGGTATATATGAAGTACTAAAGGCATTGGAAAGGGTTACATTA
Source organism: Diaprepes abbreviatus (assembly GCA_034092305.1). NCBI lineage: Eukaryota > Metazoa > Arthropoda > Insecta > Coleoptera > Curculionidae > Diaprepes > Diaprepes abbreviatus. The sequence continues at coordinate 5,186,830 of JASJET010000022.1, forward strand.
TCTTAGATATTTATGAAATTTGGAAATATCAGGTCAACGTATATGATCCCAAAGAAAAGTAGTGGATTGTTTGTAGAAATGATGAAAAAATTTGTTAAACTACACCAGGTAGGCTTTCAGGTTGTATATTCGGAAAATAAATGAAAAAAAAAACATAGAAGAACAAGGAAGATATGAAACTTGAATCTGACAATATTTTAAAAGGTCCAGAGTTAAAAGCACAAGCAGTGTTAATATTAAATAGTTTTTGGGGTAAATTTGGCCAGACCGAAAATCAAACTAGATATAAAATAATAAACAATGCTGAGGAATTGTTTATAATGCTACTTAACCCCTGTTTAAAAGTCAACAATGTAATACCAGTAAATGAGCATAACATTTTAGGGGGAAAGTTATGTTCCTTTAACAAGCGTTAATGTGGTAACGACATCTTACGTTACATGGCAGACCTGAATTTTATGAACCCCTTCAATAATTAGATACTCAAGTTTTATATTACGATACATCTTCTTTTATTTTCACTTACAAGAAGGAAGAGCTAAAACCTTCGTTAGGAAAATTTATCGGGACTTAACAGATAAGTTAAAAGACTCGAGTTCACAAACGGAAGACCAAAAAAATATGCGTTTAAATTTTACTCAGCTCTCAGTAATGAAGAAAGAATAATATGTAAAGTTAAAGATAGAAGCCTCAATAATGATGCAACAAATCCTATTAATTTCCAATCAATTAATGATATGATTTTAGACGAAAAACAGAATCCATCGTAGATTATCTATGCCTATTACAAGGACCCGAAAGCATGAAGTAAGAACAACAGGAGAAATAAGAAAATATAAAACGAATTCAATAAATATTATTTTTAGACAACCATAGTTCTCTTTCTTTGGACTTCAAAAAACTCCGTACTAGAGAATTGTGTTCTACGTAGTATTTCTTCTTTGTATTCTATGTAGTCTTGCTATACACATACAGTCACCATGTATGTGTTGAAAATAAGTTCATGTTACTGTTAATAGTCGAATCTAACTTTTCGAAGAGAGTCGTTATTTTATAGTGCCAACCACTATCTTTTATGAGCTCTATATGGCCATCATCAATTCCTAATCCGCTATACTAAGAAATTGTGTTCTAAGTAGTGGTTTTGTTTTTTAATGTGTGTATTCAGTAAGAGATTTTATTACTGTTATCAGTCGAACTCAACTTTCTGAACAGAGTCATTATTTTATAATCCCAACGACTAAAGACATCCTTGGAGAGTGCCTCTAATCCATTCTGCTAGGAAATTGTGTTCTATGTATATCCTCAATCGGTAGCTTGCTAGCCAGCCGATTTGTTCTTGGGATTGCACCATGAGGATTATATTATTTAAAATTTATTATTATTTAATATTATTACTTGACATTTACTTTCCCAAGTTTTATTCCACAGTTATATATTTAACTAAAAACACTTTAGTGATCTCAAAGTTCAAAGCGATAGTAATTACCTGATGTATTAGACGCAAGGTAATATATACGAAGAAGTTGTCGCGATGTTAAAAACTTTTTACAAGGTGATGTATATGTATATAAAAGAGGTATTCTTTAATGTTTTAAAACCTATAAGAGAAAACTATTTTATATATTGTTTATAGCACCTTCACGTATTAACAAAAATTAAAGATTAATTGTTTTAAAAAAAGTATGTATTTTTCACGGCAATAATTAATTGAATTAAAATAAACAGTAATATCGATAGGTTAGGATCGAGGATCATTTACGTTGAAATGTGTGGAGCTCTAAAACTTCGATATTTTCCGAAATTTAACTTGGAATTTTGCAGGAATATTCTACACTTAAATAATAAGATTACTTATAAAAATCGATTTTTGACTGAAAAATAGAAATGTTATTTTTAAATTATATAATAAGAAATTTATGAGAAAAAAGTGAGAATACCCTCGTAAAAGCACAATTTTATTCTTCAACGAGATATTAATGACTTTTAATTTTAAAATTTCTTGGCAGAGGAAAAGATGGTTAGAGAGTAAAAAGTAAGAGGAAAATATGATGAGAGTCCTACAGAGAAAGAAATTTGTAGCCTCTTTTTGAAATTTATATATACTGGTACTAATTTCCCTATAGTTTTTTATTTGAGTTATGACTTTATAATATTTTTTTTAACTTCAAGATAAGTAGACCAGAGAACGGTAGCTTTTTATAAGTGAGCAAATGGCGTGTGTAAGTAATACTTATAATAGGCCTCCACTGAATTATTTGTGGGGTCTTTTATTGAGCTACATACTAAATTGAGAAGAGTAGTTTAAAATGATATTAGTTGTTTTGAAATTTAAATAAAAGAGCTGATATTCACTTTGATAGTTTCTATTAGATAATTTCTGATAAACAAAATTTACAATATTCTGAAATAAAAAATAAAATGATCTTCCTATGCATCAAAGTTTTTAATAGCTCTCCAACTAATGTACCTTAATTAGTGCGTTACGATATTTGTCCAGGGGTCGTAAAAATATACATTATAATAATTAATCTACACCTTAAAATAATAACACGATTTCATCGCAGATGATTAATTAATAAGGAATTGTTAAGTTTCAAACCACTTAATAATTTATGTACAAAATTAATTACAACTTAACGAATATACTGAATATTCATACATCTCCTCAGGAATTCTTACATCTAAATGGGGGATTAACTTCCTAAAGACGCATGAGGCAGTATGCAGAGCGTATCCCGTTGCACAGAGACTACACTCCTGTCGAGGACAAATCGGCATGTCACAGATCAGTGCCGTTAACGAATAAAATCTTTGGGACCATCTAGACTTTGAAACAATATTTAATATGTTTCCCAGAAAAAGAAATAATGAAGGCTTACCTCTTTCTCATGAGGATACCACGAAGAAAGCTCACTATTGTGTAGCACGAGACCAGGAAACAGTTTCACCTGACTACTTAACTTGACATGTTGGTCAAAAGAAATGGTGGGGGGATCGTAATCTTAGAACAGAACATTAGTTGCTACTTCTCCCTCCAACGTAAACTTTCTTTTTGCTTAGCTCTTGATCTGTGAGCACTTATTCGTTTCGCTGATAACATTGTTCTGCTGTCTGACTAACAGACACGGGTTCTATTAATATTAGAATATATCAATCGCTTTCTTCGTGCGAGGGGCATGATTGTCAATGCAAGAAAGTGGGCGGTGCTTACAGCCTCGCCTTCTCGTGATGACAAGAAGCCTCCCCCGATAGCGAAGTCGATATTCGATATCGTAGGCAAAAAGATCCCCGCCGTTTCGGCCGTTTTCGCTTTCAAGTACTTGAGTCACAGATTCGGTTACGGCAGCGTCAAGAAACCTTCAGTTTCAAACCTAGAAATCTGGTTGCGAAATGTTGAGCGTAATTCCCTGAAACCGGATCAGAAAGCGAATATTATTCGCATTTTTTGGACACCTAGGCTCCAATACGGTCTTTAGTCATCTAAGACCACAGGAGTTATCCTTAAGGGTTGTGATAAATAAATAAGGCGACGGTAAAACGTTGTTGTTGTAATTAAATTATACTATTAGACGAAAATCTTGGCAGAGGAAAAGACAGTGAGAGAGCTCAAGAGTAAGCGGAAAATATTATGACAGTACTTCGAAAGAAGAAATTTTTTGATGAAATGTTAATAGCCTGTATTAAAATCACGGTGATTTTCTCCTCGTCTTTAACCATTCCCACTTACAGACTACTCTTAAGTTTTACTTCATACTAGACTACTGAATAACGTCAAAAATTATGCAGAAATCCCTTACAAGAAAATTTGTATAAAAACCAATCATACCTGGCCGATTTAATAAAATCTAGAAGAAATTCATCTCCCTAGAATGTTAATCACTTTTCTGGAACAAAACTCTTGTCAAAAGAATACAAAATGAGTAATGGTCATAATTTCACTATAAAATTGTAAACTCTCCATTAGTTGCAAATATTATGAAGCCAAGCCTACTACGCATGAAGAATTCATCTTCAAACACCATTTAGAAAAAAAAATACTTTATGTGCAACAAATCGACACTGAAAATATTAAGGCAGTCAACATCATTACGAATAATTTGCAAACCGTTGATCTGTATATTACCTATAACAGAATAATCTAATAAAATAGACATTTAACCTCACAAAAATTAGCATAGAGCTGCAATTGGTTTAGGTCTTAAAGACACTATTACAAATAATAAATCAAAAGTCCTACAAATGACAATTCAAAGATATCGTGATTTTAACATCGTAAATACTAAAATGCACTCTTACACGTGTATATACGTTATCGGAAGTTTAATATAAGTAAAAATATGAAAGTATTAGTTCGTGTGACTCACACACTAAAATACCTACAAATTATATGATTCCGAATGAATATACACCCTAATTTCATCCGCCCTTATAACCTTGAGCAACATATGTCATTGTTCAAGTGGTGACGGTTGTATACCTGCTCTATATTTGAAGAACGTAACGCGAATAAGTAAGTACTTTAGTCGAATATTTCTTCGCAGCGACTGACGTGCTTAGCGATAATAATAGATTTGATTTCAATTTGCGCCGTTAAATAATTTTTAAAAAATGTCACCATTTTAATTTATTTGTAGTAAACTTTTGAGTCAACGTGAAATTGTTGTTATTAACCATAGAATGAAGACCTTCATTGATTTAAGTGTTGAAATAAATGATAGATTTCTTGAGTACCTGAAAAACAAGCAATCTGTGAAAATCAATGTGCAGTGTCGTAAAATGTTCACTCGGAAGAGTAAAATTGCTGCACCTAAAAGGCAGCACGAGATGAAACAAGCCAGTAATAGAGCGCGAGTAAGTGAGTTGATTTTTGTTCTACAAAATATTCCTTATTTTGCAGCAGTGAAGCAAATGAAGAAGCTGAAAATAAAAAAAAAATACGCAAAATGTTCGGCATAAAATTGATCAAGTTGCTACACTTGCATTTAAAGATTTTATTCTGAAGGTAGCTTAGACTCGTTTTAATGACTAAGCAAATGCTGTTATATTGCACGTACTGAGCATGAATATAATTTAGTTGCTGCTGAGTCTTGGTAGTTCAATAATTCTTATAATTTCTTTTTGAGGCCCACCATAGAAGATAAAATCGGTCGCCTTAAAGATGATTCTATTACTTTGATGGTGGAAGAAATATTTGCATACATTGAAAATAGTGATGATTGTCAGTGTTCATTGGAAGAACTAAAAAAATATTCTTAAAAAATCTAGCTATAGACAATAGAACAATTAAGACAAGGTTAACACTAAAGTATGGTAATAAAATTATTATGACTGAGAAACAAGGAAGTTTAACATTTATCTATTTTATTGACAATCAACACGATTTGCTCAAGAAAGCATGGTATGACAATAGTACATAAAATGAAAAAGAAGAACAATTTCGAATACTGCAAACTATGGCAACAATCATTCGAGAGGATATTCAATCTAGTCGGACTATTTTATTTACCAGGAAGTACCAATTGTCAAAGTCAGTCTTGCTCTAATATTGAATTAAATAAAACAGATGAGGATCCTTATAGTGTTAATGAAGAGACAACTGATGCATTTTCTTAGAACAATCTACAGAAATCCAGCATGAAGAGGAAAAAAGCGAAGATGAAGACATTACTGTTAAAGTAGCATTTGAAAATTATAAGTAAAAATTTAAATTTTCCCGAAATCAACAATAATCCATTCCCCTTCAATTATTAACAATAGTACCATTTTTTCAATCAATAGAATACAGTCTAATAAAACTTAATCATAATTGATCGTGAAGTATGCCCACTGGGGAAATCACGTTAAAAAAATGCGTCAAGTACACTATCTCATAGGTGGCACGGAAATTTGTGCATATTATGTAGAATACGACTTCTCCAGCTTTTGAAATAACGATATCTCAGGAATGGTGATTGGTAGGAAAAAAGTATGAAAACCATTTTTGTATAGAAAAATGCGAAAAACTGATAGTTTTGATCTTGAATGAAATTTTTTGCAGACGTAGAATCGGTGAAGACTTTTGATATTTTATTTGTAATAATATATTTAAGACCTATACCAGTTTTCATCACTATGCGAATTTTTGAAAAGTTACCATTTCTTTGTTTATTTTGACTAGACTGAGAGGATATTCATGGATTAAACCATGTATATTTTTAAATGCCATCAATGGCACGCACATTAGTCTATTTTGATAACCGATGTAATTGCTATAAAAATGCTAGTCTTTTTTCTCAGATTACTCTTAGTGAAAACTATATTATTTTGGGTTATGGTAATTTGTAATTATTAAATTTTGTATAAAGTGTATTTGAAAACTCAACTTCCACAACTAAAACATTTAACTTCCACCTAGTACCCCACAGTTTAAAGAATTCTTATTTGGAAGACATCTTTACTCTTGAACAACTAATGAATGACGTTTTCATTGATTTGGATCTAATGAAAAGCAGGAGATCGTATTAGTTTTAAACTGCTTAAATTAAATCTCATGAAATCCAGAATTGCTAAAATTTACATTTTGTCATTTACCGATATTGCATCTTACCTTAGTAACAACCTTATTTTTATTGCTTTCTTTCAGCGTGGCTCTATTTACAGTAACATTATATATTATGTTTTTATTTTTCCATTTTTGCATTGCCTATTAAGCCAACCGAATTGCTGTTATTCGCCGTGCATAAAATAACGATATTTCTATCTTCCGCATAGGAAGTTTTTTACAGAACTTTTGCTAATCCATTAAAGAACAGCCTGATTTACGGTAAAAACATGGTTTCGTTAAGATTCGATCATACCATAAATATCGAATAATATTAACTGATTAAGCATCATTTATGTAGCATAAGGATATTGCCTTTGCTCCATTCACGTAAATCTATCCCATTCACTCATATGACTATGACATATTAGTACTTTTTATAGCTTTGTATGAAGGCAAAAATCTTATGAACACCCTTAATAAAAGTGTTCGATTATTTCTAATAATTAAAAGCCCTGTTTTAATATGGTATTGATTTTTCATTTTATTATTCGTTTCTATTTTTACAATATATTTAATAATTTTCAGATTCGTTTTTCGTTTCAATGGTTAAATGTTCACACGACTTTGAGGAATGAACGTGAAAATAAAAAACTTTTGCGGGTGTTAATTACATTTTATTTTAATTTGTAAAATAGTGAATATTTTGGAAAATATATTTATTATTACTCCTATTAAAAATTAAATTTTTAGGTGAAGTAAAATGAAATATTTATTGATAGATAGACGTCATTTACGAGTCTAGTAGTATTATTGAAGATTACTGAATTAAGCAAGGATGACTGAAATGGTCTGATAATTCAATAAGTATATTAAGGTATTATGGATTTAACATTGTCAGATATAATTTAATACGTTTTTCCGATAACCCTTCTTAAAGTTTATTTATATCTAGGTATTCGTGTAAATAAGGTGTATTCATTTTGTGTTGTTTCCGAAACAGTTACAAATCCTAAAACATGGTTAAAGGTACCAAAAGGCAAATAAACTATGAGAATGCCGTTGAACCTAATAAGAAGAAAACTAAATTAGAAAAGCAGGTATTTCAAAATGACAAAGATATTACAAATAAAACTGGAAAAAGTGATGGTATTAAAAAAATAAATAAAATCGTCAGCAGAAAAAATGGTATTCCTGTCAAGTCCAAAAAAGCGAAGAAAACAATAAAAGATCTGGTTAAGATTAGTACAGCAAAAGATAACAATGAAAGACTGCAGAAAAAAAAGGATATTATTAGTAAGTGTTATAGTCACAATAAAAATAAAGTTTTCAGTTCTGTGAATTCCTATTTTAGTTTATATTATTTCGATTTTATTTAGGTCTTTTCACTTATCAGAAATACTAATGTGTCTAAAAATAATTTTTATACTTGGCAATAATTTCAATAAAACTAATCAATGACATAAGCTTTTCTTAGTTACTTTCCTAAATATGAAATGAATCTGATTGCTTCTCTCCAACACATTTATCTTATATGGTACAGTTTTTATATAAAGGGAAATAAAATGTATCAGTTCCGATGTTTTTAATAATTATAAAGCTTTATTATACACCCGGAATTTCGGACTAAAAGGAAAGAGCTACATCAAAATCTATTTTAGGAAAAGTCTAAAAGAGATGTTTAAATATATCCAAACAGTGTATAGAGTTTCTTTTTAGTTCTTTAAAAATGTATTAAAGCAATTATTTTTCCTCTTGCAACGAAATTTTGGAGATACACGCTTTCAATTATTGAAAAACGCGTCTGAGGCAAAAATGAAAAGAAAACTATAAGGTACCTCTGCCGAGTGAAAAGTAGGAATAAATGTGTTCATTTCCCCATCGAATGTGGTATCAGTGAATAGTTTTTTAAGAATGAAATGAAATATTTCATACAATATTTTTTATTTAGATGTTTCATTAGCGAAATGGGTGTCTTAAAAAGGCTTTTAAAAAAATTGCCTATGAAAAAATTTGACGTGATGGCTCTTATATATATATATATATATATATATATATATATATATATATATATATATATATATATATATATATATATATATATATATATATATATTCTATAAAAATAATTGCATTTATAAGATTTTTTTATAAGGAATACAGATCAAATTAGGCTATTTCATATGTAAGATTTTAAAGTGGCCTAGATCAATAATTTTTTAAGAAGTCGAAATTAGTTTTCTTTTCGTTTTACTTCTAGTTACTCTTTCGACGCCACTCATTTGAATTGCGCAATAATTATATTTTTCATTATTTTTTAACTCACTTTTTTCAATCTTTGGATTTTGATTTTTCTCTTAATTGTCGATTTTATGTTTTCGACAACCATTATATCAACTTATATTTAAACCTAATTTTTTCACAAACTTCTATCCTAATTTGTTCTAGATATAAATCTAAAATTTACTGTGCTCTTCTAATATTTCAATGGTATTATTCATAAATCTTAAAAACATTTTGACATACCAGCACTAAATAAATAGTTTCAACAAACATTTCTTATGATTAAATTTATTTTCGGTCTACCTAGCACTTTCTCTTAATAAAATATTCTGATCCTGTATCAATTTCAATATTTCAATATGACAATTGCTTTCGTATTTTTTTAAGCAATAACTTATTACATCGTCAAAACTAGTTTGTAAGTCCCACACTAATACATAGTTCAATAATATTCAACTACATAATTTTACTGAAAACCCTTAAAAAATACATGCTGTTTAATTTTATTTTAAAAACATATTTATATTAGTGTCCTTTATCAATATTTAACTTCAGTAAGTTGAAATATAAAATGTATTACACAAGCTACGAGCTAGCTTATGTTAAAAAAACATACATTATTAAATAATTCCCAAAGGCAGCTTAAATAAAAAAATAGAAATGTAATAAACAGTGTTGTGACAAAGGTTATTTTTCTTAACAAAGTAACCTTATATAAACAATTTTTAAAAAGGTTTTTTTGAGTTATACAAAATTTATTTATCCAACATTAATAATACACATACTAATGCACATTTTAATAATATTATAGTCTAATTATCTTATTCAAAAATTAACAAAAAATATATACTTTTCCTCTAGTTTTTTCCCTTTAATATTTTCATTCTTTTGTTTTGTCACATATACAAAATAAATAATAACGATACTGATTAACAGAACAATAAGATTAGATCAAAATTTTAAAAATTTAATAATTGTTAGAAACTTAAAAAATTTTGGAAATTTATGATGCCCTATTTAATTTGAAAGTATACTCTTTTATTTTATCGTTGATCTATAATAATGTCTTTCTATTTGTTCCTAATAAATCCTTTAAGACTATGACATTAAGAAATCCAATACCACTAAATGATATATCGATGATTTTAAAGGCGGTCCTAGTATAAATAACATTTTAGCTAATATTTAATGGCATTCCTTAAATCGATAAATTTCCATTATAATGGTTTGAGGCCAGAGTTCCTATTTTAATAAAATGTAATGCTGCCTCGTCAAATATTTGCGACGATCTTTGACATTGCCTATTTAATAAAATCACATTAAATATAATCTTTGTAACTTTGGGAACTGAGTGTAGAATATAGGGATGACAATATAACTTATCATAAAAGGTTGTAATTTCCTGTTTTGGTGGCTTTTGGGATCTTTATCATTTGTCAGTTTGATTTTGGTTTCTTTTGTGGAAGTAGAACGGCAAATCTTTCATATATAGAATTATCTTTAAATATATTTTATAGGTTAATAAATTTAATTAAAAATTTTACATTTATTAAACTTATCCTGATAACTCTGTCTAGGTTATTTACTAATTAAAAGTTCTAAAAGTAAAAGTTTTTACTATTTGGAAATAAATGAGAAAGTTTCCTAAAGTTAGAAAAAATATATTACTCAGACAATGTTCAAAAGAATTGTTTTTCCTGCTTATAATTTAATGCCTAAAACAATTCGTTGAAAAGCGAATTATGTTAAAGAGAAGAAAGTCACTTCTAGCAATAATATTAATTAACGTGTAAAAAGAGTGAGCTGATGGGAAAAAATATGCGGTAATGTTATGGGGAAGAATTAATAATGAATAAAATATAGAACTAGAAATAGGTCTTAAAAGTCAATACATTTAAAATTATTGGGAACTGCCTAAATTGAAGGCTGAACAACATTTCGCGTGTGTAAGTGATTTTTGTTTAAATGATTTTTACTCCTTTTTAAAGATTTTAGCAGTTTTACAAAACGCTAATTTTATATAAAGAATATATGATGTCATTCGTTATCATTTTAAAAAAGATCGAAAAACAGTGAAAAGTAATAAGCCCATTTAAATATACCTGCCAAAATATGTTTTTATGATTTCCATTGGATAACAACAATAAGTAATTCTAGTTGACCATCTAAAATTAAACTCAACTAAACTAAAAGCAGTGCAATATAACCGATTTGCTGTAAAAAACTATTTCAAATAATAAAGTATATGTTACTTGGAATCATTTAGTTCGTAAAACTTTATGTTTAAAAATTTTCTATTACGAAATTTTTTATGCTGACAAGAATCTAATAATCTTGTTTTACCTTCTACAAATGGCTAAAATTTAGCCTTTATATGATACCAGGATAAAAGTAAAACAACGCAAATGCAATTATTTTGCAAACATTAAAAAATAAAGAATACTGTATCTACACTAACCAGATATATTTGTTTTATTTCATGACATAAGCACTACTTCAAAACCTATAAATTTCTGGATTCATTGAAACAAGCTCAAAAACAATATAAAAATATAATAGTAGATTGGACAGACAAGTAATCTATTCTATGTATATAAAGCTGTCCCGCTCTTTGAAAGTCATGGTGTTTACAGCATTCTATGTGCAGATTTGTAGATTTCCGTCAAACTTACATAGGATTCTGCATTGGGGTATCGATCTGTGTATGTGTGGGTTTACGACATACGCTGAAACCCAAGGTATTGTTAGGTTTTCTAGTTCGTAGCAAGTCCAAAAATGATTTTTTTTTATCTTGCTTGATTTCTACAGTTAATTAAATTCTATGGTAGATGTTGTTTTAATATAAGAGAAAATCGTCTAGGTGTTATTATTCGTGTGGTTATATTATAAAAATATCATCCACATAGTATTTCCAAAATTTCGATTTCACAGATGGCTTTTGCAGTGCTTCTTGTTCTAAATATATCATAAAAAGATTGACTCTAACTAATGAGAGAAGGACCCCATAGGTGAGGCATGTATTTATTTGGATATTTGATTCTTGAACAGAAAGTATGTGTTTTTTAGACAGTGTTTTTCTGCAAGTTTAATTATGTAGGCTGGAAAATCTACGTTCATGACGATTTTGTCCGGTCTCATCCACCGACATGCTGGGATATCGTGATTTTATGTCGAGACTTGCTTGCTATGTTATTAAATCAATCAATTAATGCATAACTTATTGTTTTGTTCTAAGTATATAATTCTTTATTTTTTAGAGTTTGCAAAATAATTGCATTTGCGTTGTTTTTCTTTTAACCAGTTAGCATATAAAGGTTAACTCTTAGGCATTATTAGAAGAAAAACAAGAGCATAAAAAACTTCACAACAGAATATTTTTAAACGCAACCATAACAAAACTAACTAGTTCCAGCTAACATCTACTTCATCGATTGAAATAATTTTTTACAGCATTGGATTTATAATTGATTTATTTTAGATTAGTTGAGTTTAATTTTTGCGGTCTACTAAAATTATTAATTGTTTTATTCAACGGAGACCATTAAAATACATTTTGGCAAATAAATTTAAATATAAATGGACTTATTTATCTTCACTGTTATTTGGTCTTTTTCAAAAAGGTAATGAATGACATTATATCGAGAGTGGCTACGAAGAAAATTACTCAACGATAAGTCCAGGGAATAATATCCCTTCGTTCACGGAACCTATTTAAGGAGGATTTTTGTCGCCACACAATTTTTTAGAGGGATTTTTTACGCTGACACAGTTAACGTCGGTGTTTGAGGCCTCAGTGATTCACAGCGGTGCATATTTTCTGACATAGTGTGGCGATTCCAATTTAAAATTTGCTTCTGGTGCATTAGGTCTGGTTTTAAAATGCTAATAGGAGTATGTTCATGATTTAAAGCTATTTTAGTGCTAGCTATAATTTTGGTATATTTTTAAATGCTGTACCCTTGTCTGGTGGATACTGATTATCAGCTATTGTTTTCGCATTTTGATTTAGTGGAGACTTCTATTGGCATTTTATATTGATATTTCCTGGAATTTTTTAATGCTAAAAGCTTATGAAATATGAAGCTTGGAACAATTTTTTTGAGATATTTAAAAAGACACACATTCACTCATGATTTTAGTTCTATTAAGTAACAATTTCCCCACAATTAAATATTATAGAATATTACAATGGCCATATTTTCGAAAATAGCATACTAATAGTCCTAAAATCTGACAATTTAATTTAATTTTGCAGAATTTAATATTCTTATTCATTTTTTGAACTTTAAACGTTGCTTAGAACTTCAAAATACAGGTGATCCCAAAAGTTAACATTTTATATTTCAAAATGTTTTTTATATGTATTAAGACTTGCTATAGTTACTTTGAACGTTTTATTTCAGCATTCAGGATCTTAATAGTACAACCATTTAAAATATTTTACCATAAATTTATTCTTGCTGGTTTCTTGACATTATGGTGAATGATGTAATAATTTAATGTAATTTATAAATTATTTTGAACCTTTTTTGTGATTTGTTGGTGGACACTTTAGAGATTTTGGTTTTTAAATTTAGTATACAGCGTGGTTGAAATATATTATTCTTTATTTGATTTTATTCAAAGTTTATTGGAGACATTGTCTTATATTTTTGCGGTTAGTTATTACTACTTGGAGATAATTTTTAAAACCAGTTAATTATTTTTTCTTATTTTAAATTTTCTTGTCAAGCATTTACCATGGCAAAGATTATTCGTCCGAATCATTTGTTGGACTCTAAGTTGACTTATGAATTGTCAATTCGTACAGTTACTTCTACTCGTCCTATCTCTGACAAGTAAAATATTGTGACGACTTTTGGCTAAAGAACAGGGTAGCAATGAATCTGAGATTAGTGATGAACTTGTCAGAGTTAGAAATTTTAAAGCGGAGGGAGTCGAGAGAAAGGCAACAATGCAATCCATTAAGAAAATTATTCCTGATTTTGACGGTAGTACAACCGACTCTTTACAAATTAAAAAAAGGTTCATTCACCTTTCAGGTAGAATTGCTAGGTTGTTTTATCCCGAGGAAGATGCTGATTCCAAAAGCTATCACAGAGAAGTTCATGCCTTAAGTTTAATTTTTGAAGCTAATCTTTATGAGAGTATTAAAGAACCTAGCACAGGCACAGCTAATCTGTCGTTCTTCAAGAACTAGTTATTAATGTTGCACCACCTGTAGTCATTTGTTCAGGGAATATTCGCCTATAAGGAACTGGCAGGTTAAATTTAACGGAAAATCTAAAAATTTGTGCATCATTTTAGAATAAAATAACAGAACTACTGAATCTCGTATGATTAAGAATGAAGACTTGTTTGTTTTTGCAGCAGAGCTTTGTGTAGATGACGCATAGGAGTGTAAAAAGTTTAATTGTTAGTTGGGATTCATTAGTTAGTAAACTAAAAAAAGATTTTGTACATTCAGATATTGATGATGATCTATGGAGTCAGATATTGATGATGATCTATGGAGTCAGATAAAGAGTCGCAAATAAAAGCATAATGAATCAGTAGCTGTGCTTATAGCATATTTAGAGAGTTTATTTTATCGTTGGTCTTATATGTCAGCTGAAAGAATATTCGTCGAAATTTATTGCCAGATTACCCAATCAGCTTTAGCGGATATTTTACCAGTTCAGGATTTATCAAATTTATGTAGGAAACTTGAAAGAACTTCTTGTTTAAAAATTAAAAGTAATGTTACCAACGAGTTGAGCAATTTATATAGGTCTGACGGTGAAAGCATGCTTCAAGTTCTGGAAAAAACAAATTTCGCAATTATTCCTTTAATAATTCCTCTGGTAATAATAGCAAAGATAATTCAGGTGGAGGTTTTCACACCAAAATATTTGAAATTTCGGACGTTAAAGTGAGTGATTGTCCTAATTTTTTGCGAAAATCTGTTGAGAAGATGTATTCTCGAGGCAGAAGCATCTTATCTAATTTCAGAGCCTCGTTTAAAGAAAAAATATTTCTCCTTTTAATAAACTTGACTAGAAAAAGTGGTTTAAAATTGTTTTACATTTTTATAAAGATTCTAAATTCTCCCTTATTTGTTAAGGAACCTTCAGATAACCGTCCTTATATTTAAGTTAGGTTATTTGACCAAAATAGATTGGAAATATTCTATTAGATTCGTTTAGTAGTAGTTTAGTTGTCTTAGGTCTCGAACTTTTGATAGGTACTTTAATCTATGAAACCAACCAACATATGGGCAGTAACATCTCACAAGGTTACATTTTGGCTCTACTGCAATTCCCAATATTCTTAAACGATCTTGATAGAAAAATCAGAAAATTTGTGTATGAAAACACAGATATTAATAAACAGCCACTTTTACAAATCATGTCAAAAACAACATGCATGATCCAAGTACAATAACACATTTTCTGAGAATTAATACTTATACTAAAGGAAACAGATTTTCTATAAAGACAACAAGGGAATGTCAATCAAATAACTCTTATAATAAAATTGAACAGTCGGACTAATTTATGGATTTATAAAACGTTAATTCTGTTACAGCATTTTTTACGAGCACATCACATGGATAGTTACATCACTGATCTTAAATATGGAACATATGTGTACAAAAATAAAAACAAATTGCTTTAAAACTCAAACATTCATAATTGCATAACTCTGTAAAGTAATCAGTTTTTATAAATAAAATAAAAATACACGCGCACTCAATTTCTATTATAGGGCAAATAGAAAATATCATTATAGTGTATAACTTCCATATGGTAGATTTAACCAATTAAAATTTCTGTTGTTTCATTAAATATTTCTGCAATATCTGGTAATACATCTAATAAAAAATAACGCCGCAAAAATATATACTACAAATCTTTCAATTTTGCTAATAACACTTTTTAAAATTGTTTTTAAATTTTGGTGCCGGTACCGATATTTCGATTTTCACGTGACAGTTTACCACAATGTTTCGTGCTTATATTTTTTAAAGACAAAATTTATTACTTTTGTGTGTCCAAAAGTAAAATTTTATTTCCTAATACCTGTAATTTTTTATAACATTTTAACTCTCTAAAACATTTCGTTTCAGCTTCAACTCACATTAGTCTCAATACATATACAGGATGTTTAATAAAAAAATTAACTTTCAAAATTTGAAAAGTTTTAAAAATATCAACTTGAAACTTGATTGTAGAATAGAAAGTCTCTACTACTTGAATGTCCCCAAAAAGTTTTAACATCTTATTTTTAGCGTTATTTTAACAACGTTCTGTTAGTCCGAAATCGATAGTCACGCGATGCGAGCCGAGAAATTATGTTACAAAGCGTTAACGAGATGAAAGCTAACAAAAATTTATGAGATCTCTTGTTTCATAAAACATTATTCTTTCTAGTTTCCTTAATGTTGGTCAGTAAACAACAGTAAATTATATCGATGGTGGCTATGGAAGAAAATCTCAACAAAATTATTTGCGGAGAAAAAATTACTTCATGAAAAATGCGTGAAAAAAATCACTCAACAATAAGTGCTGTGAAGAATATTCCTTAGTTCAGGTTAAAAAATCCCTTCGTCTCAGTTCTTAATAAATAATCACACAACAGTAAAAACGGCGTAAAAAATCTCTTTCATATTGCCCAAAAAACCTATAGGCTTACGGGGTTCTCATCATAATCCAGGTGGAGATTTTCCCATTGTATTATATACTATAACTGTACTATAGTCTATAAATTAGAATCTATATATGTACGTGCAAAAATACTGCAGCCGGATTCTGTGTCATATAGAATTTCATTAATAGCTTTAATTATATACCTCTGGTATTCTGTGTTGCAAAATAATCGCCTGATATCGATTATTACTGTCGCCAGGAAGCGATCGGTCGCATAATCTAACCTCATTTCTTATTCAGAGGTGATCCGCTGATGGTAACATACTAAACTTCAAAAAATTCGAACAACTTTGTATTACATGGCTTTATTTCGGAAAAACAATATAAATAAGCCTATCTACAACTTCTCGTACAGAACATGCATCGATGAAAAAACTACCAAATATTGACATTGATGGCGAAAAAATAGTTACTAGATCTCACTAAATTTACAATAATGTTTTTCATTTGGATAGTACGATATCCGAAAATGCCCGAAGTATAGACGATAGAAACACAGAATACCGACAAATGCTATTATCGCTTTCGCCGATAGAGATCGAGAGTAGAAAACTACATGTAGAATTGTATGTAACACAGAATCTCACTGCTGTTTTTTTTGTATATATATATATATATATATATATATATATATATATATATATATATATATATATATATATATACAGGGTGATTCTTCGGGAAATTTATCGATCGATTGCGAGAAAACTATTATTAGGAAGAATCTGAAAATTTGACAGTGTACTAACATGCATGGGGGACAGCCAGCTAAAATATTTTTAAGATGGCGACACTTTCAATTATACCGGCAGCAGACGTCAACTTGCTTATTTTATATGGAGCATCCTATATATTATTGCATTTTTGATTTCTGCGTAAAGTTCTAGACTTATTTTATGTATAATGTTCCATACTTAAGTCTCACCGTTTTGGACATATTTAAATGTTTATGTCAAAAATGACGTTTGCGGCCAAAAATTTTTCCTATAAGGAAGTCTTTATTATTTAATTTGGATTAGTTTTCTTGTAGATAAAGATCGACTTTAGTAGTCTTTTTATGATATTTTGAAACTTATTGGTAAAGAGTGGCCAAAAAAAAAATAAAATTATATGAAAAAATCGTTAAAAGTCAATTTTTTTCAAATAGAAAGCAACTATTTTTATAATTTTATTATAATAAGCATTAAGAATAAATGTAACTTTGTATAAGGTTGTCTATTCCAAAAATTTTGTCTTTTCAAAATATTGGCGATTCAACAATTTCTATGGTAAAAATGCTATACGGCTTTTAAGTTTTGTCGAACCCTATAGAATTGTCACTGTTTCTTACCATTATTAATAATCATGCCAGGGCGATTAAATTACACGCACGGAGATTATTTCAACTTATTTATTATTTATGGAGAATGTGAGAGTTATTTCAAGAATATGCGATACATTCGCGATCCAATATCCGAAGACACAGAAACCAACACTACCGACTGTTAAAAAGATTATAAAAAAAAACTTCAAGAACTTTGGATCTATAAAAGCTAAAAGAAATAGAAATAAATCAGTTTTTAATAAAATAAAGTAACAAAAATTATTTGAGTAAATGTTCAAAATAACGCCCTTGATCTTCCAAACATTTTTCGCACCTAAGCAGGATGGTTCTTCTTATTGACTGAAGATTAAGTTTTTCAAGTGCTATTCTGACACATTGCATGCAATTTTCCATAGTGGTTAATGCGGTGCTGTATACTTTATTTTTGATTGTCCTCAAAATAAAGAAATTAAGTACTTTTAGGTCGGGGAAGTGAGATGGCCAAAGATGTGGCCCATTCTTGGCTATCCATTGACCACAAAACATGTTTTGCAGATGATTGTTAACTAAATGACTATTAAGTGGAACCGCCCAATCATGTTGATAAAATAAATTTCTATGATCAGCCAGCGGCAAGTTATTTAAATACTTCACGTCCAAATTTATCAAGATTTATTAGCGCTCACTTGTAAGTTAAAAAACGTTTTTGTATCTAGAAGTCTTCAAAAATTGCTAACTTACCATTCAGATTACCTTGGCAGAATTCTAGGGCGACGACGACGGCATTTCTTATAACACAATACACGTTAAACTGCCAAGACTCTTGAAAATTTAATTTTCTAAATGCATGTACCCTTGAGTTGCTCCAATAGTGAGAATTGCGTCGATTAAGTAATTTATTTTTTCTGAATTTGGCTTCGTTCGACCAAATAATATTATCCAAAAAACCAGCATTTTCTTGCGACTGAAGTAAAATAAATTGGCTGAACTCTACTCTTCGTGGAAAATTAGTGCCTTTTAAATGTTGTATTATGGAATATACATAGGGATGAAAATTGTGTTTGCATAAAATCCTTAAAACTGATGTTTAGGATAATCCAGATTCTAATGCTACTTGCCTTGTAGATATTTTCGGATATCCTAAAATTGTAGTTTCAATATTTTCATTATTATCAACTGGTTTATTTCTAGTTCTTTTTGCTTTTATGGATCCAAAGTTCTTGAAGTTTCCTATAATCCTTTTAACAGTTGATGGTGTTGCTTTCTGTTTCTGAGGATACTGGATCGACAATGTATCGCATGTTCTTAAAATAACTCTATTACATTCTCCATAAATAATAAACAAGTTTAAATAATCTTCGTCTGTATAATTTAATCGCCCCTGCATGATTATTATTAATGAATGTCAAATAGCCAGAAATAGTGACAACTCTGTAGGGTTCGGTTGTTTTATTTTCGCCACGCCTCGCCGTCATGGTCGACTAATAACAAAACTTGAAAGCGGTATAGCATTTTACCAATAGAAAAATGTTGAATAGCCAATATTTTGAAAATTACAAATTTTTAGAATAGAAAACCTTATATAAAGTTACCCTTATTTTTAATGCTTAATATGATAAAATTATAAAAATAGATGCTTTCTATTTGAAAAAATTGAGATTTGACGATTTTTTAAATATCATTTTTATTCTTCATTTTTTGACCATTTTGTACGTCCACAAGCAAACTAACCCAAATTAAATAATAAAGACTTTCTAATAGGAATTTTTAAATATGTCCAAAACAGTGGGATTTAAGTATATAACATTATACATGAAATATATGTAGAATTTTACTTAGAAATCAAAAATGCGATAACATATAGGGTGTTCCATTTAGAATAAGCAAGTTGACATCTACTTCCGGTATAACTGGAAGTGCCGCCATGATGAAAATATTTTAGCCAGCTGTTCCCCATGCACATTAGTAAACTGTCAAATTTTCAGATTCTTCCTAAATATAGCTTTCCCACAATTGATCGATAAATTTCCCGAAGAATCACCCTGTATATATATATATATATATATATATATATATATATATATATATTTTCTTGATTCTTGAACCATAGATTATATCATGTTTCTTTTATTTTGAACCTAAACCCAAGAAAAGACAAAATAAAAGAAACATTATATATATATATATATATATATATATATATATATATATATATATATATATATATACATATATATATATATATATATATATATATATATATATATATATATATACATACATACCACACTGGGGTTGGGGGATGTAAGTAACTAAGAGTATTAACCTAACTAATAATTATTAAGTAACTCACCAATGTGGTTTGAATATGAAACAAATACACGTTTGAAAAACGGGAAAAAACCCAGCATTAGCACCTTGTAACTATATTTAGAGGCATATTTTGATAGAATTGTAAAAATTCGTTGAAATTCTAGAAAATTCGAAAACAGCTAAACATCGTACCTGACCATTCCACCTGTCATGTGTCAACCGGGAAGTGTCGTGGGTGGTATAAGTAGTGGGGGAAAATACGGATCCGTAAACAGTGGCGTAGTCAAGTATGAGATTTAGCAAAAATAATATAAGAGAATTTAATGGGAAAAAACTATTCATCTGGGAACTGTCTGTCCAGGAGGTTCAAATACTTTTCTTTTTCCAACTTTAAAATATAACTGTAAACGGCACTCAGACTCTCGGTGTCAATTTTTAATTCATATATATATATATATATATATATATATATATATATATATATATATATATATATATATATATATATACATATTTAGGGTTTGTAGTGCGCTAAACTTATAGTTTTAGTATGCGTGTAAGTGTGAAATTAAACAACGCGATTTAAGAGTTTAACAATGTTTATTATGAAGTCGCGCTTGCACTGAAAACGGATTTATCTAGAAAGAGGATTCAAAGCGGGAAGACTCTTAGAGGAATATTAAACTGAACTACAACTGATAGAGAATAGAAAATGGAATAGAAATGGACTAGACCTCTAACTTTGAAATTGAGGGTTTTTAAATGGATCTGCCTATAATTTACTAGTATCGTACGGTGTTGTCGCGTTCTCCAACTTTTCAGCGGTCTATTAATAGTGATTTAGAAATTTGGGAATAATTCCGCTTAAATGGTAATACCGTAAGGTATTGTGTTGCAAGTAGTTGGAAATCCGAGTCATCGGTGACCGTAAAAGGGCCCGATTGGTTTATTGATGCAATCCTTAAATTGTAAAAAAATGTATAGCTTGTTTTACTAAAGTAAAAAAAATATCACATTTTCAGTGCAGCATTGTAAAATGAACTATAAAAAATATTGAATCTTAAATAAATACAACAGTATAATAAAATATAACAAATAGTTAAATTGAAAAAGGTATAAAGGATATTTCTGACAAAAGGCTATGAGGGGCCTCGAGCCGCCATATATATATATATATATATATATATATATATATATATATATATATATATATATATATATATATATATATACTTATATTATAAATCAGAGGTGGGTGGAATGAAATATTCTCTCTATTTTTATCACTTCGAAAATATTGCTCGCCTAGTCATTATAATGCAATTACTTTTTTTTTTAAATAAAAGGTAATAACTAAGTAAAACAAAAGTAGTGTTTTATCATTATATTATCATGTATCAAAACAAAATGTCAATAACCAAATTAAGTAAAAAGTTTGTGATTGATAACGTTATTGGAAGTATACTAACACAATAACGATTAGTTAGTACTTATAATCACAATATGTGTTTTATTTATACCATATCAGATATCTAAAAATAAGTTAAGTATATAAAAATTATTACAAAGGAATCATATATCTTGTGTCCCAAATAGATGAAGCAATATTGAAAACTATAGAGGTAGGAAAATGGTTAAATGGGAAAAGTTTCAGATAATTTTACTAGTTACCAAATGGTACTTGCAAATCAGTTTTAGCTATTTAAGTTTTCGATTTAAACAAAATAACCGTTTTCTATATTGTTCCTGTTTATATTCGTATTTTTCAACGTTAAAGTAAATTAATCGAGGTAATAAATTCTACCTACTACTCTTTTACATTTTGATAATTATGGTGCGCTTTTTAACGTTTTAAATAGATTCAGATTTTCTTCATATATTTATATTTACCAAATTATATTTGCGTCGCGTTGTTAATTTGATTATATTAATATATTGATATTTATAGCAAAGCAAGAGACATCTTTAACAAGCTAAAAAAAAGATTATTTTCAAAACGATTAAAATCCAATTTATGGCCATTAGAAAAACTAACTTGAAGATGATTCCAGATACTAAATCATTTAAATCAAAATTTTTTCGGCGAAAATAATAAATTTATAACAAATTTAAAAATGCAACATTTTAATTATTTCAAAATGTCCCCAAAGCTCAAACAACTTGAATTACTCCGCAAAAATGTGCCTATTTTTCCGCTTTTCTGTCTCTTGTAGTTTCCGATATAACGACATATCCATCACCAATTTGGGACAAGTGTATAGCATAATGCCATGTTGTAAGTCATATATTTAAATTATTTCATGAAAAAGTTAATTGCAACATCAGATACATTTTTTAACAAATATTATTGTTAAAAAATCAATAATATAAAAGGAAGATTTTTGATCCAAAAATTAAACAAATTCGTTCATAAATAGCACACCAATACTATCACGTTTCTGGCCTACATTTTAACATTACTTTTAATATTAATCACGCTTAATTCAAATTATCTTTGCATGCTTTTAAGTCAAGTGCAGTCAGTCATTAAATACCGCAGACATAGACGCAGCGACTGCGCAATTCTTATACACAACTTAACTCCCACATTTGAGATTAACAAATAGGTATAGAATATCAACAAGTAAACAGTGGGGTCAGACAAGTTAAACAGTTTATTTACTAATTCAATCATTTAGTATTGTAATTATTTATTGTTTACATTATTTACAATCATGACCGGTCCTAATGTTATAGATATCACCAAAAACCAATGCGTTTGTGATGCAGCTGATGAAGAACCGGCACAGTCGCAACTTCTCGGTGAGTATTGTTTCAATTACTTTTAGTGTTTGAAATCTGATCTTTTTAGTATATAGAGAGTAATTCGCTAATCTAATTTTATAAATTTCTAGTAAGTAAAGAATTATAGCCAATTTGCAATAAAATATGAAATATAAGTATTTTTAAGTATTTTTTTTTGATAAAGAATGTCAATTAGCATCAAAGTTTCAGAAATATATGAATTGAAACTTTGACCTCTTTTCTGGAAATTTACTATTGTATTAATTATAAACAACTGTTAACTATTTTTTTAACACACTTTAAATGTGGGAAATTGTTATCAGTCCAGGTGTTGATATATTCCGTTAAGTAAAGTAATTCTTTATCTCACTCTAAAAATATCTGTAAAGCACCTGTTCAGCGGTGAAAAAATAGCATTTCAGAGCACATATGTAGTTTCAATTTAAAGTTGGCTTGATGTACTTACTACCTACAAATAATACCGAGGGTCTCTATTATTTATCTCTAGTTTGCAAGATGTTACTGTCATTTCATATGTTCTTAAATTTAAGTAAAAATAAACACAACAATAAACTTAATGATAATTTTCATATGTTAAGCATCTCTGCATAATTGAACTAACATAGAGTAACGTTAATTAGTGGATAAAAGGACACAATTACACCAAAAGAACTAATAAAATGGTAGAAAATACAATTTATCTTTCCAAAGGTATAAGAACCATAAACAGTATAGCCCAATCTATTCTATACATCTCATTTATACTAGGTTATTATAAGCTGATGATGTATCCCGTTTTACTGTTTTCATTATTTTTACAGTTAGCCGTGACGTAATTATACAATTTTAGCTAATATTTAGTATTATTGTGCATAAAAATTTGCTGGAAACTGTGTGTTAATTTAACTGTATTTATGTTTATGAAATGCAACTTCTCTAATTCTTTATATTCGTTTTCTGACCAGTTTAATTGGATGAGAAGAAACAAAATAAAACATCAAAAAATGAATATGAAGAGCTTGCCACAAATATAAGCTTTTCATTTTAGTGTATTTGCAGTAAAATTGTAAAAATCATTGTCGGTTATTATACGAAAAGATAGACCTGTATATCCAAAAAAGTTATTAAGACTATTTTGAAGATAACGCTTAAGACAAAGTGCGCATTAAAGTGGTGTGGTAGTATCGTGTTAAAGGAATGATGCATGGCATAAGAATGGCAAAAAGATGGCGTGGTAGTGTAATAGCAGCGAAGTGGTATCAAAGGGATTTAAGCAAGGCTCGCACTAAAGTAAAATCACTAAGCATACATTATTATGTCACGTAATACTCCTTTACCTTGCTATTACCACACCACTTCAGTGCACGCCATGCTTGCTCAAAAATAATTTTCCTTCAACCTATAGGTTTCTTACACAACGAGCGCACTAAAGTGGTAAGCAAGTGACTTGATAGCGACCTGATAATCAAGTTGCAAGTGGAATCACTAAGGCATACGTTATCAAGTACAGCATCCCTTGTTATAGCGGGATGATGTTTTGAAAGGGTCATGGCATCACTCTAATGCCAGTAGTCTTCGACATGTAAATCCCATTAATACTGCTTCTCTGCCATTCATTTTTCAGCGTTCATATGTCACGCAACACTCCAGTACTACGCCACTACCACATCATTTCAGTGCATGTCTTGACTTTTTGTATCATTCAGTTTTTGACAGCCGGTTACTATATCGCAGTTATAATGCTAATAAAGTTTGATCTATTTTATAGTGTTTTGTTTTATGGGTTTTTATTTTGAATTAAATTGATTTTTTCTGGTTATCACAAATTCATGAATTTGGTCGGATTTTTTCCATTGATTGTTTATTTTAATTAAAATATGTATGACCGTTTTTTTAAAGAACAACAGGCAGAAAAAGTGAATCTGTAAAACCGATGGCATGGACATGAGCATTCATGGAAGTGTTTCAACTAATTCATGTTTAGATTTAAAATCGAAATACTAAAAAAAGTATTCTTGAATGTACCAGTTTAGTATTTTAAGTAACACACAAAATAGCTATATATCCAAAGATTACGTTCTTACTTTTATATATTCCTGAAATAACTTACTCTCATTAATTAAAAATGAGGTGTTTTATTAAGAGTCATTTGTTAAATAAACAATAATTATAGAATTTAGATCTAAAATTAAATTAATTTTAGAAAGGTATAATTTTGAAGAAAATAAATAAATAGATAAATAAAGTATTCAATATTTTAAACTCAATTTGAGAACACACTATATAATATTTGGAAGGTCAAATTATCACAGTAGTAAGATAAACTACTGCTTTTGTTAGAACCTTTTACTAGGTAAAAAAAATATTGTTACCCGAAATTAACTAATTGTACGTGGTTCTAGCAAATGGCCAAATTTGTTAATAATCCCACAACGGATTACGATAATCGTGTATCAATAACCACAACCCAAACATTTATCTGTAAATTAAAAGTTATTTAAAACCCACAATGAATAATTGGGTTTTTTATTATTGTTGTTTAAGTAAATTAGAAATTAATGATATGTATAAGTTTTTCTGGGCGTTGTCCGATTTACATATTAATTAAATATATTTCTTTTATGTAATGTATAAAAAATGTTATTAATTTATTCTTCTTACCACGTCGTTCTAATTTATAAAAAAGAGTTAATCAATTTTCGGAATTAATATTACAGTTTTCAAAATAATTCTGTTAAAAAAGTTATTTCATGATTATTTATTTAATACATACAATTTAAATAAGATTCGATCGTGCCAACGTTTCTATATATACAGATTATTTACCAGATCTTAATAATATTGATGCCGTATGAGTTTTTAAAGACAAATGTTATATAATTTTTGTAATATGTATAATATTATGAAATATAATTGTCAGTCCCATCTATCCTTTATCAAATGATTTTTTAAGTTGTTCAATCACAAACCCAGATAATTAACTGTCAATAGCGATGTTTTAACTCAACATGTTTTCTGTTGATAATTATTGGAATGTAACATATTAGCGTCGTTAAATATAAAGTTATTTCAAATTAACTTTTTAGCATGGTAGTATTATTATATTTAGATTAGTTTCTTGTCCACAAAAACCAAAATTTGTTTTAACTGTCCAGTATAACTTAATTAGTCTAATTTAAAAACAAATATACTAAAATAAAAAATTGAATATATTTTTTAACTTTGTAGAAGATCATGAAGCACATATGTTAGTAGAAGAATGGAGGCTACATAAGTTTCAGTCTCCTATAGAACTTCGACACGATGAAAGTATAAGCCACGATCATTTTGAACCATTAGAATTTCATGGACACTGGGACAAAATTGGAGAGGCCACTTTTGCGAACACAGGAAAGACGGGTATTTTATTATTTTAATCTATTGAATTTCAAGTTGTAAGCATGAAAATTCTTTTTTTTTTTTAGTTTTTTGTAGGTTGGTCTAAATTTTGAAATTTAATATGAAGAAAATTCGACAAGAAAATTTATATCAGCTGAAAAATTAATTTAACTTTGTTACAAATATGTGCCCAAATCTTTATAAGCCTTATATATTTACAAAAAAAACTGTATTACTTTTTTGTTAAACAAAAGATGCAACAAACAAAATGTTCCTAGCCCTCTCTATTTTTAAGGTACAGGGCGAAATTGAAAATTTTCCTTTTATAAGCAACATTTGTATCTTAGTTAATATGCAAATATGAAAAAGTAAAAAAGGCTATTGTAGAATTTTTTACGTAAAATTTGCTTGGGTACTTAGTTTTTTTCTAAAAGCATCAGATCTTAAGTTAGAGACCATATTTTGTTTTTTTTTAAAATAAAACACACAATTTTTTCAAGCTTTATAAAAATGTGTAATAGTTGATGTTTAATTTCACTAGTAAATCTAAAATTTAGATTTTTTTGAAAGTTCGGACTTAATTCGTAGTTCGAATTTAATAAGATAAGATAAATCATAATAAATACCTTCGGTACAGCGACCTGAATATTATTTAAAAAAAGTTT
This sequence comes from Diaprepes abbreviatus, assembly GCA_034092305.1. Classification (NCBI taxonomy): domain Eukaryota; kingdom Metazoa; phylum Arthropoda; class Insecta; order Coleoptera; family Curculionidae; genus Diaprepes; species Diaprepes abbreviatus. The sequence continues at coordinate 5,213,767 of JASJET010000022.1, forward strand.
TCAAGGTCATTGTAATATAACAAAGTTTAAGAGTTGAAGGTTAGATGAAATATTTTATTTTAATAACTGTTGAAAATGGTCGCCACTTTTCCTGATACAGACTTGGCACATTTCTGAAATTTTTCTTAAGACATTTAAAATCACAACAGGTTTCTTTTGCAAATACTGAAAAGCCTAATTTGTTGCATTGCGAAGTCCTTCTACTGAACTATATCGAATACATCATGTTTTACAAAAAGCCTCATATGAAAAAATCCGAAACAAATAGATCAAGCGTTCGGAGGGGGAGGGGAGGGGAGACTAACAGGCCCGTTGATACCAATCCACCTTTGAGGAAAATTAGTTTGCAAAAAAGGCCTGAGAGTTGTAACTCGGTGCACCATCTTATTGGAAATATATATCATTACACTTTGCCAAAGGAACATTTTCTAACAATTCAGGTATGAGACATTCTAGTGAGTGGTTTGCTGTGAGGTCCTTCTCATAAATTCGGGACCTAATCTGTGTTTCTAAAATATAACAAGAGGTACAAACCCCAAGTGCCTTTGTTACTCATTTTATAAATGATATGAAGTTTTTCTGCCGACCACCCTCTGCTATTATGTTTGTTAAAAATACCTGCACTTGTAAAATAACATTCATCAAACCAGACTATCAACCTCCCAAAATTGTCTTTGGCTCTGACTGTAACACGGGGAGGTATATTTTGCACAATATGAAATTCATAAGGATGGTACTTATATTTTTTTAAAATTATTTGTGCACGACTTTCGACGACTCCAATTTCCATTTTTACCCTTTTAAATGAGGTGAAAGGTGCTGCTTTTTAGGCAAGGAGAGGGCGACCACCCCCCCCCTCCCCAAGGGTTTCGAATTCAAAAAAATAGACGCACCCCCGTCAACTCTCAAGGGCTTTGAATTCAGAAAAATTGACGCACCCCCCTCGTTGACAGTTCGTTTTCACTTGAGAGAGGCTGGATACACCCCTATGGATATAATAAGATTCAATATTCATACCCTACTGCGAATTTAAGATGAATATTCAAAAATTCCACATTCTACCCTGTATCCTAAAAACAAAGAGGTCTAGGAAAATTTTGCTTATGGCATCTTTTGTTTTACAAGAAAGTAGTACAAGTTCACGTAAATCGCAAGTCTCTATCTTTAGTAATAAAAGTAATGCCCCGCAAAAGTGTCAAACCATACATAAATTTAACCAATAGTTTAATTAGAATAAAATCATCCTTTTTTCTGGACTTAAAGAGATTGGAAAAATTCTATATATCTGTTGTAAGACTAAAGCCGATATATTACATTTTCTTTTAATGCTATTCTTAACAAATCAATCGAGTATAAACTCTAATGGTACCTTTTATTGAATTTATTATCTTAAAAATTAGACCAGCTAGCACAATTTTAATTATTAATTACACTGGACAATAGCCAAAATGAATCTAAAATAAATCGACTAAATCTTACCATTTTTGGTGTGCTAAAACTGACACTAATTTTATCTTTTTAATATTAGTTCAAGTTTTAGAGATGCGTGATGTCATGTCTCACTGTATATTAACAATGTAACCGCAAGAATGCACGTGGTATATTTGAATTGTTATTAACAATTTTTTTTTTGAAAACTGCAACTAAGTTTAATTTCACGGTCATTTTTCTGTTCAAAAACTAATAAAAAATGCTCTTTTCATACAAGATACAATAAATAAACTAAAATTTGTTGCGTAGTGTTATAGAACCGACAGGATAATTTAAAATTTTTATGCTTTTCATCTCATAATATTTCTTGGGAATCTTAATAATAAATAGTTATTTGCTGACTCGACTTGCCATTGTCAAAAAATAAACTGTATTAAAAATATAGAGGAACGTATTTTTTTGAGCTAAAACACGAAATAAGGAGATATTGATTTTCAAACATAAATTCTGCAAAATACAAATTTTGCAATTATATGAAAGGGACTGTTTTCCGTTTTGCGTAAAGTCAGACCTAAATCCAAAAGGTTTTTGAAATCGAATGAACTTATTTCAATGCATGTCCACTTCTGATCTTTGGCTAATTTGTGATTAATTTCGTACATAAACAATTCTGCAACAATTATTTTTCACAGCTAGATTATTTTTACAGTCAAATTTTATAATCTGTTTCATTTGTGGCCAGGCTAATTCTGGAGTTTTATGTACTATCCACCCTTTGAGTTGGAGTTCTATATTTCAACTATATCATAATAATACAAAATGAGTATATTAAACTTATATCAATAAATGAAACATAAATTACGTAAAATATACTTCAAAAAACTTTATTAGATATTCAATTAACTTTATTAAAGAGTGTCCATAATGCAAAAAAGTATTTAATTCTCAACTCAAAGCTAATTTTGCCACCACTTATTAAATCAGTCAAAAGTTTTTTAGTAATACTAATATGTGTAAACTATCAAAATAAGTGAAAACTTTTTAACCTTATAGACTATATGAATCGTTGTTACTCATATAATTTAAAATTTAAAAAATGACGTAATAGGTATAAATCATTTCTTGACAGTAAGTCAGATTTTAACAAGAAGTTAAATATTGTAAAACTTCTAGCAATTTATCCAAATATGTATGTAGATTCACATAATTTTATTAATAAATTAATTACACGTCAAGTTGCGGATGTTATTCACTAATAAAACATTATTTAAATTTGTTTGCAAGCCTATTAAGAAAAATATATTTTTTGCTTGTATCTTACGTAAATATAATATACAACATTAAATATAAAAATACTTTTAAGTCTATTTGCTTAATAATAATTCCATTTTTTATGAGATCGTTTTAGGTATCGGGTATTATTTAGGTTTTTTTACCATTATTTACTGGAGATAAAATAAAAATACTTTTATTCATATTCCATAAAATAACGTCTAAAGTAGCAGTCAGATTTAGTAGTAACCTTTTATCGTACATAATAATACAGAGTTGGAAAAATGTTCCAGAACGTCTTAATTAAAGGTGAACGGAAAGTTATAATAAATCATAAATAAATAGCTATTTATTTCCAACAGGCCAACAGCCCCCTTACAAGAAATTCAAACATAGATAAACAAGCTAATAGAATAAAGTGAGTAAACTAACTAAAGCTAAAGTTAATCTAAAACTAAGACTAAGGATCCATTCAAAATCAGTTCACCATCCATTTGAATATCGGATTTACAAGCTGTAGGCATACAATATAAATTATCCATATACACAGCAAAGTAGCAAGCTACGAAGGATACCCAGACATCTCGAGCAGATATCTCAGAATTGTTACACATTTTGTAGATGTTAGTTATAGCGGATCCGGGTCTCTTTAACCTTCAGAACTACCGCATTTGATTATGCATTCCATATACCAGTAACCTCAATAACTGTTAAATGACGATGCCACATAAGTTTTTTAAATGGAACATTCTATGTGTCATCAGTTATTTTAAATCTCCAAAAAATTTCGAATATTCTTTGAATAGCGTGTAAATACAAGTACTCTTTTAATTGCAAATATCAGTTTCCATGGTTCGTAGCTATTTACCGAAATAAATTTTGATGGTATATATATATATATATATATATATATATATATATATATATATCTTTACATCTTCCTATCACGAAAGCGTCTTTACAAAGATGCGCTTTACTGCGTCACTACCTTAAGATGCGATAGCTGAAAACCTTCCACGTGTATACTTGGCCAGTTTAAACTTCTAGGCTTAAAAAATAACGCCTATATAAGAAACCTGAAAACGGTAATTAGCATATATATTATATTGACACTAGAGCGTCATTATAAATGTAAATCACTTGAGCGTCATTAATATTCATTTTCAGTTTTATTTGCTAGCTATTACAGCGTCAGTGAAATATTCGGAAGTTCATATTATGAACATTGGAGCGCCTTGCTATATGATGTACTTTTGTAAGATATAGAATTAAATTTAAACTTCTTTACAACATGTACATTTTTTTTGTGGAAACTTCAAGTAAACCTATTAATTAATAATTGTATTCTTGGGTGTGTATTTTTTATTTTTATAAAAAAACTTAACCGACGTCAAAAAACTGCACTAAAAGTAAAATATAAACTGTAAACTGTGTTAAATTGTAATAAATTTAATAATTGTGGATTTACTAATTTATTTAGCACTTTTTTGAAGTTAGCGCCATATTGGTTGAAGGGATTATTAACCGACTTTTAAAAGAAGGAGGTTCTCAATTCGTCGACTATGTATTTTTTTATGTATGTACACCGATTACTCTGGAACGGCGGCACCGATTTGAATGAAATTTTTTACGTTATGTTCAGGAAGTTACTGCGGTGGTCGCATATTTTTTTGGACTAGATTGGTGAAGTAAAATCCAAGATGGCGCTGACAATATAGTGGTCAAAAAAATTAATTTTGTCCGATTTTGTCCAAAATTGGTATGGGGGAATTTTCGGGGTCGTAGACAACGAGTCTGAAATTATTTTTTTTTAAATCAATATGGCGGATCCAATATGGCATACAAAAAAATTAAATTTTGTCCGATTTTCTCCAAAATTGGTATGGGGTAGTTTTTGGGGTCGCACATAACGAATCCAAAATATTTTTAAAAAATTCAATATGGCGGATCCAGTATGGCGCTCAAAAAAGTCAATTTTGTCCGATTTTTTCCAAAATTTGTACAGAGGAGTTTTCAGGGTCGCACATAATAAATATAAGATAATTTTTAAAGAACTCAATATGGCGGATCCAATATGGCCGACGAGAAAATTAACTTTGTCCGATTTTTTTCAAAATTGATGTGGAGAAGTTTTTGGCATCACACATAACGAATCTGAAATTATTTTGAACAAAAATAAATATGACGGATCCAAGATGGCGGATTAAAGATTCTTCATCTCTCGATTTTGTCTAAAATCAGAATTTAAAATATTTTTTGAAAAACAATTTGGTGAATTCCTAAAAATTTTACATTTTTCGATTTTCTCCAAAACTGATATAGGGGGTTCTTGAGGGTGTAAATTTTGAATTTAAAACCATATTTTCAGGATTCAATTTGGCGAGTCCAATATAGCAGACTAAAAGCTGACATTTTTCAGTTCTGTTCAAAGGTGGGATTGAATCGTTTTTGAAGATGTAAATAGCGAATATAAAATTATTTTAAGAAAATCTAATATGTCAGATGCAATACGACGGTCTAAAAATTTTAGATGTCCGGATTTCATCCAAAATTGGTACTAGGTGGCTTTGAAGGGTTTATATTTAGATTAGATGAAGACGTTAAAATTATTTTTATTAAATTCAATATGGCAGATTCAATATGATGGGTTGAAAATTTTACCTTATTCGCATTTTTTTGGATTTGGTAATAGGGGGTTATCGGAGTCGTGTATTACGAATATGAAGTTAATTTTTTACAACTATTAGGTTGATAAGATACAATATGAGGCACTGAAAATTTTTAATTTTCCGATTTTGTCTAAAATTGATATTGCGGGGTTCTTGAGGCGTATCTAAACTTAATATGCAGTTTAACATATATATCTGGCTAAGAAATGTACGTCTCAAGTTCTTTAAATATCGATATTGGAAGGTTTTGGGGCCTATATTACCAATCTAAAATTAATTTGAAATTTGAGATAGTAAATTTACTATGACAGACTAAATATTTGTTTGACACAATTTCACTGGTATTTGGAAAACTCTAAGAACCAAAGAATATTTAGTGGTTCATTTAAGGGTGATTTACAACTTTGGATAAAATAGGTACTTTTTTGCCACTTTAGAAACATTGCGAGGTACACTAATCTCGATTAGTACTTAGTTAAAATAATTTATGGATATCATAATGAATTCAAAACTAAAAGTCGAAAAATAAAATTTTTATAAAAAAAATTGAACCGACTTCTAAAAGTGCGCTAAAAAGTGAAAAATAACTATAAATTTTTATATAAAAATGAAATGAAGTCCGCGCCAAATTATTTCTAAATGAAATAAAGAACTACTAATATATACAAATTATGGTAAAAACGCAATTACAAATAACGTATTTTTAATCTATTTATGCGAATCACATTTTGTCAGATATTAATTTGGCGCCGACTTCAAAAATTACAATTTCATTTAAAAATTTAGAGTTATTTTTCACTTTTTAGCGCACTTAAAGAAGTCGGTTCAATTTGTTTTATAAAAATTTTATTTTTAAATTAATTTTTGGTGAAGTGACATTTTTAACCAACTTCATTTCTATATCATATGGTATTGTTTACTTAGCTCTTGTTCTGTGTTTAATTTTTTTACTTTAGTTAAGAGGATATTTGTATAGTTTAAAATTATTTTCTATAAATTTTTAATTTGACGCTACTTTCAAAAAGGTGCTAAGTAATTTGGTAAATCCACAATTATTAACTAGATTGCAATTTAAACTGGTTTATAATTTATTTTTTACGTTTTAGTGCAATTTTTTAAAGTCGGAATTTTTCTTTTGGAAAAATATTTTACTTCTTCCTTTTTAGTTTCAATTTGTCTTTAAAATGATTAGCCCTAATATTATTGATACAAAAATACACGCAGGACGTTTAAAGTGGAAACAAGAAGAAATTTCGTTGAGATAATATAAAAAAGGCGACGGCTCTAAACATCTTACTTCAATCACAAATTATGCTCAAAAACATTCGCTCACTAACAAGTTATTTTTCAGTTATTGGCCTTCTTGCATGAAGCTACCGAGGAAATACTTAAACAAGAAACCTCTGATAGTGCTCTCTAGAATATACTGAAAACCACGTCAAAATAACTCACTTCTTACAAAAGTTATATGCAAATGAAATTGATTAAACAATTCACTAACCAACAAATTTTTTGAGTTTTCAACCCCTTATCTTGAAAATATTTTAATGAGAGTAGTCTGAAGACCCCATAGAACAAGCTGAAAACTTTGTCGAAATATCTCAATTCTATCAAAAGTTATATCTGAATTAAGTCAGTTAAAAATTTTCTCGATCAACAAATTTGTTCAGTTTTCAACCTCTTAATAATAAACCTATCTTGAGATTCCTACAGAGATTCCCTTACATTCATTCCCAAAGTAGTCCATATGCTAAGAGTCTATGGCATATACTTCGGGATAACGAGTCGACCATTTTTTTTAGTCAAACAAAACTTTATTACTCCATTTTATATATATTCACGAATCTCCACGTTGGGCGTTCCATCATCAGACCAAGTATTCAGTGGTCAAAAACACATTTAAGTTGATAAAATTGTCAAAATTCAATATTAGGAAGAAGGGGGAGGGGAGGCTCTACGGAAAGCATAATTTTTCTACTCGTGGTCTACGGAATAAAAAGTTTGGAAACCTCTGCCTTAGAATATACTGAAAATGTCATTAAAATTTCTTACTCGAAATCTTCGCGGTTTGAAAGACTGCATCTTGTAATCTATATGATTCTCTATGGACATTAACAGTATGCCCCACTAAAGCAGATAATTGTTCAATATGAATATCGGACGTATTTAAAACTTAAGTAAGTGTAGCCAGGTGCTTACGTAATCTTGTGGTTGCAATTGCTTTGGAATTTTTCGCCTCGGATAAGTTTGGAATCTTCATATGTATGAAGAGTGAGCCTTTATAGTTCCGCTGGTCTTTTTCTACTAAGAGGAAGCACACTTCAAAACACAAGTTGTAGGAATGGTTGAACACACTTCTTTTCTTTTAAGAACCAAAACAATTTCAAATTGAGGACATTGTGTGATAAATTTGCCTGAATTTAATGCAATGTAAACCGAATCATAACGATCACAATCATCATTATATTTTGCAGCAGTTTCCGTAACCACCAAAAGAAGTTCTAAATTTTCCGGTCTTAAAGCTCCGAAGAAATGTTTTATTTGTGATTTCAATTTTTTTCATCTCGATGAGCAGCCTTACAAGCTCTCAGTTTACGAGACGTAACATTAATAAAATGTTTCCCTTGTGACTCTTAAAATATCATCTGGTCTCATTCTTGGAAAAACTTGTTCTCTTAACTGTTTGTCGACCTTTAATTTTTTATCTAAAAGGTCTTGTGCTTTAGCTTGGTACTTTTTATCGGATTTTCCCACGCCTTTCGATGTTGCCCTTTTTTTAAGTTCACAAAGTAATTTATTTCTCGTCTTTTTCTTTGGAGGCAAACCTGAACTTCTTTTTCGAAAGAATGAGCTCCCAAAAGGTGCCTGCTAAAATTTAGAACATAAGTCTCACAAAATAGGCGGTAATTTTTTAATTTCCTTTTCACAGAGTTTTCGGAACATATTTCGTATTAAAATTAAATACTACTAAATTTATAATATGTCAGATTGCACGACAAAATGCTTCTAAACCTTACATAGTCCTCACCAAATATACGGCTCAGTTTCAAAGTCACTAGCTCAGAATTTTCAAATATCACTCCCTGTACAAGAACAGATAAGTTTCTTGATACATATAATTAGAAAAACGAATAATTCCTGAACCGTTTTAAGCATCTCAGTGTTGCCAAATTGTATGACGCCGGGTACGCGAACAAATATAAGAGATACTTCTGCGTATAAAATATACGTTATCTTCGCTAGCGTCCCTTATGGTCATTAGTTTGAACTAATATTATACGCTTTCCGTATAATTTTGTAGACATTTTTGGCAATAACGCTTCATGAGATTTTTTGCCACAAGATTGGTTTCATTGCACTCTCTGCAACAACGAGAACTTGATGAAAGAGATAGATTATATTAAAAATGATCTGACAGCCAACGGATACCCAGAATATTTAGTGGATAAATTTCTTGAACAACGCAGAAATAGGACAATATCGACCACGAATGAGGAACGAAAACCAGTAATGAACATCCCCTATGTTAAAGGCATTTCAGAAAAGGTTAGAAGGATAGGAAAATGATATAAAATCAACGTTGTTTTCAATTCAAATAACTCTCTGAGAAGTCGGCTCACTAGGGTCAAACCAACAACTCAAAGAGACATGAAGAACTGTGTTTATCAGATACCATGTGAATGTGGCAGTTCCTACATTGGCGAAACAAAGAGACCTCTTGACGTAAGGATCAAAGAACACCAAAAATGCACATCTCGAGGAGAAACAGAAAAATCTGGTGCCGCCAATCATGCCTGGACTCATGGACACCACATAAAATGGTCTGAAGCTAAAATACTACACCGAGAACAACATTGGAGAAAACGGAAATTCAAAGAAGCCGCGGTTATACATCAAAACACGAGTTGTTTTAGTAAACCATCTTTAGATATAAGAGAAGTGTGGAAACCACTTCTTAATAATTTTAAACTAAAACTAAATGCAGCATAAAAATGGGATTTTGCCGTAGCAGGCATGACTGCACCCATCTCAGTCACACACCGCTGCATTTACTTTTAGTATAAATAGTCATGTAGCTTAGGAATTTATTTAGTTTCACTTGAAAACGGCTAGAGATAACTACAAGCCGAAACGTCGTGATATTCAACAAAAATAAAGACAATGGAAGTCCAACAGATACTTACTACTTCGCAAGAAATATCATTATCTATGACCTTCAAACAAACATTGGTTTCATTATTATAAACTTGAATTAATTTTTTTACATGAAATGTGCATAGAGCGTCAGTATACTGACGCTTTATTTTAAGTTTGCACCAAGTCACTCGATAGGGGTCCACTAAAAACTCTATATAGGCTGAACAAACACTCGCAAGCGACTAATACTTGGCACGTTTTAAAGGTCAGACCCTCCTCCCACCACCACCGAGCCCACTCGGTGTAAGTGACTTACAGTCACCTCAAGAAAAAATTGTTGCCGATAATTTTTATACCAACCCTGTATCCAATAATATTTCCTGATAAAAGTAAGTTATTAAATCCTCTTTTTGTAGTAAACTTCGCGTTTGTAACACTTAATAACATTGAAAAGGGCCACTGCAAGCAAAAATAAACAAAAATATTTATGTCTGTCAAACACCAAAAAAGCCCCTTCCTACCGACCATGAAGAGCCGTCAAATAAACTTATTGTTATTTAAATCTACTGGCATGATCGAAGTACAGATGAATGATACTGGCTAATTTTACTGCATGTGGACGGGATCATAGTATAATAACTTGCCTTGCCGGAATATTCACAACTTTGTTCATTGGTAGCAGTATACTTTTTGACTTGAACTTCAGAATGTATATTCTTTCGTAGGTGTATAAGGTTACATTACGAGATTCGATTATATGTGTGTGGGGCCCTATATTGCTTACAATATTGTAAAACTGTTAAACATTTTAGTACCTTTAAACAAAATTGGGTCAATTTTTTCAAATAATACATAGTGCATAATGTATTGTATTGAAAATTGACACTAGTATTGAGCCTCCATGCAATTCTATTTTTTTTTCTAGACAAAATTTGTAACAATACCAATTTGTTTATTAAAATATTACAGCAGAGAAAATAAATCACTTAGATTTTTTAAAAAAACATACTGCCGAGAGAAATCCCTAATTATCATCAAACCAACCAACAATGACACTTGATACGTTTGTTAAAAGTGGTTATATATAGTCCTAGTTCAGATTTTACTTTTTATTGAAGCAGACTGGACGTTCCATTTGCAAAATAATGAATATATATATATTTATGAAAATTATACTCAATCGAAAATTTAAAAATAAATGTTCCTATTTTATGTAATATTTATATTTGGAAAAAAATGCACTGTGTACATAATATCCTTGAATAACTAAAAACCTTGCTTTTGGCAAAATAAAACGATAACTGTCGTTAATTAATATTTTATACTTTGTAAACAATACACTGAATATCAGAGCAGAAACCTAAACTTACAGATCAAACAAGAACTGTCTCGTTAATCAGCCTCTTCCTTTATTTGAATAGTTTTTTGTATTAAATAAAAAAAAGTTACATAACAGGTTTAAAATTATTTTCTACTACTAAAACTTTATTGTCATCATTTTTTAGCCTTGCTTCGATTTCAAAAAAGAGAAGCTCCATACCTAATTGGTGGTCCACTACATGAAGATACCTACATCTTTGAACAACTTCATTTTCACTGGAGTGATGATGATGAAGCTGGCTGTGAGCACATTTTTGAAGGATTAGCGTAAGTTTAACTAAAATACTTGCACTATATACTTTAGTAAGCTTTTAACCATTTATATGTGCAAAACATATATATATATATATATATATATATATATATATATATATATATATATATATATACATATATATATATATATATATATATATATATATATATATATATATATATATATACATATATATATATATATATATATATATATATATATATACATATATATATATATATATATATATATATATATATATATATATATATATATATATATAATTTTTCTTTATTTTGTCTTTTCTTGGGTTTAAGATCTATATTTAACAAAAATGCAAAACAAACTGACGTTTCGCCTTTTATTTAAGGCATTTTCAAAATTTTTTCTTCCTAAAAATATTTTCACATAATTAAAACATTCACATAAGAACATATCTACAATTTGAAAAATCAACAAGACACTTTAAAAACAGTATTTAAATTTTTAATTTTTTTTTTAAATATTTAATTTAACCGGTACACACCTTGACATTTTGTTACTCTATTACTAAATAAAATTCAAACTTTATATCGTCTACTGAGGATACATGAAATGCCTGCCAATGTATTTTATTTTTTTTATATTTTTTATATTTTTTACAATGCACAAAAAAACAAATAAGGTATACGTTTAGTTTTATGTTTAAGAGGATATTCAATTTTTGATTCTTATTTGACAGGATCGAATACTTTATATTTTTGTTTAAATTAGGCTTGTGTAAATGTGGCTCAAATTTCCTTTATCTGTAATTTTTGTTAATTCATTTCTTTGTTTTTTATTGTGGTACTGTTATAATCAAAAGTATGTTTTTCGTCCTGTATATGTTTGTTTAACGCTGTTGAGGCGTTTTTCGTATATTTATGGCCATTTAATCTGTTCTTCAGCAATTGGCTCGTCATGCCTATATATTTTTTGGGACAATTTGTGCAAGGGATCGAATATATTACATTTGATTTATTCATGGAGGAGGTTTACTTTTTAAATTTGTGAAAAATGTATTTAATTTATTATATGACTTGTGGCATATGATAATACCATGCTTTTTTAAAATGTATTTTATTTTTTCTGACAGCTCACTAGTGTAAGGTAATGCTACATATTTTTGCTGTTTATGTTCTATGTTTTTTGTTTTTACGTTATTTTAAAACTTATATGTTCGTTTATCAATTATTTTGGTGATAGTCTTTTCGTTGAAATTATTATTTATTAGTGTATTTTTTACTTTTTGCAGTATTTTTGGTCGGAATTCTGGAGACGTTAGGGAGATAGCACGATCAGACAGACCGATTATAACACTATTTTTTTGAGTTTTTGAATGATTAGAGAAACAGTTTAGATATCTACCTGACCAAGTTGGTTTGGTGTACCATTCAGTTAAAATTTTGTTTTTTCTGCGTATAAGTGTCATATATAGAAAATTTATTTTATTATTATTTTCTGATTCGGACGTGAACTGTAATTTTTCGTTGAAACTGTTAAACTCTTGGAGAATTTCATTTATTTTGTTTTGTGGTACGGCTGCTATGCAATCATCAACAAAACGTTTGAAAAATATTATGTTAAAATTTAATTTTTCTAAAACTTTTTCCTCTAAATATTCCATTACTAACTGAGCAATGGTAGATGAAATTGGTAATCACATAGCACATCCATCGAGTTGTTTGTAAGTGGTGTTTTCGTACTGAAAGTAATTTGTGTTTAGAACGAGGTCAACAGCATCCATAAAATTATTTTTTGATAGCGATGTATGTTTTTTTAAAATTTGCCATTTTTCTGTTAAAATAGTGTGAACAAGTTGATTTGGTATGTTGTATACAAAGATATAACATCTAGCGAATTGAGTTTATAATTTTCAGGTAGGTTTATTGTATCAGTAAAAAAAGTACAGACTCATTTCGCTAGATGTTATATCTTTGTATACAAACATACCAAATCAACTTGTCCACACTATTTTAACAGAAAAATGGCAAATTTTTAAAAAAACGTTCATCTCTATTAAAAAATAATTTTATGGATGCTGTTGACCTCGTTCTAAACACAAATTACTTTCAAGACGAAAACACCTTTTACAAACCACTCGATGGATGTGCTATGGGATCACCAATTTCATCTACCATTGCTCAGTTAGTAATGGAATATTTAGAGGAAAAAGTTTTAGAAAAATTAAATTTTAATATAATATTTTTCAAACGTTTTATTGATGATTGCATAGCAGCCGTACCACAAAATAAAATAAATGAAATTCTCCAAGAGTTTAACAATTTCAACGAAAAAATACAATTTACGTATGATGGCCTACCTGTACCACCATACCGAGAAGAAAGTCAAAACTTACCCTCCCCGCCACAGTGATACGGCAGAGGTACATGTGTCGTCTCTCAGGTCGGAGAAGCCGCGTTCAGTATTTGCATGCCTCCTTCCGATCTGTCCTTTGCACAGCCAGGTGCATGTCGGGTACCCTGATGAGTCTAGTAGAGACAAAACATGTACCTCTGCCGTATCACTGTGGCGAGGAGGGTAAATTTTGACTTTCTTCTCGGTATGGTGGTACAGGTAGGCCATCATCTTGATGGTGGTGGAATAGGATAAATTGCGTTTTATAACAATTTGTTCTAGCTGTGCAACCTCTAACACAGAAAGGATATGATGGAGAGAAGTTTGCATTTACTGTTCGCATTTTACTTCATATATATATATATATATATATATATATATATATATATATATATATATATATATATATATATATATATATTAATTTTTATTTTTTTCTACAATTATAAAGTCTTTTAAAAGTAATTTGTCAACTAAGCTATCCATGACTTATTCATATTTAACCCTTTCAAGATTTCCCACTAATCACCTCCATAAATTTACTAATGGTCTAATTTCATTGTTAGTGTTTCCATTGTTAGAATAAAACAATTGGGTAAATTTACTTTCATTGCAAAACATATTGTTAATATAATAATTCATTACTAATTATGTTCACAATTCTAACAATTTTTTATTAGTAAAAAAATATAAAAAATCCAGAAAGGGATATTAAAACATTGTTTTTTTAAATAAATTATAATTTATCAAAATAATACCAGGTAGGGATGCTTTTTTCAACATGCCAGAATACATCATTATATACCTAATAAAAATAGTTCTTTTAATGAACAATTTCAATCCTATTAAATATATTTAAATGTATTGTTCGAAATCCAAACAAACCTTTTTATTTTCCTCATATTTACAAGTATTTTCAGTTCTCCGCGTATTAGTGTAAACAACAAAATCTATAAACAACAACCGTCTTCCTTGGGGGGCTTCATCAAAGCAATCTTTCTTTTTTCAAATTTCTTAGTGACGCCAACCGATCATTGGCTAATGTGACCGTAAGAACAGGCTATAATTGTTCCCAACCCAATTACATTTCCTTGTCTCCTACCGTGTGATATATCCCGGTTCTTTTTTGACCCTTTAGCAGGAGACTTTTAGCTTTCTATACGTGTGAAAAATATACTTATTCAAATTCTCGTCGCGCAGTCAAGGGTTTTTCTCTACGGTATCGTTGCCGAATTCCTTATTTATCGGGCTAATAATTTCTTATATCTCATCCCTTCACGTAGTCAGTTCCAGCTTTAGCTATAACTTGTTAATTTACTCAAAATAATCTGTTACTTGCATAGTTATTAGTATTTTATTATTTTAATGAACGAAGTCTTATTTTCGTCACTTTAAATTTATTTACATCATAATATTTAACGATAAAAAAGTCTTTCATTCTTTTCTCCTGTCTATGAACTACACAGCATTCTAAGAAGTATGGTGTTAAATTTTGTAAGAAGATGGTGGAATTGTTAAAGAGAGACAATATATATTTACCTTGAAACAGCGACTCTAATTTTCTAATGGCTGGTCAGTTAAATCGAGTAATTATAAACCTTTCCTGTGCAGGTAACCGATCCATATTACATTAATTTATCCAGGATACTAGTCTATCTATTTACAAGAAGGTTGAAAAAATAAGTCTAAATTTTTATTCCTCAGACTTAATATCTTTAAACGTGTTGGCCTAAATAGAAAACTATGGAGGCTGAATCCTACAGACTTCCAATATCTAATCCTACCTGTATTATCTCTGCTACAACTTTGTTATGAGATAAACATGATACAAGAATCGAATCAACAATACATCAAGAAGTATTATTTTTTACAGGTATTCCATGGAAGTACATGCTGTTCATTACAACAAGAAATATTCCAGTTTTGAAGAAGCTCAAGATAAACCCGATGGCTTAGCGGTCATTGGATTTTTCCTGGAAGCTACAGATAATGAAGATAATCCTTGTTTTAATAAATTAACTATGGCAGTTCATGATATTATCAAAGTTGGTACTACAACAAATGTAGCGGCAGGTGAGTGATTGAAGAAGGGGAGAATTTATAAAACAGAATTTATAAATCAGAGAATTTATAAAACAGAAACATTTCTAAACTCTAAAATAAGTCAACTTAATTTTAGGTACGACCATAAAATTTTCCTTTAACTGTTATTATGAAATAAATATAGAGGACGGATCATACTTGAATGCGAATTTTTTGAAAGAGCAACTTTTTATAAAATATTTATGACATGGATATTACATGTGTTCTATATATTCTTCTTGTAGCTCTGACCATTTTCAGCCAGTGATCAAGAAACTTTAAAATTTCTTCTGTATAAAGACTTATTGGTTGAGATTGGAATCGCACATAAGTTCATTATTTTCTAATTATTCATTACTTAACGCCTCTTTCAGACCACCTAATGTGTCTTTCGGTGGGCCAAATAGATGGTAATTACTTAAACTAAGGTCTCATGTTCTAACGTTTCCTAGTATAGAGAAAAGGGTGTAACTCTAGTCACCAGCGCTTCTTATCGAGGTACCCCGGCGTTTTGTCCGAAATGCTAGTTCCATGTATTTCAATAGGTAACTGTATTTATTTTGCAATATTACGAATTCTGGCTAGTCACTTAAAACCGGTTGTTCTGACTACTAAACAGAACCACAATTAATCAGGAATCTTTTGCTACCTGGCCAACACACCGTTAAGTCCGGTTAGATATGGTCAAATCAATCTGTTAGACGTGAAACAACGAAATTCGTATTCACATTTGAACTGCCCTCGTATATTTAATAGTAATAACAAGAGTAAACTTAAAAATATCTGCCCTTCGGATTAGAATTATTTTTTATTTTGTGTAACAGATTTTGACATGTGAAAGAGAGTCACTAAGTTGAAGCACAACTTAGAAAGAAGGGCTTTAAAATTTATCATGCCCCAGAATTAGCACTGCTTGGGTCGATTGGTTTGAAGATTCCAAAAACTAATGTCTAAATATGTATAAAAGCTAAGAAAATATTCAATTCTTAAAGATAGCCATAATTATTTATAAAAATATATCAACAGAAGTATATTTTTAGCATTAAGAAGAGCTAAAGCTAATATATATTTACTTGCGTTTTATTACATGCATTTGTGATTCAAGTTAAAAGGATGATTTTTCATTTACAAACTAAACAGCTAAATCATCTATTTTAATATTTGAAATTTTTTATAGCGTATCAGTATCTTTAAGAAAAAATATTTACCAGTGTGGTGTATTTTTATCCCAATATAATTTTTGGTGTTGTCAAACTGTTTCGTGTCACTATAAAAATATTCTTTTGCTATAGAAATGATCAAAAAGAGCTTTTATTATGATAATATAAATTTATTTGTTGGATTTAATAAAATAAGTTTATTATCGGCGAAATTATTTTAAGAAAAAATAATTCCTGTAATGAAACATCCCACATTTTTGAATAGGAGGCCTTGCCGACATTTCAACTAAGATATATTTTCCATTGATATTTTGTCACAGTATATCAAACTAATAAGACAAGTTAACAAACGACTATATTTAATTCTTGAAAGTGGAGTCAAATAATTCAATTGCGGTTCTAAGTATTTGGATAGATAATTATAAACCGCAGTTGCATTTCCTGTCGTAACCATTTTAATTATTTTTATATACAATCAAGATGTCGCCTTGGTCAACACTAGTGAAGGATACCCGTTTTCTCCCCCCCCCACCTCGACTTTGACCACGTTCGCATGACCTTGGCTTTGACATTGATATCCTGTATTACATAGAGGAGACTCTGATCTTGAGAGAGATCATGTGTTCACTATTGTGTATGTGATTGACCTCGACTTTTCTTAAGGTGTATCGCAGAGTAATGATAAATGTAATGTAATTCCGAACTGAACCAAAACTCTACTTTGGGGCATGCAGACATATATTTTAGCCAATCTACCCATAGTATTGGAATCATTTTTAAATTGGTAGAATACGAAACATTGAACATTGATACGTAGTAAATAATATAATAAAGAAAACATGTATTTAGTACTCTATTGCTTTTTAGTAAACTTTTTCTTGTAGTTGTGAACATAATATAGTAACCATACAAAATAAATAGAAAAGTTATTAAAGAAAATGGGTAGTTGCTTTTCTAGACATCTCCATGCAACTTGTCTATGAAGTAGCTTTGTTGACATGATCCTCGATAGTCTTCTCAATTCTCAATATTCTAGAATTTAGTTCGTTACGATTTTCACCTTTTGTAAGTTCATATACTGCAATACATCATCCATGTATTCTCTCAGTTTTTGATTAGCTGCAATTAATTTTTTACTTACGTAACATTCAATCTGGTTTTTGAATGTATCTTTAATAACCACTTCTGAGTTATGCACGGCGTTTTAGTATCTTGCACACACTGATCAAGGTTTTTATTGGTTCAGCTAAAGACACAATCCTTGGCTCTCTATATCATAATTTCCATCAGATGTAATCCTGTTCCTAAAGGTCCGCGTATAAACTTAACCTTTAAATGTTCTTTTACCACCAAACTTATCAATAGTATTTGCTTCTGACATTTTCAATTGAGACGGATTTGAAACTATTACATTTTATCCTAATATACGCTTTTATTTTATTAATAAACGGATTATGAAGAAAACATTGATTACAAAACATATTTTAAGTGATGTTTAAAAAATACAGCAACTTTCACTTATTAAGAAATGAAAATATTATATTTGAAAAAGATAACTTAATTTCTTCATCTGGAGTATGTTTCTTTTATCACCCAATTTCTTTTCTGGATGGAGAGTTGAGTAATGTCCTGCCCTCGATAGTGAAGTAGTCGACAAAAGACGCATTGTAAAATTTTCGCTCTTATATAGAAAAATTACCTTGTTTTATCCACTGACACAAAGTGTCAATATCAACTAAAATTATGTGATAGCATTAGTGATTAATATTTTCTTGATTTTAATATTTACAACAAATGCCAAACTGGTATAGTCTATGAAGCACAGGTTCTATCGATTGAATTTCATATACCTCGTTTCCATTTCCTAATACTGTATGTTTCTGTAAAAAATATAAAATATTGGTCACAAGATATTATAACCAAGTAATATAGGACTAAATAATTTGGTGGCCTTAAAAAACCCTTTTTGTGAGATAGAAGAGAATATCGTTCCTGGCGATGGTTATTTCGTGTTGAATAACACACCGATAACCATATGTCTCGGACGAGACACGGCGTCAATATTAATACTTTTTTGCCGTATGGACACTTAATTATATCATACGACACTACTTCCATATATTTTGATGCTTGTCCTAGGTATTACACGATGATTACCACCGTAAAGTTATATTATCTAACGCTCGCTTCCCATTGGAGTGATGGAGTTTATCTCAATATTTGCTCGATATCTCAACATCTCCAGATGTTGCTGTCATTTTATGTCGATATGTATTGGTTGAAATTTGGTGATGAAATAAAATCAAACATAAAGAATTATTTGATCCGTGCACAAAGTATTATAACCAACTAAAGCTACAATTAAAGTATTTTGTCTCCCTGAAAAGGGCAGATTTTTTTAGTGGAGTAGAGGTGAGCGAATGTGCAGTTAACGTATTTTACTCGTCTACCCACCAGCTTGAAGGATTCGTAGCAACTTAAAGATCTTCTGGAACTGGCGACGAGACGATCGTTATAGGCTAGTCCATCGTAAAGTCTGACACATTTTCCTCACGATGAAGCTATCGCTCTTGTGGCTCTATATCTAGCCATTCCCCGAATCCGACTGATTCGTTAAGCCTATTTAGGTCGTCAACGTAAAACTCCATAAGGTCCTCCTCTTCGTAAGACCTATTCAAATTGACGTCAATGTCGAGATCCTCCCTGTTATAATTGGCGACTGTTTCGTCGCTATATATTGATGATCCACGACGGTGCTCTTTTCATGGTTAGGTCGTCGATGAAGGTTAAGAATAGTATTATTCTATAACTCATCCTGTCTCAGTTATATAAGCACAAACTACCCCCTCTATCTATTTTCCGCTTATTGTTCGTAGATATTCATTAAAACGTAGTCTGTTAAGATTTTGGCTATATATGTGTAGAGGCAAAATACCAATTAGCAGATATAGAAGAGGAAAACGCCATCATCAAAACAATGTCAGGGCATTTTATGAACTTGGCCTATGCTCTAGTTATGGAATGATTTAAAAATATCAACACACATAACCAAAGATTTGGACCAGTTGCAACCCTCTAAGCCCAAATGCAATTTCTGTGACTATCTGATTATTGAAAGAGGTGATTGTGTCGTGTGAACGCTCAACCTGTCGCAAATATAACATAAAATGTCATTTTCAGAGCGACATAATACTGTGATTGTAACTTTAGTTTCATATGTTACTTGACAGAAAATTCATTGTTGAATGTTCAGAAACCAATTTTTTAATATTTACTAAGGTCACATGTTACCTGCGATCAATAATACTATCTTGATATTTTCGGCCACAAACAGCAAGTTTTCCCTATGTGCTCCACTCTGACATATTTTGCTCTGCGTCCGAAGTCTGGAATCCTACGCCAACAGACGTCTGCTGGATCACATTTATTGACCAACGGCTCACTGGATTTTCTTGTAGTCGAGCCACATGCAAATGAAAGGGCTAGTGCCTTCGGGAGTGACTCCAGGGAGTGCGGGCCTAAATATCGGGGGACAACGGAAAATCTCCTGGGGAAGATTTTTTTAATTTAGAAGTACCTAAATGCAATTTTTTCTGATTAACTTGAACTAACTTGAATTAAACTAATCTAGTTGAATTTACCTAAAAACTAATCATATTTTACAGTTATACAGGATTGCAGACAAAGACAAAACCCACATTTGATCATTTATATTTGGTCACAAAGTATTAAAGAATGAAAATTTAAAAAAATCATCCGTTTCACGGCGACATAATATTTTAATTGTAGTTTTAATTTCCTATGGTACTTAATGAATGACACAGAACTCGTTACTGAATACTCAGCAGCCAATTAATTCCTGAAAATTTCTAACGATAAACGTGATATTTGGAACCTGAAGAATTTTTTCCTCTAATTTATTATTTTACTTAGAAACTATAAAGTAATGAAACAATTAAAATTATGTTATATCTATCTTTATTTCGAGTTAAATGTACTGGCATGCTTGTAATTTTACTTATCACACTATATAATATTTAAAGTCTAAAGTAAGGATTTTTTGATTACAAAACCGTTCAATATGTTATAATTAAAATTACAATTAATGCGTACAGTTTAGTGTCTGAGAAATTTGCTCGTACGGGTTTCGTACTCCAATTTTACGTCTTATAATAATAACTTTGATAGCTGCAGTCAATAACGACACTGGATTATCGAGATATGCTATTGAATCCATCATTGGCTCGTTTATTTCACGCCCGTTGAAGGTGTTCTGAAAAATTTCGTGGCTATGGTATGCTGCAGCGGTTATTTATTTGAAAATTCCAAGTTCCATCGTTCGTACGGAAACATGGTTGAATTTAGATAATGTTTAATGTCGGTTATATCGACAGTACTAAATTGTAAGCAATACCCTTAATCTTTGTCACATACCTTACTGTCCTGAAATCCGATTATCAGATAACGGCTTTTCCAGAGTTTGCTTGTGCGTAATGCCCAGACGTGACACGAATTATTGATAAGTGAGAACATTTTCAATTTCTGTTGAGAGTTCAGGATAATATAGCGGATGTTTCACTCGATTTTGTTCTACAAACAAAATTCTAAATATTTATACTAATAAAACTAATACTCACCATAACCTAATGCTTTATTTTCATCAAATAGTCTTTTTAATAAATAATAATTAAAAACTAACAGCCAGAATCACTGAGAAAATTTAAGAGTTAAGCCCGATCTAGATGCCATGTAATCTTCTAGTCGGTCAGTTTTGTTTTGCTTATGATATTGTCAGAATTTATAATACTTATGACAACAAACAAATGTTTATGTATTAAAGATAAAAACCTTGCGATAAAGCCTTGAAATAGGTAACCGAAATAGTTGTATACCGAAAATAAATTAATTTTCTCTAGAGTTTTTTGGAATTCTCATTGTTAAAATATGTTATAGCATTAAAAAATAACCGTGAATACAAAAGCACTTTCAGAACACTACACAAACACAATATTTTATGTTTATGGGGCTGATGTCTTTGCTGATATAATCCCCGCTGTTTTTCCGTTTTCCTTTATAACAAACTCATTAAAGAACAAATTACAAAAATTAAAAAGCAATAAGAATTGCAGACTTGATCTCCATCAAAGTCAAATCCACACCATAAAATGTGAGTCTTCAAGGCCCAAGTGGAGTCTAAGGTAAAGATAATAAAGGCGTGGTCAAGGTCATGACCAAGAGTGGGAGATGGGAGGAAAAGTCTATTCTTCTACTCTAAATTGATAAATGCAACATGCCCCATCATTATGGTTTATATCTTATTGACCGTACTCTGCAATATGTTTAAATAGCAGTTATAACCTACGTGCCTAGCTTTACATTTCTGCGTGTCATTTATTAAATATCCAATTTTTATCTATCTTAGTCCACAGGCAAACTGACTTACAAGAGAAAAATCAAGCGATTTTTAGAAAACGACATTAAAAAGTATCACTAAAACAAAACTTTCGAGCAAAATATTATTTCATATAATTTTTTTATACTTAATTTACACCGATTAAAAAATACTTATTTATCAACCGGTTATATGTAAATTTAGGTTTAAAATAATTTATTAAATATCCTAATATAGTTTCACGATTCTACCTAATTTTTTTCCTTAGTGAATAAAATTAGTGTATATGTTTTTATCACCTATACTAATAAATCTCGAAATCGAAGTCAGGAATCTCGTGTACATGTTCGCCAAATATGAAAAAATATGTCATTATGTGTAGAGGCAAAATACCAATTAGCAGATATAGAAGAGGAAAACGCCATCATCAAAACAATGTCAGGGCATTTTATGAACTTGGCCTATGCTCTAGTTATGGAATGATTTAAAAATATCAACACACATAACCAAAGATTTGGACCAGTTGCAACCCTCTAAGCCCTTCTACCTAATTTTTTTCCTTAGTGAATAAAATTAGTGTATATGTTTTTATCACCTATACTAATAAATCTCGAAATCGAAGTCAGGAATCTCGTGTACATGTTCGCCAAATATGAAAAAATATGTCATTATGTTGAGGTCTAACCTATATTTACAGGTGATTGCCAAGAAATAGATTAGCTTTCTTTGTTGTCATTGGAAAACCTTCTTGACAGTAAGTCAATATTTCAACTTTAACAGAATATAAGTTCTTTTATTTCTTTGAACTTACGAATAACCATTGTGTACTCGCATTTCTTAGAAAATTCATCGACGCCAGATTGGGCTAACAGCCATTAATTTTATATTTAAACACTTTATAAAAAAAGTTTTAAATTTAATATACTAATTATAATTATTTACTAAGCTTCCGTATGATTTCAAATGATTTGTATAATCTAATTTTGTTTTAAATTTAACGTTATGTACTTCCTGGTATGACCAACGAATCTACGCTTTAATTAAACATTTTTGACTCAATCACGTACGCACTGTAATTGGCTTTGACCGTATTTAAACAAATGAGCATGAATATAATAGAGGAAGTTTACGAAATATAATTTATTACAAAACATTTTTTATATTATGCTATATTAATAAACAAACATTTTAAACTCAGTTAAACTTAATCAATTTTACAATGTTTCTAAATTATATACCCTAAAACAGTATATCAATGTCAATTCGAAACTCAAAAGTTTTGCTTTATAGGTTTTCCTAAAATAAAACTTATTTAGGATAGAACAGACTATATAGAAAAAATTTTCTTTTTAGACTGTTTAACATGGATTAAAGAAGAAGCACAGTGCAAGGGTTATTACACATATCAAGGATCTTTGACCACTGAACCATATCTTGAAAGTGTAACATGGATTTTATACCCTACACCAATTCACGTATCTCGACAACAGGTATACCTAACTATAGTACATTAGCTAGAGAGATAGTGGCAGAAATTTCTACATGATCGGCATATTGTGCTGATTTTATTTATTGTTGTTTTTGCATTGAAAGTCCACAAACTGCTCGTCAGTCGTTCGGCTGTAAATTACTTACAATTCGTCAAGGTTATTAATGAACTAATAAATGGCCTGCATATATCAGCCCTTTAATTTGTTGTCTTTTTGCGGTGATATAATATGCCAGAATACAAAAGGCTGTTATTCATACTTCTGTATTATAGGATAATTTATTTTTTTCGGAAAAAAATGATTTATAAAAGCATAATGTGCAGACTATGAATATATTGTTCTATTACTACACATTAACTAAAAATAATTAATGTCTGCAGACGTTATTTTGCTGTGTTTTAAATTATGGAATTGGAAAAAAAAAAGAGTTTAAAATGATCAATATTTCAATCCCCTAGAAACAATAAAAAAATAGTAAGTGTCGACACTTATATAGTGAAGTCTGACAATCCTTTTTTTCTAAAGGAAATGTTTAGTAGAGTATATTTTTTTCCTTGGTCAAAAATATGATAAAAATTATTGTTTTTTCACAAATTTAAAAGTACGAACAATTTAAGACTTTTTTGTACGATATTCGGTATACTTATAATCTTACTCATACAGTATTCAAATGCTTCTACATACTTTCTTTTCTTCTATTACTATGTATCTTTTCTTATTTCTTATATTTAGAAAGTTACGAAACGTTCCATACTTTGTTATGCTTGCTAATATCCGATACTGCTTTGTTTAGGTCGTAGAAGACGTCAAAATATTGATTTATCCCAAATTACTTGAAAACGTCGTAACTGAATTTAACGATTTTTACTGTGTGGTCTATAATATAAGGTTTTCTAGTGGCATAGCGACCGGCTACAAATTAGTGTGTATTATGGTGTATTATATGTTTTTGACCCTGTGTAAGGTAACCTTAAAAAATTACTATTTTCTAAACCATTGTTTGTGTCTAAAAGTAATATACATTAATATTAAGAAAATAGTTCGATTGAAAAGACTCAAATTAAATCGTAGAAACTAGATAAACTTTACGTAAAGTTTAATAAAAATTTATTTTCCATTTAATGCAGACTTTACTGATTACACTGTGTACTTGTTTGTCTTAATTATAATGTATTGTATTACTTTTAGACACAAACTACGTTTTCAAACATAGTTATTTTATGAAGTTACCTTATACAGGATCACAAACAAATAAACTTTGCATCACATGTGACCAAATTTTTATAGTCCTATTAAACATGGCGCTACTTTAAACAAAATATGTCTGGGATGAATCATGATCAAAACTAAGAAGTTTTATATAAGTTGCGTTGAGTCTTATTTTGCAACAGTAGTGCAATTTACAAAAAATGGGCAAAAAATCTAAATTATTTTATTGAACTGAAATTTTGCATATGAGCTAAAAATTGCATATAAAAAAACTTTTTCTAACTTTTTTCGATATTTTCAGATATAACCCCAATTTTGAATTTCTTTTGGAAGAAAATTAGAAATTGACAGATAATGCTAATCACGTGACTATTATTTTTTTGGTTAATTTTCATCTTGATGAAAGCAGAAATTATAAGTGTTAGTCAATTCATGAATTTTTAATTATTTACTGTTTTTAGTAGAAAACGGTCACGTTAACGTCAGTAAATGTCATTTTCGGACTTAAGGCATGCAAATAAAGTAAATGCTCAAAAACCTGCATATCATTTAGCAGAGGTCTTTTTTTTACAAATATAAAATTACTATTTACAAAAAAAAAAAAAGAAGTCTAGGTGTCAGCTTTTATTTTTGGACTTCATGCAATCCTGTTAATACGAAATATGAAAGGCTAGCATAAGGATATCATTTACTAGAGCCTTTTTTACAATTTTTTAACTCAGTAAATAGTCTATGGATCATTTGTGAATATTGCCACCACCTCCCTAACTACATATTTTTAATGAAAAATACAGTAGACAAAAATAGTATTTAAAAGGGAATTCATTAAATTAATTACTTTCATCGTTTAAAGTATGCATTCATTTATGTTTGTACAACTTATTAATACCCAGTGATAATTATTTTAAATTATAGTTAGAATCTATTTAATGATACAACATATACGGGATATTTGAACATTAAAAGCCCCGTTCACTCACTAAAATAAAAGAAAAAGTGATTATAAGGCGTTCTACAAAAATACCGAATACAATCTTCATTGTTACAATTGATAAGGAATAATACATTACATATATGTTGATTTCATAACTTAACTCTTGAAATTTTATGGAATTTATTTAATTTTTACATTTATTAATCCTTTTATTAATGGAAGCCTTTAAAAGTATGTTTAATTTATTAATTTCATTTTCATTCTTCTTATGCATAAATGTTTTAGGATCACCAAATTATTCCAGAACCTCCTCTGTTTTTAAACTACTTTCAATAATTTGCAATGAAAAATATTTTTTTTAAATTCCAAGAACCTTAAAGTTCTTCTACTTCATCTGCAGTAATTTTTAATTCTGTTTTCATATTTTTTAATTGCATCAAGATCTCTTGAATATTTTCATTAATTTTTACAAGTTCATCTTATAACATAGTTTAGATTTTTTTGACTTCACTTTTAATATTTTTTTGAAACAAGAGTCCCTACATTTTTATTCGAACGATTTTAATAAAAAGAT
Organism: Diaprepes abbreviatus; assembly: GCA_034092305.1. Lineage (NCBI taxonomy): Eukaryota > Metazoa > Arthropoda > Insecta > Coleoptera > Curculionidae > Diaprepes > Diaprepes abbreviatus. The sequence continues at coordinate 5,240,129 of JASJET010000022.1, forward strand.
ATTGTGCAATTTTTGGGAGTTGTAGCTTAATAATCCATTGTTTTTCTAAAGTTACTAAAATAACTATCCTGTATCAAAGGCGTGAAGTCGGCTTAAGTCAATGAGATTAGAGTTTATTGATCATGGAACAGCAAATATCGAATTTTGGACAAACTAAGCATTATTATATTATAACTCAGGAATATAAAATAATTCTATTTGCAAATTATTGATTACTTTTAATGTGATTAGTGTGTAGCGACAGCAGTTGCTCTAATATAATACTTGACTGTTTCCCAGTGACTCCGATCTATGATTTATGCATTCTGTTTTAAACAATGTTTTAATTCTTCGAAATTTAATATTTTGTTTAAATGTTATTTTATAAGCTCTTAGGCTATAAACATGACTGAAAAGTGAACCAATATGTTAATCACAAAAAATATCTGCGATCTTTTTACCTTCAAGGTCTTTTCGTAAGAACAATCATATTGTGATAGAATGATTTTGCAGAAAATGATTTTCCTTGGTTATAAGTTGACTAAGTCTATTGAAACATTTATAAATTATTTTTAAAGATAATTGACTTTTGTTACACAAAAAAATACTTATTCTAGCTGGTTTACTTAATATTCGATTTTTGTTTCAACCATCGGAGTTCTTACAAATATGCTTCTTGATACTGAAATTTTAAGTCGACTAAAAATTAAATATATATATATATATATATATATATATATATATATATATATATATTTAACAGTAATTAAAAATAGACCATATATTCTAAAAGCTGGTGCTAATAAATGTGATATTAATTAAGAACTTTTCTGTACGTGTATTCATTCTGGAAATTCTAAGCGTGACGTTTTTTCCAACAATCATAAATTATTTAAATATCGCAACGTGATTTAGATTTTATTGAAAATAGATCGTAAAAATAGTTAGAAATATATAATTTTCGTTCTTAGGAAAACGATTGGGAAATCAATAGTTATTTGATCTTATATTTAATTATCCTTACTTAATAATAACGTTGTAACTGCAGCAGACAGAACTATGAAAGCTAACTATACCATGAAACACGAGCAGACTACTTAAGCATAGAACTCCTGCAATGGAAGAAAAGGCTTAATAAAATGATATAGGATCTTCGGGAACACATAGCTTGCCGAGCAATGTGTATTAGAGGTGTTAGAATAGAAAAAATGCAGAACCGAATACAAGAAATATTTTGCCCGGTAAAATACCACTAGCAACATGGACAACACTGTTCTTTTTAGAATATTGTATGCCAACCTAGAAAACTATGATCCAAATGCAAACACTTTCTGACAACAATTTTAAGACAGTTTCTCCCATACGGGGAGAAATATTTTAAGACGTTTCATTACGTCCATTATGGTTCTGCCTTGCAATGAGCCCAATATCACGCCGTTTCAATTCCACTGGATGCAGATACGGTATTAAAAACAATCACAGTAAGACTGTCATCTTCTGTAAATGGGTGATCTTGAATCCATCAGATAATCATACCATTGAATATTCATATGCCTAACAAAGTCTCCAGGTTTCGGGTGTTCGGTTTGGAACCGCCGCGAAGCCATGTACACTGAAGGGAAGTTTAAAATTGCCTCTACTGCTGTGGAGCATGATTGCATCATCCTCATGAAAATCCTCACATATGAAGCTTTCCATTATATAGAATAATTTGGGGGAGGGGGGGCTAAATTTAGAAAAACAAAATCCAAAATTTAAACTCTAAATAGATTACTGTAAATAAAATAGTTATTCCTGCATAATGAGATTGATTTTTTATCGCTTTACAAATTTAAATAGTTGTTAGTGTAAGGGATGTTTTAAAGAATGCTCAGTTAATTGATGTCATTTAATTTTTGACTAACTAACCTTAACTAATCCCATTTTCATCAATATCTTCATGCTTACCCATATTACAAATCGAATTAATAACAACTAAACTAGAATGGTGCAGTATCTGCTACCCCCGGTTTATTGAACATGTTTTACGATGTGCGACATCAGTATTATTAGTTGTGTCAAGAATTTCCATTAATTATTTCAAATCTACAGACACTTTTTTTGGTTACATTCAGCGTTTTGTAATTCAAAAAATAGAAAGCTGTCTCCACATTTTAATAACATTATATAAAATTATAATTAAGCATGTAAATTTTAATAAACATATGGGTATTAAAAATTATCTCTCTATTTTTAGGTAGCCTCCTTCAGAGAACTCAAATCCTGCCCTTGTGAAAGGGTTAATATTGTCAACAATGTCAGACCAATCCAGACACCACCACCAGATAAGAAACTTAACATCTTGTTTGCAAGATCTCACAGAAAAAGTGAATAAAAAATATATTTTTTAGATACCAAACTTAGAAACGTTGTTAGTTGTGCCTTACTCATTATGTATTATACTTACCCAATATTAAAATGTTTTATTTTTAACAATATTCCATAAACATTCCTGGAAGGTTTTCTCGCCAACAAAATAAAATTTCTAAAATTAACAGTATTTTTATCATTAAAATTAGAAATATTTTCACAATTTTTAAATCACAGGATTCACAAGGTTTCAAAACGATAACACCTTATGTCAAAATATTAATATCTACCTATTTAATAAAAAAGTTGTTCATTGCCAACATTTCCTAAACACAAAGTTCTAATAAACAAGATTCGACAATAGTTTTAAAATTATGAAGTCCCAAAAAGAAAATTTTACTTCTTTGTCTCGTGATACTAATATGTTAATTCATGTAAAATATTTTTATACCTAACCAACAAATAAGTTATATAAGTAAAAAGAAAACTATAGTAAAGTTTGCTTTTAAAAGAAGAATATTTAAGATACTTCATGTTGGATGCCAAAAGTTAAACTAAAATGACAGGCGATCTACCTACCGTTTGGTCACGCAAAAATTGTTTCAATGGATTTTTAGCTTATCCCTTTATTAGATTTTTTTATTTTTACAAAGTTTGCTGAATTTTACACTTCTAGGTAGTTTTAGCGGATTTAGGTACACGGCTATCCATTGTGACAACAATGAGGATTGAATTTCAAAAAATAATAACCGACGTCTTTGTTTTTAACAATGACTTTTTATGTTAAATTTAACCCCCTGCTTTGACGGATTTAAAGATAATTCTTATTGCCGCGAAAACAATTTTTCCCCTGTTACCACGTTTCGATAAGTGCGGAGATAAGTGATTGCTTACGTTTATTTACCGAATTTCACTCTTCTAATTTATTTTTAAAGGATTTAGACATACCTCTCATTAACTCTCAATATAATTTAATTTTACTAAAGGCAGTGAAACATTTTTTTTGCCAAATTTTATCACCTAGTTGATACATAAACCCCCTTTTGTCCTAATGAAACTCAAATTTTAAATCAAAAGGGGAACACCCATTCCAAACGTTTTTCTTGCTTCAGCTAAGTATTGTTAGATGAGCTATTATAACTTTACAATATTATATACTTAAATTACATAAATTTATTCAGTTTATCACTGAATTAACTAAGTAAAATCTAGGGAATATTTTTTTAATGTAAATTTAATAATAAAAATTTTCAGCCAGATTCACAAGAAGATTTATGACTTAAACCCGATCTAGTTGCCATGGAAGTTAAATCTTCTAGTAGGCCAATTTTGTTTGGCGTATGATATCGTCATAAGTTATATTATATGTATCAAAAATAAACTCTTATGTTAGTGAATTAGGGGTTTAACGTTAGTTGCACAGTTTTAAACGATAAGCCATTTAAGCTTTTTTGAATTCTATTTAATATTTAGATATATTTTACATGAAGTATCGTTTGTTATTGCGACCTGTAAAATATCATTTTCTAAAATTTTGGCAGTCCGTAGTAACTTCGAGAAAAGTATATTTACATTCCTAATAAAATTTTCCAATCTGTTCAACGGAAAGTCCGAACTTGTATACAAGTTCAAAAACAGGATAATTCCTCTTAAAGTTAGGAAGTTAAGATTCTATAGCTTCTTAAAGGTAAAGAATATTATTTTCAGAAAATCGTTAAATGTTGAATTTTGTCATATTATTATTAATTTACCTATGAAAATGAACTTTTCTTATAACGAAGATATTTTCATTAGTTTACTTTCCGCGGATAACACTTCTTTTGTATTTGTCTGAGCTTATTATTAGAAAAAACGCATCAATATTACAATGCAAGAATATATTTTTTTTTGACAACTTCAAAACACTTTTGTTAAAATCATTGTCTGAGATGTTCATTGCAAAGACAGAGTCTGAAAATATCTACTTTACTACCATATTTCCGCCAATTAGGATCTTAATTTTATCATCATGAAAACCGTTTAAACATTTACGATCGCCCTACTTAGCTAGGTTGGATACAATTTTAAATGCCAAGGATGTGAAGTGATATCTAATTTTAAAACCTACCATTAAATGTCCTTACATTCCAAGGTACTTTCTTTTGATGATATGTCAATTGTTGTAGAGAATTTACAGTTTAAGGTTATATATCCTCTTTCTAAAATGAATACATAGAGTAACTGATATCTGGAACTTACTTCTACAGCTTGTACGCTCTATCTTAATTTTCCGTCTCTACCCAAAAATAACCGCTTCTGATCTAAATTAATAAATTTACAATTTCCGGTGATTTTCGATTTAACCAGAAGTTGCGATTTTTGGATATAGTTTTTTCTAACATGAAACATACTTAAGATTGCTTAGCGCCTAATGAGGATTAATTAAATAGGGTATGAGTACGTCAAAACTTATGTAGCGACCTACCTGTAAACAAAGACCGTTATCATTAGTTTTAGCTATAATTGTTTCAATGGAAATAGGAAATAGACCAAATTTCATTTTTAAAGTAAATTAAGTCACAATCAGTTTTATTCAAGTGATTTCATTTTGTAGATTCCAGATTTAACCATTCTCTAAACCGTAAGAGTACCTGGTTCGTGATTCTCTCTGCCTTTACAATATTTTATTAAAATGTCGGTATTTATTAAGCTTGTAAAGATAAATTATTTCCACGGGCAAGGCTGAGTGTCACAAGTATCATCCTACGATAAAAAAAACAATATTGCTTTATTTTATACAAGTATGAACTTAGTTTTGGCGAAACTGTTGAATAAATCCTTCATAAGAAACATCCCTAACTTTTATGAACATTTTATTGCTTAAACTATCGTTCTATCTTTAAAAGCAGAATAGTTAATTATCTTTTTAGCCAAACTTTAAGAATATTGTGAAAAAATCAGAACAATTGAAAATAAAATAAAGATATGAAACAAATACTTTAAATCAACCACAAATTAAATAAATCTTGAAAACTAAATTCACAGATCATTTTGACAAAACTAATAGCTCAAGTAGCAATGGCATTATTGTTTTTTCAGTGAGTGAGATCCCTACAAAATAAATAAATCTTTTATCTATTTTCGTCTTTTTTGCTCCTTACAAAGTACTTAACTTCTATATAAGATTATTAAAAATCAGATTATTGATAACTAAGCGGTGAGAAGCATACCTCGTTTTATATCCAAATAATCCAGATTTATCATAAAACCACTCGAAAAGCAGAAAATATTCATGGTGATAGTTTAGATTAATACACGTTTTCGATTCATCGACTCTGGTGTGTATTTATTAATCCACCTGTGACACTATTTTATAGAATATATGTACCAATACCGCTACAAGAAAATTGCGAGATTATCATGTCTAATAAAACACAAAACGAACAATGTAAAATATTATGTTCATGTATTTCTTGAGATTGCCAATTATAGTAAGAATTGTATTTGAAATCTGAATATCATGATGTAAATATTGGTTTGATTTTCTTCTTTTACGATGATCTTTTAGTTTTGAAGACCAGTTCAGATGTCCAGCTTTAGTAACCTTCTTGTACAAATACTCTACATCACTGTTATAGAATAGTTGAAATCGATAAATCTGTGTGATGGTTTTATCTCCAATATCAAGATCAGGTACTGGAAGTAAGGTTGAATATTTTGAAGTTGATGGAAGAATATGAAAAACATGTCTTCCCTCGGCTGGTTGTACGAGTCTAAAGTTTCTCCTTATTAATTCATCATTGTTGTCTAACAAAAATCTGAGCGAATCAACCTAAAATTGATCAAAATTATGAAAAGACTAATAAATACAAAGAAATAAGGAACCTATATGAAATGAAAAGACTTGTTACATCTAATACAAATTCTATTTCTAAATAAAATATCGAGGATTTAAAATTTTAGTCCACATTTCATGCAAATTTCTTAGTATGTATTACGTATCCTTTGCAACTTTGCCACTTGCATAGCAGCGGTTAATAAACGTATCGTTAAAATCTCAACGAGAATTGAAAGGTAATTGCAAAAGCTGTAAAATGAATCTCTGAGCGTTATTTATAAGCAATTTTTAATCAAGTTATTGCTGTTTGTGTGAAAAATCAGCATTTTTCGAAAGTATATTCTATTTCAAAATCTACGCCCTCTAAAAAAAATGATAAAGGAAAAAATGTGCGATTTTGGATGGAAAATCAAAGTATTTTTAAAACAAAAAAAAAATTATGATTTTTTTTTTAATTAATGATATACATAATATATAAATAAAAAAAAGTAAACAGGTGTATATTAATGGAAATCATTCATATTTATATCAAAATTCCATATGTTTTTATTTAATAACGACTATGTTTACTCTATTCGTAAACACAATAATATGCTCACCAAGCTTTGCTAAATATTTTTCGATTGTTATTCATTTTGAAAATCGATATAAATTTTTCATTATTAAGCGATGAGTATTCGTTGTGATAGCATGGGTCGAAAAGCTGAATTGTCTGAAGCGACTCTATCTACATTACAAGAGAATGGATTTGATCTTGTAAATATGTAAATAACGTTTAAGTATGTTATCAAATAAAAGCATGTGTAATTTTGAAATAAGTATGAAGGTTTTATATTTATTTACACCTGCAGACTTTTATATATATATATATATATATATATATATATATATATATATATATATATATATATATGTTGAGGCTTTGACTTGCTCACAACTCTTTGCGCTTTGACCTTTACTCAGTCAAAGACCCTTCTTACTGTAAGGGGTTTAAGGGGGTTATTCCATAGGCGAAGTTCTACTCTGGGAAAATTAAATCCAATACACTATTTTTAATACTTTATTCTAATTGAAAAAGGAATGGCAAATTACACTACTTTTTTACAGAGATATTGAGAATACAATGAATTTTTGTTCTTATTTTTTACTTTGCGAATTTGACCGTCTATCAGGTCGAGTCAAGAGAAACACACCTATTCAAAAGTTTATTGCTTGGAGAACTAACTTTTAACTACTTCAGCAAAACGAGATCTATCGAACCGCTTTTAACACTTACCGCACTTCAATCCATAAATCACACTATTACCGAGGTTTAATAAGCCAGTCTTCCTTTTCGCTGGACATAGCAATTTTTATAAACATTTATTTATCAAGATAAGAATATTAAATAACGTTGTGTTTTCACAACATACTCCCCCCGTTGAAGTGAATGCTTCAAAAATTAAAAAAAATATTGAATATGAAATATATATGTTAATATAAAATGTAAAAATTCACCAGCTTCAGTGAGTAAACTAGCTAACTAAAATTAAATACAAAATTATAAACAAATAGTTATTTTTATAAATCATGCTCAATGGGCAAGGGACACAATTTAGATATAGATCTTGTAAAGATTCCTGCCTTGGTTTGAACCTTGGCAACTCTAACCTTGTTATCACTACCAGGCAAAATTTCAATTACTCTTGCCAGGGGCCACTGTAAAGGAGGAGTGTTCTCCTCCTTTAATAAAACTAAATCATTAACATCAAGGTTTTTGTAAGCAATAAACCACTTAGGTCTATTCTGTAATCTATTTAGATAATCCACTGTCCAGCGTTTCCAAAACAGTTGCTGAATTTTTGTAAGATTTTGCCAAAGCGTCAGACGATTTTCTGATAAATTTGTCAAATCCTTTTCAGGGAAAGAAGTTAGAGGTCTTCCAATCAAAAAATGTCCCGGCGTAAGGCAAGTAAAGTCTGATGGGTTATATGACATAGCACAAAGAGGTCGTGAATTAAGCACAGCTTCTATTTGCGATAATACCGTACTAAATTCCTCAAATGTTAATTTTATGTTTCCAACTAATCTGACAAGGTGATATTTGGCGCTTTTAATCGCTGCCTCCCAAAGCCCTCCATGATTTGGTGAGCGTGGAGGAATAAATTTCCAGTGAATTTCTGAAGAAGTAAGAAAATTTTGAATTGATTCTGCAGTTTCCCTCCTCTTCAAAAAATCAGCTAACTCCTTTAATTGATTTCTTGAACCGAAAAAATTGGTGGCATTGTCACTATATATAATCTTAGGGTTTCCTCTTCTGCTAATAAAGCGTTTTAAAGTATGTAAAAATGCTTCGGTTGAAAGACTTGAAACTAATTCTATGTGTACAGCGCGCGTAACCATACACACGAATATTGCAATATAACATTTGATACTAGAGGCTTTACGAATTCTTGAACTTTTTATTAGAAAAGGACCGCCAAAGTCAATTCCTACATTGGTAAAAGGATTAGAAGTACGTAAACGTTCCTTCGGCAAATCTGACATTATTTGCGAAGCAGATTTTGCCTGAAATCTAAAACAGGTTTTGCATTGGCGAATTATATTTTTTATTTCTCTCAAACCATTAAGAGGCCAATATTTGAGACGAAAATTAGACAAGGTATTCTGGGGACCTGTATGACACAGCCTGACATGTTCTCTTTTGAGCAGGAGTTTAACTACATAATTTTTTGAAGGAAGAAGAAAAGGGAACTTTTGATCAAAAGGAACATTTGAGTGCTTGAGTCGGCCTCCAACTCGTAACATCTCATTTTCATCGAGAAATGGATTCAGAGGTAAAAGAACCTTGTTTGAAACTACTTTCCCAGATTTAAGATCAGATATTTCGTGAGAAAATGAACAAATTTGTAGCAATTTTATTATTCTTTGTTCAGCATTTTGAAGCTCTGAAACTGTAAGAGATCCTGTAATTTTATGAGACATGTTCTTTGTATTATATAAGAATCTAAAGCAATAAGCCATTGTACGCTGAAATCTGGTGAAATTTGAAAACCTTTTTGTAAGTAAGTCAAAAAAGTCAAGAGAAGGTTGCTTAAGGTGACAAACAACCTTTCTTTCCTCTGGAGGGTTTTGATACATAGTTTTGGAGTTAAACTTTGATAAATTCAAGTCTGGTTGTTTGAGAAATTGTGGGCCGTGCCACCAAAGTTGAGAATGTTGAAGTTCGTAAGGTGACGTTCCACGTGACAATATATCAGCTGGATTTTCCTTGGATTTTACATATCTCCAATCAATATTTGAAGAATTTTCTTGTATTTGAGCAACCCTGTTTGCGACAAATTGAGACCAGCGCGAAGGATGCGACTTTAGCCAAGCGAGTACAATTTCTGAATCCGACCATAGATTTACTGAATTTATTTCAGCAGAATAATTCTTCATTACACAAATAATCCTTTCTGTAAGCCTTTTACATAAAACAGCACCCATGAGTTCCAGTTTTGGAAGAGTCAACACCTTTAGAGGGGCCACTCGGCTTTTAGAGGAGACAAGAGTACAAGATACTCGAGAAGAATTATAAACTACACGTAGGTATACACATGCTGCGTAAGCCTTCACACTTGCATCCGAGAAAGAATGTATTTCCATTTTAAAAATATTATTTTCTTCAAAAAAAGGCCTGGGAATCTTAAGATCCTTAAGGAAGATTAGATTTTTTACAAAGTTAAGCCATTCTTGTAAAATATCTGAGTCTAAGTTATCATCCCAGTCAATTTTTGAGATCCAAATTTTTTGCATAATTATCTTAGCTGTAACTGTCACTGGATTAATAAGCCCTATTGGGTCAAAGATCTGAGCAATTAATGAGAGTACTTCCCGCTTCGTATAGAAGTCCTTTAAGTTTAATTGAGGAAGTGAGATTGAAAAACTGTCAATCTGAGAGTCCCAGCGAAGGCCTAAAACCTTATTTGAGCATTTTTCTGGGGCAATAGTATAATTTAAGTCAGGGGAAAGCACCGAAATATTTCTCAGAAATTGTTCCGAGTTTGAACACCACTTATGAAGAGAGATACATACTCTATTAAGAAGTTCTGAAATTTCTTTGTGAGCGGCAAAGAGAGTATCAAGATCATTCGCACCGTATAAAATATCATCCATATAACAGGAGTTAAGGAGCGCATCTCCAGCCAATGGATATTTCTCTTTATAGGTATTAGCTAATTCAACTAGACAACGAGTACTTAAAAAAGGGGCACAGTTGGTTCCATATGTTACTGTTTGCAATTCAATACACTTTAAATCTTCCTGCGGTGAGTCACGCCAAAGAATATTTAAAAGAAAAGTTTGACTCGGATTAACTTTTATTTGTCTAAACATTTTTTGAATGTCTGCAGTAAAAACAAATTTAAAAAGTCTAAAGCGATTTAATATATCGAAAAGTTCTGGTTGAGTAGTATAGCCCTTAAGCATTACATCATTTAACGATATTCCCGACGAAGATTTCATAGATGCATCAAATACGACTCTAAGTTTAGTGGTAAGACTATGTTCCCGAATTACACAATGATGCGGGAGAAAGTACTTGTTTTCTGAGTATTTATTAAAAAGATTAAGAGGGACATACTTTGCATGTTCTAGGGAAACATATTCATTTATGAAGTCTTTGTATTTATCATAAAGTTCACCATTTTTTAAGAGTTTATTTTCCAGATTTATAAATCTTTTTCGAGCCATATGATATGAGTCACCGAGTTTTTTATGTTCATAGGGGGAAACCAACGGTAAATTTACCTGAAATCTATCATCAGGCAAAATCTGAGTTGTATCCTTAAATATTTGTTCAGCTAATTTTTCTGGGGGTCCTAAAACCATTTTATTAGGAATTTCTTCAATTTCCCAGAATTTTGGCAACAAAGAGTCGAGAGAGTTTGATTGAACAAATAATGATACATTGCTCGAGTTTGAGCAGGGCATATTTTGAGCGGTACTCAAAAATGACGCATTTTCTGCTTGAAAGTTAGAGTGAGCACAAGAGCGCAAATTTCCAGACATTATATAGCCTAATTCAGTATTTTGTAATGTTGGGAGTCCCTTTCCAAGTTTTATAAGTCCGTCTGTTAGAAGGTCGCAATAAATGTCCATACCCAATAAAAGATCAATTTTACCAGGTATAGAGTAGGAAGGATCTGCTAATTTGACATTTTCGGGAATATTTATTTTACTTCTGTCAACTCTAACTTGAGGCAAATTACAAGTTATCTTATCTAATACAGCGCACGAGACATTAAAACATTTATCTTTATTTAAATACGGAAAAATATTTAAATCTATCATTTTATTTGAGACAGAAGTAGTGAACATAACCCGATTCGCTCGATCCCCCCACTCCTCGACCTTGACCTTGACCTTGCTTCACCCCTCTTTGGCCCCGCCCACATGTCCTTGTCATTGACCTTGAAAGTGCACGTGTGCTTTGGCCTTGGCCTTGTGTTCAAGGTTGTGTGTGTGACCTTGACCTTGGTCTTGGTCTTGGACTTTGTTAAAGGTCATCTTGGGTGTGTGACCTTGAAGATATGTTACGTGGTTGGGGGTGACCTTGAATGGTTTTATATAAGGTATGGGGCAGTTTCATTCATCAGTTGGCTCTGACTTGTATAGGTAGTACATGTGTTAATATTTGACAAATCATGGCATATGTTTGTGAAAATTGCGGTTCTAAGTTTACTAATATTTATAATATGAGACGTCATCAAAGAGAATCGTGTGCGGCGAGATTTAATGAAGTGCCTGGAGGAAAACGGCTCCGAATTGAAGAGTATACATCGACGATTCCGCTAATTAATTGCGCTACATGTAATGTAGATGTTCCAATAAATCATATGTCGGTGCATAAACGAACACAACAACATAAAAATAATTCATGTTTGCCGGTATGTCATGGTGTGCAACTCGTTGAATGTGCCTTCAAAAGGAGAATTGCAACCTATCGGGTTAGCAGTGATATGGAGCATTCCGATTACGTAATGTTCTTTGCAGACATTAAATCCAAGGTGGTGGAACTTGTTAATAATTTATTGCGTGTGCATCATGCTTTAAAAGTTAACATGACAGCTGTTGGCGAGTACATGCTTCCATCACAAGAAATATTCAGTGAAAAATCCTTCAACACTGCTAATCAAATAATTAGTGTAGAAAGTGATTTGGATGCCGTTTACCATTCTTTCACCGAATTAATAAAAACGCAGGCGACAGAGTTCCAGGAGAAAGATTCAGGTATGGAAAAATCAAAACCCGATATATTAAACTGATTTTTATATATTATTTTTCTTGTTATAGGATGGGCTCTTGTGCGAATTTTATACTTGGAAGTTGGTATCAACAAGTATATGCCTATGGGTGGCTCATCATACATCAAGTTGCCGTGTTCTATTGAAAAGAAAGGAGCTGTCGTCAATGTGATTAACCAGGACGAATTTTGCTTTGCGTGGGCTGTAACATCAGCATTGTTTCCTCCAACAGCAGAGCCTTCACAGAAGACATCCTACCCCCATTTTTCTAGAGTGCTAAATGTAACAGGTATGGATTTTCCAGTAAAATTACGTGACATTAAAAAATTTGAGGAAATGAACAACATATCAATTAACGTATACGGTCTGGAATCTAAATATGAAAATAATGAAGTAATACATGAAGTTATTGGTCCACTGAGGTATGCGTCAAAAAAGTTGGATAGGCATGTAAATTTATTGTTAATTACAAAAGACTGTAGTAGTAAAGATGGCGGTGAACATTTTTGTGATACGACTTGTTCAAAGAGTCATTATTGTTGGATTCGGGATTTATCACGTTTAGTTTCAAGTCAAATTAGTTGTCAACAACATAAAATATATTTCTGTGATGGTTGCCTCATTTATTTTAGTACACCGTCAGCTTTAACTTTACATCAAAGCTACGATTGTAACCACATTTTCACGCAAACACCCTCAGTGGATTTAAAAATCGATAAATTTGGAAAGAGTATGCCGGAAAATATTTTAAAATTCGAGGGTATAGAAAAGCAAATGCGCGTTCCATTCGTGGTTTATGCAGATTTCGAATCTGTTTTAAAACCCATTGAAACGGTACAACCAAACCCACAAAATTCTTACACTGTAAAAAGGTTTAAACATGAACCATATTCTTTTGCTTATTTAATTAAATGCTCTTTTGACGACTCACTTTCGAAATTTGAGCTATTTCGGGGGAATAATGCAGCTCAAGTCTTTGTGGATCGTATCGAGTGTGATTTAAGGGCTCTATACAACACATATTTAAAAGACATTAAGCCTATGAAACCGTTAACGCCTGAAGAAAAAAGGGAGTTTAATGATGCTAAAATATGTGGTATATGTGAAGGCCCTTTTGAAGAGGGTGAGATTAAAGTACGAGACCACTGTCACATAACTGGTGCAAAAAGATTTGGTGCTGCACATTCCGTTTGTAATTTAAATTATAAATTACCCTCTTTTATCCCTATCATATTTCATAACTTAAGCGGCTACGACAGCCATTTATTTATAAAAGAGTTATGTAAATATGGGGATAAAATTGGTGTTTTGGCTCAAAGTAAGGAAAAGTACATATCATTTACCAAAAGCATTTATGTGCACGATTATTTTGATAGTAAATGTGGAAAAGTCAAGAGGAAATATTTAAAGTTGCGATTTATTGATAGTTTTAAATTTCTGTCAACGTCTTTGGAAAATTTAGGCAGCGGTTTAAACGACGACGATTTTATTGAAACGCGGAAACATTTTTCAAATATCAACCAATTTAATTTGATGCGTCAAAAGGGTGTTTTTCCCTATAGCTTTATTGACTCTATAGAAAAAATGGAAAATACATGTCTTCCAAGTAAAGATGAATTTTATGATAATTTACGGGAAGAACATATTAGCGATGAAAGCTATAGAAGAGCAAAAGAAGTATGGCGCTTGTTTGGGTGTAAAACTTTGGGGGACTATTCGGACGTGTATTTAAAATCAGATGTGTTGCTATTGTGTGATGTTTTTGAGCAATTTCGGAATAATTGTTTAAAATTCGATAAACTTGATCCAGCACATTACTATACCCTTCCAAGTTTATCATTTGATTGTATGCTACGTATGACTAAGGTAGAGTTAGAGCTCTTAACTGATATAGACATGATACATTTTTTTAAGAAAGGTATACGCGGCGGCATAAGCCAGTGTACAGAAAGGAAGCACATCGCTAATAATATTTTTTTACCAGACTATGACCCAACAAAACCTTCTTCATTTATAACATACCTTGATGCTACAAATCTATATGGTCATAGTATGTCACAAGCATTACCATATGGTGGTTTTCGATGGTTAAGCGAGCGCGAAATTCTGGATTTAAATATTATGGCTGTTGGTGATGATAGTTTACATGGCTACGTTTTGGAAGTGGATGTGCATTATCCGACTGAGTTGCATGATGCACATTCTGATCTTCCATTTCTAGTAGAAAATATCATACCGCCAACAGAAAACGCTAAATTACCGAAATTAATTCCTAATTTACAAGATAAAAAAAAAATACATTGTACACTATAGAACTTTAAAACAAGCCATCGCCAACGGCTTAGTGGTAATGCAAACCCATCGAGTATTACAGTTTGAGCAATCAAAATGGCTAAAATCGTATATTGATTTTAATACCAATTTACGTAACAAGGCCACCACAAAATTTGCGAAGGACACTTTTAAATTAAAAAATAACGCGATATTTGGTAAAACTATGGAAAATGTGGAAAATCGAAAGGATATAAAATTAGTAACACATTGGGGGAACAGTGTAGGCAGAAATGGAGCTAGAGCACTAATATCCCGCCCCAATTTCAATAGTAGCTCGATATTTACCGAGAACTTTGTTGCTATACATATGAATAAAGTTAAAATATTGTACAATAAACCAATTTATATCGGTTTTTCCATATTAGATATATCAAAGACTGTAATATACGATTTTTATTATAATTTTATTAAATACAAGTTTGGCGATGATGCTTCGTTACTTTACACCGATACTGACTCGCTTATATTAAAAGTGTATACGGAAAACTTTTATCAAACTATATCAGAAAACCCCGAAAAATTCGATACATCAAATTACCCCGAAATTAATAATTTCAACATAATTAAAAGTAATTCTGTAGTTGGTAGAATGAAAGATGAGTTTCCTGGTGATCCGATAATAAGTTTTTATGGTACCGGCGCGAAGGCTTATTATGTAAAGTCCATTAATAATGAATTAAAAAAAGCCAAAGGTATCAAAAAATGTGTTATCGAGAAAGACCTTCATCAGGAAGACTACCAAAGAATTGTTGAACGGGGTGGTTTGATATTAAGAAAGATGAAGACATTTAGAAGTGAATTACATAACATTTATACCAACATAATAAATAAAGTAGCATTGTCACATAGCGATGATAAACGTTATGTAATTCCCAGTTCAACCAAAACTCTACCTTGGGGGCATGCAGACATAGATTTTTACAAAACAGACCCGGAAGAAAACTTAGCAAATTTAGTCACCGTGTTGGAATCATTTCTAAGTCAGGACAGCACGTAATCTGGAAAATCCATATTTCATTATTTGTATTGTTTTTATTATTTCTATTAAACATACAACATTAATATGTAACGATAGTATTGTAATTTTTTTTTTTTTTTTAAATAAAAAACATGTATTCATTACTTGATTGCTTTTTTATTGAACCTTTATTTTAAAATTATAAATATAATGAAGTGTCGACAAATAACAAACTGTAAAAGTTATTGTTGAAAAATTTGTCTAATAGTAAATTAAACGCACAGGTCTACGAGTAAATGTTTAATGTGAAACAGGTTTGCTGACAAGATCCTCCATAGTCTTTTCAATTTTCAACATTCTAGAGTTAAGTTCATCACGCAGTTCGTCTTGCCTAAGTTCATATATTGCAATAACAGTATCATCAATGTATCCTCTAAGTTCTTGACCGGTTTCAATTAATTTCTTTAATAACAATTGTTGAGTCATGTAAAGCTTTCTGCGTATCTTGCACACACTGAGCAAGGTTATTATCAACATAATTTCGTGTGGTCGCATCGTCTCCTTCAAGAGGTTCTGCTAAATAGCACAATCTTTTGCTTCCCATGTCGTAATCTCCATTAGGTGTAAGTTTAAAACCTATTCCTGAAGGACCTCGCATAAAGTTAAAATCCTTAAATTTTCTTTTGCGACCGAACTTATCAATAGTGTTTACTTCTGACATTGTTATGTGAGACTGATTTGAAACCATTAGATTTCACCCTAATATATGGTTCTATTTCATTAATAAACGGACTCTGCAGAAAAATATGGATTGCAAAACGTATTTTAGGTGATGTTTAATAAATACACATACAGATTCATTTTACTATTGTTTTATTGAAAAAAAAATTAAAATATAACAAAAGATTGAGTTTACTTTTTATTATTAAAAAAAATAAAAAAATAACAAACAAAAAAATTAAAAATTTAGAAATAAAATACATGTTAATTTCTTCTGTACAGGTAAGCTTCTTCTATGACCCAATTTCTTCTCTGGATGGCACGTTCATTAATGTCCTTGAACTGGTAGTAAACTAGTCCACAAAAGCCGCATTGTACAAATTTAACCCTGAAAAGGTCAATGTAGTTGAAGTCGTACGTAAGATCATTTCGCCAGCAGATACCTAGTCTTTTACAATGATGACAAGTTAAATAAAAAGCTTTTGGTATATGACTGTATGTTTTGGCTGCTTCACTAGGTTGTTCATCAGTTGGCAACATGATGTTTGAATATGTTGTACTTTTCAATCGCGGTACTCTAATTATGTATTACTTTTTAAAATAACCTTGACAGGACCAAAAAAAATCCTTGAAAATTACAACCTCGAAAACGACCCTGACATTGACGGGTACTTTGACCTTGGCCTTGGCCTCGCATCTAACAAGTTTAGTACTATATTTATATGCTTCTTTAAAATAACCTTGACAGGGGCAAAAAAAAAATCCATGAAAATTACAACCTTGAAAACGACCCTGGTATTGCCGGTTACGTCGGCCTTGGCCTTGGCCTTGCATCTGACAAGTTTAAATATTATACTTAATGCATCGAACAAAAGGAATAAACGTGGTGTAGTGGGGGAAATGGGCATAAAAGCAGACTTGCTGGCTCGAGCTCTTCACAGTTCGTCAGAACAGCAAACAGTACAGTGCTAAGAAAAAGTTAATTGTGTGAGTTTGAATATCGAAAATGTCTAGTGTACGGTCTCTTTTAGATGCTCTTGACGTGAGCTGCGGTTCACAGCAAGGCATGCTGGATAACATGAGTGGTTTAGAAGTGTTAAGTCCGGGGGTGTTCGAGAACTGGAATGGCGTGGAGCATGAAGATGCCGAAGACCGAGCCCTCAACGATGGTCGCGACGAGGAGTTAGTTCAGTCGGCAGCGCAATTCCTGGAATGCTGGACGGAGGAGAAGGAGCCAAAGATAAATGTGATTAGTGATGTGGTTGTGCGAAAAGCATCGCGGCCTAGGGAATCTTCTCCGAAAGCTTCAAAACTGCAAAAGCTCTTGACTATGCGGAAGTCGGAAATCGCCGATAAAAAAACATTTTATTCGGCGATTAAAGGTGTGGGACAAGGGAAGAAGAAAAAGTTTAACTTTAAGCGTCCCTCCACCCCTGTTCCATTACCCGACTTCCTAAAAACAGCACCGCAAGAGCCATTGTCAGTAGAA
The DNA here is from genome assembly GCA_034092305.1 of Diaprepes abbreviatus. NCBI lineage: Eukaryota > Metazoa > Arthropoda > Insecta > Coleoptera > Curculionidae > Diaprepes > Diaprepes abbreviatus. The sequence goes on from JASJET010000022.1 coordinate 5,258,041, forward strand.
GTGGAAGTCATAGAAGGCCCCGATGGACCAACACCACCAACGCCACCAACACGGCCAGCGTAGAGAATGAAATAGTGTCGGAGGTGAAGTCTTCCCCAGCGCCAGCGCCCCTGTCGCCGATATTGGGGTGCCGGAAACCCATGAAGAAGCGGTTTAAGCGTTGTTTTGAAGGCGATGAAGTTTCCGCTGCTTCGTCGTCGTCGTCGTCGTCATCGTCTTCACCAAATAAAACCGCGTCTTCTTCCGAGCCATCACAACCGGAGTGGGTCGAAGACTTCACCAACTCTCAGAAGACCAAATTGACAGACATTTACGCCATGAAAAAACGCTTAGTGAATGAAGTGAACGAGTGTGCCAGTGACATTATAGAACTTGAAAGACAATTAGAGATAAAAAAGGTGAAATCTGCGCGGTTAAAAAGACAATTAGAGGACTTTAATAAATTATGTAGTAGGTGTTAGGTAGTTGTAGATATTAGCTTTTAATTTATAGTATTAAGTTTGTAAATATATATATATATATATATATATATATATATATATATATATATATATATATATATATATATATATATATATATATATAATGTAGTTAATAAAAAAGTGTTTGATCAAATTTTTTATATTTTATAATGAGAATAAAAATGACTTGAAAATTTATTTTTGTGTGTTATTTCATATAGGCCCTGTCCCACATAATATTAGGTAATAAAAAAAAAAAAGAGTGAATAATCCACTAAAACTACGCAATAGCAATAGTTGTAAATATTTTCTGATAATATTTACAAGTATGCTAAAACATGGTTCGGTTTATGAAGTTAAGGTTCTGTCGCCAGAACTTCTAATACTTTGTATCTCAATATTGTATGTTTTTATGAAAAAAAACATAAAATATTGGTTACAAAGTATTATAACCAACTAAAACTACGATCAAATTATTTTGTGGTCCTGAAAAGGACCGTTTGGTTGTAAAACATGCGACTCTTTTATTGAGTTGTGGAGTCGCACGGCCCGTCATCATCAGCGGGGGTGTCGGTGCTGTCCTCTGTGTATTCGATGATGAACCGCCAAAGTTCATCCCATCTAGGATCGTTCGGCTCCCACTCCAAACAATTCTCTGTGGTAGAATCTACCACAGGGCATTGGATGGGTTGTTGTTGTTGTTGTTGTTGTTGAGTCGCTGACATATTGAACTAAAATGATTGTAATAAGTATTGGTGGTCGTATATATAGAGACAAATTAATGGTGGGGGGTGAAAACAAATGTATTACGTATTGAGACCAAAAGTTGTTTGTGGTCTCAAATACGAACGAACGATTTAGCTTTGTTCCACCAGCACTTAAAGTTTTAATACTTTGTATCTAATATTGTATATTCTATACATACAATATTAGTAACAAAGTACTAATATGTACTAAAACTACGATCAAAGTATTTTGTGGTCCTGAAAAGGACCGTTGTTGTGTGCCCTTAAAAAGGGCCAGGGAGAGTGTGGGGCTTATGGTGCCCCATCCTCGCTGGTCGACCACCAGCTTGACGAACCGCAGGGGCCTTGTGGGTCGTCGGGTGTTGGTGATGCTGGAATTTCCAGCACCGCATCTTCCATCGAGTCCGGCTCTGGCTGCGGCGACGGAGTTTCGAGTCTTTGTAAGACCCAATCACCCGCGTCGTCTAATTCCACTAGACCCGGATCATGGTCATATACTAGCGGAATCGGCTCATCCAAGTCGTCCCAACGTAGGACGTCAATTTCAAAATCCACCTCGTCGTCGTCGTCGAAGACTTGCAGGTCTCCAACGTTGTCGGCTACGGTGTCATCACTAAAGATGGATGAGCCTCGGCTGGCGGGTCTTTCTTCCTCCATGTTCATCGTATGAGGGTTGATGAATATATGACTGTGTAACTGACCCAGTCTCATATATATAGAACTACCCCCACCCCACCAACGGATTCTAAATGTTATGTATTGGTGAGAGCTTATAGAATTATTGATTTTTTCAAAAACTTTAAATAAGGAATTAGATTTGTTTAGACAATAAGACTTATTCTTAATATTTTGTGAAGAATACATTACAAAAAAAAAAAAATAATAGACACCTTGTTTGAACTGCTAACATTTTCATAGGTTCTCAAGCATATAACTTGGCACTTAAGCTACGAGACAAATCGTCGTTAAACGAATATCTCGCCCCATAAGTGACGATTACTAAACTACGATCAAAATATAATGTGGTCCTGAAAAGGACCGTTTTTGTGGCCCTAAAAGGGCCTGGGGGGAGGGTGGGGTGCCTACCGTGGAGTAATACCCAACGATATTAACACCGACCTAGGTGCAGCCCTTGGTCTTCTCATTGGCGGCACCGTCGTCGTCGCTGGTGGTGTCGGTGTTGCAGGCGGTGCCGAAGGTGCCGCTCCTGGTGCGGTACCCCCGCACTCCTCACACTTGCATATTTTGCCGGGCACGAATGGCCTGACAATGCCAATGATCCTTTTTGGTATATCTTCCATCTTGCCGATCGAATGTGTAATGATGAAATAATTCTAATACCGGCCTCTATATACATTTACTTAGAAAAAAAAAAAAAAAAAAAACCCTCCCCTACAACTTCCACATACTCCCGTTCGGCGGCCCTAGCCTCCCAACTCAAGAATTTCAATTTTTTCATCTAAATTTTTTGTAATTTTTAAGATTTTCCAAAATTTTTTTTCACCATTGTATTCTACTCAAAATTCTAGGTAATTAAAGTGCTTTTATTTTTTCTCTATCTTGAACGGTTCCCGAGCTACAGCGCTTTAAAGAATTCAAATTACTAACTTTCTATAACCCTTTTTTTCAAATTTCATTTTTTCGAATTTTCAAAAATACTACAATATGTAGAAAAAAATTCTCTCTTTAATTTCCCAATACCGTTTTTCTCTAAATCTTCAACTTTAGCGCGTATTCAGCATTTTCAAAAAAAAAAAAAATTATAATTTTTTTTACACCATCGCATTCTCCTCAAAATTTTGGGCTATCAAAGTGCTTTTATTTTTTTTCTATCTTGAACGGTTCCCGAGCTACAGCGCTTTAAAAAATCCAAATTACTAACTTACTATAACCCTTTTCTTAAAATTTCATCTTTCCAAATTTTGAAAAGTACTACCATATGTAGAAAAAAATTCTCTTTCTAATTTCCTAATATCATTTTGCTCCAAAACTTCAACTTTGGCGCGCATTCACCATTTTTCAATTTTTTTTTGAAAAATTTTTTTTTACGTTTTTACTATCGAGAAAAATGCTTGCTTATAGTACTCGATTTCCTCTATAATTTTTTCTTATAACTTTTTTCCCTATTCCTAACCGTTACTTTCCTACAAATTTTCTAAATCGTTGTTTTCATATTTTGCCTTAAAAATTTTTTCTTGTGTTATTTAAGCTCTTTTTTCCACTTAATAAACCACCATTTTCTAAATTCCCGTACTCTTTTCTTAAAGAGCGGGCTTTTCCGCCAGCTTTTTTTTGGTTGGGTTTCAAATAAATATAAAACTACTACTTCACTCATTACAAATTTATTGATTCAAGAACATTATTTTGTGTTACATATAATAGATACATTAAAATATAGATTTATTGGTCACCGAACCGTTTAATACATTATAACTAAAAAATGAGTCGTGAATAACTAATGCGTACACTTTAGTGTCTTTGGGGAATTTATTCTTTCTCGTTTGGAACTCCAATTTTACATCCACTGTCGATGAGTTAATCGCCTCTGGTTGATGACTGCAATTGATAATAAAAACGGGGTTTTTCATATATTCCGCGAACGTTATCATCGGATCGTTTATCTCGCGCCCGTAGTAGCTGCTTTGGAAGTTTTCGTAATTGTAATAGGCTGCTGCGTACAGTTTCTTCGCGAAATCTAAATTCCATCTTTCGTATGGATAAACGGTTGAATTCAGATACAGTCTAATGTCGCATACGTCGGCGTGGGTAAACTGGGTTGCGTTTTTTTCTTTCTTGTCGCAATTATTGCTGTCTTGAAACCCGACGATTATATAGCGCGGTCTTTCCAGACTTGTACTCGTTCTCAAGGCCCACACGTCGGAAGATGTTTGCCTTAAAGCTGGTAATTCGTACAGATCCCATTTACGATATGCCATTTGAATACTGGCATTGTTTCCTCCTTTATTAATGCGAGACAGTATTTTCAATTTTTGCTTGTCGTCTGGAATGATGTGACGAATTTTCCATTCGATTTTGTCGATACTAATTTCTGCCTCTACTTCGCCGACGTAACAATTGGTAAAAGTGCGAGCTATAATCATAATAAGCTCTTGTTTTACGTTGAAAACACCTTTTGCGTAATCCCATAAGATATTTTAAGGGTAATTTCCCGGAGAATACGTTACTTGCCGTGTCTACGATATCTTGGTTTGCTTCGTCGAGACCCCATCCGCACGTCATGAGAGATCTTTGTTGCAAACTTCCGAATGAAACCATGGTTTTTAATGTCGTCGTAACTCCAGGTTTACGAACCACGGCGACCTGCTCACCTCCCATCTCGTAGCGAATTTCATCGAACAAAAATGCGAGGGCATTATTTGATAAAAAACATCTTTTCGTTGCGTCTATGGGTTTAAATTTTCCTTCGATATATATGTAACTTTCGGCGATATCCAGTATAATATCTTGAAAATTAATGGGGATACGGACTTCATCCGAATTGTTGAATGATGGAGATCCGTATGGTTTATACGTATGCTCTTCTAGACTAATAATGGAATTGTCCAAGATGGGCCCGGAGAAAACCTCTATTTTATCGCTGGTGGTGGAAATCATTTTCGCACTTTAAGACCGATTGATTTTAAAAATTTATAGTCTTCGGCAGATAACTGTTGAGATGTTTGTGATCTAACGTCTGGACGACGACTAACCTTGACGTTAACTCTTCTTTTACTTTTATTATGTTTCGGCGGTTCCCCCATCTTAGTCGACAGCACACACAATTGACGATTGAAGCAAAAACCCATTTTTATGAAAGTTTCTTCAGTTCCAATTTCACGATTATTTTCTCGCCTTGAAAATTGATTAGATCACCGCTATCGTCCAAGATGCGAAGAGTAATGTTGTCGATAAACTGACGTCCTGCCGGCATTAACGGCATATAAATATTATTTTGTGGTTCTTTACTGATTTTGTAACCGGGCTCCACGTCGATATCGAATTCGAACAAGGTATGACCTTCCACCGAATTCATATATGCTCCGGAAATTATATTACAATCTACGCGTATGATGCGTACTTTCATTATTTCCACCATCTCGGTTGATTCGTGCTTTTTGTCTCTTTTTAACACTGTATGATTAAATCCTAACATTTTACCGATACTCGCCTCTCCCCGGAAATCTATAGTATATTGGGATTTCAGTTCACATTTCAGCGTATTATTATTAGCAACCAAGTAAAAGATTCCATCGTTCTTTTCTTCAGTTGAAATCCTCAAAGCCTCCAACATAGCTTTACCTATCTCATCTATTTCATAGGCCCCAGGTGGAATCTGCAATTGTATCGGCTCGGTGGTGTAACCCTCCTTCATGTAGGCAAACTTATTGTTGCTTTCGTCCACATTAAAAATTGAATTGTATGTGTAAAATCCCAGCAATGCCAGACCATATTTGTTTTCTCTATTTAATTCGACTGGTGGATAAAAATCGGCGCTTAAGACGCTCGAGTGTCCTGTTAGTGTGAACGTATAAGACATGACTAACCATTAAAACATCACACATCTCGGTTTTATTCTTAGCGGCAACATTTAAAAAGATTCATCTTCACACCTTTTCTCACTGCATTAGATAGTGATGTTTTTATGCTATTTTCTGCTTTTATGCGCACATCGCTGATTTTGCAATAACAACAAAATATTTTTCTAGCTGTAAGATCCTCATCAGACGTAACCTCGTTTAAATTGCTGCTGCTGCTGAAATAATGTTTGCAACCGCACTGATATTTTAATATATCGATATCGCTTTTAAGGTGCTCGGGCAACTTTTCCCAAACGAATGGAATTTCATTTGGGGTTAATGCAATCATCACTTCCTTGGGCATGTTTTCTAACTGTTTCACGGTCATTTTCCTTAATCCACCGGCTAGATGAAATGCTTTCAGTGATTGCAACATTTTAGTATAGTTATTGCGATCCATTTGCGGTGTTAATGGTGACGATGATGATGATGACATCTTTTACGCTGATGGTTCGACAAGAAACTTTAAGCACAAATGTCCACACCAGACTGTTCCAAAATCCTGCTGACGATCGTATGTATAGTAAATAATTTTTGATGGTTCCGATCCCGTTTGTAGATATCGTACCAATTCGATCGGTGGGGGTAAATCGCCGAAGCTGTCATAATATGTTACTTTAGAATTATTTTTTCTATAAGCTACCCAATGAGTCCCTGCACCACGCGTACTATCCAAATTCACTATTGCTGCTTCGTAACGTCGAGGACCTTGTCTAGGTAATAAATCCCTCATATAAACGCCTCGAAAGTGTCCTATTCTTTTCTTTTTGGCATATTTTTCTATATCGATGTTAGATAGTGGTCTTCGAGGTAGGGATTCAATTAGTTTTTTGATCTACGATTTAAAAATAATCCCATACCTTTACGATATGGCTTTAGAAACAAACCATTTCCTTTCGATTTTAAATACAGGCCGGCACCGGTTTTATCTTCGCTGCTTTTTTTTACTGCTTTTATGGCGCGCACAATTCCCGCTGCCCCACCGGCTAATGAACCCAAAGCTGATAACCCGGCAAAAATTGGTATTAATGGTAATATTCCACCAGTTTTAGGAATCGGTATTATTCTCGGTGTACGAACCTTCCTTTTGCCACCTGCCGCTTTTACCGATCTACGTGCTGCCGACAGAGCTATTTTAGATGCATTCATGACATTTTTTTCCAACACATTTTTACTTCCGGCTTTTAATAATTCCCTTCGAACTGCTTGTCGAATAGCTGTTCCGAAACTGGCTTTCCGAACATGTCGATTTTTATTAACACCTTTCCTTTTTGTATGACGCGTGCCTTTACTAGATGTTTTTTTTGTTGATAATGATGATGGTACACCCATACCAAAACGTTGTTTTCCTTTCATAATGTTTGTAACTAACCAAGCTGCTTTTTTTCACCTAAACTGGAATCTTTCGATTTTACTCTATTCCAAGCACTTTGTTCGAGCTCGTAATCCGCTCGATGTCTCGCACTTATGTTGTCTTTATTATGTAAATAGGCTAAATCGTGTTTTTTGCATGCGGCATCCAAAGGATTAATGCCTGGATCACCTCTTGTTACACGTTTTATTACTTTTGTTCCGGGTCCGCAATATTGATAACCAGGAATGTGTACCTCGAATGGTAATTTATTTATTAACGAATTCACAATACCGTATCCAGTTTTGTTGGAAACGTGAGACCGTCCACTTCGTTTGACGCTCGGCATCTGAATGACAGTTTTTGTGAAAAATTGCCTATAAAATATCAAATTTTCCTAAGATGCGCGTTATCGATCTTAAACAAAAACTTCCTATTGACAATCTCGATGAAAAAGTCGGACTTGGATTTGAAAAGAAGATAATGAAGAGACACGGTCCTCTACTTCCTTCCTCTATTCGCGGCCTGTTAATTGGTCCATCCAATTGTGGAAAAACTAATGTCATGATTTCGCTGCTTACACACCCCCTTGGGCTACGTTTCGAAAATGTCTATATTTACTCGAAATCTCTGTATCAACCGAAATATGAGTATTTAAGGAAAATTTTAGCGCCCATCAAAGGTTTAGGCTACTATGCCTTTAGTGATTCCAGTAATATTGTGGTACCGTCCGATGCAAAACCAAACTCTATATTTATCTTTGATGATGTTATATGTGAAAAACAAGATGTTATATGTGAAAAACAAGATGTTATAAGATCGTACTTTAGCATGGGACGTCATAAAAATATCGACTCCTTTTACCTAGCGCAAACATATTCGCGAGTGCCTAAACAGCTTGTGCGAGACAACGCCAATTTTATTATTATGTTTAAACAAGATGAGTTGAATATGAAACACATATTTTCCGACCACGTTTCACCGGATCTAACTTTTACTCAATTTCAAGAAATGTGCTCAAAATGTTGGGATAATAAGTATGGATTTTTAGTAATTGATAAAGACAGTGATGTGAAATCGGGAAGATACCGCAAAGGATTTGATAGCTATATATTACTGTAATAATAAGAGAAAATGCTCATTTGATTGTTGAAACGTCCTTTGTTAACATCATGAATAACGCGATCGACTTAAAACGTAAACTAGTGGAAGCTACCAATGCCGTCAGAAAAAAATTTAAACAAATTAAAGCGGCTAAAGAGTTTAATGTTGTGGAATTGGAAAAGTTTTACGAACCCATTTCTAAGCCGTTGACAACTATATCTGATGTGGTTAAGCAACGTCAGCAGCAGCAGCAGCAGCAGCAACAACAACAGCAACAACATTATCCAGCTACAAAGTCACATAGTCTCAGTACATCAGTGCAGTCGACTCAAATATCAGGTTTTCCCCAACCTACACATTCCTTTCAAACCTCCACACCTATTCAGCAGCAGCAGCAGCAGCATCGCATTTCAAAAGAAGATATTAGCCAATCGGTGTTTGATACACCCTCGACATCAACTAATACATCTCTCGCATCCGCTGACACCACAACTTCCGATACTTTAAACGCACACCTGAAAGGATTACGTTCGAAACCATCTCTATACGATACTGTATATGGTGTACGTTTTGGTTCAAAAACAGATCATAACAAAAATTTTATTGGTAATTTAGAGGTGCGTTTTCGAAATGGAAATATTGTCTTATACAAAAAAGGGAAAAATATTGCAGAATATGGTGGATCACCGGCGCTTTATGATTTGTTATTTCTTAAAACACCCCCAAGTGTAGGCAAGGAACAACAACAATTAAGTGATAATGTACTTTCAACGTACAAGGAAATTTTGGAATCAACGAATGCTGTCTACAACAATTTTAAAAAAAGTGATGGTTTACGGGAGACCAGATGGAACAAATATTTACGAATTATTAAACCTCTGATAATGGGCACAAAATTAGGTGGTACTATTACAAGAAAAAATCTCTCGGAAAAACTACAGTTACCCACAAAAAAGAAATTATCTTCGAAAAAATTTCAATATGTCTACTGGAACAAAGCTAAAGAGTTGGTGGATCGTTTACGTTTGTTGTGGAGTTCCAAAATGGCCGGTCACACTGGACACGAAAATGAAATTATGTCAATCATAGAGGAATTACGAGAAGAAGATATAATATATTAAGCTCAATATTTAATGATATTATTCAGTTCTTCCTTCGATCTGAAACCTTTAGTATTACTAATAATATGGAGCCCAGTTTAGAAAAAATCAAGATTGTTAATGAACTACATAGAACGGCTAGAAAAAATTTTGTAAGACGGCGCACGATAATAAAAGGATACAGAGATTTGTGGCAAATTGATTTGGCTGAAATGCAACAGTATGCTGATGAAAACGATGGTTATCGTTATATTTTGGTCTGTATAAATTGTTACTCGAAATTTGTCTATACCAAAGCCATAAAAAACAAGACTGGTATAGAAGTTACTAATGCGATGAAAAGCATCATTGAAGAGGCATCATATACACCAACAAATCTGCAAAGTGATCAAGGAAAGGAGTTCTATAATACAAACTTTCAAGCCCTGATGAAAAAATATAATATAAATCATTATTCCACTTACAGCACAAAGAAAGCTGCAATTGTTGAGCGAGTCATAAGGACTTTAAAAAATAATTTATATAAACAATTCTCGACAAGAGGATCTTACAAATGGATACATATATTATCGGCAGTAACAAAAACCTATAACCATTCGAAACATCGCACCATTGGAATGAAGCCTGCAGACGTGCAAGAAAAAACACATATTAAAGCATATGATTATTTAAAAATTGTACCTAAAAAATTTAAGTTTTCCATGGGTGACATTGTGCGTATTAGCAAGTACAAAAGCTTATTCGAGAAAGGATATACGCCCTCTTGGTCAACCGAATTGTTTAAAGTTGTAAAAGTTAACGTTACAAATCCACCTACTTACTTGTTGGAATCGTTAGAAGGTCAGCCTATAAGAGGGTGTTTTTACGAATCAGAACTACAAAAAACAAGCAGTCCTGACGTTTATCTAGTAGAAAAGGTCCTTAGACAACGCAAGAAAAATCACATCGAACAATTATTTGTCAAATGGCTAGGATTTCCCAACCACTTCAACTCTTGGATAGATAAAGCTAATATTGTTTAAATAACATATTGTATGACTATATTTTTTATTTAAAATGTAAAATAAATAAACAATATATTGTAAAATAAAGTTTTTTATTTCAATCTTCATTATTAAAAACAATGACAATAAAACATCATACACATAAATAACATTTCAATATTCTTGGAGGGAAGGTCCAATTCACCGACGACTACGACGTTATCTTCAAGGCTATGCCACTCGGAGTGCGTTCTCCTATTCTTTAACCTGCTTTTTTTAGATTTTTTTTGAAGTCGAGTCGTACGACAGTGCGCTTAATGAGTCATTTAAAGGCTGATGATAGAGTATTTTCTGCATAACTTCAATTTTTGTTTTAAGCTCACTATTATTTTTGTATATCATGGGGAGGACATCCTTGTTAAATATGTCACATATTACAACTGCAAAATTGTAAAACTTTCTATTAACAAAGTGTTTTGTCACAGCATCGTCATCATCTTTAGGTTCGCCTAAGTTGGTTATGATTTTTCCACCCATATCATACTGCCCATCCGCTGTAAGTTTAAAACCAATCCCTTGTGGCCCAGATAATATATGATATTTTTCATTATATTTCTGACGACCAAATTTATCAATTGTGTTGTTTCCTCGACTCATTTTCAATCTTTACTAAACTATTTTATTTTTATTTGCCCTACTTATATTAAATATTTCAGCTGAGAAAAAGAAACACTGACTATGATCTACTGGGTTGGTATGTTTATAAAAGAAATAAAATAAAACTGTGATTGTAACAGATATTTATTTACAGTTATTTAATTGCACAAATACAAAAATTATAAAAAATTAGTTTTCCATGTCTTCGTTTTCGTTGCTCAAAATTCTATCCCATCCGACACTATTTCGATCGTCAACGTCTTGGGCTGTTGCTGTTGCAGAAACCAATTCATATTTTGCAGCAAGCTCACCTGGTAAATGTGGAATATTGACGAGGTATTCTTTTAATTCTTCTTCAACCATTTCAGCACAAAATGTATCCATGTCTATGGAACCATATAAAAATTTGTCGCACAAGTGTGCCCCAGCCATAAAATTGATTGTATCCCTGATCTCGTTCTTATATTGATCTTTGGTTACATCAATATGCGACCAATCATTTACGCTATCTAACATATCGTGAGCCCTATTTCTTAATTCTCTCCCCAACCAAAATATGTATCTATCTACACATTCGTTGGCGGTCGTCGTCGTCGTCGTCGCATCAGCAGACATCTTTAACAGAAATAATGAACACGCGTAAGTATTCTGACATGTGCAACTATATTTTAAATTTAATTACATCCTTTTTTTCAAACAATTTACATACAATTTACTCCAATGAGCCAAAACGTAATAATGTTCGAGTATTGTTTCCAAAAACTCTAGTGCCCTGCCCCAAATAAGTTAGAGTGTATTTATCTTTAGTTTTACTCATAATATCTACAATATCGTCAGGTAGTGTTTCGGCCACACGTTTTGGTAAAAAAGTCTCAAATGTGCTATTATCACCGTCATCGTGTAAAGCCACTAAAAGAGTTTTACCAAATCGTGTAGTCATTGAAACCATCTTTACAATTTTATACACTTTGCCTACAATCATTTCGGTAACCTTTTTTTTCTCTAAAACCTCGAAATCTTTGCTAAACATTTCATTAATTTCATCTAGAGTTTCTTTTGCAATACTCATTATTGAAAAAAATGGTATATAAATCCAAAAATTACCGTGAATATAAAAGCACTTTCAGAACACTACACGAACACAATATTTGATGTTTATGCCACTGATATCTGCGACTGTTTGAAGTCACTTCTTCTCCCACGAACCTTTATAGCGGGGTTTCAAGGTCGAATTGTAACAATGGTGGGGGTAGCTTAACGGTAGAGATAGTGGGAGGAGTATTCAAGGTCAAATGACGTCATACATTTAAATTGGTATAAGGATAACTTCAAGGACAAAATATAATGAAACAAATAACTACATTTTATGTACTTTATTCATTGATTTTTTTCTGCCATTCTTCTATGCGTTTAACATTATCACCTAAACCTAATTTCCTTAATTTGTTCAATAATAATTGTTTATTTTTATTTCTAAGAAAATTCTTACAAACTATACTAGCTAAAAGACACACTTCGGCATGGTCCATATACTTAAAAAATACACTAAAGTCCTGAGCCTCCGAATCTTGCATTTCATATGCGTAAAATTCCGAACAGGCTGCAGAAATTAGAAATTCCTCGTACATTTCTCGCACTAAACTTTCCATATTAACTACTACTACGTTAAACTTAAGTCCTACACTCTAATTTCATCTAACACAACCGGATCTGCAATGAACCTAATCAGTTTTTCCAAACAGTCACTAAACCCCAACTTTTTTATCTCACGAACAAAGTCTTGTAAATTTATTGTTTTGCTGCAATATTTACGACATGCATTCGCAGCCTTTTCATATTCATAAGCCAAATCACAATAGCGCGACGCCCATTCTGCTCGACTTTTCATTGCATCATTGAAATAATTACTAGCCGTTTCAGTGAACTCATCGCCCAATTTTTTTACTGTCTCTTGCAAAGCACTATTAATATTATTCACTCATTTTTACATTCACGACACTTTTTTATTGCTGGTGGTGGCCCATCTATATGATGACGATATATTTGTTCATAGTGAATGTAACAGGGTAAGCTTAACTGTAGTTCCTTGTTACACCGATATGACGCTGGCAGCTTATCCCAAATTTGCCGTAAACTCAGCGTATCAACGCAAGTTTTTAAATATTCGAGAGGAAAAAATGCTAGATCCTTCTCTTCAAAATCACACAAACTTTTTAAATTACTCTGATATAAACAAATTACTCTGCCGACTTGCTCTATAATTTTTTCTTTAGATAGTTCCGTATCTGACATTTCACACTGAATGAATGCAAGTAGACTCACACAATTTATAGAACAATTTGCAAGGTCGAAATCATTTCAAGATCATCCCACACTATTACAATGCACAAATAACTACTTCAAGGTCACACACCCAAGATGACCTTCAACAAAGTCAAGGTCGTCTCGACCAAGGTCAAGGTCAAGGTCACACACACAACCTTGAACACAAGGCCAAGGCCAAAGCACACGTGCACTTTCAAGGTCAATGACAAGGACATGTGGGCGGGGCCAAAGAGGGGTGAAGCAAGGTCAAGGTCAAGGTCGAGGAGTGGGGGGATCGAGCGAATCGGGTTATGTTCACTACTGACAGAGCTGTTTTCAGAAATTGTAGAGATCTGTAGGGTTTTATTGTAGGGAGCTAGTTTTAACTTATCTACAATTTCTTTACAAACAAAAGAGACTTGACTACCATTGTCAAGTAGAGCCCTAGCATGTATAGGTTTTCCATCTTTAGAATAGAGAGTTACTATAGCTGTTGCTAAGAGAATTCCATTCGATACAGAGACTGCTGATAGTGAGGTCCTACTATTTGAGTTTTGAGTTATATTTCGATTATTATAAGTTAAAGATTGAGATGATTGAGGTCGAGGTTGAGTCAATGATCCTTTATTTGTGGGTATGTAATCCTGGTGTAAGAGTGAGTGATGTCGTTTCTGACAAACACTGCAAAATCTTTGAGAATTGCAATTTTCGGCATAATGTTTACTACCAAGACAATTTTTACACAACTGTTTTGTTTTTACAAAATTAAATCTTTCTTGAACAGTGGAGTTTTTAAATTTGTCACATTGATAAATTTTATGAGACAAGTTATTACAAAATAAACATTTAAAGTTATTAGTGAAGAAGTCAGGTTTATCTTTTTCAGTAGTAGAAAAATGAGAAACTCTTTGATTTTTTGTAATCTTTTGCTCAGAGTAATTTAACTTTTCAAGAATTTCGCATCTTTTCTCCAAAAAATTAAAGAAATTTTTCAGCGTAGGGATCTATTTAGGACCTAATTCATATTCAAAGGCCTTGTGAGTGGCAAAATCAACTTTTTCCAAAAAAAGTTCAATAAGAATAAGATCCCAGTGATTAGTGGGTACATTTAAATTTTGTAGAGCCTGCAGTGTTTGATTTACCTCCATTAAAAAGTCTCTTAGGGTTTGCGAGTTACATTTAACTAAGGAAGGAACCTTTAATAAGCGTTTTACCAATATACTTACAACTCTAGCTTTATTGTCATATCTATTTATAAGAGTATCAATAGCAATTTTAAAGTTTGCGTCAATTACTTCAATATTATTAATTAATCTTAAAGGTTCACCTTTTAAAAACGTCTTTAAGTAAATAAATCTCTGAAGATCGTTTAGATCCGTATTATCAATAATTAAGGTTGTAAATAATTGGAAAAATGCATTCCAATCTGCAAATTCACCAGAAAATACTTGCATCGATATTTCGGGCAACTTGACAGTTGAAACCACAGGATTTGTAACATTAACCTGTTGTAATTGAGAACTAGTAGCATAATTTAACTTTAAGTCATAAATTTTTCTTTGAATACCTGCGAGAGTATCATAATATTTTAATTCTATTCCATTTCTATCCGTTCCTTCAAGGTCAGTATCATCTATTTCTTCAATCTGAGTCTGAATCTCATCGTACTTTGAAAAATATAAATTTAATTGATTTTCTCTATTCTGAAACTGATAAATCTCAAGTTGAGTGTCTTTATTTGCGAGAAACCAACTATTTATTCGAGTGATACTAGCCTTGATAGGTTTCCTTTTCTTTTTTAGATCATCCATTACAAGAAAATAAAATTTAAAACTTACTACCAAGAAAGAACTAAAAATTTTATAAAATAACAAAATATCTTAATATTTTTTTCTTACCCTGTACAATTAATAAGTGAAATTATTTATCACGTACCTAGAATAATTCTTATTCAAAATATTAGGTATAATTAAGATCTTAAAACAACAAATAATTATTTGAAAGCTGCGTAAGAGAAGTTCTGTTCTAACAAAAATAAACAAACCAAAAATGTTAATCTTGCTATTCCTTATTTTATAATTTATCAACTAAAGAAATAACAAAAAATAGTCGAGAGTGCGTATAATTATTCTAGTCTTTAAACCAATATTTTACTATAATATTTTTGAGACAATATTATATATATCTTTGCGAAAATAGAAAATGGAAAAATCTCACCAAACGTTTACTTGTCCGATAGAGCACTTAATCACTTTTTCACTTTTTGTATTTTAAGGAGAGTCCTTGGGCAGTCACTGTTTGGACCAAACACTGTTGAGAGAATCTTCAGAGTATTTTCAAATCAATCTTTGATTTTAAATTCTTAGAGAGATAAATCTATTCTTCTTAGAGTCACTTTATCAAATGCGATCTTTGCCAAACCAAGAGCTATTTTTTCCCAGAGTTTTTCTTAAAAATCCGGCTCGAAGGACCAAAATTTGTTGAGGCTTTGACTTGCTCACAACTCTTTGCGCTTTGACCTTTACTCAGTCAAAGACCCTTCTTACTGTAAGGGGTTTAAGGGGGTTATTCCATAGGCGAAGTTCTACTCTGGGAAAATTAAATCCAATACACTATTTTTAATACTTTATTCTAATTGAAAAAGGAATGGCAAATTACACTACTTTTTTACAGAGATATTGAGAATACAATGAATTTTTGTTCTTATTTTTTACTTTGCGAATTTGACCGTCTATCAGATCGAGTCAAGAGAAACACACCTATTCAAAAGTTTACTGCTTGGAGAACTAACTTTTAACTACTTCAGCAAAACGAGATCTATCGAACCGCTTTTAACACTTACCGCACTTCAATCCATAAATCACACTATTACCGAGGTTTAATAAGCCAGTCTTCCTTTTCGCTGGACATAGCAATTTTTATAAACATTTATTTATCAAGATAAGAATATTAAATAACGTTGTGTTTTCACAACAATATATATATATATATATATATATATATATATATATATATATATATATATATATATATATTATGAACATTATTGATTAAAATCATAAAAAATTTGAAAAAACATTTTTTTTGTATTAAAAATATTATAACTTGATTCTCGAACCAAAATGGCACATTTTTTCCTTTATCATAAAGTGGCTGCTATGCAAGCAGTCAAAATTGCACTTAAAATTTTCAAAATTTTACAAATTCAAGCATGCGTAGAAGAGACAATACTTATTCCAATAAAAATTTCTTCAAAGGACTTTGAAATGATATCATAAAAGCTTTGAAATGAAAGGTGCAAAAGTATTTTATGATGTACAGTTTCTGAAATATAAAACTATTAAAATTTTTATTTTTTTTGTAGGTGAACTTATATATTTGAGCAATAGTTCATATATATATATATATATATATATATATATATATATATATATATATATATATATAAATGTATAGTACCTTCTTTGGATAAGATTTCAGATTAATACTACTATTCTATGCTTGACGTTTCGCCCAACGTAGTGAGCTTTTTCAAAAGTATAATCTAAAATAAAAGTAAAATACACTTAAAATTAACACTCATTATGAAACATGACCAAGGTAAATTGAGATGCGTATCTGGGAATAATGTTTAATTTTTAATTTTTGATTTTTAATTCACATTATTTTATAAATTGATGTTTTTAATTAATATTGTATCGTTTGAGTGTTAATTTTAAGTGACCATATTAGTTGTATTTTCCTTTTATTTTAGATTATACTTTTGAAAAAGCGGGCGAAACGTCAAGCACAGAATAGTAGTATTAATCTGAACCCTAATCCAAAGAAGTTACCATACATTTATATAGAAAGATCGTTTAATTTTAGCAAATTAAATATATATATATATATATATATATATATATATATATATATATATATATATATATATATATATATATATGTAATTGAAGGTTTTCGGGCATCCCGTGTATGTCCTGAGTCCCTTTCAGGACTGTAAGGCAGCTGACGTTTCGGTGAAATCTCATTCACCATTTTAAAAGCTCACTGTATGGCGTTCGCTCGTAGACGTAGATGTATCTAAGTGTAGTTTTAAGAAAATTTATGACGAAAAATGGTGACTTGAAAAAAAATTATCTCTGCAAAATAAACCTAATTAATGATAATTAATTATGTAGTTTATTTTGCAGAGATAATTTTTTTTCGACTCACTATTTTTCGTCACAAATTTCCTGAAAACTACACTTAGATACATATACACCTTAAAATTGTTTCTTTTAAAAACACGAAGCAATATTGAAAATAAGTTCATAATTTAGCTGAATAAAAATTAAAAGTTTAAAATACCACCATGCTCGGTAGTGACTAGGTGTTTATCTTTTATATCGTTATATGTATTTCACTTTCAGTGTATGCATTATTTTTTTAATTGTTTTTAATAATTTTTTATTAATTATAAATAATAAGATGGGGCCTTTACGCTAATTTGTTGGGCTTGTTGTTAAAATATTAATTAAGGAGGACATTGTGGTAGATTCTACTTATGCATTTTTATCTGTTTTGTCATGTATCGAATTTGAGTTTATCTTTATGTAAATCATTTTTAAAGTTTTACGTTTACGTTGGTTTGGTTCGATATTAAGTGTGACCCCATTAGTTCATAAACTCCTGCAAATGATATATTGTGGTAGCGTTGGCCTTTCCAACTATAATCATCCTGCTGTCCCATATTAGCAGCTATTTTAAAAACCCTGTAAGTAAATTTTTACAAAGATACTCTGGAAATCTGGTCGTCCATCTTCTCTTTTGCAGCTTTAGTTCCCAACAACTATAGGTTATTCAAGCTTACCAACACCATAACTCAGAACTTCAGGAATCACGCAAGGCTGCTAATTAGCTGGACAGATGACATCTATTGTTTACAGCTCACACAGCGGTATGTTAGCGAGATTTGGATTTTGATTAAAATTTAAAAAAAAAAAACAAGTTTCTCAAAACACTTAGTCTATTAACAAAAATAAATAGAAAGAAAAACAATTATCTACAATGAGAAAATTAAATTAATAATAAATAACAATTACGACGAAACTAACGTAATTGCTCTTATTGGCCGTTCTATTAACAAAAATGTAAAACCCAATTTTAAAAAACACGTTTAAATAGCTTACTAAAACATTACACAGAAAAAAGGATAAAACGTCAAAAAAATAGCTATTTATATTTCTTAATCAAACAGCATTAAAATCGCTAAATTCTCAAGTAAAATAATACACGATGTTCCCGTAACTTCTCAAATTAAATGAAAAACAAAACAAACTAAAGAAAACCTTCATTTCCGACGAATATATACGTCTTGTATTTTACTACGACACTGGTCTGGAGAACGGTACCGATTCTAACGATTTCCAGACTGTAACTGAAGTTTAGTATTCCTTAAAAGGCCTAACTTGAACCCCCTCGTCACTCCGCGGATCCCGTTAGCACCCATATCACCTCATGGAACCCTCTAAACGTCAATCTGATTAATGAAATGTAGAGGGTGTTAGCCATTCTATACCGGATACTTAATTCCCGAATTGGCCTCTGAGCCAAGAACAGTTAATCAAACAATTCTAGATTTTCCTATAAATAGAAGGGATCGATAATAATGACCGTGTAAAAAAACTATTTCCTCTTTTAGTAGTCTAGAAGTACTTAACTCTTTCTTTCTTGTGAATAGAAAAAAAACAGAGATTATACAAACTCCTTTTACATCCGGTCAAACGATATATTTCTGTCATAGTGAGTTATTTGATTATTTTTTTGTTTCCCAATAATGGGAAAATCGTTCAATATTTTAATACATTTTAACGTTATTTGCATATACCATATGTAAGACCTCCATCGGCCCTCATCTGTTCGGTTTTATTTACATAACTAGGAGAAGATTTCTTCGACAGATTTATAGACAAATCTTAAAGAGGGCCTTTCAGTTGATCGTCATAAATTAACTGAGTTTATATATTTTCAAGAAAACATTTAAACGATTATGGTTATGTACGATAACTGATTTATTTTTCCTTTTGACTTTCTTGGGTGGTAATAAAAAAATATACTATCGAGTTCTCAAGGGAAGAAATCTATCCAGAGAGTGATTATTTAATTACTCATTTTAGCAGAATATACTTCACGCTAAACAGTATAAAATAATTAATATTTGTTCCATTACATAAATATATTTATTTTTTGAAAATTAAATTTATGTGAGTGTGCCGATTCATGGTTGTTTAAGGCTGTTTTGTTTTTTTTTCTTGTCATATCGATGTCCATTTAGTCGGTTTTGTAAATATTGCGGAGATTGTCCCATGCAGCCTCCAGGGCATGGGTAGTGAACTGAAATTCTGTTTAATTTGATTATAGCCTTTGTGACACACAGACATATTTTTCTTTTGAAAGAGATTCTGTAGTTGATCCGACAAACCTTGTATGTATGACTATGGTAAGTATTTTTCATGTATTTTATTGGTTTCTATAGGTTCGGAATTATTATTTAACTTTTACCCACGTGACTTAAAGATTGAGTTAAAGAGTTTTATTGGGAAGCCGTTTTTAATTAAAATATTTTTGTCAGCTAGGCTAATGATAACCGATTTTTTTTAGGACATGATGGTTTTTGAATGGTAATTTAAGTATCTACCAGACTATGTTTTTTTGGTATACCATTCCGTTTTTATTGTATTTTGCAAATGATATAGTGCCACATCAAGAAAATTAAACTTATTGTTGTCCTCCATTTCAATAGTAAAATTATGTTTTGGATCATAAGCGTTAAAAGAGTTAAGAGTCTCGTTATATTTAGTTTTTAGGACAGCTGTTATACAGTTGTCTACATAATAAAATGGGAGTTGATACTCCAGTTTGGCTATGACATCATCTTCCAACTCTACCGACACCATTTGAACAGTTACACTGAATATAGAGAACCCCATGGCGCAACCCTCAATATTTTTCATTATATTACTTAAAATGTCTTTTAAATATTTAGACAAGTCAGTGAAAGGCGATTGTGCACATGATACAATTGGTCTTAAAGGTATCCGGTTTTTATGCAGTTTTGGAAGCCCGTAAATTCTTCGTGGTTGTGAGTTATTGATCTTCAAATTTTTAGCTGTGATAGTAGATTATAATTTTTTCTTTCCGTTTTTTACAATTTTGTTGTTTTTTTTTGATATATACTTGTGGGATCATCTTTATATGTATGTTTGTCATCTAATAAAACCTTCATTTTTTTATCGTATTCCTCTGCTGACATAATCACAATTTTGTTGTATTTATCTGGTCTCAGTACTTTAAGGTTAGGATGTTCCTTGAGGAATTTATAAACTTTTTTTATTTTTATAACATAACTATTTATCTAGTATTTTGGAATAACGTTTGTCAAAGTTCATAGATATATTACTTATATAGTTTGTTAGAATATTGCACATTTCTTCTCTTTTTTCCTAAGGCAATTCACTAACTGCAAGTTCAACACATGAAATTATTTCAGAAATCGGCTATTTTTTGAATGTTTCGATTGGTATTGCGAAATTCGAACTTTGCCTAAGGATTTCCACCGCGTAATTAGGGACCTCAATATCTGCTAAATTTGTTGGATACCCGTGGTAACATTAAGGTTTATATTATATTTATTTTTATATCTCGTTTATTTACCAAAATTAACTTAACGTTACTTAGAACCCTCTAATAGTTGTCAATCTTAAACTTTGTTTAGTCTGTTACAGCGTTTCCATCTTTCGATTCAAAACTTATATGTTGAAGTAAACATAATTAAACTAAGTACAATGGCCACCCTATTCCTAGTGGTGAGATAAATTCTTATTTCACACTTCTTAAGTTAAAAAACAAACGTACGCGAGTCGAAGGATATCTTTATAGCCGTACACTTAAGGAAGTCTTATTTTATATTTGATTACAAATACACTTGTGAAAGATGCTCGCTTAAAACACTCTATTCATTCTGAGTAGTTTAAATAGGTGACTCTTTCTTTTTGACAAGAACAGTTGCAATTTAGACCTAATTCACGTCAGTCGCAATATTAATTGAACTCTGTACTTTGTATTTTTTAAATCTTAAATAATAAAATAGTTAAACTTGCGGTGTTTAAATTAAATTCATAACGCTCTCCATCCATCCTGAGAACGTACTCGTGCAGGGAAGCACGTATAAAATACATCTCTGGTGTTCATCATCAAGAGCGACATAACAAATTTTCCAACCAGTCGTCCTCCACTTTAATAATTCTGAGGATATTTTGACCTTCCCTATGAATCAGATTTTCAATTCTTTTAAAATTTTTTTTTTTTGGCTTTTGGAAAATTTATTTCAAGTATGGTTTTCATCTGTAATGAAAGATTGGAAAACTTCCGGCGGGAAAATCTGGCTGTTTATTTTTTACGCTTGAAATGTTTTTTTTTCAATGTATGTTATATTAACGATAGTATCATTTATTAATAAATTTAGTGCATTTTGTATAAACGGATTCGATATATTTTTTTGGAATATATATGTGATAAACGTGTCGAAAAAAATTATACATGGCTAGTTTTTAAATTTAGAAATGCCAGTGTTATGTTCTCAAATTTACCTCTAAGTAAAAGATTTTTTCTGATTTTTTTTGATTTGTTAGTGTCATATTAAGTTCCGACATCTTTTTCATTTCAATAACCGTGGCTTAATTGTACATTCTTGCAGATTTTTACCCATTTCTGCGATATATTCTTGGTAAAATTTTCTTGAATCATTAACAATAATCGTAAAACTATTCTTGAGATTAAGGTTCATATAATGTTAAAACATCTTTATTATATCATTAAAACATATTTCCAAAATATTTCGACCATTTTATGATCTCATCAGTTATCTGCAACAATACAAACATCGGTTTTTTATCCGGCTTTTCGTTACATTCATTCATCCATTTATACAAAATACACTAAAATTATTATTAAGTGACACTATCGTTAATATAACATATATTGACAAAAAAAAATTTCAAACATCAAAAATAAACTTAATCAGATTTTCCCGCTGGAAGTTTTTCAATCATTCATTACAGATGAAAACCATAAATATGAAAAAAATTGTCTAAAAGTCAAACAAAAAAATAATAAAAAAATTGAAAATCTGATTCATAGGGAAGATCAAAATACCCTTAGAAGTATTAAAGTGGAGGACGACTGGTTCGAATTTATCCAATCCATCCAAAGAACTGCCGATTCCTGAAATAATTTCACCTGTTGAACTTGCAATTAGTAAATTGCCTGGGAAAAAAAAGACGAAATGAGAAGTAATTTGTGCAATATTGTAACAAACTATGAAAATAATTTATCTACGTTTTTTGACAAACGTTATTCCAAAATACTAGATAAACCATTATGTATTTAAAACAAAAAAAACTCATAAATCCCTTGAGGAGTACTGAGACCAGACAAATCCAACAAAACTATAATTATGTCAGCAGAGGAATACGATAAAAAATGAAGGTTTTATTAGATGACAGACATATAAAGAAATCAACAATGATCCCACAAGTATATATCAAAAACAAAACAAAGAAATTGTAAAAAGATGGGAAGAAAAAAATTATATATCCCCTAGCACAGCTAAAAATTTGAAGACCAATAACTCACAACCACCAAGGATTTACAGGCTTCCAAAACTGCATAAAAACGGTATACATTTAAGACCAATTGTTTCATGTGTACAATCGCTGTTCACTAACTTGTCTAAATATTTAAAAGATATTCTAAATAATATAATAAAACGCCCTGGATATAGTAAGAAAAAAAAAGGAATAATATCAAAAAACACACAGATATTCCGTTGGACATATTTTTCATATAATTAAAAATATTAAAATTAAATTGAAGGTTGCTCTATGGGGTCCCCTATATCCAGTGTAATTGCTCAGATGGTGTTCCAAAAGTTGAAAGATGATGTCATAGCCGAACTGGAGTATCAACTCCCATTTTATTTTCGTTATGTAGATTACTGTATAACAGATGTCCCAAAAACTAAATATAACGAGACTCTTAATTCTTTTAACGCTTATCATCCAAAACTTAATTTTACTATTGAAATGGAGGACAATAGTAAGTTAAATTTTCTTGATGTGACACTACATCATATTCAAAATACAATAAAAACTGTATGATATACCAAAAAAACATCGTCTGGTAGATACTTAAATTATCATTCAAAAAACCCAAGTCCCAAAAAAAATCGGTTATCATTAGCCTAGCTGACAGAGAGTCACGTGGAGAAAAGTTAAATAATAATTTTGGACCCATAGAAACCAATAAAATACATGAAAAATACTTATCATTGCAATACATACAAGGTTTGTCGGAACAACTACAGAACCTTTTCAAAAGCAAAAGGTGTCTCTTTGTTACAAAGGCTATAATCTCCTTAAACCGAATTTCAGTTCACTAAAGAACAAAATTCGCAAAAACAAAACAATACACAGTATATACGAAATCCCATGCAATAAATGCCCTGGAGTCTACAATCTTCGCAATATTTTCAAAATCGACTAAACAGACATAGATATGACAAAAAAAAAAACAGCCTTAAGAAACCATGAACGGGCATTTAAAAAAAAAGAACGCATACACTGAAAGTGAAATGCAAAAAACGATATAGAAGATAAAAACCTAGTCAAAATTTAACTACTGAGCATAGTGGTATTTTAAATGTTAATTTTTGTTCAGCTAAATTTTGAACTTATTTTTAATATTGTATTGTTTTTTTAAAAGAAAAAATTTTAAGGTGTAGATGTGTCTAAGTGTAGTTTTCAGAAAATTTCTGACGGAAAATGGTGAGTCGAAAAAAAATTTATCTCTGTTTTTTTATCATTAATGATGTAGTTCATTTTGCACACAATAATAAATAATCAATTTAACGAAAAGACGAAAAAAAAACGATGTTTGTATTGTTGCAGATAACTGATAAAGACCATAAAATGGTTTGGGAAATATATTTTAATGATATAATAAAGATGTTTTAACATAATATGTATCTTAATGTATATATATATATATATATATATATATATATATATATATATATATATATATATATATATATATATATATATATATATATATATATATATATATATATATATCCACATTATGCCAATGTAGTGCTGGAATCACATTGAGCAAACGTACAACTATATGCATCTCCGTATGTAATTGAAGTAAAATACGAACAGTCACTGCAAACTTCACTCCATCATATCTTTTCCGTGCCAGAGGTTGCACAGTTTGGATGAATTGCTACAAAACATAATTCATCCCATTCCACCATTATCGAGATGGTGGCCCACCTGTACCACCAAACCGAGAAGAAAGTAAAAAACTTACCCTCTCAGCTACAGTGATATGGCAGGAGTACATGTTTCGTCTCTTATTAGACTCATCAGGGTACCAACATGTAACTGTTTGTGCAAAAGACAGATCGGAAAGAAGCATGCAACACTGAACGCGGCTTCGCCGACCTCCCGCCGGATGGCGTATATACATTTATGCGGCTTTCACGGATTCCTCCATGTGAAATGCAATAGCAGTGGTTATATCCACATTATGCCGATGTGGTGGTACATGTGGGCCACAATCTCGATGGTGGTGGAATTATGTTTTGTAGCAATTCATCCAAACTGTACAACCTCTGGCACGGAAAGGATATGATGGAGCGAAGTTTGCAGTCACTGTTCGCATTTTACTTCAATTACATACGGAGATGCATATAGTTGTACGTTTGCTGAATGTGATTTCAGCACTACATCGGCATAATGTGGATATAACCACTGCTATTGCATCTCACACGGAGGAATCCGTGAAAGCCGCATAAATGTATATACGCCATCCGGCGGGAGGTCGGCGAAGCCGCGTTCAGTATTGCATGCTTCTTTCCGATCTGTCCTTTGCACAAACAGGTACATGTTGGTACCCTGATGAGTCTAATAAGAGACGAAACATGTACTCCTGCCATATCACTGTAGCTGAGAGGGTAAGTTTTTTACTTTCTTCTCGGTTTGGTGGTACAGGTGGGCCACCATCACGATGGTTGTGGCATGGGATAAATTATATTTTGTAGCAATTCATCCAAACTGTGCAACCTCTGGCACGGAAAGGATATGATGGAGCGAAGTTTGCAGTCACTGTTCGCATTTTACTCCATATATATATATATATATATATATATATATATATATATATATATATATATATATAAGTGTGAAAAATCCAAAACAGAACCTTTAAAAACAGGGAATGTAATAGAAAGCGACAGACAACCAATTTAGCCATGTTGAAGAAGTGAAATAAAGCATACTGTTGTATCGTAGCTTGCTTCCTAGTTTCCAGCAAAAATGGTGTCGGGCAAGGACTTTTCGCTGGTTTCGGATCGTCAAAATACAGTGGGTCGAAAGCACGGATTTGATATTAAAATCGGATCCAACATAGCAGACTGAAACTTTAAAATCATGAAATAAATTCGAAAAACGTCTAATGTGGTTCAACGCTTTAAAAATAAAATAAAAAGAATAATTGTATTTCCATGAATTGGGCTTGACTTCAAGGTACATTTTAAATATAATACTATAATAATAAATACATAGATATGGATAAAAGGCAAAAGTACTTTTTCCTCTATGCTTAAGACTTCTTAATAAATACCAATGCAATACTAATTTGTAAGTAATATAATATTTATTGATTCACATAAATTAATAAATAATACGACTGTAATAAAAATAATAAAAAGAACTTTTTAATCATTGCCTTCTTTGTTAACAGCTCTTTTCTCATTCTCCAATACGTATGAATTGTTATCCGAATACTTACTATGTCAAATACAGTGTAAGGATCCATCGACGCCAAAAGTTTTGGAACACATCTTCCATATTTTTTCTCGAGAAGATTTTCGGGCAAAGTCTAGGCGATAGTTTCTTATCAACTTGTCCGTTGATTTTTGTGCATCTTTCGATAGTTTACCTATCGGTAATATTGCAAATGCTATGATGTCTGGTCAATGGAGTGGATTCCTGTAGGAATGTTGTACCAAAAATATCCTTTGAAGAATAATCTTGCTGTTTGAAGTTTGTATTCCCAAATCTTCTCTATTGCAGTTAAATGTCCGCTTCCAATAGTTTGCAAAATGGAGGGAAACCGGAGGATCAGTTTTCGCTTTACTCTTGTTATAATGGCTGACTTATCACTGTTCTCGAAGAAACCCTTTCTTTGGCATGTCAACAAGAAGTCCTAATCTCTCTCCTTAAAGGCCTGTTGGATCGTAGCCTTAGTCTGTGCTTTCACCTCTTTGTCTTTCTGCTTACGGGCTTGCCAATGCTGTGTGTCACGTTGATACGATAAAAACAAGCAGCATTCGAAGAATCTAATACATGCGTGTAGAGCTAACAGTTGTAGCTTGAAATACTCTGTATTTATTGGGACGCAATATCAATGTTGTTGAACTGGGCTGTTGTTTGGCGGAGGTAATAACGTTGGACCGATTTCGCTCTAGCCAAAGCATTCACCTAGCCGTCGATCATCGTCATAGATAAATTGTACTGTACTGAAGCTCGGGTGGCAAAGAAAACTCTTTTATATGATGCAAGTTATCTGGTTCGAGTTCATAATTTTCTATTTTCGTTAAAGACTTTTGTTCGGTTTTCTAAATAAATTCAAATTTCAGAGGCCCGCAATTCATAGTAGAGGAGAGTTTAAAATTGTACAATACAATCTGTTCTAAGTAAAACACCGTGGTTCACAGAAGAAATAAAAGAACTAGCAAAGATAAAGAAAGACGCTTTCTTGAAGTACAAAAGTAATCCTTCGGCTGAAGAATATCAAAAATACAAGCAAACGAGAAACAACATAAACGAGAGGATTAGAATATGCAAGGAAGAATACTGGGAGCGATACACAAAGGATATGGAGCATGACTTATAGGGTGCGCAGAAGAGAATATGGAGAATGATTCAGAAACAGAAAAAAAATGTTAATGAATAAATCAGTACAGCTCACATCAAAAAGGAAGAATGGACATCATACTTTGAAAGACAATTTGGTAATACAAATAAGATTCACACTAGCATAACAGCAAAATCCATAAATCTGAGCACTACAAAAATGCAGGTAACATCGGAAGAAATAGAATATAAAATACGTAATTTAAAGAATAGAAAATCTCCTGGACCAGATCTAATTACCAAAGAATTATTGAAATACGGGAACCAAATACTTACCGAGGGGTTACAAAAGCTTTTTAATAAAATTATTAAAGAAGAGCAAGTACTGCAAAAATGGAAAACCAACTATACAATTCCCGTATACAAAAAAGGTGACCACAAAAACCCGAACAACTACAGAGGAATTACACTTCTTAACTCTGTCACCAAACTATTTACAGCAATTATTCGTGACAAATTTGAAGAGAAAATAGAGATCTCGGAGGAACAACAGGGTTTTCGAAAAAACAGGGGAACCATAGATGCCTTATTTATGGTGAAACAAATAATCGAAAAATCAATAGAATTTAACCACCCTGCATACTTATGCTTTGTTGACCTAACAAAAGCATTTGACCGCATCAAGAAGTAGCACATAACGGACAACCTAAAACAGAAAAATGTTCCAGCGGAGATCATAAACACAATTGATGACTTGTACACAAATTCCAGCACAAAAATAATGACATCCGAAGGTCTAACCGAAGACATCAAGATAAATGAAGGGATAAGGCAGGGAGACTCGCTAAGCCCCTTCTTATTCAATTTGATAATGGACCGCATAATAGAGGACATCAGACCGAAACACGGATACCAGATGGGCGGACACAATATCAATATAATATGCTATGCGGATGATGCGATCCTACTCGCAGATAACGAAGACGACCTCCAGAGATTGACACACCTATTTAACGTATCAACTAAGAAGTACAATATGCAGATATCAACGAATAAAACAAAGTGTATGGTAATTTCCAAGGAACCAAGAAGATGTAAGCTACAGATAGAAAATGCCATAATTGAACAAGTCATGAACTTTAAATACTTAGGCATTGACAAAACAAGCTGTCGTAACCTTACTGGAGAAGTACTGTCACAAAATACAAGAGCCCTACAAGTGGCAGGATGCTTAAGAGATGTTATATTTCGAAACAGATACATAAGAATAGAGGGAAAAACAAAAATATATAGACCATGATACGACCAATTCTAACTTATGCCACGGAAACAAGAGCAGACACTAAGAAGACAAAGCAGAAAATCAGACCCACCGAAATGAAAGTACTGAGATCAATGCTGACCGTGTCAATCAGAGATAGGCTGACAAATACCTTAATCAGAGAAAAATGTAATGTGCAGGACGTGGTCAAATGGACAAAAGAAAGAAAAAGAGGTTGGAAAGAACACGTTGAGAGAATGAGTGAAGAGAGACTAGCCAAAGTTTGTATGTATGGACGACCAAGAGGAAGAAGATTACCAGGACGACCACCAAAGAGATGGGCCCAGAGCTGGTTCTCTTCATCAGCAGAATAAGGCGGGTGTAGATGAAATGACAAACAGGGATATCCCTAGTCAACGTAGAAGAAGAAGAAGAAGAAGAATCTGTTCTTGTTGAGTTTGCGTGTTAATACCTGCTAATTGAAGTGGAATAAGAGAGGTTAGGAAGAAGTTTGTATCAGAAATATTCGGATCAGTGAATTTTATTTTGTACTGGCTCTGACCTGACGTTCCATCGAAGCCCCATTTGCAAATGAAACTCATATCTACAAATCTAATTTATCGATTTGTTCAAGAGCGTCTAATTGAAGCAATATAATTCTATCCACTGTATGATTCAGTAAGCCTTAGAATTTAACCTCGGCTATTGATTTAGTAAAAGTTAGATATTCGTCATGTGGATAACATGCTTTTTTGTATTTTACACACCAAAGTACGGCGAAAATATATTACTGCCTTTCTGTTTAGCCCAATTTTGTAATCGTTGATATTTGTTTCTCGAGAATCCAATGTCAAATAGAAGAGCGGCGCACAAATGTAACTGGGTGCAACGCAACCACAACACTGTTGCCTCTGACCTGAGACGGCACTTTAGAAAGAAAAGACAGAAACGTTACTTTAGCCAACTTTCTATTTTAAATTTCTAAACTAGAAATGATTTTGGCCGTTTTCTCAAATTCCGACAGTGGTGAACATAACCCGATCCTCTTCATCCCCCTACTCCTCGACCTTGACCTTGACCCACCCTTCTTTTGCCCCGCCCACATGTCCTTGTCATTGACCTTGAAAGTGCACGTGTGCTTTGTCCTTGGCCTTGACCTTGTGCTCAAGGTTGTGTGTGTGACATTGACCTTGACCTAGGTCGAGACGACCTTGA
Source organism: Diaprepes abbreviatus (assembly GCA_034092305.1). Classification (NCBI taxonomy): domain Eukaryota; kingdom Metazoa; phylum Arthropoda; class Insecta; order Coleoptera; family Curculionidae; genus Diaprepes; species Diaprepes abbreviatus. The sequence continues at coordinate 5,287,761 of JASJET010000022.1, forward strand.
CTTGGTTGGAGGCCATCTTGGGTGTGTGACCTTGAAGTAGTTATTTGTGCATTGTAATAGTGTGAGATGATCTTGAAATGATTTTGACCTTGCAAATTGTTCTATAAAATTGTGTGAGTCTATTTACATTCATTCAGTGTGAAATGTCAGATACGGAACTATCTAAAGAAAAAATTATAGAGCAAGTCGGCAGAGTAATTTGTTTATATCAGAGTAATTTAAAAAGTTTGTGTGATTTTGAAGAAAAGGATCTAGCATTTTTTCCTCTCGAATATTTAAAAACTTGCGTTGATACGCTGAGTTTACGGCAAATTTGGGATAAGCTGCCAGCGCCATATCGGTGTGACAAGGAACTACAGTTAAGCTTACCCTGTTACATTCACTATGAACAAAAATATCGTCATTATATAGATGGGCCACCACCAGCAATAAAAATGTGTCGTGAATGTAAAAAATGAGTGAATAATATGAATAGTGCTTTGCAAGAGACAGTAAAAATTTGGGCGATGAGTTCACTGAAACGGCTAGTAATTATTTCAATGATGCAATGAAAAGTCGAGCAGAATGGGCGACGCGCTAATGTGATTTGGCTTATGAATATGAAAAGGCTGCGAATGCATGTCGTAAATATTACAGCAAAACAATAAATTTACAAGACTTTGTTCTTGAAATAAAAAAGTTGGGGTTTAGTGGCTGTTTGGAAAAACTGATTAGTTTCATTGCAGATCCGGTTGTGTTAGATGAAATTAGAGTATAGGACTTAAGTTTAACGTAGTAGTAGTTAATATGGAAAGTTTAGTGCGAGAAATGTACGAAGAATTTCTAATTTCTGCAGCCTGTTCAGAATTTTACGCATTTGAAATGCAAGATTCGGAGGCTCAGGATTTTAGTGTATTTTTTAAGTATATGGACCATGCCGAAGTGTGTATTTTAGCAAGTATAGTTTGTAAGAATTTTCTAAGAAATAAAAACGAACAATTATTATTGAACAAATTAAGAAAATTAGGTTTAGGTGATAATGTTACACGTATAGAAGAATGGCAGAAAAAATCAATCAATAAAGTACATAAAATGTAGTTATTTGTTTCATTATATTTTGTCCTTGAAGTTATCCTTATACCAATTTAAATGTATGACGTCATTTGACCTTGAATACTCCTCCCACTATCTCTACCGTTAAGCTACCCCCACCATTGTTACAATTCGACCTTGAAAATTTGCTATAAAGGTTAGTGGAAAAAGAAGTGACTTCAAACAGTCGCAGATATCTGTGGCATAAAAATCAAATATTGTGTTCGTGTAGTGTTCTGAAAGTGCTTTTATATTCACGGTAATTTTTGGATTTATATACCATTTTTTCAATAATGAATATTGCAAAAGAAACTCTAGATGAAATTAATGAAATGTTCAGCAAAGATTTCGAGGTTTTAGAGAGAAAAAAGGTTACCGAAATGATTGTAGGCAAAGTGTATAAAATTGTAAAGATGGTTTCAATGACTACACGATTTGGTAAAACTCTTTTAGTGGCTTTACACGATGACGGTGATAATAGCACATTTGAGACTTTTTTGCCAAAACGTGTGGCCGAAACACTATCTGACGATATTGCAGATATTATGAGTAAAACTAAAGGTAATTACACTCTAACTTATTTGGGGCAGGGCACTAGAGTTTTTGGAAACAATACTCGAACATTATTACGTTTTGGCTCATTGGAGTAAATTGTATGTAAATTGTTTGAAAAAAAGAATGTAATTAAATTTAAAATATAGTTGCACATATCAGAATACTTACGCGTGTTCATTATTTCTGTTAAAGATGTCTGCTGATGCGACGACGACGACCGCCAACGAATGTGTAGATAGATACATATTTTGGTTGGGGAGAGAGTTAAGAAATATGGCTCACGATATGTTAGATAGCGTAAATGATTGGCCTCATATTGATGCAACCAAAGATCAATATAAGAACGAGATCAGGGATGCAATCAATTTTATGGCTGGGGCACACTTGTGCGACAAATTTTTATATGGTTCCATAGACATGGATACATTTTGTGCTGAAATGGTTGAAGAAGAATTAAAAGAATACCTCGTCAATATTCCACATTTACCAGGTGACATTGCTGCAAAATATGAATTGGTTTCTGCAACAGCAACAGCCCAAGACGTTGACGATCGAAATAGTGTCGGATGGGATAGAATTTTGAACAACGAAAATGAAGACATGGAAAATTAATTTTTTATAATTTTTGTATTTGTGCAATTAAATAACTGTAAATAAATATCTGTTACAATCACAGTTTTGTTTTATTTCTTTTATAAACATACCAACCCAGTAGATCATAGTCAGTGTTTTTTATTCTCAGCTGAAATATTTAATATAAGTAGGACAAATAAAAATAAAATAGTTTAGTAAAGATTGAAAATGAGTCGAGGAAACAACACAATTGATAAATTTGGTCGTCAGAAATGTAATGAAAAATATCACATATTATCTGGGCCACAAGGGATTGGTTTTAAACTTACAGCAGATGGGCAGTATGATATGGGTGGAAAAATCATAACCAACTTAGGCGAACCTAAAGATGATGACGATGCTGTGACAAAACACTTTGTTAATAGAAAGTTTTACAATTTTGCAGTTGTAATATGTGACATATTTAACAAGGATGTCCTCCCCATGATATACCAAAATAATAGTGAGCTTAAAACAAAAATTGAAGTTATTCAGAAAATACTCTATCATCAGCCTTTAAATGACTCATTAAGCGCACTGTCGTACGGCTTGACTTCAAAAAAATTCTAAAAAAGAGAAAGCAGGTTAAAGAATAGGAGAACGCACTCCGAGTGGCATAGCCTTGAAGATAACGTCGTAGTCGTCGGTGAATTGGACCTTCCCTCCAAGAATATAGAAATGTTATTTATGTGTATGATGTTTTATTGTCATTGTTTTTAATGATGAAGATTGAAATAAAAAAACTTTATTTTACAATATACTGTTATCAATATTGCGGACCCGGAACAAAAGTAATAAAACGTGTAACAAGAGGTGATCCAGGCATTAATCCTTTGGACACCGCATGCAAAAAACACGATTTAGCCTATTTACATAATAAAGACAACATAAGTGCGAGACATCGAGTGGATTACGAGCTCGAACAAAGTGCTTGGAATAGAGTAAAATCGAAAGATTCCAGTTTAGGTGAAAAAACAGCAGCTTGGTTAGTTACAAATATTATGAAAGAAAAACAACGTTTTGGTATGGGTGTACCATCATCATTATCAACAAAAAAAACATCTAGTAAAGGCACACGTCATACAAAAAGGAAAGGTGTTAATAAAAATCGACATGTTCGGAAAGTCAGTTTCGGAACAGCTATTCGACAAGCAGTTTGAAAGGAATTATTAAAAGCCGGAAGTAAAAATGTGTTGGAACAAAATGTCATGAATGCATCTAAAATAGCTCTGTCGGCAGCACGTAGATCGGTAAAAGCGGCAGGTGGCAAAAGGAAGGTTCGTACACCGAGAATAATACCGATTCCTAAAACTGGTGGAATATTACCATTAATACCAATTTTTGCCGGGTTATCAGCTTTGGGTTCATTAGTCGGTGGGGCAGCGGGAATTGTGCATGCCGTAAAAGCTGCAAAAAAAACAGTGAAGATAAAATCGGTGCCGGCCTGTATTTAACATCGAAAGGAAATGGTTTGTTTCTAAAGCCATATCGTAAAGGTATGGGATTATTTTTAAATCGTAGATCAAAAAACTAACTGAATCTCTACCTCGAAGACCACTATCTAACATCGATATAGAAAAATATGCCAAAAAGAAAAGAATAGGACACTTTCGAGGCGTTTATATGAGGGATTCATTACCTAGACAAGGTCCTCGACGTTACGAAGCAGCAATAGCGAATTTGGATAGGACGCGTGGTGCAGGGACTCATTGGGTAGCTTAAAGAAAAAATAATTCTAAAGTAACATATTATGACAGCTTCGGCGATTTATCCCCACCGATCGAATTGGTACGATATCTACAAACGGGATCGGAACCATCAAAAATTATTTACTATACATACGATCGTCAACAGGAGTTTGGAACAGTCTGGTGTGGACATTTGTGCTTAAAGTTTCTTGTCGAATCATCAGCGTAAAAGATGTCATCATCATCGTCACCATTAACACCGCAAATGGATCGCAATAACTATACTAAAATGTTGCAATCACTGAAAGCATTTCATCTAGCCGGTGGATTAAGGAAAATGACCGTGAAACAGTTAGAAAACAAGCCCAAGGAAGTAATGATTGCATTAGCCCCAAATGAAATTCCATTCGTTTGGGATAAGTTGCCCGAGCACCTCAAAAGCGATATCGATATATTAAAATATCAGTGCGGTTGCAAACATTATTTCAGCAGCAGCAATTTAAACGAGGTTACGGCTGATGAGGATCTTACGGCTAGAAAAATATTTTGTTGTTATTGCAAAATCAGCGATGTGCGCATAAAAGCAGAAAATAGCATAAAAACATCACTATCTAATGCAGTGAGAAAAGGTGTGAAGATGAATCTTTTTAAATGTTGCCGCTAAGAATAAAACCGAGATGTGTGATGTTTTAATGATTAGTCATGTCTTATACGTTCACACTAACAGGACACTCGAGCGTCTTATGCGCCGATTTTTATCCACCCGTCGAATTAAATAGAGAAAACAAATATGGTCTGGCATTGCTGGGATTTTACACATACAATTCAATTTTTAATGTGGACGAAAGCAACAATAAGTTTACCTAGATGAAGGAGGGTTACACCACCGAGCCGATACAATTACAGATTCCGCCTGGAGCCTATGAAATAGATGAGGTAGTTAAAGCTATGTCGGAGGCTTTGAGGATTTTAACTGAAGAAAAGAACGATGGAATCTTTTACTTGGTCGCTAATAATAATACGCTGAAATGTGAACTGAAATCCCAATATTATATAGATTTCCGGGGAGAGGCGAGTATCGGTAAAATGTTAGGATTTAATCCTACAGTGTTAAAAAGGGACAAAAAGCACGAATCAACCGAGATGGTGGAAATAATGAAAATACACATCATACGCGTAGGTTGTAATATAATTTCCGGAGCATATATGAATTCTGTGGAAGGTCATACCTTGTTCGAATTCGATATCGACGTGGAGCCCGGTTACAAAATTAGTAAAGAACAACAAAATAATATTTATATGCCGTTAATGCCGGCAGGACGTCAGTTTATCGACAACATTTCTCTTCGCATCTTGGACGATAGCGGTAATCTAATCAATTTTCAAGGCGAGAAAATAATCGTGAAATTGGAACTGAAGAAACTTTCATAGAAATGGGTTTTTGCTTCAATCGTCAATTGTGTGTGCTGTCGACTAAGATGGGGGAACCGCCGAAACATAATAAAAGTAAAAGAAGAGTTAACGTCAAGGTTAGTGGTCGTCCAGACTTTAGATCACAAACATCTCAACAGTTATCAGCCGAAGACTATAAATTTTTAAAATCAATCGGTCTTAAAGTGCGAAAATGATTTCCACCACCAGCGATAAAATAGAGGTTTTCTCCGAACCCATCTTGGACAATTCCATTATTAGTCTAGAAAAGCATACGTATAAACCATACGGATCTCCATCATTCAACAATTCGGATGAAGTCTGTATCCCCATTAATTTTCAAGATATTATACTGGATATCGCCGAAAGTTACATATATATCGAAGGAAAATGTAAACCCATAGACGCAACGAAAAGATGTTTTTTATTAAATAATGCCCTCGCATTTTTGTTCGATGAAATTCGCTACGAGATGGGAGGTGAGCAGGTCCCCCTAGTTCGTAAACCCGGAGTTACGACGACATTAAAAACCATGGTTTCATTCGGAAGTTTGCAACAAAGATCTCTCATGACGTGCGGATGGGGTCTCGACGAAGCAAACCAAGATATCGTAGACACGGCAAGTAACGTTTTCTCCGGGAAATTACCCTTAAAATATCTTATGGGATTCGCCGAAGATTACGCAAAAGGTGTTTTCAACGTAAAACAAGAGCTTATTATGATTATAGCTCGAACTTTCACCAATTGCTACGTCGGCGAAGTAGAGGCAGAAATTAGTATCGACAAAATCGAATGGAATATTCGTCACATCATTCCAGACGACAAGCAAAAATTGAAAATACTGTCTCGCATTAATAAAGGTGGAAACAATGCCAGTATTCAAATGGCATATCGTAAATGGGATCTGTACGAATTACCAGCTTTAAGACAAACATCTTCCGACGTATGGGCCTTGAGAACGAGTACAAGTCTGGAAAGACTGCGCTATATAATCGTCGGGTTTCAAGACAGCAATAATTGCGACAAGAAAGAAAAAAACGCAACCCAGTTTACCCACGCCGACGTATGCGACATTAGACTGTATCTGAATTTAACCGTTTATCCATACGAAAGATGGAATTCAGATTTCGCCAAGAAACTGTACGCAGCAGCCTATTAAAATTACGAAAACTTCCAAAGCAGCTACTACGGGCGCGAAATAAACTATCCAATGATAACGTTCGCGGAATATATGAAAAACCCCGTTTTAATTATCAATTGCAGTCATCAACCAAAGGCGATTAACTCATCGACAGTGGATGTGAAATTGGAGTTCCAAACGAGAAAGAATAAATTCCCCAGACACTAAAGTGTACGCATTAGTTATTCCCGACTCATTTTTTAGTTATAATGTATTAAACGTTTCGGTGACCAATAAATCTATATTTTAATGTATCTATTATATGTAACACAAAATAATGTTAAAATAAGGTACTTGAATCAACAAATTTGTAATGAGTGAAGTAGTAGTTTTATATTTATTTGAAACCCGACAAAAAAAAGCGGACGGAAAAGCCCGCTCTTTAAGAAAGGAGTACGGGAGTTTAGATAATGGTGGTTTATTAAGTGGAAAAAAGAGCTTAGATAACACAAGAAAAAATTTTTAAGGCAAAATATGAAAACAACGATTTAGAAAATTTGTAGGAAAGTAGTGGTTAGGAATAGGGAAAAAAGTTATAGGAAGAAATTATAGAGGAAATCGAGTACTATAAGCAAGCATTTTTCTCGATAGTAAAAACGTAAAAAAAAATTTTTTCAAAAAAAAATTGAAAAATGGTGAATGCGCGCCAAAGTTGAAGTTTTGGAGCAAAATGATATTAGGAAATTAGAAAGAGAATTTTTTTCTACATATGGTAGTACCTTTCAAAATTCGGAAAGATGAAATTTTAAGAAAAGGGTTATAGTAAGTTAGTAGTTTGGATTTTTTAAAGCGCTGTAGCTCGGGAACCGTTCAAGATAGAAAAAAAATAAAAGCACTTCGATAGCCCAAAATTTTGAGGAGAATGCGATGGTGTAAAAAAAATTATAATTTTTTTTTTTTTTGAAAATGCTGAATACGCGCTAAAGTTGGAGATTTAGAGAAAAACGGTATTGAGAAATTAAAGAGAGAATTTTTTTCTACATATTGTAGTATTTTTGAAAATTCGAAAAAATGAAATTTGAAAAAAAGGGTTACAGAAAGTTAGTAATTTGAATTCGTTAAAGCGCTGTAGCTCGGGAATCGTTCAAGATAGAGAAAAAATAAAAGCACTTTAATTACCTAGAATTTTGAGGAGAATATAACGGCGAAAAAAAATTTTTGAAAAATTTGAAAATAAAGAAAATATGAACCAAAAAATTCCAAAAATCAATAGAAAGGAAGTTTGACCGCCGGACGGGGTTAACGGGAAGTTGTAGGGGGCGTTTTTTTTTTCTAAGTGCCCCCACCTCCCCCACCCACTTGCCGAGGAGGGCGGAAAAATCGATTTTTAATGGTTTCAGAGCGATTGCGCGGCTCTTTCACCATTTTTCGCAATTTTTAAAATATCGATTTTTTAATTTGCGGTGACAGAAGTTTGGAAAATTTTTTTTTGGAGTCTAGAGAAAATTCCCCACAATATATGTATTTTTCCAATTTTTTATCATTAACGGTTACGACGCCAGAGCCCACCCAAGATGAGACAAAAAATTTTTTTTTATATTAGCGAATCGGGAAAAATAGTGTGATATACTTCAACTCTTCCTTATTACGATTCCGTCAAAACATTTTCAAAATTTTCCTTACCTTGCCTGAAAATAATTAAAATATATGCATAATTTGCATTTTTTGTAAATATGTAGCAGAATAATGGTTAGAAATATCAAAAAAATTTATTTGAAAAAAATGTAGAGGAAGTTTAGTACTATATACTAGAAAAGTGGAGGGGGGTCGTTTGTGTCCATAACAGAGATACGGTGAGTTATAAAATCATATTATTCTCAAACTTATATATAATGCATATGTGCACTCCACCTTACCCCCTCCAACTTTTCGAATGTATATAGAAGCCGGTATTAGAATTATTTCATCATTACACATTCGACCGTCAAGATGGAAGATACACCGAAGAAGATTATTGGCATTGTCAGGCCATTCGTGCCCGGCAAACTATGTAAGTGTGAGGAGTGCGGGGGTACCGCACCAGGAGCAGCACCTTCGGCACCACCCGCAACACCGACACCACCAGCGCCAATGAGAAGACCTGCACCTAGGTCGGTGATAATATCGGTATTACTCCACGGTAGGCACCCGACCCTCCCCCCAGGCCCTTTTAGGGCCACAAAAACGGTACTTTTTAGGACCACATTATATTTTGATCGTAGTTTAGTAATCGTCACTTATGGGGCGAGATATTCGTTTAACGACGATTTGTCTCGTAGCTTAAGTGCCAAGTTATATGCTTGAGAACCTATGAAAATGTTAACAGTCCAAACTAGGTTTCTATTAATTTTTTTTTTGTAATGTATTCTTCACAAAATGTTAAGAATAAATCTTATTGTCTAAACAAAAAAAAACAAATCTAATTCCTTATTTAAAGTTTTTGAAAAAATCAATAATTCTATAAGCTCTCACCAATACACAACATTTAGAATCCGTTGGTGGGGTGGGGGTAGTTCTATATATATATGAGACTGGGCCAGTTACACAGTCATATATTCATCAACTCTCATACGATGAACATGGAGGAAGAAAGACCCGCCAGCAGAGGCTCATCCATCTTTAGCGATGACACCGTCGCCGGCAATGTTGGAGACCTGCAAGACTTCGACGAAAAAGAGGTGGATTTTGAAATTGACGTCCTACGTTGGGACGACTTGGATGAGCCGATTCCGCTGCTGTATGACCACGATCCGGGTCTCGTGGAATTAAACGATGCGGGCGATTGGGTCTTACAAAGACTCGAAACTCCGTCGCTGCAGCCAGAACCGGACTCGACGGAAGATGCGGTACTGGAAATTCCAGCATCACCGACACTCGACGATCCACAGGGCCCCTGCGATTCGTCAAGTTGGTGGTCGACCAGCGAGGATGGGGCACCATAAGCCCCACACTCTCCCTGGCCCTTTTTAAGGGTACACAACAACGGTCCTTTTCAGGACCACAAAATACTTTGATCGTAGTTTTAGCACATATTAGTACTTTGTTACTAATATTGTATGTATAGAATATACAATATTAGATACAAAGTATTAAAAGTTTAGGTGCTGGTGGAACCCAGCAAAATCGTTCTTTCGTATTTGAGACCACAAACAACTTTTGGTCTCAATACGTAATTCGACATTTGTTTTCACCCCCCACCACTAATTTGTCTCTATATATACGACCACCAATACTTATTACAATCATTTCAGTTCAACATGTCTGCGAGTGAACAGCAACCTATCCAATGCCCTGTGGTAGATTCTACCACAGACGATTGTCTTTAGTATGAGTTGGACGATCCCAGATGGGAAGAACTTTGGCGGTTCATCATCGAATATGCTGAGGACAGCACCGCCACCACCGCCGTTGATGATGACCGGCCGTGCGACTCCACAACACAATAAAGAGTCGCATGTTTTTACAACCAAACGGTCCTTTTCAGGGCCACAAAATACTTTGATCGTAGTTTTAGTTGGTTATAATACTTTGTAACCAATATTTTATGTTTTTTTTTAATAAAAACATACAATATTGAGATGCAAAGTATTAGAAGTTCTGGCGACAGAACCTTAACTTCTTAAACCGAACCATGTTTTAGCATACTTGTAAATATTATCAAAAAATATTTACAACTATTGCTATTGCGTAGTTTTAGTGGATTATTCACTCTTTTTTATTACCTAATATTATGTGGAAAAGGGCCTATATGAAATAACACATAAAAATAAATTTTCAAGTCATTTTTATTCTCTTTATAAAATATAAAAATCTGATCAAAGACTTTTTTTTATTAACTACAATATATATATATATATATATATATATATATATATATATATATATATATTGTGGTGTACACTACATCTCACCGTCAATTCCCCTCACACTTTAAGTTCAAATATAACATCCAAAAATTATATAGTACGACAACGGGTGTCTGGGAAGGTGTCAGCCGAAACCCACTGATGAGTCCTATGGCTGGCACCGGGACGAAACACCTAATATTTTTCAGATTGTATATGTGAAGCTGTTTCTCAGGCTAGGGAGCCAAATGGGAACCGGAAGGCAGGGACCATTATTTAAAACCGGTACACGCAGCCTCTCGCATATTACAACATGGCATCCCTGGTGTAGGGACCGTTGCAGACAGGGGTCTGCAATAGAGCGTCGTACTGATGCTGGATCCCGACGGGGTGTTAGTCCCCGGAGTTCTCAGGCCCCAATTAATTAATTAGCAATCACACCTTCCTTATAATCGGAATCTGGTATACAAATTTCCAATTCCCAGGAAGGTTGATTGTCTAGAGAGGGGGGTGTGGTGTACACTACATCTCACCGTCAATTCCCCTCACACTTTAAGTTCAAATATAACATCCAAAAATTATATAGTACGACAACGGGTGTCTGGGAAGGTGTCAGCCGAAACCCACTGATGAGTCCTATGGCTGGCACCGGGACGAAACACCTAATATTTTTCAGATTGTATATGTGAAGCTGTTTCTCAGGCTAGGGAGCCACATGGGAACCGGAAGGCAGGGACCATTATTTAAAACCGGTACACGCAGCCTCTCGCATATTACAACAATATATATATATATATATATATATATATATATATATATATACATATATATATATATATATATATATATATATATATATATATATATACATATATATATATATATATATATATATATATATATATATATATATATATATATATATACATATATATTTACAAACTTAATACTATAAATTACAAGCTAATACCTACAACTACCTAACACCTACTACATAATTTATTAAAGTCCTCTAATTGTCTTTTATACCGCACACATTCCATCTTTTTTAACTCTAATTGTCTTTCCAGTTCTAAAATGTCACTCTCACACGCACTCACTTTTTTCATTCGATAAATGTCTGATAGTTTGCTCTTCTGCGAGTTGGTGAAGTCTTCAACCCACTCCGGTTGCGATGTCTCGGAACATATTAAAGAAGAAGAAGCGGTTTCGTTTGGTGAAGACGACGATGACGACGACGACGACGACGACGAAGCAGCGGAAACTTCATCGCCTTCAAAACACCGCTTAAACCGCTTCTTCATAGGTTTCCGGCACCCCAATATCGGCGACAGTGGCGCTGGGGAAGACTTTACCTCCGACACTACTTCCTGCTCTACGCTGGCCGGTGTTGGTGGCGTTGGTGGTGTTGGTCCATCGGAGCCTTCGATCATTTTCACTTCTACGGACAACGGCTCTTGTGGTGCTGTTTTCAGGAGGTCGGGTAATGGAACAGGGGTGGAGGGATGCTTAAAGTTAAACTTCTTCTTTCCTTCTCCCACACCTTTAATCGCCGAATAAAAGGTTTTTTTATAGGCGATTTCCGACTTCCGCAAAGTCAAAATCTTCTTTAATTTGGAAGCTTTCGGAGAATATTCCCTGTTAGGCCGCGATGCTTTTCGCACAACCACATCACTTATTATGTTGATTTTCGGCTCCTTCTCCTCCGTCCAACATTCGAGGAATTGCGCAGCCGACTGCACCAACTCTTCGTCGCGACCATCATTCAGGGCTCTGTCTTCGGCATCTTCTTGCTCCCTGCCATTCCAATTTTCGAATACCCCCGGACTTAACACTTCCAAGCCACTAATGTTATCCAACATGCCTTGTTGCGAACCGCAGCTCACGTCAAGAGCATCCAAAAGAGACCTTACACTCGATGACATCTTCGATACTACAACTCACACTATAACTTTATCTTACTACTGCACTGTTTGGTGTTCTGACGAACTGTGAAGTTAAGTATAATATTTAAACTTGTCAGATCCAAGGCCAAGACCAAGGCCGACGTAACCGGCAATACCAGGGTCGTTTTCAAGTTTGAAATTTTCATGGATTTTTTTTGTCCCTGTCAAGGTTATTTTAAAGAAACATATAAATATAGTACTAAACTTGTCAGATGTAAGGCCAAGGCCAAGTTCAAAGTACCCGTCAATGTCAGGGTCGTTTTCGAGGTTGTAATTTTCAAGGATTTTTTTTTGGTCCTGTCAAGGTTATTTTAAAAAGTAATACATAAATAGAGTACAGCGATTGAAAAGTACAACATATTCAAACATCATGTTGCCAACTGATGAACAACCTAGTGAAGCAGCCAAAACACACAGTCATATACCAAAAGCTTTTTATTTAACTTGTCATCATTGTAAAAGACTAGGTATCTGCTGGCGAATTGATCTTACGTACGACTTCAACTACATTGACCTTTTCAGGGTTAAATTTGTACAATGCGGCTTTTGTGGACTAGTTTACTACCAGTTCAAGGACATTAATGAACGTGCGATCCAGAGAAGAAATTGGGTCATAGAAGAAGCTTACCTATACAGAAGAAATTAACATGTATTTTATTTCTTAATTTTTTAATTTTTTTGTTTGTTATATTTTTTTATTTTTTAATAATAAAAAGTAAACTCAATCTTTTGTTATATTTTAATTTTTTTTTCCAATAAAACAATAGTAAAATGAATCTGTATGTGTATTTATTAAACATCACCTAAAATACGTTTTGCAATCCATATTTTTCTGCAGAGTCCTTTTATTAATGAAATAGAACCATATATTAGGGTGAAATCTAATGGTTTCAAATCAGTCTCACATAACAATGTCAGAAGTAAACACTATTGATAAGTTCGGTTGCAAAAGAAAATTTAAGGATTTTAACTTTATGCGAGGTCCTTCAGGAATAGGTTTTAAACTTACACCTAATGGAGATTACGACATGGTAAGAAAAAGATTGTGCTATTTAGCAGAACCTCTTGAAGGAGACGATGCGACCACACGAAATTATGTTGATAATAGCCTTGCTCAGTGTTTGCAAGATACGCAGAAAGCTTTACATGGCTCAACAATTGTTATTAAAGATATATTCAGAAACCAACTTGAAGGTTACGTACGCAAGAAATTAATTGAAACCGGTCAAGAACTTAGAGGATACATTGATGATACTGTTATTGCAATATATGAACTTAGGCAAGAAGAACTGCGTGATGAACTTAACTCTAGAATGTTGAAAATTGAAAAGATTATGGAGGATCTTGTCAGCAAACCTGTTTCACATTAAACATTTACTCGTACACCTGTGCGTTTACTTACTGTTAGACAAATTTTTCAACAATAACTTTTACAGTTTGTTATTTGTCGACACTTCATTATATTTATAATTTTAAAATAAAGGTTCAATAAAAAGCAATCAAGTAATGAATACATGTTTTTTATTTAAAAAAAATACAATACTATCGTTTCATATTAATGTTGTATGTTCAATAGAAATAATAAAAACAATACAAATAATGAAATATGGATTTTCCAGAATACGTGCTGTCCTGACTTAGAAATGATTCCAACATGGTGACTAAATTTGCTAAGTTTTTTTCCGGGTCTGTTTTGTAAAAATCTGTGTCTACATGCCCCCAAGGTAGAGTTTTGGTTGAATTGGGAATTACATAACGTTTATCATCGCTATGTGACAATGCTACTTTATTTATTATGTTGGTATAAATGTTATGTAATTCACTTCTAAATGTCTTCATCTTTCTTAATATCAAACCACCCCGTTCAACAATTCTTTGGTAGTCTTCCTGATGAAGGTCTTTCTCGATAACACATTTTTTGATACCTTTGGCTTTTTTAAATTCATTATTAATGGACTTTACATAATAAGCCTTCGCGCCGGTACCATAAAAACTTATTATCGGATCACCAGGAAACTCATCTTTCATTCTTCCAACTACAGAATTACTTTTAATTATGTTGAAATTATTAATTTCGGGGTAATTTGATGTATCAAATTTTTCGGGGTTTTCTGATATAGTTTGATAAAAGTTTTCCGTATACACTTTTAATATAAGCGAGTCAGTATCGGTGTAAAGTAACGAAGCATCATCACCAAACTTGGATTTAATAAAATTATAATAAAAATCGTATATTACAGTCTTTGATATATCTAATATGGAAAAACCGATATAAATTGGTTTATTGTACAATATTTTAACTTTATTCATATGTATAGCAACAAAGTTCTCGGTAAATATCGAGCTACTATTGAAATTGGGGCGGGATATTAGTGCTCTAGCTCCATTTCTGCCTACACTGTTCTCCCAATGTGTTACTAATTTTATATCCTTTCGATTTTCCACATTTTCCATAGTTTTACCAAATATCGCGTTATTTTTTAATTTAAAAGTGTCCTTCGCAAATTTTGTGGTGGCCTTGTTACGTAAATTGGTATTAAAATCAATATACGATTTTAGCCATTTTGATTGCTTAAACTGTAATACTCGATGGGTTTGCATTACCACTAAGCCGTTGGCGATGGCTTGTTTTAAAGTTCGATAGTGTACAATGTATTTTTTTTTATCTTGTAAATTAGGAATTAATTTCGGTAATTTAGCGTTTTCTGTTGGCGGTATGATATTTTCTACTAGAAATGGAAGATCAGAATGTGCATCATGCAACTCAGTCGGATAATGCACATCCACTTCCAAAACGTAGCCATGTAAACTATCATCACCAACAGTCATAATATTTAAATCCAGAATTTCGCGCTCGCTTAACCATCGAAAACCACCATATGGTAATGCTTGTGACATACTATGACCATATAGATTTGTAGCATCAAGGTATGTTATAAATGAAGAAGGTTTTGCTGGGTCATAGTTTGGTAAAAAAATATTATTAGCGATGTGCTTCCTTTCTGTACACTGGCTTATGCCGCCGCGTATACCTTTCTTAAAAAAATGTATCATGTCTATATCAGTTAAGAGCTCTAACTCTACCTTAGTCATACGTAGCATACAATCAAATGATAAACTTGGAAGGGTATAGTAATGTGCTGGATCCAGTTTATCGAATTTTAAACAATTATTCCGAAATTGCTCAAAAAATCACACAATAGCAACCCATCTGATTTTAAATACACGTCCGAATAGTCCCCCAAAGTTTTACACCCAAACAAGCGCCATACTCCTTTTGCTCTTCTATAGCTTTCATCGCTAATATGTTCTTCCCGTAAATTATCATAAAATTGATGTTTACTTGGGAGACATGTATTTTTCATTTTTTCTATAGAGTCAATAAAGCTATAGGGAAAAACACCCTTTTGACGCATCAAATTAAATTGGTTGATATTTGAAAAATGTTTCCGCGTTTCAATAAAATCGTCGTCGTTTAAACCGCTGCCAAAATTTTCAAAAGACGTTGACAGAAATTTAAAACTGTCAATAAATCGCAACTTTAAATATTTCCTCTTGACTTTTCCACATTTACTATCAAAATAATCGTGCACATAAATGCTTTTGGTAAATGATATGTACTTTTCCTTACTTTGAGCCAAATCACCAATTTTATCCGCATATTTACAAAACTCTTTTATAAATAAATGGCTGTCGTAGCCGCTTAAGTTATGAAATATGATAGGGATGAAAGAGGGTAATTTATAATTCAAATTACAAACGGAATGTGCAGCACCAAATCTTTCTGCACCAGTTATGTGACAGTGGTCTCGTACTTTAATCTCACCCTCTTCAAAAGGGCCTTCACATATACCACATATTTTAGCATCATTAAACTCCCTTTTTTCTTCAGGCGTTAACGGTTTCATAGGCTTAATGTCTTTTAAATATGTGTTATATAGAGCCCTTAAATCACACTCCATACGATCCACAAAGACTTGAGCTGCATTATTACCACGAAATAGCTCAAATTTCGAAAGTGAGTCGTCAAAAGAGCATTTAATTAAATAAGCAAAAGAATATGGTTCATGTTTAAAACTTTTTACAGTGTAAGAATTTTGTGGGTTTGGTTGTACCGTTTCAACAGGTTTTAAAACAGATTCGAAATCTGCATAAACCACGAATGGAACGCGCATTTGCTTTTCTATACCCTCGAATTTTAAAATATTTTTCGGCACACTCTTTCCAAATTTATCGATTTTTAAATCCACTGAGGGAGTTTGCGTGAAAATATGGTTACAATCGTAGCTTTGATGTAAAGTTAAAACTGACGGTGTACTAAAATAAATGAGGCAACCATCACAGAAATATATTTTATGTTATTGACAATTAATTTGTCACTAACTTGAAACTAAACGTGATAAATCCCGAATCCAACTATAATGACTCTTTGAACAAGTCGTATCACAAAAATGTTCACCGCCATCTTTACTACTACAGTCTTTTGTAATTAACAATAAATTTACATGTCTATCCAACTTTTTTGACGCATACCTCAGCGGACCAATAACTTCATGTATTAGTTCATTATTTTCATATTTAGATTCCAGACCGTATACGTTAATTGATATGTTGTTCATTTCCTCAAATTTTTTAATGTCACGTAATTTTACTGGAAAATCCATACCTGTTAAATTTAGCACTCTAGAAAAATGGGGGTAGGATGTCTTCTGTGAAGGCGCTGTTGTTGGAGGAAACAATGCTGATGTTACAGCCCACGCAAAGCAAAATTCGTCCTGGTTAATCACATTGACGACAGCTCCTTTCTTTTCAATAGAACACGGCAACTTGATGTATGATGAGCTACCCATAGGCATATACTTGTTGATACTAACTTCCAAGTATAAAATTCGCACAAGAGCCCATCCTATAACAAAAAAATAATATATAAAAATCAGTTTAATATATCGGGTTTTGATTTTTACATACCTGAATCTTTCTCCTGGAATTCTGTCGCCTGCGTTTTTATTAATTCGGTGAAAGAATGGTAAACGGCATCCAAATCACTTTCTACACTAATTATTTGATTAGCAGTGTTGAAGGATTTTTCACTGAATATTTCTTGTGATGGAAGCATGTACTCGCCAACAGCTGTCATGTTAACTTTTAAAGCATGATGCACACGCAATAAATTATTAACAAGTTCCACCACCTTGGATTTAATGTCTGCAAAGAACATTACGTAATCGGAATGCTCCATATCACTGCTAACCCGATAGGTTGCAATTCTCCTTTTGAAGGCACATTCAACGGGTTGCACATCATGACATATCGGCAAACATGAATTATTTTTATGTTGTTGTGTTCATTTATGCGCTGACATATGATTTATTGGAACATCTACGTTACATGTAGCGCAATTAATTACCGGAATCGTCGATGTATACTCTTCAATTCGGAGCCGTTTTCCACCAGGCACTTCATTAAATCTCGCCGCACATGATTCTCTTTTATGACGTCTCATATTATAACTATTAGTAAACTTAGAACCGCAATTTTCACAAACATATGCCATGATTTGTCAAATATTAACACATGTACTACCTATACAAATCAGAGCCAACTGATGAATGAAACTGCCCCATACCTTATATAAAACCATTCAAGGTCACCCCAAACCACGTAACATATCTTCAAGGTCACACACCCAAGATGACCTCCAACAAAGTCAAGGTGTCTCGACCAAGGTCAAAGTCAAGGTCACACATACAACCTTGGACACAAGGTCAAGGTCAAGGACAAAGCACACGTGCACTTTCAAAGTCAATGACGAAGACGTGTGGGCGGGGCCAAAGAGGGGTGGGGCAAGGTCAAGGTCAAGGTCGAGGAGTGGAGGGATGAAGAGGATCGGGTTATGTTCACTACTGCTGTATCCTTCCGTACAAGAAGTTCTGAAGTATTTGCTGAAAATTGTTTAAAATCCGAAGAAGTAGTTCTTTTATCTGAAGAAGTATAAGAAGTGATCGTCAATGAAGTCACAAGTCCAGTGATTGTTGAAGAAAAAAGTAAAAGAACCTAATGTTCCAATTTAAAAAAGTCAATGTAAAAAAGGTAGAAAATGTTTGGCGAAGGGAGCGTTTAGCATATCCAATCCAGCCTGTTGTTTTATTTATAAATCTTAGCTAGTGTAGTCTTACAAAAAATAAGACGCCAAAGGAAGAAACCACACTGGATGTGTCAAATATATAGTATAGATTGTGTATGTGTGTGTGTGTACTAATAAGAATAAAATAAGCCTAGCCTCGCCAAAACTTGTCCACTCTGTTTTTGTATATTGTACATGTTAGACAAAAACAAGATTGCAAATAAACCTAATATATGTATTTGAAAAAGAGAAGTTCATATATATATATATATATATATATATATATATATATATATATATATATATATATATATATATATATATATATAGACGTAGGTTGGTTCATAATTTCTGTCTAGGGTAAACTAAACATCCTATTGGAGCAGGCGCAAATCCAAGGGGGGGGGGCAATCAGCACCCCTCCCCAAGAGCTTTGAATTAAGGAAAATAGAACCGATTTTGCCTCTTATACTAAGAATGTGTATACTGCTGGCATCTCACTCCCCGTCGACACCTTATTTTTTCTTGTGGTCCCCCCCCCCCAAGAGCTTTGAATTCAGGAAAATAGACCTGATTCTGCCTCTCATACTAGGAATGTGTATGCTGTTGACATCTCCCCTCCTCTCCGTAGACAACTTGCTTTTTCTTGCGATCGCCCCTCCCCCCAAGAGTTTCGAATTCAGAAAAATAGACCCGACCCTGCCTTATACACTATAAATGGGAATGTTGCTGGCGTCTCCCTTCTCCTCGTGCTTGCTTTTACTTGCCGTACTTCTGTGATGTCACCGCCACCCCCCAAAGAGAAAGACTGGATCCGCCCCTATATCGAAGACATGCTTATATACTAGTCTTATATATTGTGCTTATGCATCAAGAAGCCAGAAAATACAAACTGAATATTTATTTTGTTAAAATTACAGCTGTAAGGTATTTTTTCAATATTAATTGTTCACTCTTTCAGAAATACTTTTAAATAGCATAGTGTTACGTTACATTATATTACATAAATATTACAACTTCACTAGATAATTATTGATAAAACTTAAAAAGAATTTTAAAATTTTTATTTCTCTAAATAATATACCTGCTTAGTTCTTATTACAATTTTTATACTGCATACTTTCTTACCTTATTTATGAAACTATGTAACATTTAGAATTTTTAGAAGAAAAAAGTTTCTTTAAAATGTCAATCCCAGACATGCTGGATAAAATGGCTTCAATAACTTTTTGTTATTTAAAATAATCAAGGTAAAAAAATATGAGAAGGCTCATGGTGTCAAACAGCATCTGTCGTCTAAAGTTTTAAACATAAAACCTAGAAGAAAAATACATAATACTTTTTTAATATCTTTAATTTACCTGATCTGGGGAGACTCCTAGAGGAATTCGAGTTAATAACCAGTGAATGTGATGAATGCAATATGTTGTTGAAACTGAGCCACGATACATAAAATAATCTGATTCAAACTGTTTCATCAGAAAATTTAATTGTGCAGGAATAAGTTTTACTGAGGTATGTGCTTTCGCAATTCCAGGTAACGCATCAGTAATAATTTGGAAACCTGGATTTGGAGGATCTTGTAGCTAAAATGTTAAAATATACTGTATATATATATATATATATATATATATATATATATATATATATATATATATATACAGTGCCTTCATTTCAAAATGAACCATCCTTAATAACTTTGTTAAATAGAAAAATTTTAAAAAAAGAAAAAACACGTCAATTTAGATATACAGGGGGAAGTTTAATTTTGCATTTGTTAAAAGTCTGTCAATCACCTCCTCACCTCCAGCTAACCTCACTTTGATATGTCAAATGGGAACCCCCACCTTGTGACACATCATTGTAAGCAGCATAAAATTGTCTATCCAACCGTATAAAAAAAATTAAATCGGTTGACGTACAAGCGAATAGTGTGCAAAAATGTCTTGTAATAATGCATAATATATCGGCCTCGAACTTTGGTATGTCAAATGATTACCCTATGGTGTGATACATCATTTTAAAGGACGTACGATCTGCTATCCAACGATGTCAAAAAAAATTAAGTTAATAGACGTTATAGGCAATTAGGATGCAAAAATGTGTGTTAAATATAAGCAGTTTATTCAGTTTTATTCAGTTGAAGAAAATTATTTTATTAAATGTTCAAAATGTGCGCCGTTATTAGCGAGACAATAAAAAAGCCTATTTTGAAATTCCCCACGAACATTGGCAAGGGTTTCTCTGCTAATTCCTCTACATTCCCGAACAATTCGATCTTTTAAATCGTCAATATTTTCAGGTGGGGTTTTATAAACCTTGCTTTTTAAATACCCCCAAAGAAAAAAGTCTAGAGGGGTTAGGTCTGGAGACCGTGCTGGCCATTCAATTGCACCACGTCTGCCAATCCACGTCCCTGGAAAATGTTCATCAAGCCACTCTCGAATTGCCAAAGCGTAGTGCGGGGGAGCTCCATCTTGCTGGAAATGCAAATTATTTTCATTTAGTACCATAACAGCATTTTCATCCACTTGATTTTCTAAAGATTGCACAATGGCAGGGTATATTGTGTTTTCTAAAAGGTTTAAATAAATTTGCCCAGTTAAATTATCTTCCAAAAAAAATGGCCCGATGATTTCATTGCCATAAATTCCTGCCCACACGTTAATTTTTTCGGGATATTGAGTATGCCCTTCTCGGAAAAGGTGCGGATTTTCATTATCCCAGTATCTGCAGTTATGTCTGTTAACCAGTCCATTTAGAAAAAAAGTTGATTCATCACTAAAGCAGATATTCTTAGGTAAATGGGGGTCCTCGTCAATTCGTTGGCACATTAATTCGCAAAATTGAATTCTCCTATCAAAATCGTCTTCTCCGAGTTCTTGAAGAATTTGAATTTTGTAGGGAAAAAACTTATTTTGTTTTAAAACTTTATGCACAGAGCCAGCAGAAATGTTGGTTAAATCTGCGACCTTTGAGATGGATAAAGTTGGATCTATTGCAAACTGTCCTAGTACCTCGATTTGGCATGCTTCATCTACAACCCTTTTCTCAATATATTTTTTATTACAAACGGATCCCGTTTCTTCAAACTTTCGTACCAATTCGAGTACATATTTATGGCCCACGTTTTTGTCTTGATGCCTCTCGTTAAATGCTCTGGCGGTTCTACGAGCGCACCGATCTTCAGCTCCATAGAGAAAAATTATTTCTATTCTTTCGGCTAGCGTATACACCATTTATATTCACGTTTCAACTAGGCGTCACAATGACAATTTTAACAATAATAAACAACTGGTGTTTAAAGATCTTAAAAATTTTATTTATTGCAGTGATTTCTTGTACCAGGTACCGCAAAAAATATCATTGAAATAAATACACTAGATTGATTAGACTGCAATGAATTTTGCGATGAATTTTAAAACAGGCTTAGTTTTTTTCTCGCAAATATTTTAACTGTCTATTATTTTAAAAAAATATTTATTTTAAATTTAAAATAATATTTTACTCTATGAAGTAGCCATTTGACATAATAAAGTTTAATGTGATAAGGTGTCTATTATTACCACACATCTTTTCTTACTATTCGCTTGTACATCAACAGATTTTGTTTTTTTTTATTGGCTAAATAGGAGATAGTATGCCCTTTAAAATGATGTATCACACTATAGGGTAATCATTTGACATACTAAAGTTCGAGGCCGATATATTATGCATTATTACAAGACATTCTTGCACACTATTCGCTTGTACGTCAACCGATTTAATTTTTTTTATACGGTTGGATAGACAATTTTATGCTACTTACAATGATGTGTCACAAGGTGGGGGTTCCCATTTAACATATCAAAGTGAGGTTAGCTGGAGGTGAGGAGGTGATTGACAGACTTTTAACAAATGCAAAATTAAACTTCCCCCTGTATATCTAAATTGACGTGTTTTTTCTTTTTTTTAAATTTTTCTATTTAACAAAGTTATTAAGGATGGTTCGTTTTGAAATGAAGGCACTGTGTATATATATATATATATATATATATATATATATATATATATATATATATATATATATATATATATATATATATATGTATAACGTACATGTGGACAGCCGGCTAAAATATTTTCAAGATGACGGCACTTCCGGTTATACCGGAAGTAGATGTCAACTTGCTTATTTTTAATGGAACACCCTATATATTATTGCGTTTTTGATATTTACGTAAAATTATAGATATATTTCATGTTTAATATTCTATATTTAAGTCTTACCGCTTTGGACATATTTAAATTTATATGTCAAAAATGACGTTTGCGGACTAAAACTTAATTATAAATTTTTCCCATTAGGAAGTCTTTATTATTTAATTTGGATTAGTTTTCTTGTAGACAAAGATCGACTTTAGTAGCCATCTTATGATATTTTGAAAATTATTATTACAGAGTGGTCAAAAAAAAGAAGAAAAATTATATTTAAAATATCGTTAAAAGTCAATTTTTTTTCAAATAGAAAGAAGTTCAAGGCAGTCAATTTAAACATTTACTCAAATAATTTTTGTAACTTTATTTTATTAACAAGTGGTTTATTTCTGTTTCTTTTAGCTTTTATAGATCCAAGATCTTGAAGTTTTTTATAAGATTTTTATCAGTTGGTAGTGTTGGTTTCTGTTTCTTCGAATACCGGATTGCGAATGTATCCCATGTTCTTGAAATAATCACATTCTCCATAAATAATATATAAGTTTAAATAATCTTCGTGCGTGTAATTTAATCGCCCCGGCATGATTATTATTAATGAATGTCAAATGGCAAGAAATAATGACAATTCTGTAGGGTCGTTTGTTTTATTTTCGCCACGCCTCGCCGTCATGGCCAAAAAAGTTGAATTGCCAATATTTTGAAGACTACAAATGTTTGGAATAGCCTTATATAAAGTTACCCTTTTTTTAATTTCCCATATGATAAATTTATAAAAATAGGTGCTTTCTATTTGCAAAATTGACTTTTGACAATTTTGAAATATAATTTTTATTCTTCTTTTTTGACCACTCTGTACTAATAATTTTCAAAATATCATAAAAAGACTACTAAAGTCGATCTTTGTCTACAAGAACACTGACCTAAATTAAATAATAAAGACTTCCTTATAGGAAAAATTTATAGTTAGGTTTTGGTCTGCTAACGTAATTTTTAACATAAAAATTTAAATATGTCCAAAACGGTGAAACTTAAGTATAGACAATTATACATGAAATATGTCTAAAATTTTACGTAAAAATCAAAAACGCAATGATACACAGGATGTTCTATTTAAAATAAGCAAGTTGACATCTACTTCCGGTATAACCGGAAGTGCCGCCATCTTGAAATTACTTTAGCCGGCTGTCCCCCATGTACGTTAGTACACTCTCAAATTTTTAGATTCTTCCTAATTATAGTTTTCCCACAATCGATCGACAAATTTCCCAGAAAATCACCCTGTATATATATATATATATATATATATATATATATGTAGGCGCGGATCCGAGGGGGGGGGGGCGGTCGCCCCCCTCCCAAAGAGCTTTGAGTTCAGGAAAATAAACCCGATTTTGCCTCTTATACTATAGTTTATTCAAGAACTAGAGAGAGTAATAAATTATTTTTTACCCTTTTTTTTCGCAAACTACTACTACTACATATTTTTTATAGGAATGGGTTAGAAATTTTATAATCAAAAATACCGGTCTAATAATAATGGACTATTTGTGTTGGATAACAATAGATATTTGAAAGTGTGATGTATTAAAAAAGATTTTAATCCTTGTCATAGGCGTCGGAAGGAGGTTTATTTTATCACTAAGTATTTATGTCATAGAATATTATTTCAGTAATAAATTTAATATAAAAAGTTTTTATAATATTATTTTATTTCTTATGATTTCTTAATAATTCACATACATTACAAAATATAGAAACCGTTTTAGGCACATTCAGACTAAAACGTAGCCTTATTCTCTCAAAAAATTCTAAGGTATAATTTAAATACTTACAAAATACCCATTGTCAGAAATACAAGAAGTTAAACA
Source organism: Diaprepes abbreviatus (assembly GCA_034092305.1). Taxonomy (NCBI): domain Eukaryota; kingdom Metazoa; phylum Arthropoda; class Insecta; order Coleoptera; family Curculionidae; genus Diaprepes; species Diaprepes abbreviatus. Next base: position 5,312,257 of record JASJET010000022.1, read on the forward strand.
TATATAAAAAAATAAATTCGTCCATATAATATTAAAATTTTTTTGGGGCTATCGGTCACTTTATTACTAATTAAAAACATGTTTAGGACATTTGACGTTTGAGTTTAATTATTTCTTAAACCATCTGCAGAATTAGAATTAAACACTAAAAAGGGATTCAAATGTAATTAATTTCTATACGTTACAGTTACAATTAGTCCCACTTATTTTTATTTCTATTGCACTGACATCTTAATTTAATTTACTTTATTATATGGAATCCGATAGCCCGAGTTTCCAAATTTTGTTTTATTCTTTTATTATATGGGTTTTTCCCAATTTTCCGCAGTAACTTTATTCAAAAAAATCTTTCAAAAGTTCAGTTAAATTACTCATTTTGTAAGTTATGTCATTTCTAGCAACTCTACCTTTTACTTGAGAGAGATCTTTCCTTCTCCACCGGACAGTTTCTAGACGATCTATAAGAACAGATCCTACCTGATTTTTCCCAGCAAAAATTAAGTTCTCTGAGCAATTTCCAGAGCTCAGTTCTTTTAATATCAGGTAAATCCCGATCTTCACTGATTTTCGTTAAAATTTTGGTTGGGATCTACTTCTCATAATAAAATGTATGTACAACTCCTTTTATAGCAGTTTTCATCTCTTCTTCCAACGAGGTTTTTCGTTGCCTATGATCAAATATGGCTTGGGAGTACGAACAATTCCAGTGTTTTTTTTTCTCCTTCCGTATTCGGTACATAGTAGATTTTCCAACTCTTGTCATGTTGGAACACCTCTTAACATAGCTTTTAACATTATTATCTAGATATCGATATCTTAAGACATCATAAACATTCATCGTAATAAGTTTTTCGTTGAGGAAAAAATGTCCTGGTTGCACGATTTTGGAATAAATATAGAGGTGCAACCCATATTTTTTGGATATCTCACTAATCTCAAATAATATATAAAAACAAGCGCAGACAAGATAAATCACTAAGGACACACTGTAAGGTGTACTTTACTTACTGACAGAAATTAAATTGAACTATCAGAAATTTTATTGTTGCAGTAAATTTATAAAAGCCTATAATATTTAAATATAATGAAATAATAGATTTACGGCAATCCTCAGTTACCTGCGGCACTGGAGCAGGTACGTTGGAGGTTTCGGTAACAGTTTTATTACTCTCTCTAGTTCTTGAATAGAGTATAGGAATGCCTTTTTCACTAGAAATGGAAATGTTGTTGATGTCCCCCCCCCTATCGACAACTTGCTTTCGCTTGCCATACTGTACTTTTGTGATATCACCCCCCCCCTCCCCAACGAGAGAGGCTGGATCCGCCCCTGTATATATATATATATATATATATATATATATATATATATATATATATATATATATATATATATATATATATATATACGGCCTTTTTTTATGGACTTTTCATGACAAACTGTAGAAATCCCAAAAATCTTTATTTGGTAAATCACTAAAAAAATGTAATTGTTAGATTAAATACAGTAAAATTATATAATTGATAAAAATAATTAACTAATAGCGATACACTTGGTACTTATCGACTTTCATTTATTGGTGAGGCAAATATAGAAACATCAAATATCTTAAAAATAGATAATTAAATTTGATTTCTAAAGAAATTAACAAGGCAAGTTCATTTAAAAATGAGTGAAGAATTGTTCTTATTCCTTTTGTTTAATAGTGACACATACTTTTTTATTTTAATTTTTGTCTTTAATACACCTATCGTGTCTTCATTAAACTGCCCTAATGGCCCCTTGGCAACTTACATTACTAATATACGTACACTGTCTTACAATACGGATAATAATTTTTATGTCAAGGATTCCATTTCTTTCAGTGAATTCATCAACAACCGCCAATTACCAGATAACTATGTCATTGTGAGTTTTGATGTTGTCTCTCTTTTTACCAATTAACCACTCGAACAGGTCCTAACAAGTTTTAAGGACCAGTGGAACAATATATCTAATTTTTGTACAATGGATTGGGATACTTTCGAAGAGGTTCTCACTATTTTTGATTCTAAATATTTTGTGTTTGAAAACTCGTACTACAAGCAGATCTTTAGAACCCCATGAGGAGTGAATTATCACCAATATTAGTCAATTATGTCTTAGACTTTTGGCCCTTCCTGCACATAAAATAGATGAAAACTTGGAAATGTTTAACTCATACAATTTCCATCTCCAATTCAAGGCCGAAAACGAAGATTCATCACACAGCATACCATGCTTTGACATGTTGGTAAGACGCACAGAAACCAACTTTCTAAAAACCAGTTGGTACAGAAAGCCTTTTCGCTTAATAACATAATACTTTTTAAGGACGGTTACCTCTATTCCCAGAACGATTATTTGTTCTTAGACGGTGTAAACTGAACCTATTAAAACGGGCTTTCAACTGTCAAAAATCAAAGTCATTCTTAAATGAAAATGGCGTTTCAACGACGTCCACATGTTTTAAAAATTATTCTATGAATTAATCAAATTAATTTTGCCTTTTTAAACAATCTTTTCATATTATGTGATCTTATTGTTAAGTGATAAATGACTGTATCTGTTGAACAAAACCTGGCATTTCATACCTACTTACTTTGGTAGGTCTTTATCTTTATTTCTATTCACAGGAATAGAGTTAAGGAAGGTTATTTTCTCTTTTGTAGAAGTCCTGAGGAAGGAAATAAAATTTCTAGAAAGCTAGACTAACAAAAAAGAGTTTTTTTTTCTGGCCAACCATCCTTTTGACTGCTGCCCCACAAGAGTGCCTTAAACCTCTCGGCATAATTGGCTTTTTCTATATATATATATATATATATATATATATTTAATCCACTGTATGAACCTAATTTTCCAAAATTAATGAAAATTATTGCTCCGTACTTTAAAAATTTTGTAATAATTATCAGAAAAGAATCAAAAGATAATTAAACCATAATGTGTGATACATTGTTGAATTCAGAATAAAGAGCTTTGAAGACCTGACATTAAAAAACCAGCTTCAAAAAAAAATTAGTAGGTGACAGTTGCTCGAGGACGAAACGTCAAATAAAAACTCAACAACCTCATCTTTAACCTCATTAAAAATAACTGTATACAATTAAGTCATATTTTAAATTAACATAAAGTAAATTAAGAAATCCATAATTATTGACAACAAGAATCTATAATGTTGTATGGGCATATTTTAAAATATTAGTGTATTTATCTTACAATCTTGTTATTAATGTGGATATTGCCTTGATAAGAATTGTAGTACCAATTAAATATATAATAAACTGTATTATCGACTTTTGTTCTTCCTGGCAAAAAAGGGTAATTCCAATTTACACGGTTATGGTGATATACTGAGCATTATGTCTTAATTTTCCTATTATGGTTAAGATATTATTAAAACTCAAAATTTGATAAAATGGATATGAATATGTTAAATCTATATTGCTACTGCAATTTTCTATAGAGCTAAGAAAAAAATGTTAAGACTCCACGGGTTACACTAAAACATATAGTATTTTATACTTTTGTAAAACGTCCAGGCATTTAAATCCAAAACTGAAACTAAAGCTATATATAGCATTATAGTCAACTCCAAAATCAAATCAAGGTTCACCAAATTTCGTATATAAGGTGACTTCAGTTTATCATTTAGCTTCGCATTTACTCACAAGTTCAAATTTTTCAGGTAGATATAAAAGTCAGCATGATCGTGTAAACATGTATCAGAAAATTTAAGATATAGATATATTTGCTAGTTTGTTTGTGATATAAGTAACACAAATTTAATGATTATAAATATTTAAAATTTTATGATTTGACACGCCACTAAAAATTAAAACAGCATACATAAATATGCATTATGATGCAAAAATTCAAAAATAAAAATATACTTTACCCTAAAAAGATAAACGAGAATGACTACACCATCTGCTTCCTTCAGGGCAGATTCTTGAGTCAAATAACAACTCTTAAATGTAACCACATGCATCTCTCCGGGATACTGACAACCGTCAATCGTGTGTTCACTTCCTTCCATATCATTAATTCCCCAATGAAGATGCATCTGTGAGAAAACGTATTTTCCTTGCAAGATTCCGCCAGTAATATACGGACGCTCCTGTCCCCACTTACCACTCAGAATTACTAAAACGATTAAAATATTTTTGAATATTGGATTAACATTTTTTTCAGAAAATTTCATATATATATATATATATATATATATATATATATATTTATATATAAAATTCTTGTTTTTTTTTCGATCGTACAGTTCTGAATCAGGGAAAGAATATCGAGTATGCGGTCTGTGGATAAGATAAAGACTAATTTTCCTTTACTACTCAATATTTCGACATTTATTCATGTCTTCATCAAGGGTAAAACTACAAAATAATACAAAGAAATGGACAAATTAACAAACTGAAAAAAACAATACTAATGACGTTAACTTACAGATTAGAGATTCTCTTCACTGGAACCTAGCACGCTCAACATGGCAATAAAAGTAAATATAAATTTTCAATAAAAGAACGTCAAAAAATTTTTTTCTTTACTTAAAAAAACAAATTTGAAAGATACACTGTACTACACATACCGATACATACACTCAGTATCATACATCATTTAACTTAAATTTAAAATATTACAGTAAATATTACTTAGCTGACTAGTGTCCGATTTATAACTGATGGCATTTTTTTGTTTATTAATATGACACATTTCGAGGAATAGTCTGCTCTTGTAATTATTTCGATGTTCTAAAATTTTGACATTGCAAAGAGTTTGCTAATTTATAATTAAACTTTTCCCAAACTATACCGCTTGCCAAAATTCACAAACCCAATTTGCCACTTCGTCCTATTGTAAGTTATATTAATACCAGCACATACAATATTTCAAAATTTCTGGCAAATATTTTTTAAAATTTTGAAAGATAGGTGGGATGTTGTCAAAGATTACACTTTGCTGTGCAGAGAGAGTTTTTTAAGACTTAATAATTTCATTTTTAAGAACAATTTTTAGTTTCAACAATAAATTTTATTGTCAAATTTTTGGAACACCCATGGGCGACAATAATTTTGGATCCTTTATTGGACAGCGTTATTCCTTTCTTTTCTTTTCGTTTACCATTTATCTACAAGTATGTAGATGATCTAATTTGTGCAATCCCGTCCGACAGTACTTATATAATTTTGGACATTTTAAATTCATTCTATGTCCGAATACAATCCACAATTGAAATACAAAACAAAAACAGTGTATCATTCTTAGAGACCAAAGTCATAAGAACGGAAAATAACAAAATAATCCTAGACTGATGCAGTAAACCAACAGCTTCCGGAAGATTTTTGAATTATTTTGCAAATCATCCAAAAAACCAGAAACACAACACTGTCATAGCAATGAAAAATAGAATAGCACATATTAGTGATCAGAGGTTTCTTACCTATAATTTGAAACAACTATTTGATATTATTGTGAACAATGGATACTCCAAGGATATTCTTAAAAAATTAATTTAAAATTCACATTTGTAAGATGGTGCAACAGAGGAAACCAATTTGCATATTACATTCATTTCATTAACAAACTGACACATTCAGTGGTTTCTGTTTTCAAAGAGTTCCATAACGTGAAAATTGCAAAGTATAATTTGATTAAAAATACCAATCATTTTACAAAAGTTAAAGACAGAACACCTCTATTATATAATAACAATGTTGTCTATGAGACATCTTGTTTGGGATGTCAAGGCTGTTACATTGGACAAACCACACAATAGCTTAAACATCGTATGACACAACATAAAACCGACTGTCGTATAGGTAAAAATTCGTGTGCCGTTGAGAAACATCACTCAACAATAGGATATAATTTCGATTATGATAATGTTGAAATTCTAGAACATCAAAATAATTACAAGAGCAGATTATTCCTCGAAATATTAATAAAAAAAAATGCCATCAATTATAAATCGTACACTAGTCAGCTAAACAATATTTACTGTTATATTTTAAATTTATGTTAAATGTTGTATAATATAAGATATTGATTGTATGTACCTGTATATCTAGTATAGCGTATCTTTTAAATATATTTGTCTTTTTTAAGTAAAGAAAAAAATATAACCCCTTTTTTGACGTTCTTTTATTGAAATTTTATATTTATTTTATTGTCATGTTGAGCGTGCTAGGTTTAACTATTCAAGAGAATCTCTAATCTGTAAGTTGATGTCATTTATATTGTTCGTTTCCGTTTGTTAATTTGTCCATTTCTTTGTATTATTTTGTAGTTTTACTCTTGATGAAGACATGAATATATGTCCAAATATTAAGTAGTAAAGTGTCTTTATCTCAATCACAGACCAGAATATATATATATATATATATATATATATATATATATATATATATATATATATATATATATATATATATATATATATATATATATATATATGAATAGTTTGGTTATTCCGGGTTTCAATCCGTTCGTTCAAAAAATCGTTTTCACGACGTTTCGCCAAAATCTCATTTGGCATTTTCAAGTACGGTTCGTCTCGTTACTCGCTGAGAACTGATGGTGGCCTCTGAAGAATTTCGAGTTTTGTTTAGCTGGCTCGCTGCCTGATTGGATGGGCGGCTTCGCAGGCTCCTCCCCTCTCCCGAGTGCGATATGTTTTGTTCTTGTATGCAGGTCTCTCGTCTACTAGTTGATTTTTGTTGTTTTCTTTCTTGATTTTTTATTAATGTTTTCCATGTAGATGAAAAATTTATAGCATCGTCTCGTTTATTTAGCTGTCCCGCTTTCTCAATTTCTAGGGCCTCTCTTATGACGCGTACCTTGTAGTTCTGTACTGGTGCTATTTCTTTTGTTTTTTCGAAGTCGATGGTATGTCCAGTTGTTTGGTGATGTTGAAATAGGGCTGAGGTTGTCTGTTTGTTTTTGAGGCTATTTTTATGTGCATGTCGGTACCCTGATGAGTCTAGTGAGAGACGAAACATGTATCTCTGCCGTATCACTGTGGCGGGGAGTGTAAGCTTTGACTTTCTTCTCAGTATGGTGGTACAGGTAGGCCACCATCTTGATGGTGGTGGAATAGGATGAATTGTGTTTTATTACAATTTATTCTAACTGTGCAACCTCTAACACAGAAGGGATATGATGGAGAGAAGTTTGCCTTTACTGTTTCGCATTTACTTCATATATATATATATATATATATATATATATATATATATATATATATATATATATATATATATATATATATATATATATATATATAATTCTGGTTACTATTCTGATTTAAATCCTCATGAATACTGAGTTATGAGAAACCAGAATAGGTGGTGGTCAGTTCATATGTTGGGAGGAATACTGGGTCCATACTTATTTGGATCCTACTTTTTTAAAGGACGTTTAAATGGTTTGATATTTCGCGATTTTCTTTTACAACAACTTCCGGTGTTATTAGAAGAGGTCTTTTTAAATATTAGAACACCTATGTGGCTTTATCTGGATGAAGCTCCGCCTCATTATCATCGCGAGGTTCGGCAATTTTTAAATGTCAGCCAACAGGTGGGATTAGGAGAGACGGATTTCAAAATTGACCCCCGAGATCTCCGAACTTAACTCCACCAGATTTCTTTTTATGGGGATACATAAAAGGAAATGTCTACAATGCGTCCCCGACAACATCACAAGATATGAAAATACGCATAAGAGACGCTTTTTAAACTGTAACTTCGCAAATGTTGTCCAGAGTTATCAGTGGTTTCGAAAAAAGAATATGTAAGTGTTTGGAAATGGATGGTCGACATTTCCAACATCTACTATAAATATTTTGCTTCTGTTTTGTGCTATCGTCAATATGTTATTGCATTATTGCTGTTATACCCTGTTGGACGACTATAAATCGCGATCCGATTTTCTGAACATTTATAAAGATATTCCTGATTATTATTCTTATAGTTATAAATTACCTGTCATTTCCAAATGCTATAGGCAACTAGATGCATTAAAACATCTATTAAAAAAACACAAAATGGTGCAGAAAACGATTATATGGCGTATTCTGTGAAAACTCGAAAACTTAGCTATAGAACACTATATCATTCGATAGGTACATTTTCTGCTAAGTTGAAAAGTATAGCGTTTTATTTAAATTTATTATAGCCACTTAAACTTCTTATCTGACTAGTTGACTTAGTTTGAGAAATTCAAAATATTTTTATACAAATTAAGTAATAAGTGTCAGAGGAAACTCAAAAATTTATTTTCTGAAATTTTGACTTTTGACGCTTTGTGCTACGCTTTTTAATATTTGAAAACATTTCCCAAAGTGTCTCTAAAATTTTAACACCGCCACAATTTCATTTGAATAGTAGTTTGACTAATATTATTCACCCTTAATTGCTAGGCGATTAAATATGAAAAATAGAGGTGTTTTAATATTTTAGGATAGAGTTAATTGAAAGTGTTATTTATTGTGTCAAAATTAATTTTGTGGTACATATCAATAAACACTGCCTTACCGCAGAGTGGAATGAATAACTCATGATACTGTTGGCGATCCCTAGCCCTAATAGAGGAAGAGAATTGGGTATAAGATAACAATCTTACCTTATTATATATATATATATATATATATATATATATATATATATATATATATATATATATATATATATAGAAAATCAACGGAAATAATTTAATGTACCATGCATCAAAGCCACCGCAGATAGAATCGGTAGATTATTCTAGAGACATAACATATCCACAGTTTACGAAGCACGCAATTCAATTCAATAAACGAGGAGGTACCAAACTATAGCTTAGTTAGGTCTGACTCTCATAAATATGAGTGCCAATATTGGAAAATAAAATCCCGAGAGAACAGATTGGAATCTCGCTTTTTAACATCAAAATATTTATGAATTTTCTTCAATGTTATTACCTTGCAGTCCTAGAATGTCTAAATAATAGATTCATAGGCGAGTTACAGTGTTTCATCAGACTTAAAATTTAAACTTGAGAAATACAAATTGTCTTATAACAGCTATTTGAACCATAGAAAAATTCATTTGACACTCGAATGTTAATGGTCTTTAAGAGAGGAAATATGGGATACAGTTGATAATTATTTTATAAAGCGCTGTAGCTATACAGTTTTCACTTTAAAATTGCTAATCTCTTGATAAAATCCGAGAAGGGATTGATAATGTTAAAAAAATAATAACCTAGATAGTCATTAAATAAAACAGCTTTTTTAAAAAGAGGTGATGATTCACTGTAACCGTTACATTAGTTACAATGAATAAGGATTTAGGTTACAGTGGATTCTATAGGGTACACTTGATGATGATTATTTACAAAACAATAACGCATAATTACTTTAATTATAATCTTTATTATTAATTTATACTTATTAGTCGTACTTTAAGACGGTCTGAAATGTTAAAATTACTGTCTCCAAATTAAAATTTTATAGATGCTATCATGTTATCTATTATTAAGAATAAATTAAAACAATGTTACTAATTAGTCAAACCTGAACCTTATAGAGTTCAATAGACCAGTCTTAAAAAATCAGTTCAAATAAAAATGCATAGCCGTTCTTAAATGATATCTAACTTGTTACAATCGCGGATCCAAGAGGGGACGGTGCGGACAATCGCCCTCCCCCCCCAATAGCTACGATTTCAGAAAAAAAACTTGCCCCTGCCCGCTGCCTTAGAAACGAGAATGTCGCTGGCACCCACCCCCCGTTGACAACTCGTTTTCGCTTGCCATATGGTGCGATTGCCTCCCCCCATCAAGAGCTTCGATTCAGACAAATAGACTCGTCCCTGTCTGCTGCATTAAGAACGTAAATGTCGCTGGCACCTCCCCCGCGACGACAACTCGCTCTCGCTTGTCATACTGTACACTTGTGATATCACCAACTCCCCCAAGTGAAATAACACAGTCCATGAGTTCTTTTTGTGCTCCTTGTACACCCTCGTTGAGAGAAAATCATCTTAACATTATATAATGAGACTGTTGCAACATCCGGAACATTGGGTAAATGGAATTTGTTCGGTTATTAACAGATTTTCTAAGAAAATTGACCTCTATATTTTGGTTTTTGTTTCATATGACTTTTAGTATACTATAATAAATCTTCTTTTCTTGCTCCTTAAACTGAACAAACATGAAATTTCCTTTTTTTTCTCAAACTTTTCAGTGTTCTTCTTCAAGAAACTCGATTAGACTAATAAAGTTTTTTCTTCTACAACCTTATCTCTGAATGTGGAATGTGCACCATCAGTTTCATGCCTTTTTATGGCACTTACATTGTAGCGCCTGCTTTTCTACGGTCCTTTTACACTTACCGTATTTAGGGCCGTTTCCCCCAACTCTGCTACAATTTCTTTGATCAAGTTCGTAGTACCAGGAGTATTACACCAAAGACACTCAATTCTCTCTCTTAAGTATAAAGGAGATAAAAAAAGACAACTTAATAATAGAAAATTGTCTGCTATTTTTCCCTAGCAGATGGTATTTAGAAAATGCTATAGTTATTAGTGATTGGAAAGGGAGCAATATTCGATATTGAATCGAGGGAAAGGGAGTGAAATTTTTCTTACAAAACACATTCACTTGCCTTGAAAATGAAAATTTACTGAAATATAAAATTAAGCTACTGAAAGAGAGACAATCTTATTTTCTACAAAAATTCCTAACCCTATATCCTATGATATTATAAACATTTTTATATCAGTCTGACACTTATTTTGTTAGGTCGCGGATGTTGTCCTATTCTGTCTCGCTCTTATTTTCCAAATTTCGCGCCCGTTTATAGGTTCGTTTCCGCGCAAGATTTGACTTCCAATGGTATATTTTCTGCTTCAGTTTTGCACGACTACAGCTACCGTTTTCTGCGTTATATGTTCGGTTCACTACTATTAGCTTCTCCTATTACTGTTCACTATTTTTTCTGACTGACTTTTTTTCAACTAAATGTTGACTACTAACTTTTTCCAGCAACTTCTGGCTATTTACTTTTTTCAACAACTTCTATCTATTCACTGCCTCTCGTACGGAGAGTACCACTTTTATACGCCGTATAAGTTTCGTGTTGTGTAAACTATTGCGGGCCGCATACAAAATGGGTACCGTGGGCAAAATATGTGACGTTTGAACCACGGCGAATTGCATAATAAAGAGAGCTATTGGGTGCAAAATGTGTGCCGTGTGGACCACAGCGAACCGGACGGAAGATAGTAGTATCGTGAGCAAATTTGTGACCTGTGGACCACGACGTTGCGTGCAAAATTTTGTGCAGTATGAACTACGGCAAACTGTGTAGAAAATAGTAGGAGAAGCGAATTAGGGAAAAGATGCTTTACTATATTTTATTTTATTATTTCGCAGTGCGCAGTGAACTTCAACAAGAATTTTTATTTTAGACATATAAGTATAACCTAATTAATATTTCGTGTTTGGTTTTATTTTATTTCATTTTATTGGACTTCAGTAAAATTCTAATTGTATTTTAGGCATATATTTCAAACGCAATTAAATTATTTTTGATTTATTCTATTTCATTTCATTTTATTAGACAGACGCACAGCGTAAATTAGTGTAAGTGTTTGTTAGGTCTGTATAGGGTTGTGAAAGAGATATTGGTTAATCTTAATACATCTATTATTTTTTTGTCCATCGGATATCATTTTTAAGGCAGCACGCATGTCATTTTCAGTGAGGAAACCAATATTAGTTGTCCTCTTCCAATCTTACATCATTTAAACTATAAGAAAAAAGATCTCATAGTTTACACACAGTGATTTTTATGCTATAACTTTCCCTTTAAAGCCTATTTTCACAATAGTGTTAAAATATAAATTATTAATATTAAGGATAATTGAAAAAATAAGTTTTATTGGATGATAAATAATCATGATCCAGTGTAGCTCACATCTATCTATTTTAACATAAACCTTACATGGTTCAGTGATTCACTGTTACCCATTAACACTAAAAAAATCATAAAAATTTACAAATTTGTTCCGAGGCTAAAATTATGTAGGAAAATACCTTTGCATATACCAAAGAATATGAAAATTTATTGAAACTTTCAACATCTTAACCGTCGTAGAAAGAAAATGTTTTTTAAGAGCAGACAAAAAAATACTTTTGTATATACCTATTAACTGACGCACTGTAGCGCGTTATCCCAATTCAATACTGTGACCGCAAGTAGTTCGGCAGAGCGGAATATAAAGCAATCGTGAACAATCCACTGAAATCTATGATCTACTGTGCTCCATACTCCCCTATTAATCCAACCTTCTATTTTAGATCCTCAAGCAAAAGTTTCCCAAAATTCGTTTAGTGACCAGGCTAAAACCTGAAAAGTACATATGACCGATGCCGGCAGATTGAGCTTCCAAACCACTTAGACTAAAAAGAGAACGAGCTTGATATCACCACTACCGGGATGTAGCGAGTTCTATATTACCAAGATGGCAGATAGGCAAAGTAGTTTCGCCGGTTTCAAGACAATTCACTGGTATTTTAAAATTTTATGATTAGAAATCGAAATTTGCACCTGTTCCATCTATGATCTACTGTTCCCCATAATCCCCTATTAATCCAACCTTCTGTTTTAGATCCTCAAGCAAAAGTTTTCCAAAATTCGTTTAGTGACCAGGCTGAAAACTGAAAAGTACATATGACCGATGCCGGCAGATTGAGCTTCCAAACCACTTAGACTAAAAAGAGAACGAGCTTGATATACCACTACCGGGAGGTAGCGAGTTCTATATTACCAAGATGGCAGATAGGCAAGGTAGTTTCGCCGGTTTCAAGACAATTCACTGGTATTTTAAAATTTTATGATTAGAAATCGAAATTTGCACCTGTTTTTAACCCAATACAAGATTGGGAAGATGAGACGAAAAGCGCGTTCTATGACACTCGAACAACGAATTAGCATTACCCCTTGACAAGATTTGCTTCTTGTGGTGGGAAACTTTAAAGCAAAAATCGAGAAACAAAATATAGACCATCCTTTCATCGGACGCCATAGCCTACATGATTCAACAAATGACAATGGTTCTAGAGTGATACACATAGCAGCAGCGAATAATCTAAAATAAGATGCATACAAAAGTGATACGCAAGTAAGCAAGATGCAGCGACGTGATGACAAAGTGGCAGCTGGAATCATGAAAGGATAAGTAATCAAGTTCAGCCACGTTTATTATAGTGGGATGGCAGTGAAGTAATGTTTTGTAGGAAACGTGACGTCAGTCCGAGTGAAATCGATCATTTTTCCACATAAAAATTTCCACAAATAAATATGGATATCTCACGATGGTCACACTAAAAACCAAATCGGTAATGTCTTAGTAAACGCTAAATGTGGCAGTAGTAAGACAGATGTGCGGACCCATAGAGCGGATCATATGATGGTTACAGCAAAGGTTAAACTACGAATATCAACATAAAGAGAAAAAAGGGTCAAACTGGGAGCAAATCGAAAGATTAAAGAACTAATAACGAAAGATTAAAGAAACCGAAGGGAAAATGTCGATTTAAGAAGAATTGAAACGTTTATTGAACAAGGTTTGAAGAAGAATTGTGGAGGAATGTCTCGATTACCAATAGGGAAATCCTGGGTAATAAATCAAAACCTAGAAAAACCAATAGTTTGGCAATTACTGCGAGAACCTATATGAAAAGAATACAAATACAAGATTAGAGATGTTAAAAAAGACCAACTAATACCACGATATAAAAACATCAGAAACGTATCGCGAAGACTTAACAGAAAAACGAAAAAGGATTTTGACACAAATAAAATAAATGAGCTAAAATTGGAAAACCAAAACGAAAAAAACAAAAAAGTTTGTTAGACCTCAGAGGAATGAAGCTAAAGATCAGACGGTGCTAAGAAAATAAATCAGATAATTAATTACAAACAAAAAATTAATTAAAAACGCAATTAAGAAGTTTAAAATCACATAAGCATAGGAATAACCAAATGATTTTCCGAAATAAGAGCTTTAAAAAAACCATAAATACTGATATGGGAGAACTAAGTTATACCAAATAAAGGAAAAGGAAGTGTTATTATCCCATTTCACAAAAAGGCAACAAGATAGTGTCTAACAATTACTGAGGCATAGCTATTCTAAACGTCGCATTCAAAATACTTTAAAACATTCTGCTCTATCAGATCAAACCATTTACCGATGAGATCATTGACGAACACCAAAGTGGATTTAGACTTCAATTTCAACTTTAAACATATATAATTCTAACATCTTACAATATTTTTCGAACAAAAATAAAATACGAGATCATGAAGAGGAAATGCTTCTTTGCAATACAACATCTTATGAAGTCTAAACTCTTTCTTGAGGATTAAAATCAACCTGTTGTATCATATGCTGACAGTACAAAACACGGGCATACCAAAGTAGTTCAAATGAAAAATCTTTGAGATGAAAGGACCTCGTACAGTACACCTACGAATACATAGAGTAATTAAGAATATCAATAAAAAATTTTATTTTATTAACGTCGTATCGAACGACTGGTATTAAGACACTTTTTGAGTACAAGTATTACTATCAAAATAACGTTAAAAGTGACACTTGTTATACAAGATTCAAATAAACTTAACCTAAATTTTGGAGATATTAAACACAAACTAAAATTATACAGCCAAATTCAATAAAAAAGTTTAATTTATAATTCTGATCTAGTGGTCATAGAAACTAGGACTAGTAGGTCCGTTTTGTTTTGCTTGCTAGCAAAGAAATTCATCCTCCGTATTACAAATTTAGTAATGTTCTGAAATATCATTTGCACCCAGAAAGTGAATAAAAGAATTTTAATAACTCAGCAATATGGTATATTAATAAATACAAAGCTCAAATTGTTAACCTAAATAATTATTATCAGCATTTACTTATTAGCCAAACAATTATTTTTGATATTGTTACTTCTACTCTAATATTATCATAATTTCAAAATTTTATTTTTCCTAACCTTAAACTTATTCTATGTGCTTATGATAACGGAAAAAATAGATTAAGATATTTTACAGAACTACCCTGACTAACTATATTTCTGTCAGGTATTGCAGGTAGACGTATTTATTTTATCCATATTAGCTTTTTTATATTATTAATAACAAAAGGAAATTATTATTTTAGATAATTTCGACCTATTTGTGTTATATCATATCAGGTTAAAAATTAGGTAATATTAAAGTTTGTTAAAAAGTAAGATTCTTTATTTAATTTTTAATATATCTAATAATTCCGAGTCTATCCGTACATTTTACTTTTTTTTAGTATTTCCTATTTAATTATGGATCTCAGGTCAACATCCTCTTATCTTTAATACGACTTTGGAAAATAAATCGAATCTTTGGCGCTGTCTTCTTAGAACTAACATATAACCTCCGATCAAAAATATATAAGATATAAAGTATTAGTTTTTCATTCCAGGACGTGCAATTTCCGTTTGCAATCTTGGGCTTGAAAATTTTATGTTAGGGCTCATAGCTTATTTCATATTAAAATAAAGTCGTTTATATAAATATATGCATTTCACTGTCAAAAAACGGCCCTCCTGAAGTAAGACAATATCCACGCCAGTAGTACAAAATCATACCTTTTGCATACTTATTAGACAAATAACCGTTGACTTACTATTACCTGTATGACCAGTGTTGGTGATTTTCATTTTCTTAGGAAGCAATTCATAATTAACCCATTTTAATGGTGGAGCGATGTCTACTGGAGTAACTTTGCTGATATTAATATCTATCGGAGATTCATAAATACCTTCAGAATCTAATGCTTGCATTATTTTTCGAGGGACATCTTGAATTGACTCTTTTTCGTCTTCGTTTTTATTTTCATTGAGATCTGTAAGATCATATGGGCATTATTTTATAGATTTATACCTCTTTTTATTTATACTTTACCAAATGGAGTTTCTGGTGATGAAATATGACTCATGACTAATGAAATTATGAGACATGAAATTTAGTTTCATAGATAGAAAATAAATCTGACATTTTTAATATATTATCTGACATTTTTAATATATAACTGTCATAATACATGACAAACTCAAAATGTCGAAATTAGAATTCAATGAAGCTACTTGCATATGCCTTTGTGGTTTAAAGCTGAAAGAGAATATTAACGCATGTCCGGATCATTTAAAAAACTGGGAATTATGGATGCAAAGGAGGAAAAAAGTGCACAAATTTTTAGGAAAATTAGGTCGTGCTCCAGGAGATTTACTTATGAATATTGGAGATGAATGTAGAAATGTTAGAGAAGATAAGTTACTGTTGAGTTACACTAAAATACAAACCAAGTTTGACAAACTAAGAGGAAATCCTATATTTTGGAAACTTCCTACATCCTTAAGAAGTCAAGTACCGCCTTATGGAATATCGGAATATTTTGCAACACAAAGCAAAGAAGAAAAAAATGAAGTACCCATGATTGAATATGTTGGTATATCAGATCACATATTAAAGGAAAAGGACATAATGCCGAGAACAAGGTAAATATTATACAAGGAAAAGTCCTTTACAGCAATACATTATATTCTAATATTTTTTTTTTTCATAATGCTGACGCTAGTCGATGCAAATTAGTCACCGGACAGTGGCACTCCACACTGACCGGACTCGTCGATGGCTCGGTGCGCCCAGATCGTTTTTTAAAAACTCCTAGGAATTTTGCTTATATTTATTTATCCAAAATATGATTCCGTTACTCAGTCTATACACAAATAAAATTGAAGTGTCCGTCTCTCGGTAAGAGCTAATTGTCGAAACTGCTGTGATATAGGTTGGTCTTTTCTGTTTGTCTATTTGTAATCTGTAAAGGCTATTCTTCTAAATGGCTGAACTGATTTCGATGAAACTTTACAGATATGAAGATAAAGTTGTCAGGAGTGATATAGGCTGCTTTTTTCTGTCTGTCTATCTATCTGCACGGATTAATCTTCGAAACGGTTGAACCGATTTAAATGAAACTTTACAGACACAAAGAATAGGTTGTTAGGCTACTTTTTTTTCTGTCTGCACGAGACAATTTTCGAAACGGTTGAACCGATCTTGATGAAACTGTTCAGACATGAAAAGGAGGTTGTCAGGGGTGAGAGGGGCTGTATTTGTCCGCTGTCTATCTGTAGGGGCTAATTTTCGAAACGGCTGAATTGATTTCCGTGAAAATTTGAAGATATAAAAAGGAGGGTATCAGGACTACTTTAGACTGCATTTTTCTAGTCTGTCTGTATATCTGTATGTGCTAATCTCAACCAATTCCGATAAAACTTTACGGACTTGACGAGGAGGTTGTCAGGAGTGATAGAGGCTACAATTTTTCTGACCATCTATCTGTCAGTATGGACTAATCTTTGAAACGGATGGACTGATTTCGATAAAACTTTACATACAAGAATAGGATGTTCTCAAAAATGATATAGGCTGCTTTATTATTTATAACAATTGTATTTATTATAAGCAGTGAATAGTTGTTTCCACCGATAAGATGAAAGAAATAATCATTGGATATTATTAGCATGACCGAAAAATGATTGTAAATGGTCTATCATTAGTTACGACAATTAAATATTGTTTATAACAAATGTATTTATTGTAAACAATTAAAAATAGTTTCTCAACAATTGTCGAAACATAATTGTAGCAATTGTAGTTTTAATAATTAAATATTCTTTATAATAATTTAATTTATCATAAACAATTGAAAATAGTTCTTACCGATAAGATGGAAAGATCGTCACTCAATATGATTAAGATCGTAGAAGTTTTTTTTATTACATTTGATTAGATAATATTTATACCAGTTCAATTCGTTATGAATAATGGAAAACTTTTTCTAACGATTAGATAAAAATAGAGAACTCAACAAACCTATAGATCACAAATTTCAGGCGGACGGAATAATGGATAAAACGTAGTAGAATATAATGTTGAATACTACCAAAATTTGTATAATACTATTCGCAGCCCCAAAGCGAAGAAGAAAAGTCGATTATATGGTGAGTGGCTGCTTGAAGCGGACTAATAAGTTCAAAATACCTCTCTAAATTGCATATATCGACTCGTCCAAAACTTTATTGTTTTAATCAATATAGTATGTTGCTCAGGTATTGCCGATGTTTATATCAAATCTTTCGAAAGTCCAGAACTGAGAAAAATGTGCACTTTATAATGAGCGATGACTCAGCGCGCTCTGTACTTCTATAAAAAAAAAAGACAGGAATTTTGAGTTTAGTAATTTCGCATTTTTTGCTCTAAATAATTATTGGCATTGTCATAATTTATATCAATCCATTCAAAATCCTGTAAAGCAGATTGAAAGTTGACTTTGTAACGAGCGATAACTTGGCGCTCTTGATTTCTTTTGTCAGGAAGGTCGGTAATTTGGCGTAAATTTATTTATCCAAACTTTTATTGCATTAATCAATCGTATATAACTTTGACTATTACCTATATGCATTTAAAACCTGTCGCAGTCTAGGAATAAAGAATAAAATTCGATGGTGTAGCGCTAAGCTACTAGAAGCAAACTGCTTGCTTCAAAATAGGCATATAAATTATAAACATCGATTTATCCAAAATTTTAGAACTGTAATCAATCTAATTTTTGCTATCCAATGCCAATATTTATATTTAGGCATTTAAAAGGCCAGAACGAAATAAGAGTCTGCTCTGCTAAGTAATGTGGAAATGAGATTCCCGTGTCACCCCCACTCAAAGATATTGGCCCCGCCCTCTTGACCTTGACCTCGAACATGATCTTGAGCATGATCGTAAACTTGACCTTGAACGCGCCTTGAACCTGGCTTATATGAACTTAAATTTTGAGTATGGCATTGGGTTTGACCTTGAACCTGCCCTTGAGAATTACCTTAAAGTCAACCTGAATATGATCTTGACTTTGGCCTTGAAGGTTGTTAATAACGTGGGATGCCCTTGAAATGGTTCTGACCCTGCAAATTCTTCTATAACACTGCTTGAGCCTGTTTACATTAATTCAGTGTAAAATGTCAGATATAGAAATATCTGAAAATAAAACTATGTAGCAAGTAGACAGAGTAATTTGTTTATACCAAACTAATTTAAAAAGTTGATGTGATTTTGACGAAAACGATTTAGCATATTTTGCTCTCGAATCTTTGAGAAATTATGACAGTTTGCAGAAAATTTGAAATAAACTGCCAGAGCGATATCGGTGTGACAAGAAACTACAGTTGAACTTACCCTATTACATTCATTATGACCAAATATATCGTCATTATATAGATGGTTCACCACCACAAATAGAAAAGTGTCGTAAGTGTAAAAAATAAGTGAAAAAAATATGAATAGTGAATTGCAAGACAATAAAAAAATTAAGTGAAGATTTCACTGAAACGGTAAGTAATCATCAGTGATGCAAAAAAAAGTCAACCAGAATGGGCGCAGCATTATTGTAATTTGGCTTCTGAGTATCAAGAGGCTGCCTAGGGATCTCATAAATATTGCAGCAAAACACTAAATTTACTAGAATTTGTGCGTGAAATAAAAAAAGTAGGAATTTAATGACTGTTTCGAAGAACCAATTAGTTTTATAAAAGATCCGGTTATATTAAATGAAATATTAATATAGAACTTACGTTTAACGTAGTACTTAATATGGAAAGTTTAGTTAGGAAGGTGTATAAGAGTTTTAATTTCTGCAATCTGTTCTGAATTTTACGCATATGAACTGCAAGATTCGAAGGCTTAGGATATAATATTTTTTAGATATATGGATCATGTTGAACTATGTAATTTAGCAAGTGTGGTTTGTAAGGAATTTAAAAGATAAAAATGGAAATAAATTATTAAACAAAATGATTAATTTTGATTTAAATGATTATACGACACATATAAGAGAACAACAAAAAAATATGAATCAATAAAACACATAAAATGTAGTCAATTACTTCATTATATTTTGAGCCACTCCCCACGAAATCGATATAATTCGACCTTGAAAATTCACTGTAAAGATAAGTTTGAAAAGAAGTGGCTTCAAACAGTCGTAGACATTTGCGATAGCAACCTAAAAAGATTGTGTCCATGAAGTGTTTTGAAAGTGTTTCTTATGGTGATTTTTATTACACTTTTCAACAACAATGAGTGTCAGTAAAGCATCTTTGGATAAAATTAATGAAATAATTAGTAAAGATATTGAGTGTATTGAAAGGACAGAAATGTCTGCTTTAATAGTGGGAAAAGACCTTGTTACTAAAAAAATAGTTTCAATAAATACACGTTTTGGAAAAAATATAATATATATTATAGATATTGAGGATGGTTCTAATGGGAAATGCGTAAAATAATTTTTATTAATAAGTTTGTTATTGGTATTTATGTTGAAAATATATACATTTTAATAAATAGCATATCAGAATACTTAAACGTCTCCTCTATTTTTTGTTATTTAGAATGTCTGCACACAAAATTTGCACCGAGTGTATTGATGCCTACATATTTCGGTTGAGCCGTACGTTAAATAATATGGCAGAAGATATATTAAAGTTTGAAATGTTTGATGGCTTAGATGTGGAGGTCACTGTAAGTCAGTACAGAAAATACATGGCAGATGTTGTTAATTTTATCGCAGAAGCGCACCTTTGTGAAAAGTACTTATATGGTTCTGTGAACCTGGATAAGTTTTGTGTTGATATGATATATTAGAATCTAAAAAGAATTTCTCGTCGAAATGCTGAATTTATTCACTAAGTTGGTAACAAAATACGGCCTCTTTCCCGAAGATGGCATCATTATCGATAATGATGTTGAAATTAAATATATGAGGTCTAAGACTGAGACAAATGTGATCACTGAAGATGGTGCTGAATTGTGTAACGAAGAAAAAGAATATGTGTAACTTTTATGTATTCAATGAATGAAATTTTTAAATAAATATTTAGATCATTAGTCTCTCTTTGTCTCAGTTTAAATATTTAGTAAAAGTAGAGCATATAAAAAAAAACAGTTTAGTTAAGATTAAAAATGAGTCGTGTGAACAACACAATTGATAAATTTGGTTGTCAGAAAGATAATGAAAAAAATCACATATTACGTGGACCACCAGGAATTGGATTTAAACTTACTCCTGATGGCATTATGATCTTGAGGGAAAATCGATAAACAATTTGGGAGCACTTAAAAATAATAATGATGTTACCAAAAAATATGTGTCTAGATCGATTTACAATTTTACTGTAAGACTTGCATTCACATTTAATAACCAAATTTGTTCTCTATTATACACAAACGACAATGAAATGAAAGGAAAATGGAAATTATTAAAAGAATACTTTATGATCCGCCTTTAAATGAATCACTAAGTGCACTAATTGATCTAATTTTAAAAAATCAAAAAAGAAAACCAAAACAGGTATGTAGACAGGCGCGGATCCAAGGGGGGGCGGTGGGGGCGATCGCCCCCCCCCCCAAGAGCTTTGAGTTTAGGAAAATGGATCCCATTTTTCCTCTTATACTACAGTTTATTTAAGAACTAGAGAGGGTAATAAATCATTTTTTACCCTTTTTCTCTTCGCAAACTACCTGTGTCCTTTAGTCCGGTGTCTTTAGCAAAATCTGTTAGACATATATATTTTTCATAAGAATGGGTTAGAAATTTTATACCCAAAAATACCGGTCTATAATTATAGACTAAAACGTAGCCTTACTCTGTCAAAAAATTCGAAGTTATTATTTAAATACTTACAAAATATCCATTATCAAAAATACAAAATGTTAAACATATATGAAAAAATAAATTCGTCCATATTTTTGGGGCTATCGGTCATTTTATTATTAATTAAAAACATTTTTAGGATATTTGACGTTTCAGTTTATTTATTTCTTAAACCATATGCAGAATTGCAAGTAAACACTAAAAAGGGATTCAAATGTAATTACTTTTTATATGTTGTAATTAAAATTAGACCTACTTATTTTTATTTCTATTGTACTGATATCTTAATTTAATTTATTTTAGTATAGGGAAATACGATAGCCCCAAAAAAAATAAGATAAACATGTTAATTCTACACGCTTAAGAAAAAGACACAAATACAATAATAAAATAATTAAAAACTTACGGCTAATTAGAATTAAATATATATAAAATTAAAGAGTGGGACACACTAAAATAAAAATATATATAAAAATAAAAAAACAAATAAACAACATTAAACAACAAAATACAACAAAAACAAAAATTCAAATAATAAATTGTGTTTACACTAGTAAACATTACGTATCTAATTCCTAATCAAAGTCAGTGAAACTATCTTCGCTCAAATTAATTATAATTGGTTCCTCTATCTCACCGATCATGAGATCGAGTTCTCACATTTTGTTTTATTCTTTTATAATATGGATTTTTCCCAATTTTCCGCAATAGCTTTATTCAAAAAATCTTTCAAAAGTTTAGTTAAATTACTAATTGTGTTATTTCTAGCAACTCTACCTTTTACTTGAGAGAGATATTTACTTCTTCAACGGACAGTTTCCGGACGATTTATAGGAAAAGATTTTCTATCTGGTTTTTCCCAGCAAAAATTAAGTTCTCTGAGCAATTTCCAGAGATCAGTTTTTTTAATTTCAGGTAAATCGCAATCTTCATTGATTTTAGTTAGAATTTTGTAGACGGTTGGGATCTGCTTCTCATAATAAAATGTATATACAACCCCTTTAATTTCAGTTTTCATCTCTTCTTCCAACGAGGTTTTTCGTCTGACTATGATCGAATGTGGCTTGGGAGTACTAACAATTCTAGTCGTTTTTCTCCTTCAGTATTCGGTACATAGTAGATTTTCCAACTCCTGTCATGTTGGAACACATCTCAACAGAGCTTTTAACATTATTATCTAGATATTGATATCTTAAGGCATCATAAACATTCATCGTAATAAGTTTTTCGTTGAGGAAAAAATGCCCTGGTTTAACAATTTTTTAATAAATATAGAGGTGAAAGCCATATCTTTTGGGTATCTCACTAATCTCAAATAATATATAAAAACAAGGGCAAACAAGATGAATCACTAAGAACAAACTGTAAGGTGTACTTTGCTCACTGACAGAAATTAAGGTAAACTATCAGAAATTTTATATTGCAGTAAATTTATAAAATATATTTAAATCTAATGAAATATAATTAGATTTACGGCAGTTCTCAGTTACATGCGGCCCTGGAGCAGGTACATTGGAGGTTTCGGTAACAGTTTTATTACGCTCTCTAGTTCTTGAATAGAGTATAGGAATGTGTATGCTTGCGATCGCACCCCCCCCCCCTCCCAAGCGCTTTGAGTTCAGGAAAATAGAACCCATTCTGCCGCTTATATTAGGAATAAATATGCTGCTTGCATCCCCCCCCCCCCCCCGCTGACAACTTGTTTTTCTAGCCAAAGTGTACTTTTGTGATATCACCGCCCCCCCCAAAGAAAGAGGCTGGATCCGCCCCTGTATGTAGATGGATTTGTTATGTTAACTTTTATAATTTAAGCAGCTCAGTTGACCAAGAGGGGGTATATCCTTTATCAAATAAACTTTTGTACTTGCTAATGCGCACAATGTCAGCTAAAGAAAACTTACATTTTTTAGGCACAATTTTTAAATAATCGTATGTTTTAATTTGTGTTTCTTCTTGCACATCTGCTGGCTTCATTCCAATAGTGCGACGTTTCGAATGGTTATAGACTTGTGTTACTGATGGTAATTCATATGTAAGATCCTTTTGCCGAAAATTGTTTATATAAATAATTTTTAAGAGTTTTCAACAATTATACCTTGCTTCGTGCTGTAAGTGAATGATTAATATTATATTTTTTCATCAGTGGATATAATACCTCTTCAACAATGTTTTTCATCGCATTAGCAAATTGTATACCGTTCTTGAATTTAATCGCTTTGGTATAGACAAATTTAGAGTAGTAATTTTTAATAGACCAAAATATAACGATAACCATCGTTTTCATCAATTAATTGTTGCATTTCATCTAAAGCAATGTGGCACAAATCCCTGTATAATTTTATTATATAAAACTTTTTCTAGCCGTTCTATATAGTTCTTTAACAATTTTGATTTTTTCTTGGTTGGGCACCATATTATTACCATTATTAAAAGTTTCAGATCGAATGAAGTACTGAAGAATATCATTAAATGTTGGGCTTAATATATTATATCTTCTTCTCGTAATTCCTTTATGTGTCGCATAATTTCATTTAATGTCCAATGTGTCCGACCACTTTGGAGTTCCACAACAAACGTAAATGATCTACTAACACTTTAAGTTTGTTTCAGTAGACATATTGAAATGTTTTCGAAGATAATTTCTTTTTTGTGGGTAACTGTAGTTTTTCGGAAAGTTTTTTTCTTCTAATACAACCACCTATTATCAGAGGTTTAATAATTCGTCAATATTTGTCCCATCTTTTATCCAATTAATCATAACTTTTTTAAAATTTTTGTGGACGGCATTCGTGGATTCCAAAATATCCTTGTACGTTGTAAGTACATTATCACTTAATTCTTATCCCTTGCCTAGACTTTGAAGTGTTTTTAGAAATCAGAAGTCATAAAGTGCTAGTGATTCATCGAATTCTGCAATATTTTTCTCCTTTTTGTAAAAGACAATATTTCCATTTCGAAAACCTCTTAATTATCATCAAAAATTTTGGAGTGATTTGATTTTGAACCCAAACGTACACCATATTCAGTATCATATAGAGATGGTTTTAAATGTAATCCTGTATGGTGTGTATTTAAATTATTGGAAGTTGCGGTGTCAGATGATGCAAGAGATGTGTAAGTTGATGGTGAAGGTGTATCAAACACCGACTGGTCAATATCCTGTTTTGAAATGGGCTGCAGCTCCTGTATAAGTGTAGAGGTTTGAAAAGAATGCCCAGCTTGAGAAAAACCAGATATCTGAGTTGACTACACTGATGTATTGAGACTCTGTGATTTTGTAGATGGATAATTTTGTTGTTGTTGTTAACGTTGCTTGACCACATCCAATATTAACGGCTTAGAAACGGGTTCATAAAATTTTTCCAATTCCTCATCATATATACAAAGGATGTTTAAACTATCAAAGGAGTATTTTTTCACAATATTACAGTAATATATGACTATCAAATCCTTTGCGGTATCATCCCGTTTTTACATCACTACCTTTATCAATTACTAAAAATTGATACTTATTATACCAACATTTGGAGCATATTTCTTGCTAAATTATGATCTTATAACATGTTGTTTTTCACATATAACATCATCAAAAATAAATATAGAGTTTGATTTTACATCAGCTGGTTCCTCAATAATACTGGAATTACTAAAACCATGGTAGCCAAGACATTTGATGGGAAAATTTTCCTTAAATACTCATATTTCGGTTGATATAGTGATTTCAAGTAAATATAGACATTTCAAAACCTAGACCTAGGGGTATGTAAGTAGCATCATGACATTGGTTTTTCCACAATTCAAGCCCGACATTTTGATCGAGATTATCACTAGAAAATGGTTATTTAAGATCAATAATGTGCATCGTTAGCAAAATTTTCACTTAAATCATCATTCAAATGCCGCTCGTCGTATAAAGTAGACGTTCTCGCGTATCTGTTAAAATTGTAAACGGTATTATGAATTCGTCAATTAATAAGCAACCCGAAACAAAAATTATAAAACATGTAACAAGAAGTTATCAGGGAATAAACCAGGGTGTAAAAAATACAATTTAGCGTATTTACATATATAATATATATATATATATATATATATATATATATATATATATATATATATATATATATACATGTAAATACGCTAAATTGTATTTCTTACATGCTGGTTTATTCCCTGATTGTTACACGTGTATATGTGTGTTTATATATATATATATATATATATATATATATATATATATATATATATATATATATATATATATATATATATATATATATATATATATATTTATGTTATATGCGAAAATACCATAGTTATGCGAAAACTATACAAGTCTGTTACAATGTATACTGCTTATGTTGCATTTCGCATCTTAACAACTTTACCCAAGCAATGCGAAGAAAGCAGATTCAGCATGATAAGAAACGTGTTTTTATCGTGTGACATATGCTGACACTGCTTTATTCTTAGTATAAATTCATAGCATTATTTATAAAAAACACTACTTATTGTCGATATTGTAAGTCGTCATAATGCCAGATTGACAAGACAAGCAGTCCTGGCGTTTATCTAGTAGAAAAGGTCCTTATGCAACGCAAAAAGAATCACACCGATCAATTGTTTGTTAAATGGCTAGGATTTCTGAACGAGTTCAAATCTTGGATAGATAAATCTGATATTGTTTGAATAAGGTATTGTATGGCAATAATTTTAATTTAAAATGTAAAATAAATAAACAATATATAGTAATGAAAATGTTTTTATTTAAATTATCATCAACAACAATAAAACATCATACATATAAATGATATTTAAATATTCTTGGAGGGAAGATCCAATTCACCGACGACGATGACATTATCTTCAAGGCTATGACACTAGGAGTGCGTTCTCTTATTCTTTAACCTGGTTTCCGTTTTTTAGATTCTTTTTTGGGATCGAGCCATACGACAGTGCGCTTAATGAGTCATTTAAAGGCTGATAGAGTGTTTTCTGAATAACTTCCATTTTTGTTTTAAGCTCCTTATTATTTTTGTATCCATGTTAAATATGTCACATATTAGAACTGCAAAATTGTAAAACTTTCTATTAAGAAAGTTTTTTGTTACAGCATCGTCATCATCTTTAGGTTCATCTAAGTTGATTATCGATTTTCCACTCATATCATACTGCGTGTTAACTGTAAGGTAAAAACCAATCCCTGGTAGCTCAGGTAAAATGTGATTTTTCTCATTACATTTCTGACCACCAAATTTATGAATTGTGTTGTTTACATTACTCATTTTTAACCTTAACTAAACTATTTTCTTTTTATTTGATCAAATTATATTAAATATTTAACTTGGGAAAAAGAAACACAGACTATTATCTACTGGTTGGTTTATTTATAAAATAAAGTAAAACTGTGATTGTAACAAATATTAATTTGCACTTATTTAATTGTACAAATACAAAAATAATAAATAATTAACTTTAGACATATGGAACGTCTTTCTTATCGTTGTTCAAAATGCTATGCCATTCAACATTATTGCGATCGTCAACATCTTGAGCTGTAGCTGTTGCAGGAACCAATTCATATTTTGCAGCAAGCTCACCAGGTAAATGTGGAATATTAACGAGGTATTCTTTTAATTCTTCTTCGACCATTTCAGCACAAAATATATCCATGTCTAGGGACCCATATAAAAATTTGTCGCACAAGTGTGCCCAGCCATAAAATTGAATCCATCTCTGATCTCATTCTTATATCGATCTTTGGTTGCCTCAATATGCGGCCAGTCATTTGCACATATTTCTTAATTCTCTTCCCAACCAAAATATGTAACTATCTACACATTCGTTGACGGTCACATCTGCAGACATCTTTAACAGAAATAATGAACACGCGTAAGTATTCTAACATGTGCAATTATTTTTTAAATTTAATTATATCCTTTTTCCAAATATTACATGCAATTGACTCCAATGACCCAAAACGTAATAATATTCGAGTATTGTTTCCGAAAACTCTAGTACATTGTCTCAAATAATTTAGAGTGTATAAAAATCCAAAAATTACCGTGAATACAAAAGCACTTTCAAAACACCACACGAACATAATATTTGAGGTTTATGCCACTGATATCTATGACTGTTTGAAGTCACTTCTTTTCCCACTAAACTTTATAGCGACTTTTCAAGGTCGAATTATAACAATAGTGGGGAATGTCTTAACGGTAGAAACACCAGAAATAGTGGGGGACAGTCTTCAAGGTCGAATGACTTCACACGTTTAGAATGGTATAAAGAGAACTTTAACGTCAAAATATAATGAAACAAATAACTACATTTTATATACTTTATTGATTGACATTTTTCTGCTGTTCTCTTATACGTGTAATACAATCGTTTAAACCTAAATTTCTCAACATGTTTAATAATATTTGTTGGTTTTTATATATTAAAGACTCCTTACAAACTATACTTGCTATAATACACACTTCAACATGGTCCATATATTTAAAAAATATATTTAAATCCTGAGCCTCCGAATCTTGCATTTCACATGCGTAAAATTCCGAACAGGCTGCAGAAATTAAAAACTCTTCATACATTTCTCTAACTAAACTTTCCATATTAACTACTACGTTAAACTTAAGTCCCATACTCTAATTTCATTTTACACAACCGGATCTTCAATGAAACTAATCAGTTTTTCCAAAGTCACTAAATCCCAACTTTTTTATTTCACAAACAAGCTCTAGTAAATCTAATGTTTTTCTGCAATATTTATGATATGCATTGTCAGCCTTTTCATATTCAAAACCCAAATCACATTAGAGCAACGCTCATTCTGATCGACTTTTCATTGCATCATTGAAGTAATTACTTGCCATTTCAATGAACTCAATTTTTTTATGGTCTCTTGCAAATCAGTATTCATATTTTTTACTTATTTTTACACTCACGACTCTTTTTTATTGCTGGTGGTGGCTCATCTATATAATGACGATATATTTGTTCATAGTGAATGTAACAGGGTAAGTTCAACTGTAGTTCTTTGTCACACCGATATGACACTGGCAGCTTATCCCAAATTTGCTGTAAACTCAGTGAATCGATGTAAGAAAAGATACTAGATCCTTTTCGGAAAAATCACACAAACTTTTTAAATTACTTTGATATAAACAAATTACTCTGCCGACTTGCTCTATAATTTTATCGTTAGATATTTCCGTATCTGTCATTTCACACGGAATGAATGTAAATAGGCTCACATAGTTTTATGGAAGAATTTACAAGGTCAAAACCATTTCAAGATCATCTCACACTATTACAATGCACAAATAACTACTTCAAGGTCACACACCCAAGATAACCTCCCGCAAAGTCAAAGCGACTTTGAGCAAAATCAAGGTCAAGGTTACATACACAGCATTGAACACAGTATTTTCGCGGTCAAGGTCATATCAACGCAGGCTCGAGCGTGGCGGTCAAGGGCGCGGCCGGGAGTCAATGTCAAGGTCAAGGGAGGGTTCCCTGTCCGTGCTTATTTGGATGAGGTTTTTCCGATTCGTTGGATAGACAGAAGAGAGACAATTGAGTAGCCAGCCAGACAACCAAATTTGACACCACGTGATTATTTTTTGGGGATACTTAAAAACTAAAATATACTTGTTGCAACCCTACAATTTAGAAGTCCTAAAAGTTCGAAAACACCATGAAGTACAAAACATAACCTCAGATGTCATCGACAATGTTCAAAAAGAATTTATTCATCGATTTGGCAATTCTCAGATTGTTAAATGGGTTCAGTTTGAACATTTAATTTAGGTCGTACCAATTTTTTATCTAATTAAAGATTTATAGTAATTTTTCTTGACAATTTCCTTATATAACCAATATCAATATTTACCTTGTCGGGTGTAAAAAATGCGCTCGTTCTAATTCTGAAATTAAACATGGGGTATACATAGCTCCTTCTTAAGTTACCCTGTATATATCTTTATCACGCAAAAAAACTAATAACATTTTTATAAAAAATGCTAAAAAACGAAAAATAATATAAATTTTTATATGAAATTGAATTTTTTTAAGTCGGCGCCAAACTAGTACCTGACAAAATATGACTCTCTTTCTTACTATAATTTGTATATATCTTGTATTAGTAGTTGTTTTATTAATAAATAATTTGGCAAAAAATATTTTTTTCCAAATTTTGACCTTTAACAGGTTATCGCTTAAAATTGAGTTTCGTTTCAAAAATAAAATAGTGCAACTCGGATTTTCGGTTGCATATTCAG
This sequence comes from Diaprepes abbreviatus, assembly GCA_034092305.1. Classification (NCBI taxonomy): domain Eukaryota; kingdom Metazoa; phylum Arthropoda; class Insecta; order Coleoptera; family Curculionidae; genus Diaprepes; species Diaprepes abbreviatus. Next base: position 5,342,355 of record JASJET010000022.1, read on the forward strand.
ATATTGTGGGGCTCGATAACGAATTGTCTAAAAATGACATTTTAGATAGAGAGAAGTGGAAAACTAACAAATTTTGAGTTTTATTAAAAAATGTTATGAACTTCTCAAATTCGATGTTACATTGTTGATTAATTCACCAGACAGGCAAGAACATTCCTAGCTGTCTACATAATGTCCCTATACCTAGCTAGAACAGTTTTCAAGTTATTTACGACGCAAAATCCTCTAAACATCAAGCAGTTTTGGTGATTTTTGGCAAAATGTCTATAATAAATAGACTAATACTGTTTCTTTGGTGAGGCGTGTCATTGTAACTATGTATGGAGACATCATATATGGACAGATATGGAATGTTCTTGCCTATCTATTGAATACATTAACAACGTATCGTATTTGAAAAAATTTAATTATTTTAATATTTTTGATAGAGTTCAAACTTTGTTACTTTTCCAATTTCTTGTAACTAAAGTACGATTTTCTGACAATTCATTATAGTAGTGAACATAACCCGATCCTCATCATCGCCCCACTCCTCGACTTTTACCTTGCCCCACTCCTCTTTGGACACGCCCACATGTCCTTGTGATTGACCTTGAAAATGCACGTGCGCTTTGTCCTTGCCCTTGACCTTGTGTTCAAGGTCGTGTGTGTGACCTTGACCTTGACCGGATTCGCGGAGACCTCGGTTTTGTTGGAGGTCATCTTGTGTGTGTGACCTTGAAGTTTTGTTACGTGGTTTGGGGTGACCTTGAATGGTTTAATATAAGGTATGGGGCAGGTTCATTCATCAGTTGTCTCTGACTTGTATAGGTAGTACATGTGTTAATATTTGACAAATCGTGGCATAGGTTTGTGAAAACTGCGGTCCTAAGTTTACCAATAGTTATATTATGAGACGTCATAAAAGAGAATCGTGTGCGGCGAGATTTAATGAATTGCCTGGAGGAAAACGGCTCCGAATTGAAGAGTATACATTGGCGATTCTGGTAATTAATTGCGCTACATGTAATGTAGATGTTCCAATAAATCATATGTCAGCGCATAAACGAACACAACAACATAAAAATAATTCATGTTTGCCGGTATATCATGGTGTGCAACTCGTCGAATGTGCCTTCAAAAGGAGAATTGCAACCTATCGGGTTAGCAGTGATATGGAGCATTCCGATTACGTAATGTTCTTTGCAGACATTAAATCCAAGGTGGTGGAACTTGTTAATAATTTATTACGTGTGCATCATGCTTTAAAAGTTAACATGACAGCTGTTGGCGAGTACATGCTTCCATCACAAGAAATATTCAGTGAGAAATCCTTCAACACTGCTAATTAAATAATTAGTGTAGAAAGTGATTTGGATGCCGTTTACCATTCTTTCACCGAATTAATAAAAACGCAGGCGACAGAGTTCCAGGAGAAAGATTCAGGTATGGAAAAATCAAAACCCGATATATTAAACTGATTTTTATACATTATTTTTCTTGTTATAGGATGGGCTCTTGTGCGAATTTTATACTTGGAAGTTAGTATCAACAAGTATATGCCTATGGGTGACTCATCATACATCAAGTCGCCGTGCTCTATTGAAAAGAAAGGAGCTGTCGTCAATGTGATTAACCAGGACGAATTTTGCTTTGCGTGGGCTGTAACATCAGCATTGCTTCCTCCAACAGCAGAGCCTTCACAGAAGACATCCTACCCCCATTTTTCTAGAGTGCTAAATTTAACAGGTATGAATTTTCCAGTAAAATTACGTGACATTAAAAAATTTGAGGAAATGAACAACATATCAATTAACGTATACGGTCTGGAATCTAAATATGAAAATAATGAAGTAATACATGAAGTTATTGGTCCACTGAGGTTTGCGTCAAAAAAGTTGGATAGACATGTAAATTTATTGTTAATTACAAAAGACTGTAGTAGTAAAGATGGCGGTGAACATTTTTGTGATACGATTTGTTCAGAGTCATTATTGTTGGATTCGGGATTTATCACGTTTAGTTTCAAGTCAAATTAGTTGTCAACAACATAAAATATATTTTTGTGATGGTTGTCTCATTTATTTTAGTACACCGTCAGCTTTAATTTTACATCAAGGCTACGATTGTAACCACATTTTCATGCAAATACCCTCAGTGGATTTAAAAATCGATAAATTTGGAAAAATTGTGCCGGAAAATATTTTAAAATTCGAGGGTACAGAAAAGCAAATGCGCGTTCCATTCGTGGTTTATGCAGATTTCGAATCTGTTTTAAAACCCGTTGAAACGGTACAATCAAACCCACAAAATTCTTACACTGTAAAAAGTTTTAAACATGAACCATATTCTTTTGCTTATTTAATTAAATGCTCTTTTGACGACTCACTTTCGAAATTTGAGCTATTTCGGGGGAATAATGCAGCTCAAGTCTTTGTGGATCGTATCGAGTGTGATTTAAGGGCTCTATATAACACATATTTAAAAGCCATTAAGCCTATGAAACCGTTAACGCCTGAAGAAAAAAGGGAGTTTAATGATGCTAAAATATGTGGTATATGTGAAGGCCCTTTTGAAGATGGTGAGATTAAAGTACGAGATCATTGTCACATAACTGGTGCAAAAAGATTTGGTGCTGCACATTCCGTTTGTAATTTAAATTATAAATTACCCTCTTTTATCCCTATCATATTTCGTAACATAAGCGGCTACGACACCCATTTATTTATAAAATAGTTATGTAAATATGGGGATAAAATTGGTGATTTGGCTCAAAGTAAGGAAAAGTACAAATCATTTACCAAAAGCATTTATGTGCACGATTATTTTGATAGTAAATGTGGAAAAGTCAAGAGGAAATATTTAAAGTTGCGATTCATTGACAGTTTTAAATTTCTGTCAACGTCTTTGGAAAATTTAGGCAGCGGTTTAAACGACGACGATTTTATTGAAACGCGGAAACATTTTTCAAATATCGACCAATTTAATTTGATGCGTCAAAAGGGTGTTTTTCTCTATAGCTTTATTGACTCTATAGAAAAAATGAAAAATACATGTCTTCCAAGTAAACATCAATTTTATGATAATTTACGGGAAGAATATATTAGCGATGAAAGCTATAGAGGAGCAAAAGAAGTATGGCGCTTGTTTGGGTGTAAAACTTTGGGGGACTATTCGGACGTGTATTTAAAATCAGATGTGTTTCTATTGTGTGATTTTTTGAGCAATTTCGGAATAATTGTTTAAAATTCGATAAACTGGATCCAGCACATTACTATACCCTTCCAAGTTTATCATTTGATTGTATGCTGCGTATGACTAAGGTAGAGCTAGAGCTCTTAACTGATATAGACATGATACATTTTTTTAAGAAAGGTATACGCGGCGGCATAAACCAGTGTATAGAAAGGAAGCACATCGCTAATAATATTTTATTACCCGACTATGACCCAACAAAACCGTCTTCACTTATAACACCTTGATGCTACAAATTTATATGGTCATAGTATGTCACAAGCATTACCATATGGTGGTTTTCGATGGTTAACCGAGCGCGAAATTCTCAATTTAAATAATATGGCTCTTGGTGATGATAGTTTACATGGCTACGTTTTGGAAGTGGATGTGCATTATCCGACTGAGTTGCATGATGCACATTCTGATCTTCCATTTCTAGTAGAAAATATCATACCGCCAACAGAAAACGCCAAGTTGCCGAAATTAATTCCTAATGTACAAGATAAAAGAAAATACATTGTACACTATAGAACTTTAAAACAAGCCATCGCCAACGGCTTAGTGGTAATGCAAACTCATCGAGTATTACAGTTTAAGCAATCAAAATGGCTAAAATCGTATATTGATTTTAATACCAATTTACGTAACAAGGCCACCACAAAATTTGCGAAGGACACTTTTAAATTACAAAATAACGCGATATTTGGTAAAACTATGGAAAAATGTGGAAAATCGAAAGGATATAAAATTAGTAACACATTGGGATAACAGTATAGGCAGAAATGGAGCTAGAACACTAATATCCCGCCCCAATTTCAATAGTAGCTCGATATTTACCAAAAACTTTGTTGCTGTACATATGAATAAAGTTAAAATATTGTACAATAAACCAATTTATATCGGATTTTCCATATTGGATATATCAAAGGCTGTAATATACGATTTTTATTATAATTTTATTAAATCCAAGTTTGGTGATGATGCTTCGTTACTTTACACCGATACTGACTCACTTATATTAAAAGTGTATACGGAAAACTTTTATCAAACTATATCAGAAAACCCCGAAAAATGTAATACATCAAATTACCCAGAAATTAATAATTTCAACATAATTAAAAGTAATTCTGTAGTTGGTAGAATGAAAGATGAGTTTCCTGGTGACCCGATAATAAGTTTTTATGGTACCGGCGCGAAGGCTTATTATGTAAAGTCCATTAATAATGAATTAAAGAAAGCCAAAGGTATCAAAAAATGTGTTATCGAGAAAGACCTTCATCAGGAAGAAGACTACCAAAGAATTGTTGAACGGGATGGTTTGATATTAAGAAAGATGAAGACATTTAGAAGTGAATTACATAACATTTATACCAATATAATAAATAAAGTAGCATTGTCACATAGCGATGATAAACGTTATGTAATTCCCAATTAAACCAAAACTCTACCTTGGGGGCATGCAGACATAGATTTTTACAAAACAGACCCGGAAGAAAACTTAACAAATTTAATCACCGTGTTGGAATCATTTCTAAGTCAGGACAACACGTAATCTGGAAAATCCATATTTCATTATTTGTATTGTTTTTATTATTTCTATTGAACAGCTATAGAACATTAATATGTAACGGTAGTATTGTAATTTTTTTTTAAATACAAAACATGTATTCATTACTTGATTGCTTTTTATTGAACCTTTATTTTAAAATTATAAATATAATGAAGCGTCGACAAATAACAAACTGTAAAAGTTATTGTTGAAAAATTTGTCAGTAAATTAAACGCACAGGTCTACGAGCAAATGTTTAATGTGAAGCAGTTTTGTTGACAAGATCCTCCATAGTCTTTTCAATTTTCAACATTCTAGAGTTAAGTTCATCACGCAGTTCAACTTGCCGAAGTTCATATATGGCAATAACAGTATCATCAATGTATCCTCTAAGTTTTTGACCGGTTTCAATTAATTTCTTGCGTACGTAACCTTCAAGTTGGTTTCTGAATATATCTTTAATAACAATTGTTGAGTCACGTAAAGTTTTCTACGTATCTTGCACACACTGAGCAAGGTTATTATCAACATAATTTCGTGTGGTCGCATCGTCTCCTTCAAGAGGTTCTGCTAAATAGCACAATCTTTTGCTTCCCATGTCGTAATCTCCATTAGGTGAAAGTTTAAAACCTATTCCTGAAGGACCTCGCATAAAGTTAAAATCCTTAAATTTTCTTTTGCGACCGAACTTATCAATAGTGTTTACTTCTGACATTGTTATGTGAGACTGATTTGAAACCATTACATTTCACCCTAATATATGGTTCTATTTCATTAATAAACAGACTCTGCAGAAAAATATGGATTTCAAAACGTATTTTAGGTGATGTTTAATAAATACACATACAGATTCATTTTACTATTGTTTTATTGGAAAAAAAAATTAAAATATAACAAAAGATTGAATTTACTTTTTATTATTAAAAAAAAATAAAAAATATAACAAACAAAAAAATTTAAAAATAAAGAAATAAAATACATGTTAATTTCTTCTGTACAGGTAAGCTTTTTCTATGGGCCAATTTTCTTCTCTGGATGGCACATTCATTAATGTCCTTGAACTGGTAGTAAACTAGTCCACAAAAGCGGCATTGTACAAATTTAACCCTGAAAAGGTCAATGTAGTTGAAGTCGTACGTAAGATCATTCCGCCAGCAGATACCTAGTTTTTTACAATGATGACAAGTTAAACAAAAAGCTTTTGGTATATGACTGTATGTTATGGCTGCTTCACTAGGTTGTTCATCAGTTGGCAACATGATGTTTGAATATGTTGTACGTTTCAATCACTGTACTCTATTTATGTGTTACTTTTTAAAATAACCTTGACAGGACCAAAAAAAAATCCTTGAAAATGACAACCTCGAAAACGACATTGACGGGTACTTCGACCTTGGCCTTGGCCTTGCATCTGACAAGTTTAGTACTATATTTATATGTTACTCTTTAAAATAACCTTGACAGGGACAAAAAAAAATCCATGAAAATTACAACCTTGAAAACGACCCTGGTATTGCCGGTTACGTCGGCCTTGATCTTGGCCTTACATCTGACAAGTTTAAATATTATACTTAATGCATCAAACAAAAGGAATAAAGGTGGTGTAGTGGGGGAAATGGGCATAAAAGCAGACTTGCTGGCTTGAGCTCTTCACAGTTCGTCAGAACACCAAAGAGTGCAGTAGTAAGTTAAAGTTATAGTGAGAGTTGTTGTATCGAAGATGTCGTCAAGTGCACGAAGTGTAAGGTCTCTTTTGGATGCTCTTGACGTGAGCTGCGGATCTCAACAAGGCATGTTGGAAAACGTCAGTGGCTTGGAAGTGTTGAGTCCAGGGGTTTTCGAAAATTGGAACAGCAGCGAACAAGAGGATGCCGAAGACAAAGCCCTGAATGATGGTCGAGATGAAGAGTTGGTGCAGTCGGCTGCGCAATTACTTGAATGTTGGAGTGAGGAGAAGGAGCCGAAAATCAACATAATAAGTGATGTGGTTGTGCGAAAAGCATCGCGGCCTAACAGGGAATCTTCTCCAAGGAACTCCAAATTGAAGAAGTTGTTAACTATGCAGAAGTCGGAAATCGCCGATAAAACAAAATTTTATTCGGCGATTAAAGATGTTGGGCACTCGAAAAAGAAATTTAGTTTCAAAAAACCAAAGACGCCCACACCATTACCCGACTTCATGTTAACGCAGTCACCACCGACAGAGCCATTGTCCGTCGAAGTTAATATAATTGAAGGTGACCATGGACCAACTCCGCCAACACCGGCCAGTGTAGTGAAGAAGTGTCGGAGGTAAAATCTTCACCTGTGAAGTCTGAAGCGCCACTATCTCCGGTATTGGGATGCCGCAAACCTGTGAAGAAGCGGTTTAAGCAGTGTTTTGAAGATGATGAAGTTTCCGATGCTTCATATACTTCATCACTAAACCCTTCTTCGAATTGTTCTGGGACATCTCAACCGGAGTGGGTTGAAGACTTTACCAGTTCGCAAAAAAAGAAATTGACGGACATATATAAAATGAAAAAAGACTTAGTGAAAAAAAGTGACTGAAAATGACTGTGAAATAAGGGAACTTGAAAAACAATTATTAGATATACAAAAACAATTAGCGGTGAAAAAAAAGTGTGAGTGAATGGTACAAAAGACAATTGGAAGACTTTGACAGGTTTTGTAGTAGATGTTAACTAGTTTTAAGTATTAGTTTTTAAGTTATAGTATTAAGCTTGTAAATATATTTTCTAGTTTAATAAAAATGTATGTGATAATACAAATTTTTTATATTTTGACAAATATATATTTTTATATATGGAATAAATATTGCTTGAAAATATATTTTTTTGGTGTTTTATTTCTTATAGGATCTTTCTCACATAATATTAGGTAATAAAAAAGACTGAATAATCCACTAAAACTACGCAATAACAATAGTTGTAAATATTTTTTGATAATATTTACAAATATGCTAAAACATGGTTCGGTTTAAGAAGTTAAGGTTCTGTCGCCAGAACTTCTAATACTTCCCATCTCAATATTGTATGTTTTTATGAAAAAAAAAAACAAAATATTGGTTACAAAGTATTATAACCAACTAAAACTACGATCAAAGTATTTTGTGGTCCTGAAAAGGACCGTTTTGTTGCAAAAACATATGACTCTTTATTGTGTTGTACAGTCGCACGGCCCGTCACCATCAACGGTGGTGGTGGTGGTGCTGTCCTCCGTGTATTCGACTATAAACTGCCAGAGTTATTCCCACCTGGAATCGTCCAACTCCCATTCGCGACAATCATCCGTGGTAGAATCTACCACAGGGCATTGGCGGGGTTGTTGTTCCCTGTCAGACATGTTTAACTGAAATGATTGTATTATATATTGGTGGTCGTATATATATATATAGACAAATTAGTGGTGGGGGGTGAAAACAAATGTCGTATTACGTATTGAGGCCAAAGTTGTTTGTGGTCTCAAATACGAACGAACGATTTTGCTGAGTTCCACCAGCACCTAAACTTTTAATACTCTGTATCCAATATTGTATATTCTATACAAACAATATTAGTAACAAAGTACTAATATGAACTAAAACTACGATCAAAGTATTTTGTGGTCCTGAAAAGGACCGTTGTTGTGTGCCCTTAAAAAGGGCCAGGGAGAGTGTGGGGCTTATGGTGCCCCATCCTCGCTGGTCGACCACCAGCTTGACGAATCGCAGAGGTCCTGCGGATCGTCGGGTGTCGATGATGCTGGAATTTCCAGCACCGCATCTTCCGTCGAGTCCGGCTCTGGCTGCGGCGACGGAGTGTCGAGTCTTTGTAGGACCCAATCGCCTGCATCGTTTAATTCCACGAAACCAGGATCGTGGTCATAAGGCAGCGGAATCGGCTCATCCAAGTCGTCCCAAAGTAGGACGTCAATTTCGAAGTCCACCTCATCGTCGTCGAAGTCCTGCGGGTCTCCAACGTTGCCGGCGACGGTGTCATCGCTAAAGATGGATGAGCCTATGCTTGCGGGTCTTTCTTCCTCCATGTTCTTCGTATGAGAGTTGAAGCGTATATGACTGTGTAATTGGCCCAGTCTCATATATATATATATATATATATATATATATATATATATATATATATATATATATATAGAACTACCCCCACCCCACCAACGGATTCTAAATGTTGTGTATTGGTGAGAGCTTATAGAATTATTGATTGTTTCAAAAACTTTAAACAAGGAATTAGATTTGATTTTTTTTTGTTTAGACAATAAGACTAATTCTTAACATTATATGAAGAATACATTACAAAAAAAAATTAATAGAAACCTTGTTTGGACTGTTAACATTTTCATAGGTTCTCAAGCATATAACTTGGCACTTAAGCTACGAGACAAATCGTCGTTAAACGAATATCTCGCCCCATAAGTGACGAACTACGATCAAAATATAATGTGGTCCTGAAAAGGACCCTTTTTTGTGGCCCTAAAAGGGCCTGGGGGAGGGTCGGGTGTCTACCGTGGAGTAATAGCCAACGATATTAACACCGACCTAGGTGCAGCCCTTGGTATTCTCCTTGGCTGCACCACGAGCTCGAGCTCTGCCGGCGTTGCTGGAGTTGGCGATGTTGCCGACGGTACCGGTTTACATTCGTCACACTTACATAATGTTCCCGGTACGAATAGCCTGACAATGCCAATAATCTTTTTTGGAGTACCTTCCATGTTAACGGTTGAATGTGTAATGATGAAATAATTTTAATACCGGTCTCTATATACATTCAAAAAGTTGGAGGGGGTAAGGTAGTGTGCATATATGCAGTATATATATATATATATATATATATATATATATATATATATATATATATATATATATATATATATATATATGTTTGAAAATAATATGGTTTTATAACTCACCGTATCTCTGTTATAGACACAAACTCCACACCCCCCTCCACTTTTCTAGCATATATTACTAAACTCCCTCTACATTTTTTTCAAATAAATTTTTTTGATATTCCTAACCATTACTTTACTACATATTTACAAAAAATGCAAATAATGCATATATTTAAATTATTTTCAGACAAGGTAAGGAAAATTTTGAAAATGTTTTGACGGAATTTTTCCGCTCTCCTCTGCGGGTGGGTGGGGGAGGTGGGGGCACTTATAAAAAAAAATCCGCCCCCTACAACTTTCCGTTAACCCCGTCCGGTGGTCAAACTTCCTTTCTATTGATTTTTGGAATTTTTTGGTCTATATTTTCTTTATTTTCAAATTTTTCAAAATTTTTTTCACCATTGTATTCTCCTCAAAATTCTAGGTAAAGTGTTTTTATTTTTTCTCTATCTTGAACGGTTCCCGAGCTACAGCGCTTTAAAGAATTCAAATTACTAACTTTCTATAACCCTTTTTTTCAAATTTCATTTTTTCGAATTTTCAAAAATACTACAATATGTAGAAAAAAATTTTCTCTTTAATTTCCCAATACCGTTTTTCTCTAAATCTTCAACTTTAGCGTGTATTCACCATTTTTGAAAAAAAAATAATTATTTTTGCACCATTGCATTCTCCTCAAAATTTTGGGTTATTAAAGTTCTTTTATTTCTTTTCTATCTTGAACGGTTCCCGAGCTACAGCGCTTTAAAAAATCCAAATTACTAACTTACTATAACCTTTTTCTTCAAATTTCATCTTTCCGAATTTTGAAAAATACTACCATATGTAGAAAAAAATTTCTTTCTAATTTCCTAATATTGTTTTGCTCTAAATCTTCAAATTTGGCACGCATTCACCATTTTTCAATTTTTTTGAAAAATTTTTTTTACGTTTTTACTATCGGGAAAAATGCTTGCTTATAGTACTCGATTTCCTCTAAAAATTTTTCATATAACTTTTTTCCCTATTCCTAACCTTTACTTTCCTACAAAATTTCTAAATCGTTGTGTTCATATTTTGCCTTAAAAATTTTTTCTTGCGTTATCTAAGTTCTTTTTTCCACTAAATAAACCCCCATTATTTACCGTACTCCTTTCTTAAGAAGCGGGCTTTTCCGTCCGCTTTTTTTTTTGTTGGGTTTCAAATAAATATAAAACTACTACTTCACTCATTACAAATTTATTGATTCAAGTGCTCTATTTTAACATTATTTTGTGTTACATATAATCGATACATTAAAATATAGATTTATTGGTCACCGAACCATTCAATACATTATAACTAAAAAATGAGTCGTGAATAACTAATGCGTACACTTTAGTGTCTTTGGGTAATTTATTCTTTCTCGTTTGGAACTCCAATTTCACATCCACTGTCGATGAGTTAATTGCCTCTGGTTGATGACTGCAATTGATAATAAAAACTGGGTTTTTCATATATTCCGCGAACGTTATCATCGGATCGTTTATTTCGCGCACGTAGTAGCTGCTTTGGAAGTTTTCGTAATTGTAATAGGCTTCTGCGTACAGTTTCTTGGCGAAATCTAGATTCCATCTTTCGTAGGGATAAACGGTTGAATTCAGATACAGTCTAATGTCGCATACGTCGGCGTGAGTAAACTGGGTTGTGCTTTTTTCTTTTTTGTCGCAATTATTGCTGTCTTGAAACCCGACGATTATATAGCGCGGTCTTTCCAGACTTGTACTCCTTCTCAAGGCCCACACGTCGAAAGATATTTGTCTTAAAGCTGGCAATTCGTACAGATCCCATTTACGATATGCTATTTGAATACTGGCATTTATTCCACCTTTATTAATGCGAGACAGTATTTTCAATTTTTGCTTGTCGTCTGGAATGATGTGACGAATTTTCCATTCGATTTTGTCGATACTAATTTCTGCCTCTACTTCGCCGACGTAGCAATTGGTAAAAGTGCGAGGTATAATCATAATAAGCTCTTGTTTTACGTTGAAAACACCTTTTGCATAATCTTCGGCGAATCCCATAAGATATTTTAAGGGTAATTTCCCGGAGAATACGTTACTTGCCGTGTCTACGATATCTTGGTTTGCTTCGTCGAGACCCCATCCGCACGTCATGAGAGATCTTTGTTGCAAACTTCCGAATGAAACCATGGTTTTTAATGTCGTCGTAACGCCAGGTTTACGAACCAGGGGGACCTGCTCACCTCCCATCTCGTAGCGAATTTCATCGAACAAATATGCAAGAGCATTATTTGATAAAAAAACATCTTTTCATTGCGTCTATGGGTTTAAATTTTCCTTCGATATATATGTAACTTTTGGCGATATCTAGTATAATATCTTGAAAATTAATGAGGATACGGACTTCATCCGAATTGTTGAATGATAGAGATCCGTATGGTTTATACGTATGCTCTTCTAGACTAATAATGGAATTGTCCAAGATGGGTTCGGAGAAAACCTCTATTTTATCGCTGGTGGTGGAAATCATTTTCGCACTTTAAGACCGATTGATTTTAAAAATTTATAGTCTTCGGCAGATAACTGTTAAAATGTTTGTGATCTAATGTCTGGACGACGACTAACCTTGACGTTAACTCTTCTTTTACTTTTATTATGTTTCGGCGGTTCCCCCATCTTAGTCGACAGCACACACAATTGACGATTGAAGCAAAAACCCATTTCTATGAAAGTTTCTTCAGTTCCAATTTCACGATTATTTTCTCGCCTTGAAAATTGATTAGATCACCGCTATCGTCCAAGATGCGAAGAGTAATGTTGTCGATAAACTGACGTCCTGCCGGCATTAACGGCATATAAATATTATTTTGTGGTCTTTACTGATTTTGTAATCGGGCTCCACGTCGATATCGAATTCGAACAAGGTATGACCTTCCACAGAATTTATATATGCTCCGGAAATTATATTACAATCTATGCGTACGATTCGTACTTTCATTATTTCCACCATCTCGGTCGATTCGTGCTTTTTGTCAATTTTTAAGACTGTATGATTAAATCCTAACATTTTACCGATACTCGCCTCTCCCCGGAAATCTATAGTATATTGGAATTTCAGTTCACATTTCAGCGTATTATTATTAGCGACCAAGTAAAAGATTCCATCGTTCTTTTCTTCAGTTGAATTCCTCAAAACCCCCGACATAGCTTTACCTATCCCATCTATTTCATAGGCCCCAGGTGGAATCTGTAATTGTATCGGCTCGGTGGTGTAACCCTCCTTCATGTAGGCAAATTTATTGTTGCTTTCGTCCACATTAAAAATTGAATTGTATGTGTAAAATCCCAGCAATGCCAGACCATATTGGTTTTCTCTATTTAATTCGACTGGTGGATAAAAATCGGCGCTTAAAACGCTCGAGTGCCCTGTTAGTGTGAACGTATAAGACATGACTAACTATTAAAACATCACACATCTCGGTTTTATTCTTAGCGGCAACATTTAAAAAGATTCATATTCACATAACAACAAAATATTTTTCTAGCCGTAAGACCCTCATCAGCCGTAACCTCGTTTAAATTGCTGCTGAAATAATGTTTGCAACCGCACTGATATTTTAATATATCGATATCGCTTTTGAGGTGCTCGGGCAACTTATCCCAAACGAACGGAATTTTATTTGGGGCTAATGCAATCATTACTTCCTTGGGCATGTTTTCTAACTGTTTCACGGTCATTTTCCTTAATCCACCGGCTAGATGAAATGCTTTCAGTGATTGCAACATTTTAGTATAGTTATTGCGTTCCATTTGCGGTGTTAATGGTAGCCATAATGACATCTTTTACGCTGATGATTCAACAAGAAACTTTAAGCACAAATGTCCACACCAGACTGTTCCAAAATCCTGTTGACAATCGTATGTATAGTAAATAATTTTTGATGGTTCCGATCCCGTTTGTAGATATCGTACCAATTCGATCGGTGGGGGTAAATCGCCGCACCTGTCATAATATATTACTTTAGAATTATTTTTTCTATAAGCTACCCTGCACCACGCGTACTATCCAAATTCACTATTGCTGCTTCGTAACGTCGAGGACCTTGTCTAGGTAATGAATCCCTCATATAAACGCCTCGAAAGTGTCCTATTCTTTTCTTTTTGGCATATTTTTCAATATCGATGTTAGATAGTGGTCTTCGAGGCAGGGATTCAATTAGTTTTTTGATCTACTATTTAAAAATAATCCCATACCTTTACAATATGGCTTTAGAAACAAACCATTTCCTTTCGATTTTAAATACAGGCCGGCACCGGTTTTACCTTCACTGCTTTTTTTTACAGCTTTTACGGCGCGCACAATTCCCGCTGCCCCACCGGCTTATGAACCCAAAGCTGATAACCCGGCATAAATTGGTATTAATGGTAATATTCCGCCAGTTTTAGGAATCGGTATTATTCTCGGTGTATGATCCTTCCTTTTGCCACCTGCTGTTTTTACCGATCTAGGTGCTGCCGACAGAGCTAATTTAGATGCATTCATGACATTTTTTTCCAACACATTTTTCCTTCCGGCTTTTAATAATTCCTTTCGAACTGCTTGTCGAATAGCTGTTCCGAAACTGACTTTCCGAACATGTCGATTTTTATTAACACCTTTCCTTTTTGTACGACGTGTGCCTTTACTAGATGTTTTTTTTGTTGATAATGATGATGGTACACCCATACCAAAACGTTGTTTTCCTTTCATAATGTTTGTAACTAACCAAGCTGCTTTTTTTCACCTAAACTGGAATCTTTCGATTTTACTCTATTCCAAGCACTTTGTTCGAGCTCGTAATCCGCTCGATGTCTCGCACTTATGTTGTCTTTGTTATGTAAATAGGCTAAATCGTGTTTTTTGCATGCGGCATCCAAAGGATTAATGCCTGGATCACCTCTTGTTACACGTGTTATTACTTTTGTTCCGGGTCCGCAATATTGATAACCGGGAATATGTACCTCGAATGGTAATTTATTTATTAACGAATTCACAATACCGTTTTCAGTTTTATTGGAAACGTGAGACCGTCCACTTCGTTTGACGCTCAGCATCTGAATGACAGTTTTTGTGAAAATTTGCCTATAAAATATCAAATTTTCCTAAGATGCGCGTTATCGATCTTAAACAAAAACTTCCTATTGACAATCTCGATGAAAAAGTCGGACTTGGATTTGAAAAGAAGATAATGAAGAGACACGGTCCTCTACTTCCTTCCTCTATTCGCGGCCTGTTAATTGGTCCATCCAATTGTGGAAAAACTAATGTCATGATTTCGCTGCTTACACACCCCCTTGGGCTACGTTTCGAAAATGTTTATATTTACTCGAAATCTCTGTATCAACCGAAATATGAGTATTTAAGGAAAATTTTAGCACCCATCAAAGGTTTAGGCTACTATGCCTTTAGTGATTCCAGTAATATTGTAGAACCGTCCGATACAAAACCAAACTCTATATTTATCTTTGATGATGTTATATGTGAAAAACAAGATGTTATAAGATCGTACTTTAGCATGGGACGTCATAAAAATATCGACTCGTTTTACCTAGCGCAAACATATTCGCGAGTGCCTAAACAGCTTGTGCGAGACAATGCCAATTTTATTATTATGTTTAAACAAGATGAGTTGAATATGAAACACATATTTTCCGACCACGTTTCACCGGATCTAACTTTTACTCAATTTCAAGAAATGTGCTCAAAATGTTGGGATAATAAGTATGGATTTTTAGTAATTGATAAAGACAGTGATGTGAAATCGGGAAGATACCGTAAAGGATTTGATAGCTATATATTACTGTAATAATAAGAGAAAATACTCATTTGATTGTTGAAAAGTCCTTTGTTAACATCATGAATAACGCGATCGACTTAAAACGTAAACTAGTAGAAGCTACCAATGCCGTCAGAAAAAAAATTTAAACAAATTAAAGCGGCTAAAGAATTTCATGTTGTGGAATTGGAAAAGTTTTATGAACCCATTTCTAAGCCGTTGAAAACTATATCTAATGTGGTCAAGCAATGTCAACAGCAACAACAACAACAACATTATCCAGCTACAAAGTCACATAGTCCCAGTACATCAGTGCAGTCGACTCAAATATCAGGTTTTCCCCAACCTACACATTCCTTTCAAACCTCCACACCTATTCAGCAGCAGCAGCAGCATCGCATTTCAAAAGAAGATATGAGCCAATCGGTGTTTGATACACCCTCGACATCAACTAATACATCTCTCGCATCTGCTGACACCACAACTTCCGATACTTTAAACGCACACCTGAAAGGATTACGTTCGAATCCATCTCTATACGATACTGTATATGGTGTACGTTTTAGTTCAAAAAGAGATTATAATAAAAATTTTATTGGTAATTTAGAGATGCGTTTTCGAAATGGAAGTATTGTCTTATACAAAAAAGGGAAAAATATTGCAGAATAGGGTGGATCATCGGCACTTTATGATTTGTTATTTCTTAAAACACCCTCTAGTTTAGGCAAGGAACAACAATTAAATGATAATGTACTTTCAACGTACAAGGAAATTTTGGAATCAACGAGTGCTGTCTACAACAATTTTAAAAAAAGTGATAGTTTACGGGAGACCAGATGGAACAAATATTTACGAATTATTAAACCTCTGATAATGGACACAAAATTACAATTACCCACAAAAAAGAAATTATCTTCGAAAACATTTTAATATGTCTACTGGAACAAAGCTAAAGAGTTGGTGGATAGTTTACGTTTGTTGTAGAGTTCCAAAATGGCCGGTCACACTGGACATGAAAATGAAATTATGTCAATCGTAGAGGAATTACGAGAAGAAGATATAATATATTAAGCTCAATATTTAATGATATTATTCAGTTCTTCCTTCGATCTGAAACCTTTAATATTACTAATAATATGGAGCCCAGTCTAGAAAAAATCAAAATTGTTAATGAACTACATAGAACGGCTAGAAAAAATTTTGTAAGACGGCACACGATAATAAAAGGATACAGAGATTTGTGGCAAATTGATTTGGCTGAAATGCAACAGTATGCTGATGAAAACGATGGTTATCGTTATATTTTGGTCTGTATAAATTGCTACTTTAAATTTATCTATACCAAAGCGATAAAAAACAAGACCGGTAAAGAAGTTACTAATGCGATGAAAAGCATCATTGAAGAGGCATCATATACACCAACAAATCTGCAAAATGATCAAGGAAAGGAGTTCTATAATACAAACTTTCAAGCCCTGATGAAAAAATATAATATAAATCATTATTCCACTTACAGCACAAAGAAAGCTGCAATTGTTGAGCGAGTCATAAGGACTTTAAAAAATAATTTATATAAACAATTCTCGGCAAGAGGATCTTACAAATGGATACATATATTATCGGCAATAAAAAAAACCTATAACCATTCGAAACATCGCACCATTGGAATGAAACCTGCAGATGTGCAAGAAGAAACACAAATTAAAGCATACGATTATTTAAAAATTGTACCTAAAAAATTTAAGTTTTCCATGGGTGACATTGTGCGTATTAGCAAGTACAAAAGCTTATTCGAGAAAGGATATACGCCCTCTTGGTCAACCGAATTGTTTAAAGTTGTAAAAGTTAACGTTACAAATCCACCTACATTCTTATTGGAATCGTTAGAAGGTCAACCTATAAGAGGGTGTTCTTACGAGTCAGAACTACAAAAAACAAGCAGTCCTGGCGTTTATCTAGTAGAAAAGGTCCTTACACAACGCAAGAAAAATCACACCGATCAATTATATGTCAAATGGCTAGGATTTCCCAACCACTTCAACTCTTGGATAGATAAAGCTAATATTGTTTAAATAACATATTGTATGGCTATAATTTTAATTTAAAATGTAAAATAAATAAACAATATATTGTAAAACAAAGTTTTTTATTTCAATCTTCATCATTAAAAACAATGACAATAAAACATCATACACATAAATAACATTTCAATATTCTTGGAGGGAAGGTCCAATTCACCGACTACTACGACGTTATCTTCAAGGCTATGCCACTCGGAGTGCGTTCTCCTATTCTTTAACCTGCTTTCCCTTTTTTTAGATTTTTTTTTGAAGTCGAGCCGTACGACAGTGCGCTTAATGAGTCATTTAAAGGCTGATGATAGAGTATTTTCTGAATTACTTCAATTTTTGTTTTAAGCTCACTATTATTTTGGTATATCATGGGGAGGACATCCTTGTTAAATATGTCACATATTACAACTGCAAAATTGTAAAACTTTCTATTAACAAAGTGTTTTGTCACAGCATCGTCATCATCTTTAGGTTCGCCTAAGTTGGTTATGATTTTTCCACCCATGTCATACTGCCCATCCGCTGTAAGTTTAAAACCAATCCCTTGTGGCCCAGATAATATATGATATTTTTCATTACATTTCTGACGACCAAATTTATCAATTGTGTTGTTTCCTCGACTCATTTTCAATCTTTACTAAACTATTTTATTTTTATTTGCCCTATTTATATTAAATATTTCAGCTGAGAAAAAGAAACACTGACTATGATCTACTGGGTTGGTATGTTTATAAAAGAAATAAAACAAAACTGTGATTGTAACAGATATTTATTTACAGTTATTTAATTGCACAAATACAAAAATTATAAAAAAATAATTTTCCATGTATTCATTTTCGTTGCTCAAAATTCTATCCCATCCGACACTATTTCGATCGTCAACATCTTGGGCTGTTGCTGTCGCAGGAACCAATTCATATTTTGCAGCAAGCTCACCTGGTAAATGTGGAATATTGACGAGGTATTCTTTTAATTCTTCTTCAACCATTTCAGCACAAAATGTATCCATGTCTATGGAACCATATAAAAATTCGTCGCACAAGTCTGCCCCAGCCATAAAATTGATTGCATCCCTGATCTCGTTCTTATATTGATCTTTGATTGCCTCAATATGCGGCCAATCATTTGCGCTATCTAACATATCGTGAGCCATATTTCTTAATTCTCTTCCTAACCAAAATATGTACCTATCTACACATTCGTTGAAGGTCGTCGTCGCATCAGCAGACATCTTTAACAGAAATAATGAACACGCGTAAGTATTCTGACATGTACAACTATATTTTAAATTTAATTACATCCTTTTTTTTCAAACAATTTACATACAATTTACTCCAATGAGCCAAAACGTAATAATGTTCGAGTATTGTTTCCAAAAACTCTTGTGCCCTGCCCCAAATAAGTTAGAGTGTATGTCCCTTTAGTTTTACTCATAATATCTACAATATCGTCAGACAATGTTTCGGCCACACGTTTTGGCAAAAAAGTTTCGAATATGCTATTATCACCATCATCGTGTAAAGCCACTAAAAGAGTTTTATCAAATCGTGTAGTCATTAAAACCATCTTTACAATTTTATACACTTTGCCCACAATCATTTCGGTAACCTTTTTTCTCTCTAAAACCACGAAATCTTCGCTGAACATTTCATTAATTTCATCTAGAGTTTCTTTTGCAATACTCAACATTGAAAAAATAGTATATAAATCCAAAAATTACCGTGAATATAAAAGCACTTTCAGAACACTACATGAACACAATATTTGATGTTTATGCCATTGATATCTGCGACTGTTTGAAGTCACTTCTTTTCCCACTAACCTTTATAGTGAGTTTTCAAGGTCGAATTGTAACAATGGTGGGGGCAGCTTAACGATAGAAATAGTGGGAGGAGTATTCAAGGTCAAATGACGCCACACATTTAAATTGGTATAAGGATAACTTCAAGGACAAAATATAATGAAACAAATAACTACATTTTATGTACTTTATTGATTGACATTTTTCTGTCGTTCTTCTATACGTGTAACATTATCACCTAAACCTAAATTTCTTAATTTGTTCAATAATATTTGTTCGTTTTTATTTCTTAGAAAATTCTTACAAACTATACTCGCTAGAATACACATTTCAGCATGGTCCATATACTTAAAAAAATACACTAAAATTCTGAGCCTCCGAATTTTGCATTTCAAATGCGTAAAATTCCGAACAGGCTGCAGAAATTAGAAATTCTTCGTACATTTCTCTCACTAAACTCTCCATATTAAATACTACTACGTTAAACTTAAGTCCGTCACTCTAATTTCACTTAACACAACCGGATCTGCAATGAAACTAATCAGTTTTTCCAAACAGTCACTAAACCTCAACTTTTTTATTTCACGTACAAAGTCTTGTAAATTTGTTGTTTTGCTGCAATATTTACGACATGCATTCGCAGCCTTTTCATATTCAAAAGCAAAATCACAATAGCGCGACGCCCATTCTGCTCGACTTTTCATTGCATCATTGAAATAATTACTAGCCGTTTCAGTGAATTCATCGCCCAATTTTTTTACTGTCTCTTGTAAAACACTATTCATATTATTCGCTTATTTTTACATTCACGAAACTTTTTTGTTGCTGGTGGTGGCCCATCTATATAATGACGATATATTTGTTCATAGTGAATGTAACAGGGTAAGCTTAACTGAAGTTCCTTGTCACACCGATATGGCGCTGGCAGCTTATCCCAAATTTGCCATAAACTCAGCGTATCAACTTAATTTTTTAAATATTCGAGAGGAAAAAAAGCTAGATCCTTTTCTTCAAAATCACACAAACTTTTTAAATTACTCTGATGTAAACAAATTACTCTGCGAACTTGCTCTATAATTTTTTCTTTAGATAGTTCCGTATCTGACATTTCACACTGAATGAATGTAAATAGACTCACACAATTTATAGAACAATTTGCAAGGTCAAAATCATTTCAAGATCATCCCATACTATTACAATGCACAAATAACTACTTCAAGGTCACACACCCAAGATGACCTCCAGCAAAGTCAAAGTCGCCGCGAACAAGGTCAAGGTCAAGATCACACACCACCACCTTGAACACAAGGCCAAGGCCAAGGACAAAGCACACGCGCGCTTTCAAGGTCAAGGACAAGGACATGTGGGCGGGGCCAAAGAGGAGTGTGGCACGTTCAAGGTCAAGATCGGGGAGTGGGGGGGATGATGAGGATCGGGTTATGTTCACTACTCATTATAGATCCCAATAAAGATTAAAATTTATAAAAAAAAATTTTTTACACAAAATTGGCCAGAGTAGGGCAAAAAAACTTTGAGCAAAAGTTATCGGAAATGAATAAATAAATACAAAAAAATATAACATACAGGGTGACCCGTGTAAAATAAGTGTCAGAAAACTTCCGGTACAACCGGAATTCAGACAAGATCGTTGGTACTTCATCTAAAGAGAGCGTTGCTGGAAAACTCAAATTTGCAGGATTCAAGTCGCTATATACTCTAATTTGCTGAGCCTAAATAATGATATTTCCATTGATGTTAACACATTAACTATTTCCTTTTAGTTTTGTAATATTGCACCTTCATATTATATTAAAAAATTGCTGTAAATTAGTTACTAAAATGTCAAGTAAACAAAAAGAGACACTGACTTTGAAAAGATAATAATTTTTTGAACGAAAAGCTTTAAAAATCTACAAGCAGTTTTCATTCTGAAATTTATCATAAATTTTTAAATAATGTTTGTCAGTAGTAATGCACACTAAGTTTCCTTTTTTTCATTTTAGTAATTTAATTAAAAACCATTAGCAGTAAGTATTTAACATTAATTTTAAAGAAAAACGTCCATGAAATTAAGAGTTATTATTATCATTTTATTGTAACTTTGATGAAGAAAATAAATATTTTCGAAAGTTTGACGTAGCTAAAAAAGCCCCCACCAAGACCGGTACCCCAAGATAATTCATATATATATATATATATATATATATATATATATATATATATATATATATATATATATATATATATATATATATATATGTATATATATATATATATATATATATATATATATATATATATATATATATATATATGAATACAAGTAATTTTATTCTAAATAACAACGAAAATGGAAACAAATTATGATAAAATTTTAAAAATGTTCTAAATAAAGGACAATTGTTTGCATTTTTAATTATATAAAGGACCTAAACCCAATAGATTTTAAAAACTACTGGTCTAGGAAAATTGTTTAATATGAGCTTTATTGTTTTGTATATAAATTTTTATAAAAAAAAAATCTAAGACTTTGAAAAATATTTTACTTCAATCCAAACTACTTGCCAGCCTAAAGCATTCCTTCGCTTAATATCGGAAGCTTATATATAAAATTTCCATCCCTAGATTGAATAATTCATTAGAGTAAGATCTGGGAACCGCGGTGCCCACTGAACAGAAGCATATCAACTCCGACCATTTCAGCGATTAGGAAAGGTTTAGTTTAAATAATTACTAACATTTATAGCAAAATTAGAATGAGCATCGCAGAATCAAAATCAGATATATTGTTGTATCTATAGAAGCACTCCATCAAGTGAATCAGACAAATTTTGCAGAAGTTGCAAAAATTAATAACCAATCAAATTTTCTGGTAAAATAACAGAACCTAAAAAAAAATGTCTATCACACCTGTCAACATATTAAGTTTAAAATAAGCTTGATGAAGTATCTTTACAATAGGAATATGGTTTTCTTCAGCCCACATGTGAGTCTTATGTATATTTGTCATTCTATTTTTCGTAAACGTTGCTCCATCTGAAATAAAATATTCCTAATAAACCGATCATCTCTATTATTTGATTTGCATATCCATATGTAAAACGTAAGGCTTGCTTCTAAATTTTAAGATAAAACAAGTTGCGCACTTTTTAGATAGAATGGTTGCAACTGCTGACCCCGTAAAATATTTTCAATTTTGGTTTTATTAACACCTCAACCCACCTTGCTAAGACTAAGTACTATTTCTACGTGGTCAATCAATTTTAAGTTTTCCTCTCCCTGTTCTGGTCTATCTCAACTGATCGGTCGCAATTATTTCTTCGCCTTTCACCAAGACTTCTAGTCTCCCTTAGTTGAAAATCATTTTCTTATTAAACAAAATTATAGCCTCAAGCAGCTTGACTTGAATTTGAGTCACATTTTCCTAATCCGACAAATCCTACTCATATTTAAAATCATATCAATCATTTCAGAGAAGGAAATATTTTCTGTTCTACGAGCCATTTTTATGGTAATAATGTTTGCAGTTGACATGATTAACTCTCATTCAAAAGTAAAAAAAGTGATAGAAATCTCAACGCAATAATGAAAAACTTAAAATATCTCAAGAGCTATCGCTTTAATCACTGGCTATTATTGAAATAGTTTGTTTCTATCACTTTATTGCTACCGATGGTTTACCTCCTGTTCACAATTATTCCCTTATTGTAATCTATAGGTCTAAACCGTATAATATAATAATTATTAAAAATCAATTAAAATTTTTTTAGAAATTTATATGAACTTTGGAGAAACAACGGCAAATATCGAGAACAAGTAGTTCAACGCATGTCTTCAAAAATATTACAAATAGAACCTCATAAACCTGTTTTTAAAGACTTAGTTTTAGTAGGACAAAAAATTATACCTAATGAAATTTCCGTGCTACAACAAGATAAGATAACAAAACCCTCCATTTCAAATGCTGGATCTATTTCACAAAAAAATATTCCTGTAATTCCTAATGACCTTTGTTTAAAAATTAATAACGTAAATATCAATAAGGAATCTATCATCTATTATATTAATAAAATAAGCGTCATATTTGAATATTTTACGGATTCAAAAGAACCTTGCCGGCAGTCAATATTATTTCAAAATACTGGAAATGTTGTCTTACGTCTTATCTGGGATCAGTATCATAAGCTGAAAATATTTCGAGAATATACTAAGGATTCAAAAATAGCACATCCTTTTAAATTTAATAGAAATGAAATTTTATTATTACCCAATCAGAAGGTTGATTTTTTGATAGAGTTTCAAACAAGAAAAGCTGGTAACTATTTCGAATATTGGGAATTAAATACGCTTCCAAGAATATGGAGCGAAGATTACCATTTGGTAATTTTATTAAAAGGATTTGCATTTATAAAAGATTATGAAGAGGAAGCTAATATATTAACACAGAATCTCAATCAACGAATAAGAAATACCATAGTGAAAGACTTGATTAGCGAGATAATATCAAAAGGTAATTATAGCACTCCGATTGGGATACAGTCTTACAATTTTTGTGAAAAAGAATTATTTGAAAGTGTAAATCTAAAGGAAAATATTTGCTTACAAACTCCAAAATACGTCTACAATGAAAAGGTAATAGCTGAATTAAATGAATTATATCAAGAGATTAGACAACTTAGTGATCCAGAAGCATGGAATTTATCTGTCAGAACACTGAAAGAACTATGCAGGAAAAAAGATCTATTTGTATATTTTGAAAATATGATGGTATCCTATGATACAGCAAAAAATAAAAGACTTTTACTTCAAAGTAACATTGCAGATGATCAAAATACGAAACAACAAAAAATTGATAAAGGAGCCGTTGGAAAGTCATCTGGTAAAACACGTAAAGGTAAGATATAGATAATGTTTAAGTCAGGTATATGTAGTGGCGTAACTTTAGGGTAGACAAAGTGGACAAAAAACAGGGGCCCTCAGCATTAAACGGTGCTGACCCAAAGCAGTTACCAATTAATAAATAGTTGATTGTAAAATTATCAATAATTGCAACATTGTTTTTCTTCGTATAGTAATATTTATGCCTTGTCCCGAAAGTTTTCAGGAAGTTCACAATTTTGCCGAAATGAGAGCACAAAAAAACAATTTTACGTGAATTACTTAAGTAATTTTCTAAATGAATTATTTAAAAAATGATGTGAAAATTCACATAAATAAAAAAGAAAAAATTATGTCTAAAATAAATATGTAAAGACAATTGATTTTCATTTGATTTACTCCCATTACATATGCCAATAAAATAAGTGACGTTCCCTCGTTATAAGTCCAAAATGAGAACACAAATTTCATAGAGAATTAACATTATTTTAAAAACTGGTCAAGTGCTTGTCAGATACACATTGTATTAAGGTTTCTAGCAGTATTTGTAGCAGTGGAGATTAATTTGAAACAATTTTTTTATAATTCGTAAATTATTAACTTAATCGCGAGTTTTCAAATTTTTAAAATCTACCATAGGAAAACTAAAAAAAAAAATAAGAAAGAATATAATAAAACACATCGAAAATTTAAATATAAAACGATACAAAGTTTGTAGAAAATATTAAATTGATAAGTGAAAAACTAAATACGGGAAAAAACTGTGCTCAAAATAATGAAATGTATAATAAGCGTGCAATTAAACCTTAGAGAAGTACGAGAACAAACCACTGACCAGTGTTGGGCAAAATTTAGTTGTTTTTACAATTAAAAACAAACAATTAATTAATTGTTAATCACGCCTATTGCAATCAATTGTAATTTTGAAAACTCGTGATAAACAATTATTTAGTTGTTAATCGCAAGTTTCCACAATTAACAATTAATGAATTGTCAATCTCAGGTGTATTGTATTAAAAGCAGACTGTCGCCAAAACGAAGTGTGAGTTATGAGTACTTATGAATAAATGTACGCAAGATCAAGGTATGTAGGAAATAAAAGCTCCATTAGTTAAATTATTTTAATTAAACTTGATTTCATGTCAACAAAAACAAAGTAACTTTTTTACCGAAGAACAAAACATATTGCGAGCGAATGTCATCACTTACTTGCTGCTAACAGTACACGACGATAGTCAATAACGTAATAGTAATAAGTGTCTATCTTATCTATATCCAAGTGGGGCAATTGTTAGTTTTAATTGTTTTATAAAACAATTAAAAAAGTTAATTGTGATTGATTTAGTTAAAAGCTACAATTAATACACATTAATTCAATTAACTGAATTGCAACGTACAATTAATATTTTAATTGCAATTAATTTTAATCAGATTAAATTAATCGCAAGTAAATTTTCAATCAATTAATTAATTGATTGAAAATTTAATTGATTAATCGTGAACACTGCCACTGACCTATCCATATAGAACGCCAGTCATATTTTTGAAAACCTAGTACTTTCCTGTTATCAAGTGTTTGGTTTATCACTCGTAGACGAACAGTATTGGTTCGACGCCATTTTTATGTTTTGTATGAGACGATTGAGCAATGTGTGCTATTTTTAATTGTATGAAACAAAAAAGACGAAATTAAATTTTTCTCAGCTTTTTTTATATCTAATTAAGTCATGAACGTTACTTACCCGTAATTATTTTTGGGGGGTTTTTAAAAACAGCTTTGGAGGCTCATATCTCCTGAATGAGGCTACTGAATAAAAAATGTGATATAAAGTTTTAAGACTGTAACAGGTAGATGGATAGAATGGCAGATATGACAAAACTATAAGGGTTCCTCGGATGACTCAAAAATGACCAGTTAAATTAAAGATTACATCTCTAGAATCTATTTTAAATAAAAATAAAAGTTACACTTCATTGGAAGAAATGAGGAGCTTTACAACATACCATTATTTAAATAAAAAAAGATATTAAAATATAAAAGGAAGACTCACCGATTAATTGACAGACGCAATAAACAGTCTTCAAGAAAGATATTATAATCACGGACCGAACTTGAGAAATTTATATGCCGTTGTTTGAGCAAAACCTAAGCATATACGTTTTTTTTTAAATAAAGCACAACTAAAGAAATCAAATAAAATACTAAAATCCGCCTAATTCGCACACAATTCACAAGGCTAAAATCACATAACATAAAAATTGCGTCGAAACAGTACTCTTTGCTTACACATTACGCTAGCAAACCAACCGGTCGATAACAGGAAATCGATTGTGTCCATGTCGATAAGTACAAGAACAGTCATGGTCTATTATGTAGGTCGGTGGTTAAAACCAACAAGTCACTTTAATACGCAATTGCAAATAAGTCAGGAGGTTAAATATCAACGTGCATTCCTGGACGTAAAGCTTACCTGGAACTATCATGGCTGCAAAACGAGCGCTGAATTTACACAGCAATATTGAGTTCCATAATAACCTATGACTCTCTAACACAGATTAGCCTGTCTGTGCATCACGAGAGCTATAAGAAACACCTTCACAGCCACCATTGAAACCCTACTAAATCTACTAAATCTCTCCCCCTCTTGATATAATAAACAAGGCTAAAGCGAGAATAGGGGCAGGCAGGCTGCAACATAATAAAGTTTGGTGAACTGGACCTGTCCTGGGACACACTAGCATCAAAGGTGTGATAACAAACTCGTTATTAGATATGAGCAGTGATACCGTGCCAAAAGCCTAGAATTTAAACAAACTCTACACCAGTCACATCAACTGGAGGACAGGATTTTATCTATATGAGGTCAGCCAGGAAACCTCACTTGGTTTACAACCGGCATAAGAGCCAAAATATATGATCGCCTCCAGGCTCAATATAAGTTAGGCATTGAGGTAGCACATCGATATATTTCAGGCAGAAATACAAGCCATTGATATATGTCTCCGAGAACATTTGGGGGAAGGTTACAAGAGTGGAACCATTCTTATTTTCCCTGATAATCAGACAGAGCTAAAAACCCTTGTATGTTATCAGATAAAATCTAAACTGGTCTGGAACTATCTTCACAACCGTATTGCCCTGGCAAAACCTAACAAGGTTACTCTCGCGTAGGTACAGGACACAATGCTAACCTAATCAATGAAAATGTAGACCAACTTGCAAGGCCAGCGCCTGCTAACTCATTTATTGATCTAGAACCAGTATCTGGCATTACTAAAATCGTTATTCATAGATCCTGACATCAAATCAATCAACACTTTGGCAAGACACAAACACAACAAACTATTTCTAATTAAATCATCTGGTAAACTAAGCCATGATGCTTTCTGGTCAATTAAATTAGTTACAGGACAGATAACTGGCTACTGTAGATTAAGGAAACACCTACATACAGCGGGCATCCATAATGAAGAACCGATATATAGACTATGTAACGATGGGGATGAAACAGCCTCACACATCACCTTCAAATGCATGGCTCCAACTTACTGGATACATATTCAAGGATCGGCCAATATACTTAGGGGACAAACGAGTAGTGTCCATATAGCACAAAAATAATAGACAACACAATAAGTCTTGAGGCAGTGTAAGGGTTTATCATAACTAGCCAATCAATCAGTAAATTGCTAGCTTAATTATTTTTACAGATAAATCTGTGTATTTTTGCACTAAATCTGAATTTGTTATCAAGAAAAACAATTGACTATAATATTTAGAAAGAGTTCGGTAAAATGTATCTTTTTTAATGAAAAATATATCTTATTTACGAAAAATAAACTTAAGCAAATTTAAAGCAAAAATTATTACACAAAATTAGCAAAAGCCTAAATTACTGAAATATCTTAACATTTCAAATTTTATATAATTAGCCATGAAATTAGCAGCAACACCTAAAATAAACGTTCCTTTTGGGGTTATTATTTAAGAGACTGTCATGAACACGTACTCGTATATTTATGAGTTTTGAAAATCTAGTAGGGCTAATGTTTAAAACATTCTATATTTAAAGGATATACATTTGTATTGTTTCAGTATTTTGAAAGGGTAATTAAAACGAAATGAGCACTATTTGTATATATACTACTAAACTTCAAAATTTTTCATTATATGCATCTGCCTCTCTCGATCCTTATGTAAAGAGAGTTTTGTATTCCAGCAGGTACTATAAACTACCCCATAATTACTCCGTCAGCTAATGTTAATAAGTTTTTCACCACTTACTGAATATAGACGGTGCAGTTATCATTAAATACTCCAAATTCACAATAGCAATAACTAAGCAGGTTCAACACTTAGTGGAGATGCAACACACTGGAACAGATTTTCCCTGGCTGTTAAGTATCTTTTAATTTTAGTTAAATATATTTTTGGAATTTCTATACCTACGGCAATACTTACTGTTATCAAGTAAATGTAGATTTAACATTCTTCGAAGCTTTTTTGGAAAGCGTTAATGAATTCTAAATTTTTTCACTTTGCCATTAGTAGCCACTCTATAGAATAACCAACATTTCACTTCAGGTAAGTCACAATGTTCCATGTTTGATTAAATAGAAGATCGAACTTTTGTTCGGTGCAAAATTAATATCAATACATCTTACGGAGTACGCCAGTTAACTAATTGACTCCAGAAACTCTTTTTTAAAAAATAAACTTTATTTGGTCAATTTACAAACTATAAAATTTGGTGTTTTACTTTTTGTTTGTTTAAATAGCAATTACCCCTGTCATAATTAATAAACTTAGTTTAGCTTTTACTAGCTCTGACAAACTCTGACTGACTCTGACTAAGGAGTAAAACATTATAATATAAAGAAATTATGCACCATCAGCGAAATTAATAGGTGGCACTTTTATATATTGTCTTATGAAAATGAGGTGACATAACTCACGAATCCAGAATTACTTTCAGGCTGTTACCTGTTTCCTTGTGTTGAAGGGCTCTTCCCGTCAACGTGAGTGTGGAAAGTCCCCCGTTTTTCTCTATTTTGTAAAGAGAACCATATCGGCCTTGTTCGAGTTTATTCTGAGTCCTTCCCTATAGCACCATTGCTTCGCAAAACTTAGGGTCCGCATTATTAGTCCCCCAAATCCTGGATATCACTAACAATGCACAAAATAACCAGGCTGTCGAAGTTGGCCTGTGTTTACAAACTAGCCTCATTTAGTTCATTCAGCAGCTCTCCATTGCAAGGCTCCATACCATACCAAAGGTGTGGACAGCTCCTGCTTGATAGGGCTTTAACAGTTATATTGTTAAGCTCAGCATATATTAGTTCCAGGGTTAACATTGCGACGTAATAAATATAATACAATTTGTAATCGTAGACATACATGCGACTACTGTCGTTTCAGAGCCTCGTCGTTAAGTATTACATATCGATCAGGAGATGTATTATCAAATGCTCCCTGGATATCGATAAAGGTATCTAAATCGAATCAACCATTCGACAGCACGTTTTCAACTTTTATAATGAATCGATGTAGCGCTGTGAATTTTCCTGCCTGATAGGCAAATTGTAAAGGATGTAAGAGCACCATTACTCCTTCCTTGATGTCTCCACCCTGTTTTCCAGTGTCTTTCATAAGAAACTGTTCAGATTGATAGGGCGGAAAAACTGGGTTTGTGTAGTCATTCCTTCCTACCTTGAAAATAAAGACTACTTTTGTTTCCCTCCATACCATCGGCACGTCCTCCAAGCTATCCTTACTAGGTGACTTGAATGAGCAAAGATTTCTATAGGCCATCTTACACTTTCATATGTGACTATCGTTTTAACTAACCAGTAGTCATGATGTGCCAAGGAGAATTTCTGTTCTTCAAATTTTCCCTCATATTAATATGAATCTGGAAACTTCACTCTTAGAAACTCCCCGTGGTTTGACCTCCTTCAGGAGGAGCCAGTGCACCAATTTGGGCATCAGAATCTCTAGATGGTATCTTGCAGAGGCGGTATACCGGGGGCATACTTTCTATGCTCTCCCAATATTTCTTCCACACGTTTACCTGCGAAACCCTTATTGGTTTATTGTATTCTCTCCGGGCAGTTTTATTTCTTCCCATTTTATTTTAGTTCGGTATTTCAACGCTTTTTTAAATACCTTTGGAACATTTTTCAGGTGGTTCTCAATTTGAGAGTTTCACCAGAATATTTTGGAATTTATACACCTTCGTCTTATTTGACAACTAAACTCATTTTATATGGAAAGAATATTACGCGAGAACCAAAAAAAGAAAATTAAACTCTTGATAGATATTTAACAATAAATAAACAAATAATTATACATTAATTGTATAAATGAAAACATTAAAAAAGAAGATCATACTAACTTAACAGTCGTCAGCTGATGTTTTAGTTCCATCATCAGATTGGAATCCTCATCATCATCACTCATACTACTAATACTAAAATTATCAGTCTCATCATTTTCAGTGTCTGGGTCATGCACATTTATGAAAATATCTTTTACAGTTGAAGGTAAATCTTCACCCTCGTACCATTAAAAATCATATGTATTTTCATTATATATCCAACTGTAGTTCTCAAATTCGATATCGGAACATATAAGAGCATGTGCGTGTTTCTACATATTAGTAATATACAATAATCTTAATAGATGTTACCCTAATTCTAACCAAAATGATGGTAAACCAAAAGCATCAAAGTTAAAAAAAAATAAGTGTTTTTAATTATAAAATTACACAAAAATAATTCAGATATGCACAAGTATTTAAAATTCATATTATATTTGACTCATACCTTTAATCATTCATAAAGGTTATAAAGGATTATTGAGAAGCAGATTTAAAAACCATAGAATTTTTCATACTTCAGCAGCGAATCTAATACGTTCATTTGATAGTATTAAGGAAATGAAAAATGACCACTTCCAAAAAAGCTTTTGTTAGAATCATAATTAATGGTTGAACTAAAACAGAGCTTACACGTTTCATTAAAGATAATATTTTATTACTCAACTATAATTATTACTACTCTTACAAATTAGATAACAATGAAACAGGTTAGAAAAAAAAACACTTAAATCGTTTTCCAGGCTTGTAATATAAATATATCGAATATTTCAAGTAAATCTTCTGATGCTGATGTAATGGTTATTCTATTAGATAACCTAAAAAATATTAAAAATAATTCCAATAATTGGATTAAATATTTGGGTAAAAAAGAAACAATTGACATTCGTAAATTGCATTAACTAGTTGTGACTAGAATACCTCATTTCACAGAAAAGGAAAATTACGCCGATTTAAAATACTCATTAAATTAAATGTATACTTTTATCGTTCGATTTTTTCAATCTTGGTGATGTTAACAAAGATACAAGGATTGTTTTCCAAACATTAGGGTAATATATCTGGAATTTATACGGTATAGTTCCAAAGTACAAAACTAAATGATTCACAATTGAGAACGCCCGACATAAATTATTTTTTCGTAATTTTCTAGTTAAAGACCCTAATAAAACGTTAAAAATAAAATTTTGAAAAACTTTGATGCTTTTAGTTTACCACCACGTCGAATGGAATTAACGCAACATCGAATAAGATTATTTTATATTACTAATATATGGAAAAACCCCCATGTTTTTGTGGGTTTCGATCTCGATCCTAAGAACTACGGTTGGATATGTAAAGAACATACTAGGATTTTCAATGGTTTGAGGGTGAACACTTACCTGCAACTGTAAAAGATATTTTGATCAGTGAGCGTACCTCAGATAATGAAATCGGTAATTTTAGTATTAGTCCTATGAGTGGTTTGATTTTGTATATCCGATTATCGGTATACCAAAATTTTTATCAATATCAATATCCGAATTCCATATGTCAAAAAACATCAGATCAGTCCAAAATTAAGTTACGCAGTCTTTTAATCAAATATATTTATTGAATAGATCAAAATTACATTATTTTGCTATACAAATTCTTAAAATACTTCCAAACAATTGAACTAACTGAACGAAATTAAATAAACATATTCTTAACGTCTACGAAATAACTTCTACCATATACCAAAATGAAATAAACACAACGTGCCATATAAATTTTCCAGTTGTTCACAATACTTATCCTTCTAGCTTGAAAGAAACAAAATGTAAAACTGACACTGAAAATTTTTAATAGATTTGTATTAAGAGCTTATAAAATTTTGATTGATATCCCTTATCACCTGAATGTGACAAACAAGGCTGTTCCAATGAAATTGGGGAAATACTAAAAAATATTTGTATTGAAGAACTTGATAGGGACAATCTAATATCAAAAATGGCTTTCCCCTTATTTGGGGATATATTGCAGCGACATTGCTCTGAAGAAACTAACAGGCAAATATTGCAAAAATTCAATGCACTGCAATATCCTCGAGATCCTGTAGTTGAAATTGGTATTGTTTCATAAATTCTATTCCAGAAAATATTTAGCGACCATGAAAATAAATTTTTGAACATTTTTCATCAAAGATTATTTCTGGCTAACTTCATATTTAAATATATCCTTAAACAGAAATTATTTGTATACTTTGATGGATGCAATACACACTCTGAAAAACAGTTATTGACATTTTACTTACCAGTATGTATTGCCAATACTTTGACAAAAAATTTCTATGGCAGAAAAAATAATCAGTTAGGCAAACGTCATAAAAGGAATGAAGAATCGCAGAAGAAAAGTTTTCTCAGTACCTAGTTACTCGTAAATTGCGAGTATCTAAACCTTTGACAGTTTTTGTACTTTGAGGATATACAAAATCTTTATGATTTTTGTGTTTATTAGGTATTATTCTATATAATTTATATTAATACTCACCTGAACCTGAACATATTTGTCTAAGAAACTACAATTAAACATTTTAGGCAAAATATTGTTTATTCAAATTATTCTCGTATAGTTTTATCTATATTATTCACATTGTGAACAAATAATTTACTGAAAAACAAGTTTAAAACATTTAAATATAGATTATATAAAGTTTGTAATTAAAGTTAAAAGTAAAAAACGCATAAATCCAACAAGACGTAGATAATAACTTTTGATTTAACCGCTGCCGAGTGACGTCACGAATTATAGCTGTCTTTGTATTCAAGAATTTGTTGGCCAGGCGTGTATGCACTAATACATGGGTTGTAAATAGACACAAGAAATACTTAAAGCAGAAAACCCAAAAAAAAAGATTATTTTGATTATAAGGATTTGAAAATCTTTGTTAAAATTATATCTGTTTTACTTTATAACTTTTTATTGATTTATATCAAAACCAAAAATTTATTTGGTAAGCTAAACATGCTCTACTCATTAGGTTTTATATACTTCGATAGTTTGGTAATCAAAAATATCTAAGAGAATTTATTAAATATATATTTACTTAAATTTTGTTTGTATATCCTGATTCACTTTATTTCATTAAAGCAATACTCCTGGTTATTAAAAAACAAATTTGTTTTAAAGTGTTACAAGGCAATATCGGGAAAACGGTTTGGAATATTTTAATAAGGTTGGCATTTTTGACATATACACCCCTTCTATATATTGAATGGTGTGCAACTGAGAAATGCCAAATAGTATTTCTTTTTTCAAAATTTTGACTCTCTGCCAAAAACCACTTATATAGGCCGAAAATCTTTGATTTGATCCAATGGTTGCCCAATTATTGTTAAAAACAATATAAAAAAATCTAGAATTACACACCTTAAATTTAAATAGCTGATCCCATTCAGAATCAGTTATATAATGTCTGTATCAACTTGTGACATCGGTGAGTTTCAGTATCTGTTAAAACCCAATTTGATTCTCTTAGATTTTTTTGTGGAGATGTATAAAAAATTAAATTATGGCGATAGCAGTATCACACCAGAAAATTTGAAATACCGGTTCTACCGAAATGTTAAATCGCCTGCCCAACTCATGTCTAAAAAATCCAAAAATTTTTAAAATAAATGGAGGTAATTTTTGACATCTTTCAGAGGACGACTGTTACTAAATTTGCGGTTATTATACTATATTTTATTTTATTGTTTTTTACCAGTGGAGCAAATATAAACATTTTCCGCATATATAAGTAATGTTTGACAAAGAATCGAAATTTCTAAAAGACAAAATCCTTTTCATTTCATATTTCACAGTTGCGATCCGCTATTTAATAGGTGGGAAGTCATCTATTATATTTCCAAACTGTTTTCCCGATATCTCCTGGTAATACTTTAAAATTACCACACTGTATAATTTTTGTCTCTTACAGAACTTGTGTCAACTGAAGAAGAAAAACCAACTCTAATACAATCATATTATGACAAGTTGAAAGACATTATTCAGAAACTCGAAAAACCTTCAATAAAAGAAAATAAATATAGACAAAAGTATTTATTGTCTTATACGATACTAAGAACATATATGTTTAAAATGTTTGATCAATTATATCTATTAGATCAAGAAAAAGATAGCATAGATAATAATGACATAATTCAAAAAATTACCAAAGATTCATTTAAAAATCACACACAATGTTGTCAAGATAGATTTATTTACGAAATATTTGAGGAAACTTATATTTTAAGAAGTAAACGAATTCCTAATGAATCAGTACATCGTACTGCAAAACCAAAATCTATGTTACTAAAGGGAATTTCTTTATCAGATATAAAAAAGATTCATAAAGTATATTTCAGCAAAGATGAAACAAATGAAAAGGGACCAAAGAAAAAAGAACAGGATAATGTCAACAGAAAATTAATAGTACCAAAAAAGATGGACAAAAATAAAAACCTTAACCAGGTAAAAAAACAATATCTAATTAAGTATACTTGTTCACTTTGGCATTATTAAAGCAAATATCATTAAATGTGATAAGCAAATATTTCTTACAAACCTGTACTAATTTTATATCTGTCCTATATTGCGAATAAACTAGTACAAGAATACTAATCAGAGGCAATTTTGGATATGTTGTATATAACTGGTATCCAAAACAGGCATACTCAACAAAAACAATTGGATAGATATTGTACTAGAACTACCACATCTGGGATCGGTTTTAGTTCTTTTCCCCGAAATTCAATACTTATTACTGAAACTACGAAAACGGTGAGCGAGAAGCAAAATTTAAATTATCTTTAAAATGCCCATATTTAGTTTTTAAAAATAACATTTAAACATTTCATGAATAAAGCCCTAATCGGACACCAACACTTCCGATAACACGTACAAATGGATACGTGTGTTTCTCCTTTTCAAATAATGAAAAAGTGAATATAATATTCGTATTTGCGAAAAGAACGAACTTCACATATATTTAGAATTTATTCGGAAAGAATTCCAACAAAATGATCATAATTTACTAAATTTGGCGAACGTTAAATTTTAAATACACTTATTTTTCTACTGTTGCTATTTTCAAATTGCCAGTATTGACAGTCATTGTATATTATTTTTGGTATTATTCCTTGTCAAAATAATAACAAATTTTAGTTTAATTGTTGTATCTTATATGAAAAGTGCATTTTTTTGTTAATTTTGGGGGCGCTGAACACAAAAATGGCAATGAAATTAAAAACTTAGTTGCAATTTTCAAGAACAAGTTTTTTTATTTTATTTTTAACAAAAGAATAAAAAATACTTTTACACTTGTAGAGACACTAAATATACTGCCTTTTCGCTTTTCTTTTGTCAATTGTTTCTGAAGCATCTCCAACAAGAATCCAATAGTAGTAAGTAAGTAAGCATGGAAGCATTCCACTTTATCTGGTACCTTTTCTCCATTATTGATATATCTTGATGGAAGCGTTCGCCCTGCTCATCACTTACAACACCGCAGTTGTCAGGAAAAAAGTCCAAATGTGAGTGTAGAAAATGGATCTTTAGGGACATATTGCAACCCGTGTTTTGATACGATGACAGCATATTTTCAACAAGAGTAACGTAATTATCAGCTTTTTTATTTCCGAAGAAATTAGTGACTACGTGGTAAAAGTCATTTCAAGCATTTTTTTTTTCAATACCTGATAGAGTACTGTCAAAATGTTTGTCTTTCAGAACAACTTTCAGAGCAACCCAAATTAAAGTGCAAGCACCTTTAAGTCGCCACAGATCTGTCATTGATTCTCATCGTATTTTATACTGATCAATAGGTACTTCATATTGTCGTATGATTCTTTCATGTGAACTGCATATCTAACAGGAATAGACGCTAAAATATTTCCCATATGCAATAGTACTGCTTTTAAACTCAATGTTGAACTGTCTATAAAATCTCCATTTCTCTGGCTTGTAGTTTATATTTAAAGCCGCCAATAAACCGCTAATGTTATTGCAGAAAACCAAATTCTTTTTCATGTTAAAAATGGTGCTACGCCTTTATGGCGTTTACGGAAAACAAATACTGAAACATCGTCTATTAATAAGTTCCACTGCTGCAATCTTGATCCTAGTAACTCTACTTTGCTTTCTGGAAGTTTTAAGTCTTTCACAAGATCGTTAAATTCTGATAGGGTTATTTTGTGCGGTTGGCAGTATAAGGTTCTCGGTGTGAAATCAAGATGTCTTGATGTTGATGGCATATCTTCTTCTTGAGAAATCATTGTATCGTTATTATCTGATTCGTTAATGGATGTTTCTAGGGGTTCTGGAATAGAAAGTTCGTCACTATGAGACACAGGTCTCATGGCAGCTGATATATTTGGATAGTTGATAACTGACTTTTTCTTCTTGAATATACCTGTGCGTTATCCTACATGGGGTATGATGCAGAAATAGCAATTTAGCAATGATTTAAAGTTGTGTAAAATTTCATTAACGTGAAGAAAACGTATATTTGGCAATGGTCGCACTCCTCTATTGTTATAACAATCCCAATATACCACGTGCATTCTTGCTGTTACATTGTTAATATATAGGGGGACATGACATCACGTATCTCTAAAACTTGAACTAATATTAAAAAAATAATTTTAGTTTCGGTTTTAGCACACCAAAAATGTCGATTTTATTTTAGATACACTTTCGCTGTTGTCCAAAGCCATTATTGTAATTTCCGGTTGTTCCAAAGGATTCTAGAACAGTCTAATGTTACGTTGCAAACTGACTTAAAAGAAGAAAATAGAACTTTCTCAATCTTCTTTTATAGGCGTTTTTAATCGAAAAATAATAATGAATGAATATAAGTTCTGAATCATTCTTTAACAATTGCATGGTGTTCCAGACAATAAAATCCCCCTCCAACAATTCATTACCTCTCAGTAACCTTCCTTAATTTTTTGCAGAGCTTGCAATACTAATAATATAGTCTGTTATTTATAGTCTTTGCCATTAATAGTCTCTCAAACTCTTTTTAATAAAACCATTTTATATGACCAAAATATCCAATTCTTATGATGAAACTGCTTGAAAAGTGCACCATTTTTCTTATTCTTTGAAAAAGATTGGGAATCGTAATCGAAGGAGAGTTTCAGTACTCCAGTAATAAAAGTCTTCAGTTTTTTTATGTGTTTACTTCAGTGTTGGAGATCACCTAATGGGCAAAGCCCTAACATTTTTATGATTTAGATCTTTTTTACCTTCAACTTTAAAATTTTACCTTTGATGGTGTTATAAGTACAGTACTATTTAACGTTCAAGATTTTAAAATAAATAAGGGATATTAAAAACTAAAATAAATAACAAAATTGTTTCAAAAATTATCATAGGAGAAAAGGTTCTAGAAGACAGCAAAGTTAGCAAACTATTCTGATAGTTAAGAAAGCAAAAAAAAAACGAAACCAAAAAATATAGATAAATTACATTACTGTAAGTGGTATTTAAAATATTCACCATATTAATGGCAGAAAAAAATGGAACATAAGAGAATATCTGATGAAAGAGACAACAAGGCTTCCACAGATCTAATATAGATGCATTTTTATTACTAGATATCTCGCTGAAGAAGGAATTGAATTCAACAATCCCGTTTTCTTCTGCATGGTGAAAACAAGCCTTCGATCGAATACGACCAAAAAAGATTGTTTAAATATTGCGTAATAATAAGGCTAGTAAAAATACAATTAAAATAAGGACCTTAACGCCAAGAGCAAAACGCATACGTCAATGAAATATTAACAGAAGAAGAAAATAGTGACACTCTCAGCCCAACACTATTTAACATCACAGATAATAAAAGAAGTCAAAAACGTGAATGTGACAATTGGGACAATTCAATGATAATTTACACCATCTCTTACTTAGATCAACAAAAGCCGCGAAAAAATTTAACATACTTTTCTCCATAGATAAAACCATATCCATGGTCATATCAGAAGACCCCAGAAGATGCAACGGGCAGTAAACGACAAGACCTTTAGAACAAGTCAAAATTCAACTATCTTGTTTCACATATTTTGAGTGGCAGAAATTTGATCGAAGAGCTAAGAGAGAATTGCAAAAAAGCATCAAAAAGGTATTTATAAGCTTAAGAAACATAAGTATATATCGACAGAGAACAAAGGATCTATAAAACTTATGTGGGACCTTTATTAACACAGGCTGTTGAAATCTGGGAAGAAACATCGAAAACCAAAAGTCTGATGGATGGAAATGAGGACACTCATCATTATCAACCAGCCCTTATCGTACACTGTTGAACATAGGCCTCCCCTCACTCTCCATAACTTCTCTTCTATGCTGTTTGAATCCAATTCATTGCGATCTTCCTAATGACGGTCGTTCTCTTATCTTCACATCCACCTTTAGTCACTCATTCTAGCTATATGGCCTGCCTATTTTCATTTCGTTCTAATCATTTTCTATATGATGTTCTGTTACCTTCATGCGTTTTCGTAGTTCTTCATTTCCAATTGTACCTTTGAGTTTTATGCGATTATTAATCATCATTTTTCTTTTCCGCCTGTTTGGAGAATATTCCTGGGGTCAATGTTAATGTCTCTGCTCCATAAATTATAACAGAGGAGTCGCACTTATCAAACACTTTTATTTTCAAAATTACTGGAATATTGCTTTTAAAGGTTTTTTTAGTGATCCATCATGGACTGCCCATCCGAGTTATATCCTGTCTCTGGAGATCTTGATTTTGTATCCTAGGTATATGTATTTTTCCACGGTTTCCATCAGTGAGCATTAAAGTTTTTCGCATGGTACCAGATCAGTCATGATTTTTGTTTTGCTGGTACTTATCTCTAATCCAACTCTTCTACATTCAATTTCGAGTTCATCTGACGTAATCTTAATTTGTCTTAGATTACCTGTTATCAACTGAAAACCTGAAAGATGGGTCAGTTGCTTTCCATCTGTTTTGTGGTATCCCAGTTCAGCTTTTTAAATGCGTATTCGAGAGTGCCAGTAAATAGTTTCTAAGATATCGAGTTTCCTTGCATAGGTCCCCGTTGTATTTTGATACGTGTTATGTTATTGTGACGTTTAAGAATCTTCGTTGCGTTTACATAGGTAATGTATATTAAACCGGAATACCGGTAATCTAATCGACAGCCTGGTAAAGCGTTCATAATGTTATCTAGTTCACTTGTGCCAAATGCCTTTCAAAAGTCTATAAATCCCAGGACTAGTGGATATTTGTACTCTTCGATAGATTTTTATTGCACCACAGCCAGTATTTGGAATTATAAAGGCTGCTATTCATGGAGGGCTGTCCTGGTGGACAAATCAACACAATATACCCACTAGAACCATATTGCGGGCCACAGGCACAGCAAGCTATTGCTAAGCAGACCATCCAGAAAACTAAGCCGTGAAAATAAATCAGGCTGGTGATAGGACTTATAACTGGTTACTACAGTTTGAGAAAACATCTACATATTCTTCATTGAAGAACCACTATGTAGACTATGTGATGAAGAAGACGAGACGGCCTCACACTTTACCTTTGAGTGCGAAGCTTTGCCCTACTGGAGACACCTTCAAGTATCAATTCATCCGAAAAGCTTATACCTAGAGGATAAACTAGTGAGCAAGGTGCTAAATCTGATCAAGGCAAATGACCTGCTCTCCTAGAACCGATATAACGGGCAATTAGTCTGAAGGCTGCAGTGTAAGGGCCTCTCAATTCTGTCCTGCTGTCTTATACAATCTACATCGACAATTCATTGAAAAAACAATATCGATGTATTAAGTGATCAAATAATAATTTCAGTCTGTAAATGCCAAATGTATCATTGCCTGAAGAAGAAGAAACGAAATAATGGAAAAAAGAAGGATGAAAGAAGACAACTAAGGGAGGAAAATGACGAGGTAACCGGAGCGTTTAGAAAATATATTCGTTAGAACAAACTCAACAATTGAACAAAATAAAAACCTGATAGTACTCAAGATGAAAAGAAACTATATGAGATAGGAAATAATGAAATTATAAAATAGAAAAAGTGTAACAATGAGCAGAAAATAAATTTCGTAGAAGAATTTTACGAAGAATTGTATAGAACAAGACATATAACAAAATCTCATGTCAACGGATTAGTTATAAACATAATAAATCAGGCATCTGAAGATATACAGGACATTAAACTAGCAGAAACTGGGTACTTGCTACAAAAAATAAAAAATAATGAAGCCCCCAAAGTTGGAGGAATAGTCATAGAGGCTATCAAAATTGGAGATACAGTACTGCTAGAATGAACAACAACTCTGTTTAATCTATGCTTACATCTAAGATTAGTAACTATCAAATGGAACAAGACGACAAAGATTTTGCTATAAAAAGGGAGATAAAGTAGATCTGGAAAATTACAGGTCCAGTTTACCAAATCATCTATATAAACTATTTACTAGGATAATAATAACTAGACCAGAAAAATGTTATATTTCAGAATAAACGACCATCTTCAGTGCATCAAAACTCTCATTGAAAAATCTATTGAAGAGAACAAGTATCCACTAGTCCTGGAATTTATAGACTTTCGAAAGGTGTTTGGCACAAGTGAACTAGATAACATTATGAACGCTTTACCAGGCTGTCGATTAGATTACCGGTATTCCAGTTTAATATATAATCTACGTAAATGCAACGAAGACTCTTAACTTCACGATAACACAAAACGTATCAAAATACAACGGGAATCTAGGCAGGAAACTCGATATCTTAGAAATTATTTACTGGCACTTTCGAATTCGCATTTAAAAAGCTGAACAGGGATACAACAAAATAGGTGGAAAGCAACTGACTCACCTTCGGTCTTCAGTTGATATTGTTTTAATAACAGGTAATCTAGGTCAAATTAAGATTACGTTAGATGAACTGAATGTAAAACAAAAATCATGCCTGATCTGGTATCAAGTGAAAAACTTTAATGCTCACTAATAGAAGCAGTGGAAAAATACAGATACTTAGGATAGAAAATCAGGATCTCCACTTAATAATGAATCACTAAAAAAACCTTTAAAAACAATATTCCAGTAATTTTGAAAATAAAAGTGTTTGATCAGTGCGACTCACCAGAGTATTGACATGTACCTGTTTATGCACAGAACAGATCGGATCTGTCCTGTGCACAAACAGGTGCAGGTCGGGACCCTGACGAGTCTAGTAAGAGACGAAACCTCTGCCGATCACTATACGGGGAGGGTAAATTTTGATTTTCTTCTCGATGTGGTGGTATAGGTAGGCCATCATCTCGATGGTGATGGATTGGGATAAATTGTGTTTTATCGTCATTTATTCAAACTGTGCAATCTTTAATACGGGAAGGATATGATGGAGCGAAGTGTGCGCTTACTGTCCACATTTTACTTCACTTACACACCGAGTTGCATATAGTTGTACGTTGACTGAATCTGATTTCAGCACTACATATATATATATATATATATATATATATATATATATATATATATATATATATATATGTTTATGCGGCTTTCACGGATTCCTCCGTGTGAGATGCAATAGCAGTGGATATATCCACATTATGCCGTTGTAGTGCTGAAATCACATTCAGCAAACATACAACTATATGCAGCTCCGTGTATGAATGAGGCAAAATGCGAACAGTAAAGGCAAACTTCTCTCCATCATATCCTTTCTGTGTTAGAGGTTGCACAGAATAAATTGTAATAAAATTCATCCTATTCCACCACCATCGAGGTGATAGCCTACCTGTACCACCATACCGAGAAGAAAGTCGAAAACTTATCCTCCCCGCCACAGTGATACGGCGGAGGTACATGTTTTGTCTCTACTAAACTCATCAGGGTACCGACATGCACCTGGCTGTGCAAAGGACAGATCGGAAGGAAGCATGCAAATACTGAAACGCGGCTTCGCCGACCTCCCGCCGGATGGCGTATATATTTTTATGCTATGAGAAATTTTTGGCCATATAATATTTGTGAAAATGTTCCAATGTCTTTATAATGGCGAGTAGTTCTTTTCTTGTTACACAATAGTTTCGCTCAGCTTTGCAGAGTATTTTGCTAAAATAAGCAATCACTTTCTCTTAGCTTTTTTGTATCTAAGACAAAATTCCACCTATAGAGGAGTTACTAGCGTCAGTATCTACAACAAACATCTGATCGGGCTCAGGATATGACAGTACTGGAGGATTAAAAAGTGCCTTCTTTAGTTTATTAAAAGCGGTTTCGCAGTCTGCGGACCATTCATAACTGTTGCTATTTTCAGTCAGTCGATGTAAAAGTCTTGCAATACCAGCGAATCCTTTTATGAATTTTCTATAGTAAGTACAGAGACCTAGAAAACTTTTTAGTTCATGCTTGTTTCCATGTCTTGTATCATCATCAGTATCTGGTTTAAACTAGTTTGAAATTGTTCTTCCATTTTTGCTTTCTGTTTTCTAGTTTCCACTGGCATACAATTTCAACTTACTTTTTTTCTAATTTTATAACCTGAACTAACCTCTTCTGGATTTGATCCCACTTCTGACACCAATTTGTTCCGGATGGCCGGTCTTCAAACAAATTATACACACTGTATTATTTTAATAACTTTTTATTGTCAACCTTACTTTTGACACTTGCCTAAATTGTCCTAAAAAATACATTGGCATGACAACTCAATATTTAGAAAACAGACTTAATGGGCATAAATACACGAAAAATGCATCTACTGCTCTTCACAAACACGAATCAACTTTAAAACATGAATTTGATTATAAAAAACACCAAAATTTTAACCCAAGACCAAACCTAACACAAATTACTTGTCAAAGAAATGATACATATAAAGAAGGAACAACATACTGTCAATGATAAACAAGATATAAAAAACTTTAGTCAGATATATTACAATCTAATTTGTTAAATTAATAATTAAAAGTCAATAAATTTCAAACCCTCAGTATATAACATAAAGAAACAAACCAATATTCATATCAGACATGTATAAATAAATACATAAAAAGTCCAACAACAAATAAACAAACCCACAAATATATCAAATCTTGTCAATAGATTTAATCTGCTTGTAAAGATGAATTTTCAAGGTGCGTATATGTGTTACTATTTAAAAAAAAAACTTATTTTATTTCATTACATAATTGTTTTTTCGATCTTTTACAATTCTATTGGTAAATGTTGAGTGTTTTTAAATCTGTTTTAACTTTTGTTGTAGGAATCTCGTAATAATAAACCTTTTGAAAAAGTTCATAATCATGGGCGAAACGTCAACATAAACAAGTTGTTTATTTTTTAAAATTGCAAACCTATACCCAAGAATGGAACCTCCAAAAAATAATATATATATATATATATATATATATATATATATATATATATATATATATATATATATATATATCCAAGCATATCAATTGACGATGCTCTATACCAGATTGCTATGAACGAGGAATTCCCACATCACTTCATCGACCTCTCAGAACCCTGTCTCAAAAACACATACTTTTCCTATGAAAATAATTTCTACCGACAGACAGATGGTGCTCCTATGAGATCTTCGCTATCACCAGTCATCGCAAACCTTTTTATGAAATATTTTGAAACAGAAGCCCTAAGAAAAACCAAAACAAAACCATCCCTCTGGAAACGCGACGTGGATGACATCTTTATCATATGGCCACACTGAATATCCAACCTAGACATATTCTTAGAGGAACTAAACAGCATTCATCGCCACATTCAGTTCACATTGGAAGTCGAAGTTAACAAGCAGCTACCTTTTCTTGACTTTCTAGT
This sequence comes from Diaprepes abbreviatus, assembly GCA_034092305.1. Classification (NCBI taxonomy): domain Eukaryota; kingdom Metazoa; phylum Arthropoda; class Insecta; order Coleoptera; family Curculionidae; genus Diaprepes; species Diaprepes abbreviatus. Next base: position 5,386,780 of record JASJET010000022.1, read on the forward strand.
CATCAGAAACGGCGACCTAAGCATTAATTATACAGTCTACAGAAAACCCACACACAAAAACAGATACCCGAACGCCGAATCACACCACCATCCATCACAGTTACAATCGGTCGTCAATACACTGATCTCCAGATCCTTGTGACTAACCAAACCCAGAAACTGCCAAAAAGAACTCAACAACATCACAACAGCTCTAAAACAAAACAACTACAAAGAACACAATATCAAAAAGGCCATAAAACAGAACAAGAAAGCAGTAGCAGAGAAAAAAAAAAGAATATGACAAATTCAAATCAAAAACCACACTGCCATACATAAAAGGTATAACAGACGTATCTTAAAGACAAAATACCATTGGAAAACCAGGAAGTGTACAGCATCCCATGTAGTGACTGTAAAAAAGAATACATTGGCCAAACAAATAGAAGAATCTCTACAAGCGTCCAAGAATATAAAAATAGCATAAAGAATAAGCAAACGACATCAGCTTTATTCCAACATCATCAGGAGACAGGACACCCTATAAATTTCCAGGAAACCCAACAGATCGCACCCATAAAACACTATAGAACGCTCATCATCAGAGAAGCTCTCGAAATAGAAAGCACTAAAAACTTTAATAAGAGAGATGATGCACAAAACATTTCAAATACATGGAAAACTCTACTTAAAACCAAACCAAAAACAACACACCAGAGAAACAGAACGAGAAAAGCAACCAGGCAGAACCACATATATATGTATGTATATATATATATATGACAATTTCACATTCTCAACACTCACCTTCATAACTCTACCATATCACATTTCTAAAAAAATGAACTCTTAGTTATTCCGATTTTGTAAGGGAATATTTCCCAGAATTTTCATAACTTCGCCTCTTAATTCATTTTCTGAAAGTTATCATCAATTGCAGCAGCTTCAAACTGGAGATAAAAAAAATAAGAGTGCCTTTCCATAGGTTTAGTAGGAGGTTTCATTATACCAATTGAAGAGAAACAAACTACTTTTGTTGCTCTTTTATAGATCGTCTTCTTATAAAGATATAGGTGCTCATTTTCTATTTTACTGATTCTCATACTTATCAACTGGTTCATAATGATTTTCAGTTCAGACAAACAATAGTCTTCAATTTATTTTTAATTTCGGATATATTTCACAGTTTACTTTATGAGCTTGAATGGAATCCCATTTATAATACTAAAAGTTCCAAATACTAGGTTATTAGACACTTCCTGTCTTCCTGTGTATTTCTAGTAACTTTTATTGTTTAAATAACCAAAATTAAGAATCTATTAACAAAACTTATTTGTTTTAGGCCGAGCAAGACTTCCTTTTAAATGTCACCGAGGATTTTCATCCATTTGTAAAAGAGTCCTCAATAGAAATAGAAAACATAAATAAGTCTGATATACATTTCCAGTTAGAACTCAAAGATCCCAAACAAATAGATAGTTATGATGAAAAATATTTAATTATTTATACAGCTTTATGCAATGCAGTAGAGGATTTAGCTAAAACAATAGAAGCGTTAAATAAGAATAGAAATATATCAAGCGATACTTTAAGACAAATACAGACTTGTGTTCCTTTAACTGCAGAAACAAACCATAAAGAAATAACAGGAGAAAATAGGATCATCAGTAGTAAAGACAGTCTGATAGAAAGATCACAATCCCCTAAATCAAAGGAAGAGTATTTTAACTATTTGTTAAAAAATCACTGGCAAAATAACATTAACACTCAAAAATATTTTATACGGGAGGAAAATCCAACAATTTTTAGTATGAAAAAGCAACCTATTTACAAATTAGACAATGTAATCAAAGAACCTTCAAATGTATTTTCTCTAGAAGATTTTAAAAGAAAATCGCCACCAAGAGGTATTAAAGATTCAGGAATACAGACTAGCCTAATGAATCTAGTATCTAAAAAATTGAATTATGAGCAAGAACCTGTTAATCCTAGAATTTCGGTAGGGAAGATGGAAAGTACATCTTCAAGGAACATATTTTACTTTTTAGATGATATTTGCGATGAAGACTAAAATTATAATTATTTGAACAAAAAATTATTAAAGAGACTGAATATCAACACATATTTTTTAACCAATTTATCAAAGTTGCTAAAATATCGAATATTTTTTGTGATTAACTATTACGTATCACAAAAATTTCTTATATGATTTAAAAATTTAGATAAATTAAAGATTTGTGGTGAAATAAGTGAGTGATAGTGTGCAGTATATATAGTATATCACCAGATAGACACTGCTGAGAAGCTAAATTGGCACAAATTTCGCTCAATAATGAAGGGAGTAAACAAAAAAATATCGCACAACGTCTCAGGAGAGGTCAATTTACACTGCCGAATACATTAAAAAATTACCAAGAGACTATAAAATCTGCACGAAAACTAGATCAAAGGTACAAAAGATGTACAGAAGCAGTAACGAAAAATACTCGTTGTTTCTCATCATTCACTCTTGACCTTAATCGTGCCCACATAACCCGCCCACTTATGAACTTGAAATTTTTCCACATGTATATTAATATGATTTCAGCTTAAGAAATCTATGTGTGTACTGATAGGTGCAACCTTGACCTTGACTTTGATCAAAGCCTCATTGAGTATGTGACGTTAAATTTGCGTCTCAGAATTTGGGATAACCTCGAATATTTTTACATATGGGATATGGTGACCTTCATTCATCAGCTGTCTCTGACTTGCTTCGATAGTACTCGGTATTATGTGACATAACATTGCATATGTGTGTTAAAACAGCTATAATAGGAAGCGTTATAAAAGGGGAATCGTATGCGGCGCAATTAGATGAAAGACTCCAAATTTGAAAATGCGCATCAGGAGCTAAATTAATAAGTCTTGCTACATGTAATGTAGATGTTCAAGCAAATCTTATATTAACACTTCAACGAACATAAAAATATAAAATAATTCATTTTTGTCAATATATCGTGATGTGCAATTGAATGTACTTTCAAAAATAGAATTGCAACCTATCAAGTTAGTAATGATAAGGAACATGCCGATATTTCTTTATAAACATTAAATCAAAGTAGTTAGTGAGAAAATATTCAACCCAGTCTTTTAATGAATTAATAAAAATGCAGTCAACTGAGTTCCAGGAGAAAAATTCAGGTATGGAAAAAATCGAACAATGTGTTCAACAGATTTGTATATTTTTTTGTTATACGATGAGCTCTTGTACTGATTTTATAATTTTCTTCCCAGATAACATCTTACCTCCATTTTTCTAAAGTGTTGGATTTAACAGATATGGATTTTTCAATAAAATTACGTTATATTCAAAAATATTGAGGAAATGAACAATATATTAGTTAACGTATATGGTTTAGATCGGCATAAAAAAACATTAAACTAAAATGCGAAATTTTTTAACCACTGGGAATGCTTCATAAAAAGCTGTATAGCCATGCAAATTTATTGTTAACTACCAAATATTTTAGTAGTGAAGATGACGGTAAACATATCTGTGATACAACCTATTCAAAAAGTCATTACTGCTAGATTAAGAACTGATGACACTAGTGTTTTGAGTCAAATTAATTCTCAAAAACATAAATTATATTTTTGTGATGGTTGCGTCATTAATTTTAGTACACCATCAACTTCGACCTAACATCAGAACCACAATTGTAAGCACACGCAAACACCCACTGTAGATTTAAAAAGTGAGACATTTGAAAATAGTGAACCGGAAAATATTTTATTTGAGGGTACAGAAAAGCAAATGCGTGTTCCTTTTATTGTGTACGTAGACATTGAATCAGGACAGTAGAACCAAACCTCAAAAACTCTTAGTCTGAAAAAATTCATATTATTTTGTTTATTCAATAAAATGGTCTTATGATACCTTAGTTTCAAAATTTTAGTCATTTCGGGGAAGCAATACAATACAGCCCAAGTCTCTGTGATTCGTATTAAATCTGACTGGAGGGCTCTATATAGTACAAATTCAAAACATATTAACCGTGGACACTTGAAGAGATAAGGTAGTTTAATGATGGTAAAAAGTTTTGATGAGACACATTTTGTTTGCAAATTAAATTATAAAGTACCCACTTTTGTCTTTATCATATTTCATCACTTAATCGCCTACGACACTCATTTGTTTATAAAAAATATAAATAAAGGGACAACATTAATGTTTTAGCCCAAAGTAGAAAATAGTACGTAGCATATATAAAAAGCTCTTATGAAAACGATTATTTCGATAATAAATGTTGACAAGGAAAAGAAAATATTTAAAATTTCGGTTTATTATCAGGCGGTACAAATACAAAAAAAAAATCGCAGAGCTAAAGGACAATGCCCGTAACAACAATGTACCATCCACACTCCCGAACCTGTCAACATACGCGTGAGCAGGTAGTTGAAACTTGATCGCCTCACAAAGTACACGTCTTGTTCTCAGCAGAGCTCCCAGTGTAAACATTTAAACAATGTGAAACTGAGCGTTGTCAACTTATTATTTAAAAGTAATTCTGATTGATTCGAATAATTGAGTTAAGAATCAATGTTTCTTGATATGTTTAACTTTTTTTCATACTATTCATAAAACTTCAATATTAGGCCGTTTTGTAATGAAACTTTATTTTGCTTGCATATTCATCAGACATTTTGTTATATTATCGCCTCCTATCGGGTAATGTTTTTTATTGTATTTTTCATATATTAGGTTAAATAATGACTTTAATTTATATGCAGATCGCTGCAGATAATAAAGTTACAGGGTTTTTTTTTGTGGATAGAGTCAAAAAACAAAAATAATAAACTTTGGTTTCAAACATAATAAAGTGTGATTTTCTTTATTTTAGGTGCATTTGGCACCTCGAGTATAAAAATAGTGACCCGAAAATATCTTTACGACCAAATGCAAGAGCAAGATTTGCTTAATTTGGACGAAAACTTAAATATCTGGAAAATCACTTGTTATCCTGTTATGATGAGATGCCAGATAATTTCAGCAGTTTCACCCATAGATTTGCGTATTTAAATCGTCCATGAAAGAAAAATGCTCTAAAGCCCCTAGAAAAATAGCAATCTTTCTTAAAACCAATGAAGCTTGGATAGAAGGATCGTTGGAATTTTCACAAAATAAACAAAAGCGACCGGGTTGGCCTTCTAAAATCATTTAAAGATTCTAGTGAGAGGACTAAAGGAAGAGAAACCGAAAAAAGCAGTTTTTTGCTTGGTAATGAAGTAATTCTTCATGCAGCTCAAACAACACTACAGGCTCGCGGAAAAAGAGATGCTTCAAAAATATTAAAAGAAATCGCAATCTCTCCAGCTCGTGTAGGGAAATACGGAAAATCATAAGAAAATCTTATCAAGAAGAAATTACTTCTCTAACACCGTTACAAGTCGTGTTCGTGGAAGCCGTGGAAGCAACAATACGAAATTATTAGAAATACCAATAAATCTTTTTATTAGTGTTATGAACTATTGTTAAAGGAAAAAAAAGTAATGCTACCCTTGAAAACAATGGACGAAGTTTAGTAGTACCTGCACAAAAAGCAATTTATAAAGCTTGATAGATAATACAGTTAAGCGCTTATCAATAGCATTAGAAAAAATCATTTATTCTCTAAAAAACAATGAAAGAAATTCTTTGATGATTATCTATAAATGAGGTTGTGATGGATCCCAATAAGCCAAATATAAACAAAAATTCGACGATGTGGCCTCAGATATACATATATTAGTAACCTCTTTTGTACCACTTCGAATACTTTATGGCAAAGATGGCAAAAAAGTAATTTGGCAAAACCCAACACCGTCATTACCTCGATATTGCAGACCAATATGATTTGGGTTTGTTAAAGAAACTACTGGCTTAATAAAGAAGAAAATTAGTTACGTTAAAGAATCTGTCAAGAAGTTAAAACCTTCTGAAATAGTTTTGCACGGGAGCAAATTCATGTTTGACATGTCTTTAAGATGTCGATGATCAATGCAAGGTATGTGACGCTGCAACAGATATGAAAACAGCAAGTCGGTGTTATATGAGCGGATCAACATTAAAGACTCAACAATCTGATCAAAAAATTAAATACAAGTTCAACGGCTATTGAATTTGGTCTATCTGTATTACACGCCAGGATTCGAATTTTTGAAAACATATTTCATCTGGCCTATAAACTACCAGTAAAAAAGTATAGAGAGAAAAGAACTGACGAAGAAAAATAGTTAGAAATCCTTAGACAAAAACATATTCAGAAAAGATTTTGAAAAGCCTGGATTGTTAAATTCTTTGAAAATCCTCACTTCGCTGCCGACGTAACAAAAGCAGATTTTGAATTAATATATAGATTAAAGGTTATATTAAAAACTGTCTCAAGTGATCATAAAACAGACGTCCAAACAATATGATAAATATGCAATGGCAACTGCGAAATTATATGTATGACTCCCAATGAGTCCTACAATGCATAAAATATTAATTATGTCTCTAGTTGAAAATAACTTATTATCCATAGGCAGCAGAAGCTAGAAATACGCGCTTTGGTTTCTATGGTGAAAAATACGCGAGAAAGTTCTCGAGGGAGGAATGAAATCTTGATATATTCAATAAACAATTATTGAGTTCGAATCTTCTTTTAAACAGCATGAAGCAAACAACAAAAGGATCAAGCCATTGATTGCCCTGTGACAATCAAAATGTTACTACCGGCTAACATTAATACTGAATCCGATATTTCAGACACGAATCAAGATTTATCATGAAATGAATAAGTATCTAATCAAATTTTATAAAATACGTATATATTTTTGTTCCTAAAAATCGTAATTAAACATAAATTGTGACTATTTTTTTAATTTATTTTTTAATTTTTATTTTTTCACTTTTTGGCTGGAAACATGCTCATTTTACAAAGGGCAATAATTCTCATTAAGATATATGATTTAAAGTCAAAATACACTATAAAATAATGATGTAAAAATTTGGAGGACTATTCAGATGTATTTTTAAAATCAGAAATTTTGATATTATCTGATGTTTTTGAGCAGTTGCTTAAAATTCTATAGTTGAACCCGTCACACTATTATACCGTTCCAAGTTTATCGTTTGTATGTGGCATATAACCAAGGCAGAGTTAGAGCTCTTAACTGACATAGACATGGTAAATTTTTTAAGAAAGATATACGCAACGGTATAAGCCAGTGTATAGAAAGGAAGGTCCTTGTTAATAAGGTTTACCAGATTATGAGCCAATAAAACTTCTCAATTTATATCGTATCTTGCTATAAAAATATATATGGTCATAATATGTCACAAACATTACCTTATGGTGATTTTCGATGATTAACGGATCGCGAAATACGTAATTTAAAGAATATGGCTGTTGATGTTGAAAATTTGAATGACTATGTTTTGGAAGTGCGTGTACAATATCCGACTAAATTACAATGCATATTCTAGTCCTTTCCAGAGAAAAACATCACACCATTAATAGAAGCCTTAAAATTATTTACATTATTCCCTAATTTACAAGATAATACAAACGAATTGTGTATCATACAACTTTGAAACAAGCCATCGCTAATGGCTTCATGGAAATACAAACTCACCTGGTAATACAATTTAACCAATCGAAATGGCAAAAAATGTATATTGATTTTAATACCAATATACGTAACACAACAAAATTTACCAAATACACTTCTGAATTCAAAAATAACGCGATTTTTGGCAACACTATGAAAAATGTGAGTAACCGAAAAGATTTCAAATTATTAACTCATTGGAAACACAATTTAGGCAAAACTGGGGCTAGAGCATTAATTGCCCGCCCCAGTTTCAATAGTAGTTCAGTATTTACGCAAACCCTCGTTGGGTATATTAAAATGAAAATTGTATACAATAAACCAGTTTATATCGGATTTTTTATATTAGTATTATCGAAGACTGTAATATATGATTTTTATATTAATTTTATTAATTTCAAGCTTGACGATGTTGCTTCGTTACTTAACACTGACACCGACTTACTTATATTAAAAGTGTATACAGAAAACTTTTATCAGTCCATATTAGAAAACCTCAAAATAAATAATTTTAATATTATTAAAAGTAATTCTGTAGTTAGTAGAATAAAATATGAGTTTCCTGGTGATCCGATAACAAGTTTTTAAGGTACCGAGAGAAGACTTATCATGTAAAATCCGTTAATAAGGTTATCTGTTATCAAGAAGGATATTTACCAGGAAGATTATCAAAGAATCGTGGAACGGGGTGGTTTGGTATTAAAAAAATATGATACCTTTAGAAGTAAATTATAAAAAATGTATACCAATATAATTAATTAGAATTATCGCATTGCGATGATAAAAGTTATATAACTCCCAACTCTTCCAAAACTCTACGTAGGGAGCATGCTAACATAGACTTTCATAAAACGGATTCAGAACAAAACTTTCCCAGTTTACGTATTGTGTTGGAATTATTTTTTAATCAGGACAATACGTAATCTGATAAATCCTCATTTCATTATTTTGTTTATAGAATAATGTTGAACATTGTCAAATAAAGTTAGTCTAGTCATTTTTATAGTAAAAAACATGTATTCAATACAGGATTGCTTTTTATTACATATTTTTTAAAATTATAAATAACCTGTAGTAGCCATTCAAAATAAACGGTAAAGTTGCTCTCTCTTCATCCAATATGTCTTTTTTACTCACATATAATTTAAGTATCGTATCATTGATGTATTCTTTAAAGTCTTGAATGATTTTAATTAATCGATTGTCTACGTTACCTGCAATATGGATTAGGACTATATTTTTAGTAATCGCTATTGCATAACTTTTTTCGTATCTTAAACACAGTAAACAACGTTATTATCAGTATAATTACTACAAACTCTCCTAAACAACATAATATATTGCTCTCCATATCGTAATTCCCATCAGATGTATGTTTAAATCCAAATTCCTAAAGCCCCACACATAAACTTAAAATTCTTAAATTTAAATTTATCTATAGTGTTTATTTCTGACATATCTTTTGATACGAAGATTAAACTTATAAGCGTTGTAAGAAAACCGTCGAGTCGACCAAATCCACTATCCACAAAAGCAACAAAGTAGTGTAGAGATGAGTATCACCGCCACTCCTTGACTTTGACCTTGAGGTTGATCTGGCTTTGACTTTTACCTTGACGGCTGTTAGAGGGATGACCTTGTGATAGTTCTGACCTTACAATGTTTTCACCTATAAAACCTGTTTGGTGGAGTAATATTTTGTATAGTTACAGTAGAGTGTGAAAATGCTATAATAATGATGCTAAATATACATTACTTGGGTGATAAGTGTAGTGTAACCTTTACGTGTACCTATGCTTTGCCGGGATATAAAAGAGAGCCTTGTGTGGCAAGATTTAAAAATGAATTTGAGCAAAAACGGCAACGTGAACTATGTAAAATTGTGCCACGCATAATATAGCTGTACCAAAAAAATCGAATATCGGCCCATCAAAGGACATTAAAGCATAAAAAAATGTTGTATGTCCCATAGTATGAAGCTAATACAAAGTGTTTTAAAAACAAACTCGTATCATATCGTAAAATAGCGACAACGATCATGTGGATTACTCAACTTTTTCTATGGAACCAAACTAAAAGTGTTGAATCTAATAAGTAGAATATTAAGGGTACAAGATACATTAAAAATCAATATGGTTGCTATTAATCGGTATTGTCTAGCATCGCTAGCATCAATAAGCGAAAAATCATTTAATACACCCGATGAAATAATCACTGTGTGAAGCGACTTAGACAAGGTCTATCGATCCTTTGTGGAAGCGTTGATAATTCAATCAAGTGATATTCAGAAAAAGGATTCAGGTAGTTGAAAAAACGTAAAAAGAATCATAATATATGAAATACATTTATTAAAAGAAGAGAATATCCGCTATGTATTTTTTTTTTGTTTGCAGGGAGGACTTTGGAGAAAATTTTGTATGTTGAAGTAAACATTCACCTTAAGGGTATCAAAATTTATTGAGCTTAAAAGGACTGTTCTCAACGTGATGAACCAGGATAAATACTGTTTTGCTTCAGCTATAACGTCAGCGCTATTCCATGCAATCACAATGCCTACTCAAATTACTCCCTACCCACATTTTTCAATGGTTTTAAATGTAACAAGTATGAATTTTACAGTTAAATTGCACAACATTACAAAATTTAAAGAAATAATATTTCTATCAATGTTTGCGGTTTGAAATGTAGCTTTAAAAATAACTACAATATGAGATGGTCAGTTCATTAAGGTGTGCTGACAAAGAGTTACAAGACATGTAAATATGTTGCTGGCAATGAAAGAGTACAATATTAAAGATGGTAACAGTGAACGTGCTTTTGGCATAAGCTATTCAAAAAGTCATTACTGCTGGACTAAGGATTTGTGTCGTTTGGTTTCAAATGAAGTCTCTAATCATCATTGTAAAATATATTTTTGTGACGGTTATCTAATATGAAGATCATGGTTCTTGAGTTTAGATCGTGCCTAATTATAATTATCCGACGTTTCGCCTACGATTGCACGAGGCATCTTCAGGGATTTTTACTCTACGAGATTAGAACACTGAATGACCATCGGGGAGCAACAGCTCGGTATTTATACCCGACTGGTGCTCAGGGCACCGTGATCCAGCGCTATAATCGATTCCCACATGTGATGTAGATTGTAACCTATATAAAAACTATTAATATTATTTGTTTATCTAATATATTTTGTTTTTCCAGCAGCTTTAATAATTCATCAAAAAAATTATTATAAGCATATTTTTTCGACGAAACCCTCAATTCGGAAAGAGTGTACGGAAAATATTTTAAAATAAAAAAGCATAGAAAAACAAATGCGAGTACCATTTGTCATATATTCGTATTTTGAATCGGTTTTAAAATCCAAAGATACTGTCGAACCAAATCCTGAAAATTCTTACATGTTGAAAAGTTTAAAGTGTAAACAGCAAAACGTTCGTTTGATGATTATGTTTCCAAGTATGAGCTACATTGTGGTGACCATGAGGCAAAAATCTTTGTGAATCGTATTAAAACCGATTTAAGGTATCTTTACAATATATATTTAAAAGAAATTAAACCTATGAATCATCTAATGCATAATGAACTGGAGGAGTTTAAAAAAGCCACGATTCGTGGTACATGTGAAAAAATTTAACTGGTCAATAAAGATATAGTGTCGCACATTCTATTTGTAATTTAAATTTCAAATTACTGAACTTTATCCCTATTATATTTCATAACTTGAGCGGTTACGACAGCCATATTTTTATAGAAGAATTATGTAGATATCGAAATAATATTGATGTTATAGCTCAAAGTAAGGAAAATTATATCATTTATAAAGAACATTTATATTCCCTATTATGATGATTAAAAAAAACTGGTCAAACAAAGAAGAAATATTTAAAACTCAGATTTATCTATAGTCCTAAATTTCTCTCCGCATTTTTGGAAAATTTAGATAACGATTTAACTGTCGATGAATTTAAGAAAATACGTGAATATTTTCATAATGATAATAAATTTAATGTCATGCGAAAAAAGGGTGTTTTTCCATACAGTTTTATCCACTCACTGAAAAAAATAAATAACCTAAATCTTTCAACGAAAAACGGAATTTATGGTCATTTACGGGAAGAAGATATCAGCAATGAATTATATAAAAGAATAAATGAAGATTGGCACCTGTTTGACTGTAAGAACTTGAAGAAGTATTCGGAGTTATATTTAACGTATTATTACTGCAGATATTTTTGAACAATTTCACAATACATGTTTGAAGGTTATAAACTGGAGTATTACATTTTTCCAAATTTATCTTTCGACTCTATGTTGCATATGATTAAGATAGAATTTGATGTTTGGACAGACATTAATAGAATTTACTTTTTCAAAAAGGGTTTTCCCAGCAGTATTAGTCAGTGTACCGAAAGGAAGCATGACCCCTCCAAGCCTTCTTCATTTATTAGTTATATCGATGCCATAAATAGTCACAGCATGTATCAGGCATTATCATTTGGTGGTTTAAATATAATGAATGTAATGATGATAGTCCGTATGTTTTTGAAGTGGATGCACATTATCCGGAATACTTACACGATGCACATTCGGATCTTCCACTCCACCAACCAAGAAAGCAAAATGATTCAAACCATTTCCTAACGGAACTCTAAAACAAGCCATCCACCATGGCCTTATGGTAATGCGAACACATCAAATTTTTAAATTTAACCAATCACAGTGGCTTAAAAGATTTATAGATTTGAATACTCTATTACGGGATGCAGCGATAACTAAATTTGGTAAAAATTTATTTAAACAAATTATAAAGGCTGTTTTTGGGAAAACGATGAAAAATGTTGACAATCATGAATATATCAAATTAATAACACAATAGAAAAATAGTAGAGGGCAAGTTTGGGCAAGAACATTAATTTCTCGACACAATTTCAATAGTAGATATATATTTCTAAAAAATTTTGAGCAGTACATATGGATAAAGTAAAAATTAGCTGTAAGAAAAGAAATTATACTGGATTTTCCATATTTTCCATTAATGTTTTTTTTTTTATAATTTATCAAGAAAAAATTTGGTTCAGACGCTACTTTATTTACTATATTGTTATGGATTCACTAATATTAAAAGTTTTTTCAGACGATTTTTATCGTATAATAACAGAAAACCTGAATAAATTCGACACATCTAATTAACCCGTAGACAATAAATTTAATCAATGTGTTTTGAGGCCGATGAAAGGTGAAGAATTTCCGAATGTTCCGATAATTGTTTTTATGGAACTGGGACCAAAGCTTATTAGGTTAAATAATGATTTACAAGAGACAAAAGGAATCAAAAAATCAGAACTTCATCAAGAAAATTATCGAAAAATTGTTGAACAAGGTGAATTAATATTTAAAAAACCGCGTATTACATCATGTTTATACTGTAGTAATTAATAAAGCCGCCTTTTCACAGTATGATGATAAACGTTATGTAATTCCCTCATCTACTAACACTTTACCTTACATACAAACATAAACTTTTGCAAAACAAATCCACAAGAAAAATTGTAAGCATTGTTACAAGTCATAAAATCGTTTTTATACATCATGTTTTAATAAAAAAATTAGAAATCAATGTTATAAAAAAAATTGTAACATTGTTCTGTTAGCAGTATATGTATATTAAAAAAATGTATTACATTTTTAAAATAAAGTTAAGGTGGTCAAGTATTTTTTTAATAATAAAAAACTTTGAGTATTGGATTGGTTTTTATTGGTCCTTTTAAAATTAAAATATGATGAAATCATTAAAAATAGATAAAAAAGTTATTGATGAAAGTTTCTTTAGTAAAATTATTAACAGTAAAATAAATACATCGTTCAAAAAGTAAACGTTCAAAACGAAGCAACTTTGTTGACAAGATCCTCCGTAGTCTTCTCAATTTTCAATATTCTAGAATTAAGTGTCACACATTTCATCTTTTCCAAGTTCATATAATGTAATCATAGCGTTATCCATAAGTTCTTAATTAGATCGAATTAATTTCCTACGTACATAACATTCTACCTGGTTTTTTAATGTATCTTTAATAACCATGCTGAGTCATGAACAGCTTTCAGCCTTGCATATTCTTACTTATCAATGTTGTTTAATTCTGACATTTTTATTTAAGACTAATTTTAAACTATTACATTTCACCCTAATATATACCTTTATCTTATTAATAAGCAGACTACGAAAAAAAACATTGATTACAAAACGTATTTAAAAGATGTTTTATAAATCAAACTGGTTGCACTTTACCATGGTTTTAATATTAAGAAATGAAAATATAACAAAACCAAAGAACATTTGAAATCAGTAACTTAATTTTTTCTACTGGAGTATGTTTCCTTTATCACCCAGTTTCTCCTCTAAATGGAGCGTTCAGTAATTCTCTGTCCTCTTTAGTGTATATAACTTCATTTAGCCAACAGATTCTTCTTTTACAAAGACAACGAGTTTTAAAAAACCTCTAGGTATACGCCTGTATGTTTCGGCTTCTTCACAGGTTATTCATCAGTTGGCAACATAATATTTATATATTTTGCAATTTTTCAAGCGCTGTACTATATTTACATGTTTTTTTAAATAACCTTGGAAGGAACAAAATTCCTCAAAAATTGCAACGTCAAAAACAACCATGGCATTGAAGGGTACGTCGGCTTTAGTCTTACCTCTGACAAATTTTAATACTGCACTTGGCGCAACAAACAATAGAAATAAAGCGTTTGTAGTGAAAGACAGATTAATTGAATCCAGCTCTTCAGAGTTCGTTAGAAGAGTAGAGTATAATGCTCAGTGTATTAAGTTAAAAATTAAATCAAACACATTAAGGTGCCTTTAGACCAAAAAAGTGTAGGTTCACTTCTGGATGCCCTGAATTTAAGAGGGTATCCCAGAAAGAGAAGTTATTAAATGTGACTGGTCTCGAAGTATTAACTCCAGGTGTGTTCGAGGCATGAAATAGGGAGCAAGATGAAACAGTAACGGACAAGGTCCTCAACGCTGAAGAGGATGAAGAATTAGTGAAGTCGATGAAGAACTTTTTGAAACTTGTACTGAGGAGAAGGTATGCGAAAATTAAAGTGATTAGCGATGTTATTGTGAGAAAAGCGCGCGACCAAATTATGCATCATCTTCAAAAGAGCCAGAGTTGATGAAATTTCTCACCCTACCAAAAACAAAAACTGTCAAAAAAAACATTTCATTCAGCGGTTAAGGGTAACATGAACTAAAATAAAAATTAACATTTAAACGTCCGACCGTATGTGTGCCACTGCTGAACTTCTTACAATCATCATCAGCGCAACAGATTTCTTTCCATTGATGTGAAAACAATTTAAGCCTACGATGAATCAACACCACCAACGACCAATATGAATGAAGGATAAATCTTCACCGATAATGAATGAGGCACCCCTGTCTCCTCTATTGACATGACGCAAACCAATGAAGAAGCGGTTAAAGCAATGTTATGAAGGAGAAGAAGTATCCACTGCTTTATCTCCTTCAGAGACACTCCCGAAAAAAACTGCTTCTCCCATATGTTCTAGGACATCTCAACCAGAGTGGGTAGATGACTTTACCAACTAGAAAAAAAAATAAAATAACGGATATGTTTTGAAAAACATTGGATGTCAACAATCTACACCTGATTCGACAACCTCATATACTATTAAAACTGCTGAACATATACCCTATTCATTTGCTTATTATATTAAATCATCATTTGATGAGAATGTCGTTTGTCTTAAACTTTACAGAGCTACAGATTGCGCTTTAATATTTATTGAATACATTGAAAATGATGTAAAAGAAATTTATGAAAAATATGTAAGATATCAAGTACCATTGAAAGATTTGTCATCTGTAGAAAAGATTGAGTATGAAAATTCTAGCATTTGCTTCATATGTGAAAACCCTTTTTGACAAGGAAATTTCATAAAGTGTAGAGATCATTGTCATATTACAGGTAAATATCGAGGAGCTGCCCACTCAATTTGTAATTTGCATTTTAAACCTCCAAAATATATACCAATAGTTTGCATAATTTAAAAAACTATGATTCTCACCTATTTATTAAATCGCTTTGCTATAATAAAGAAAATATTAGTGTTATAGCTCAAAATAAAGAAAAGTATATTTCTTTTAGTAAGGAAATTTTCGTTGACAGATATATGTTATAAAGCGGAAACCAGTTGCTTTGCGACTACGCTTTATAGATTATTTTCAATTTCTCCCAGAGTCTTTAGAGTCGCTATTAGAAACTCTACAAGATGCACAATGTTTTGAAATTAAAAAGTTTTTCCAAATGCTGATGAATTTCGATACATTAGACAAAAAGGGGTATTTTCATACACTTACATAGATTCCAACGAAAAATTAAATGAGGAATCTCTACCATCGATTGATAAATTTTATAATAGCTTAACCGATGAAAATATCTCTCCTCAAGACTACAATCGTGCTGTAGAAGTGTGGAATCTATTTAAGTGTTTTACAATAGGGGCTTATTCCGATATTTACTTAAAATCTGATGTTTTACTTTTGACTGATGTTTTTGAAAATTATAGATCCACATGTATTAAAACCTATAAGTTAGATCCTGTTAATTATGTCACTAGCCCTTCTATGTGCTGGGATGCAATGATGAAATTAACTAATGTAGAATTAGAATTATTAACGGAACCAGATATGCGTCATTTTTTCAACAAACGTGTTCGTGGTGGCGTTAGCACTTGTTCAAAACGCAAATCTGAAGCAAATAATCCATTCTTAGAAAATTTTAATCCTGAAAGACCTACAACATATATCACTTATTTAGACGCCACAAATTTGTATGGTTATGCTATGAAACAATACTTGCCTGAAAAAAATTTTGCTTGGGTACCTAAGCTCGAAATAAAAACTTTAAATATATCCGAACTTTCAAATACATCATCTGTAGGCTGCATATTTGTTACATGATAGTCATAATGATTTCCCATTTTGTCCTGAACAATATACAGCGCCAATTTCAAACCACTCCAAATTGATTGCAAACTTACGTAATAAATATAACTATATCATCCATTACCGATATCTAAAACAATGTCTACAATTTGGACTCAAAATCATAAAAATACACAGAGTAGTTAAATTTATACAATCACCATGGTTAGCCAAATATATATATTTAAATACAAATTTACAAAATTCATATAAAAATAAATTTGATAAAAATTGTTATAAATTGGCAAATAATTCAATTTTTGGTAAAACGATGAAAAATGTCGATAGGTGAGCAGATATTAAGTTAGTACCTCAATGACAAAGACATGGTAATAAATGTAGTGCCGAAAAACTTATTTCTGAACCTCAATTAAAGGATTTTAAAATTTTCTCTGAAAATTTAGTTGCTCTTCAACTTCAACAGGTTTGCATTGAATACAATTTATGTTGGGATGAGTATCTTGGATATTGCAAAAACTGTTATAATTTTTATTGCGGGTATTTAAAAGTAAAATATGGTAATAATTTAAATTTATTATATACGGATATTGATTCGTTAATTCTTGAAGTTCGGACCCAAAACTTTTATGAAGATATGAAGCTAAATCTGGATAAATCTGATACTTCTAATTTTTCTGAACAAAATATTCATTGCATGCCTATTACAACATCAGTACAAAGGGGTTCCCACTGAAAGTTTTTATGGAATTGGTGCTAAAGCATATTGTATAAAATTCAAAAATAGTGTAGATACAAAAGCAAAAGGTGTTGGTAAATCATGTATAAAAAATCAATTAACATTATCAGATTATAAAGATGTTGAAAAAGGTGACAAAATATTCTGCACCATGTATGTATTCAAGTCAGATATGCATAACATATACACTAATTTGTTAAATAAATTGGCATTAACAACTCATGATGATAAAAGATATTATATACCAAATTTCACAAAAACTCTTGCATGAGGACATAAGGATATTTTGGAAACAGATTTTTTTGATTAAGATATGAAAATGATGTATGATACTCTAACTTTTTTAAGTTCTGAATACGAAAATACATCTAAAAATAAAAAACTGCAATTAGAATTAACTACTCCTAGTAATTTTTCATCTTTATAAAGACATCGTTTTATATGATGATAAATTTTTGTAAGTCGTTTTTGAAGCTTTAAAAGTTGGAGGCGGAACTGAATCCAAAAACCATATATATTGTATACAAATACCATTATTTGTTAGTAATATTACAACAATGACTGCTGCATCTTTAATATTCTTAGTTTCCCTTGTTGGAAATGTCCTATATATAAATTACATTCCTAATGCCGTTAAGGCTGATATATGTATAAATGCCCTAAAAAATAAAAACAATTGCTACAAACAGATGAAAACGACATATATTTTTGGAAATTCACACTTTTTTACCTATAATGTAACTGATTCTGCTTTGTGTGAAAATACATACATAAAAATTAAATATTCCATGACAAACAAACCATTACAACATTCAGATTAGATTCCTTTCAACAATAAAAAAGAAGAATCTTGTCATTGTGTCTGTTGTTATATATATGTTACTATATTTGCAGCAGCAATATTTATTTGTACATGTTTAATTTTATTGTATTTCATGAAAAAATATCTATAAAAATATTTAATAAATGTTAAAAAATAATATTAATTTTGTTTTTTATTGATTCTCATTAGTATAAAGACATTTAAAGTTTATCCCCTCCTCTTAAATGGAAAGGGAAAATAAGTTTACCCCTCCACTTGAGAGGAGAGTGAGAATGTATAAAATTTAGGAGTATTTTGAATATAAAAAACAGTTTTATATTCCCAATGCTGTGGGATGATGCAGAAAACGTATATCTATCGATTTCAGAAAAAATCTCGACGATCGATCGAGTAAAACCTCTGAAATTCAAAAAAGAAATTTTCCCATAAGAAAAGCATTGGGAGGCGTGGCCTAATTCTACAAAATGTTAGAAGCACGCTGATTGGTTATTTCGAGCATAGTTTGGTCCAACTTAGCGTAGTTGGTCAAAACTATAAAAAGTTTGACAAAACGAATCAGATTCAGTATCGACTTGTCATTAAAGAAGCAAACTAGGAAAATCAAGCAAGAAGACCAGCAGTTGTGAAGCAAGAAACCATCAGTTTTGAAGCAAGAAGAGAGAAGCGTGAAATTTCACATCAAAAGCTGCTGTTTTTACGGCAGAACACTTTTGTTGCGGATTTCTATCAAGAAATACGAAAATTCAGGTGGATTTAGGACGATTTCCTAGCAGATTTTACTGAATTTTCAAGACCAGACCATCCCCGCAACCGCGACGATCTTGTAGAAGTCAGCATAGAACTTCCAGATCCTCGTAGAAGAGCCAATAAACATAAAAAACTCATATACGGAATTTTTGGGCGTTTAGTAACTACCACTTGCACCCCGGTAGCGAAAAACCAAAAATTCGAGAAGACTTAAAGCGAAAGCAAATTTCGGGATTAAATGCGGTGTCTGAGGATTCCCTAGGTATAAACTAGAGTGAATCAGGACAGGTAGTATCTGCATACGAACACCTGAGGTAAGTTTCAGAACTACCAGGCCCTCAGACACTACAGTTCGAAAGTCGGGTGCTATTCGAGACTACATACGCGAACTGGCGTTGTAGTAACGGATCACCGACATAAACTCCGCGTATTCACTTCTATAAATTATTGGAGTTTCCCATACTCCCAAGTATTAACCTAGGGGCTTGGCCTAAGCCCTGAAAAACAAAGAAAAACCGACCACAGTCCTATAAAAAGATCCTTTTTCTAGGACGTGTCGCGCCCGTTTTTCTTCTAAATTCACAGCAGAAAACAACATTTTTTGGCTTTTTCAAATACGTGAGATAAACAAAGACAATCCCCCCAAGAACATTTCCCGTTCCCTTTCTCACAAAACTCGGTAACTTTTCCCATACATTTTGCTAAATTTGCGTATCTTTTCCGATACACTTTGACTGACAAATTGACGATTTTTGATCGACTTTTTACGGAAACTTGACTAACGAAAAAATCACTCAAACTTCTCAAAGTTGCAACACATAGAGCTAATTTTTTCCAAATACAATTATACAAAGACACGTAAAGCATTTCAGCTCAACTTCCATACGCGTCCTTTGTTTCAATTTGTCCTTTTTTAATTTTTGGCAAACAAACATTTTCAATTTTTTCCAAATTTAAGAGCATGGCTCAAAACACAGTGCCCAATTTAAACATCAAGAAAGGTGAGGCGGCTTGGCCTTCAGCCGGGTCGGGAGGTTATGGTGGGTCCTCTCCGGCACCACCTGCTGGTGCCCCATTTTTTACTTCGAAACAAAACGCAAACGATTTGATGTATCACTATGAACCAAATCTTCTTCATTTCGACGACCTTGTCACACATGACGTTCGTCCCCGTAGACAAAACGAAAACGACATAGAAACCGCGATCCGTCACGAGGTTTCGCCAACGATTCAAACCCTGCTCTCTTCCACGATTCACAACATTCCCTCCGCGTTTATCCCTGGTTCACGACCCATGGATAGAGATATTCAATACGATGCGCTTACAGGACGCACAAACCAAGCAGATGATCCGTTTGACATGCATTCAGTACTGAGTTCGGATGACTCTCAGCCGTCTACGCCTATGGAATTTCAATACCGAACCTTTGACGAGACTGGTTATTTTGAAGCCGTGCGATACGTCGAAAGCCATGGCAATCATGCAAATGTGCTAAGACCGGACGAATTCGCGAAGGCCAAAATAAGAGGCCGTCCCGTGCCCGATAAGAGCTAACGGATAGATAGTTAGTTTTTTGAGAGCAAACAGCTAGTTAGTTTTTGAAATACATCATTTAATATGTTCAGTAAACAATTATAAATTCTACAAAATATAATTTAAATAATTCTAACTCTAAATATGGTGTGACTGGTTTGTGGGTGAAAAGTGATTTTCTACCATGCATTGAACTTGGTGCTAAAAATGGCCAATCTATGATATTAACTGAAGATGATTGGAATGATAGTCGAGATTTTAACATGTACATATCAGTGTAGTGGTTCTGTATATTAATGTTCGTTTTGATTTGTGGTGGTGTCTTAATTTTGAATCTAGTGTCGATCTGTTCCTAATTTAGTGAACTTTAAGTATTCACCCTCCGTTTTTACTAAAAATTTAAAATAATACCGAAATGAAACATTTTCGAATCAACGCAAACTCAAAATCTTTATGTTTACGTTTTTATCAGTTTACCTATTTTTTTCAGTAAAGGCCATTCCTTATCTTTTGAATGTTTACTTTATATTCGGACATATATATTTTTTTTTGCTGAACAATTTATAGTACATAATGGGAATTGTCTTGTTTATGTTTTATTTTTGAATCAAATCCAGAGGCGCCGTTCTAAAAACATTTTGGTGGACAAATAAAAATAATTTTCCAAGCATAGTATAGAAACGGGATTTGCTTGCTGTAGACTTTATGAATTAAAAAATTATTGTTGCATAGCATGCCTCGGTATTTTTCACGCCAGCTGTGTCGCAAGAAAGTCAGCTTTTAGTATTGTTAATGGTTACAAGATTCTTTGTTCAAAATAGTGCACAAAAAAACTTAGTGATGATGCAGGCAGAACAACTGATACATTGTCGGAAGAGTCCAGGACAAGCATCGATTCAGATCAGATGGCGAAATGTCGAGATTTGAGGGATAAACTTGAAATCAAAGACACCGAATTTAATCAGGAAAAACAGGAATATGTAGGTCAGCTAAAGCGCTTGCACGAAGAGTTAGAAAATAAGGACAGTGTTATTAATGATGTTAAAATCCAGCTCGCAGATACCACTCAAGAAGATCTGTCCAAGCAAATTTCCGATATGCGCGAACGAGAAAACAGGGTTAACTTGGATCTACAAAGAATAAAGTGAACTCATAACTACGAAGAACAAACTCGACGAGCTTGAACTATTAAAGGAAAATCTGTTAACCTCTGTAGAAACTTTAACAGTACAAAATAACCTTCAACAGGAAGAAGTAAGGAAATTGAATAATGAATTGTGCAATAGCTATAACAACGACAAAGGCGGGGATCCGCCTGTACATGACTCAACTACCAGCAAAGGTTTTTCGAGTGGTAGTTTAGTAAAACCCCAGATTCTTATCTTTGGTAATAAGTCATGTGTGAGCGGGATCGGATGGCAAATAAAACTCTTTTGAGGTAGCAGGTATGATATAAACTGTCAGTATTCCGATACCCCTTTAACAGCTGAAAGACTGACTCCATTGAGTCAAGGCTTGTCAGGGGCTGATTTCGTTGTTTGGTTTCCTGGAATTGTTGACGCATTGAATGGGAAAGTCATGAACCATACCTGCTGAGATACCATTTCGCAGATATCTCGCAGCACCAATCTCATAATTGTTACACCACCTTATTGTGTTAATAGGAAGGTTTTAAACAACTTTATTTATCGCTTTAATCACAATATTCGAAAGAATGCACGCCAACGTAACATTGATTGCTTTGACGTCTGCTCGGACAGCCTTATGTCTCCATTTGAACGTACATGGATTAGAACTATGGATTATGAGGTAAAACGCTGGCTCTGTAAATATATTTGCGTTGAACTTTTAAATATTGAACATGATTCTGAAAATTTTCCCCATCGTCCACGCAGCAACAAATTACGCTGAATAAACGTAATATTTTAATTTCTTATCAAAATGTTCGCGGGCTCAGAATACTCAAATTACGGTATTATTGCTTTAACAGAGACTTGGCTGAATGACGAGTGCTGAGTTATTTCCAACGAACTATGTAGTACACAGAAGAGACAGAAATGCTGATGATTCTGATAAATCTAGAGGTGGTGATGTGTTGATTGCGGTGGAGTGCTCTTTGGAATCTTCAGTTTGCACAGTGCCACACAGCGATATTGAACAATTGTGGGTTTGTATTGGAACTGGAAACACAAGATGCATAATAGGGGCGGTTTACTTGCCGCCGTCATCGGGCTCTCCCGTTTATGAAGACTACGCACAATCTGTAAATTATTTGCTCGATTACTTTCCAGCTTCACAAATCTTAATACTGGGAGACTTTAACTTGCCTAATTATACTAATTCATTTGTCGGCATCGACACTCGAGATTCTAGTGTCAATAACAGAGATGGTTATTCTAATTTACTTAATACCATAGACGTAGAAGAAATTAAATAAAATTACATTTTATTTAATCTAGACTGCGGACCCTTATGGAGAAGGTTGGCTCACGCTTAAAAAGAGATGGGGCGCTTTCGCGCAACGGACCTTTCTTTCTATAGGCGGAGCCAAGAGGCTGCGTAGACGTGATTCCCCTCTAAGAGGGGATAGAATCATTTCCGCAAAAACGATTTGACAGTTGCCAACTGTATTTTTAGGTTGTCAGTGATCGGGTAATGAGAAACGTATTAACTTTAAATTTTAGTTCTTTTGCGATAATTTTCTGTAACAAAACTTGTTACTTAATGTAAAAATACTACAGGAAAAAGACAAATCATGCATTGGACCTCAATGCAAATCGAGGAAAGGCCAAGGAATTAAATTTTTTTCAAGTTGCCGTTACATGATACTTCAGGTAAGTCCACACGTTATTTCATATTTGCAAGAACAGGTTTTCCTAATATTATCTTGAAAAACATGTACATACGAGTATTTTATAAACTATTTTAAAACCCGCCTATCAATAATTTGTATTTGTTTTGGTCTAATCAAGGCTTGTAATTTAAAAGCGTTTTTTTCTTGTATAATAAAGTTAACTATTTATATAATTATGTTTGAAAGCATTTTTCATGTACGTTTTTTATAATTAGCATTTATTTTTAACAAAATGTGTGGCTAAAATTAGACTCTTTTTTTTTAGGTGCAAAATTTGGTTTGCTCCAGACAAGGTTTACTTGAAAAAGACCCCAGAGATGTTTTTCAAATTTAGTATGTGATTTTGAGAATAAAAACAAAGTCGTGAGTAATATTCCGATAATATGGTTTGCCAATGCTGTACCTGTCATATTCCCAGCTTGTACAATTATCTCTTTTGTCTCAACTGATGGGTCATTTGAGGGAACACCTACCAGATTTTTGACATACTGATGAGTATGTATATAGGTCTTCTATTCATTAAATTTTGATTGCCATGATATTACTATTTTTCTTTTTGCGCAGGTTTTTTTTTGTATGTAAAAAAAATTCTTGAAACAAATTACAGTAATTATTTGATATAGTGGAAACACTGAATGTTTCTCTGATCTTTTGCATACCCACATTGGGGTCATAGAACATGAATCTGAAGTTTTTTTTGGCAGTTGCACATAGTTTATCCAAAAAAATATTTTCCCTTTCATATGTTTTTTGAACTATTCTTTAAATTTTTCCCCTCTCATTAAAACACATTTACACATTCTGAACTATAACACAGTTTATATAAAACTACATAACATTCTATTAACATATAGTTGGAAATACTAAAAATTGAGCAGAATAAAAAAACAAACAAGTGTAGGCCATATCGCCAGACAAATGCAATGTTGACGTGTAGTTCATCCTTGTTGCATGTTTTTTGACAATAAATCCTATGATCGAGAATGTAATAATAAGATGCATCAGATTGATAGGAAGAGAGACGGACGCACCCTAATAACCAGTTTAGATTTTGATTTTTATTTTGTCTTGCTTTTTATAAGCCATTTTTAAGTACATAAATACTGTAGAAATCTGAACTAACCTGGCTCATACTTATTGTTTGAGGGAGGATAGATTTGTTCTATGTATAAAAGAAATATATAGTACATCTCTTAATTTGTGGAAAATTTGACTTATGCCAAACAATTTCAGAACAGTTTCTCTAATTTCGACTTTATGTACTCTCTTTTTAATAGTCAACTGGTTCTTTACTTAATATTCAGTTTTGTGATTAAAAAAATAAATGGAGCGAGTTGCTGTTCAGACAAGTGCAATTTGATGGTCGTTGAAAATCACAAAGTACCAATTTTACTGCAAAATTCAAAGTCCTTCACGTTTCGTTTCAGCTTGATTTTTAGTGTTTTCTGCTATATTATTTTAACCAAATTTCATATTTATTCTTTTCCAAAATGTTCAATTGTGTTTTAGTGCGAGTGTGATTATTCCAAGAAAAAGTTAAGAAAATACAATATGAAATTGAAAGTATTTTTTGGGAAAATTATATGCGACCGCCAAAAGAAAACTTCAGATTCATATTTTACGATCCCAAATAGCGGATATGCGAAAAATTCGGTGTTTCCACTAGTTCGTGTAATTACCCAAATTACTAATACTAAAAAGACACAGACACAAAAGTTTAAATATTTATTTGTTACTAATAATAATAATAACAATCTTTATTTCTGATCTTGTTACATTTGTCTCATGAAATAAAAACAAAATAAAAAAAACAGCGTCACTATACTGTTAATAAATCTACACAAAAGATAATTTTTTTTAAATAAATTACTTCTAATTATTTGTTTTATCCATACATACATTATTTCATAGTAAAAAAAATACATTCAATATTCTTCCTAAGAGTAAATAAAAAAATGTTAAAAATATTTCTGCTATTATGAAAGTATATTTTTTATCCAAATATAAAATTTATTCACCATATATCTTATTACAGTTAAGGAAAGTCCATATTGGAAACGTTCTGTTGATTCTGATCCACTATCAAGTATAAGAGAACTTTTTCTTTTAATATTAGATGATAAAGAAAATACAGGCGAGTAAATAATTGTAATAATAATGCTGCCAAAAAATTATTGCTGAAATATGTTAAGAAATAATTTTCCTGTCAAATTAAAATATAATTTCAGTTGAATTTGTACATACAAAAAATGCCTGTTATATTTCACTCAGCACAAATATTAGACTTGTTCATACATAAATCATAATTAACAATAATAGTTAGTTGAGAGAGTGCCAACTGGTATTAGACAATTTAATTGACAAGGACTGGTTTCTGATTGTTCTGTGATTGGAGAGAATATTTAAATTGATTTTTTTAAATAAATATGTTTATTTTAAAAAGTGATATGTTGCATATTTTAGGTGGAGCTCATACTGATGAAGTGTAAAAGCAAATAGGTTGGATTTTATTGCACAAATACCCCTTTATAATGAAGACTGACTTTCACCCAAAACCTCAAATGAAGTGTTAAAAAAAGATCCACAACAATTATAGGTGACATCATATGACTAAAAAAATGTTTCGCCCTGGCATTAACAACAATGCTGCATTTAAAGCATAACATCATAAATTGCTTCAGTGTATGAATTGGACAGATATTGTATGTTATGTATACATGAGATGACCATCAAAGCAAACTAATATTATTATTATTATTTATTATTACAACAAAAAAAAATTAAATTACATTAATCATTTATAATATAAGCAGAGATGAAATTATTGCTCTATATGATTTTGGCAATGAGAACTCATGACCACTATTAAAATCATCCAGTCAGAACTAGACCAACATTTTAATGTTCTATATTAAAATAACTTATTGTATGTAAAAAATTTATATTTTAATTGGACACTTAAAACTGTCAACTCTTCTTTTCAACAATAGATTAACTTTTGAATCCTTTAATACGCAACTACTTAAAATTATTACTGCAGTCTTATAATTAAGTTCTGTTATGATAAAAATACTGCTGAAATATTTTTACAGCAAAACTTTTTTCTAAAATATACGCCACAAAATATGAACGCCGCCTGTTTAAAAAACTTCAAAACAAATATGTTTGCCATGAATACTTCAAAAATAAAATTAAATAATAAGTACTTACCTAAACGTAAGTAAAGTATCCCAATAATATCCAACAGGTTTTTCACTATGTTAAACACAAATAATAAATTACTCAATAAACTTCTTTCAAACTAAAACGAACCACGGCGGCACAATTTTGACAATCCATAATACAGCTGTTTTGTCGCCGTCAATTTATTTCAACCAGATTCAAGAAATTTTAAAATGGGTGCATTTTGGCGATGAAGTAATAACGTCACATTAAAATTGTTTGCACATATTTTGAAACAATTATAGACATGCTTTCAAATAAGTGAGCATGCGCACTTCGTCATTCTAGTATTCGCGCGTTCGGAAATAGTAACGTCATTTCAAAAGTATTTCAAAAAAGATCTACCACATGTTTAAAACCAGGTTCCCACGAGAAAATACCTCATGATTCAACAAATAGGCAGAATGCTTCTAATTGGTCCATTTAATTTCACTTTTTGGTAGGGATCCAACATGGCGCTCAGGCGAGAGGGGAATCGTACTTAGCTCCGCCCATAGAAAGAAAATTCCGTTGCGCGAAAACGCTCCATCTCTTTTTAAGCGTGAGCCAACTTTTTTGTACAGGATCCGCAGTCTAGATTAAATAAAATGTAATTTTATAAATAAAATGTAATTTTATTTAATTTCTTCTACGTCTATGCTTAATACTGACAATAACCTTAACATTATTTTTATTTCAAAAAATTATAAGGAATAAATTATTTTTGATTGTATATGCTTTCATGATTTAATTCAATGCAATAACATTTGTAACTTTAATCAAGTAATACTGGACTTAGTTTTTTAAAATTTTTTAAATATCTTAGTATCACATAACCAGTTATCGTTAACTAATGTGCCGACTTTGATTTACTAAATGACTACTTCTAGGATATTGACTGGAGCTTTCTGCGCTGTAGCAATATTGACGACGCAGTTGAAATGTTTTATACAGTTTTAAATATTGCGTTGGATTTGTATGTTCTCAAATCTAAGATCTATGCCAAAAATTATCCTTAGATGACTACAGCTGTGGACTCGGGCATTCAGGTCAAATCAGTTTACTTTGATTTTCAAAAAGCATTCGACAGAGTAGATCACTCTATATTGCTCAACAAATTATACTCACTCGGTGTTACAGACCCTCTGCTGTCGTGGATTTCTAGTTATCTCACCATCAAACACAATTAATTAAATTCAATAATACTTTATCTAAACTGATAAATGTAACATCTAATGTACCTCAAGGGTCGCACCTAGGACTTATTTTCTTTCTCATCTTTATAAATGATCTTAGCAGTGTATTTGAAAACTGTCAATTTCTCTTCTACGCTGGCGACTTGAAGATATTTAAAAGAGTATACAATACTGATGAGTGTCTGCTCCAACAATCTGAAATTAACAAATTAATGGAATGGTGTGAGGCAAACCAGATGCAACTCAACAACTCAAAATATAAGATAATTTCATTTTCTAAGAAGAAATCTCCAATTTTACATCCTTACATCATCTCTAAAACCCTCCTGACCAGAGTTTCCTTAATCGATAACTTAGGCGTTATTTTTGATACCGAATTACGATTTATAGACCACATTAATTATATTTTAGCAAAGGCCTATAAAATGGCAGGATTTATAATGAGAAGCTGCAGCGATTTTTCAAGTATCCAAGTTTTAAAATCTTTATATTATTCACTTGTGCGTAGCCACCTAGAATATTGCTGCGTTGTTTGGAGCCCTTGTTATATAACGCAGATTAAGCGGACTGAATGCATAGAGATAAAGTTTGTGAATTTTATGCTCTATAAGCTCGGCGTCGACAGAAATCTTCTTTCCCATTCCCAGAGATTGCAGCTAATAGGTATGAAAAGCTTGGAATTGCGTAGAACTTATTTAACCATTCTTTTTGGATTTAATATAATTAGGAATAGCATTGACTGTTCTGGTCTTCTTGAACTGATTAAATTTCGCGTTCCTTCACGCGACACTCGCCTACTCCAAATATTCTCGGTTAAGAGAAGCCGAACTGATGTTGGTAGAAATAATATAATGAATCGTTTTATGCAACATTTTAACACATATATTCCCCTTAATTTCGATCTTGAATGTTCCCTGCCGACGTTCAAAAAGAAACTAAAATCACTCTTATATAATACTTGAATATTTGTGTGTTGCAACTTCGAAGGTTCGTTTCACCTGGTATATAGAGTGCATTACTGCGAAACTATTTTTGTTTTTTGTTTTGTTTTTTTTCTTTCTGAGTGCGTATTCTTTGTTAAAGGTTTGTATCACCGTTAAGCATTAGATAAGTTATTTTATTTTATTTGTGTAACATACTACAAAGAATGTACTATTTGGATTTATTCTGTGATGTACTGTTTGAGATAAATAAACTTATTGCAATATCAAGGAGTTATAACAAATTATGTTTTCACCTAACGTTTTCAATGAACCGATATATTTACAAAATTTATCTATCCATTTTGAAAAGATTGGTGAATTACCAATAGTGAAAATTACGAAAAGTTGTGAATTTATTTATTATGGAAGTGAAACTGTCTGCAGACTATGGGAACAAATTCCGCTTATAGAATATAGACTAAATGTTTTACAAAAACAAAACTTTCAACGTTATTTCAACGTTTTTAGAAATAACAATTTCTACGAAGGTGATTTTTTGACAAAATATATAATATTCTTTCTCCAAAACAAAACTTAAATAGTGAAAATGTGGGGCACCATGTTGGAACTACTTTTGGATTATCCCGAAAACCTCGAACAAAAATTAAAATCTAAGCACTGTTATGAAGAAGACAGTATCTATTGATGAATCAAAAAACCAAATTCATCTGATGGTTGCATGGAACTTCGCCTACAGAAAAGCTCGAATGACTTCTGAAGAGTTTATAAATCAAAAACATTTTAGAAGAAGGATTAAATTGACTGAAGAAATTTTGATTCCCATATTAAACTCTGATTATAGGAATATTGTATTTAAAAAAATGTTTATGTAATAAGCTTATTTTTAAATAAAACAAATATATGTAAAAATTCATTTTTTTTATTACAAACGTCAATTATTATTATTACAACATTAATTACTATTACATCACATCTCCCTTGAAGATCCAAGAGTTATAAGATTTATCTAACCTAACCATTTTACAAATACTTTGTTTCCTTTCTTTCTTAACACTTTTTCCACCAAATATACATTTGGTGTCTTACTTTTTAAAGTTCTTCCTCATAGAAACCTCCTTGAATATCTATCCCGTTTCCATCTTGAATCAAATACGTTGTTGAATTGGGGAGATTGATTTTTTTTATTTGAAAAATTTCGTTTGTTGGGTTGGGTGTGTATCTTGCTTATTCGTACTCTATCACTGACACGAAATTTTGGTAATCTGGGATCCACAGTTTTCCTATGAGTATAAACTGATTTCAAAATTTCCATTTCATTCTTTTTGTTAACTTCGTTTGATCTTTTTCCGATTGTTGAATGCTTCGTATTATTGTATTCTGTAATTATTTCTTTAAGAAAGTTGATCCATTTATAATAACCTAGTAAACTAAACTTTTTCCGCTTTTTGTTTTTATAGTTCTATTTACTTTCTCTACAATACTAGCTTTCATATTAGAAAACGTGCTGTAATGATTAATTTTGAACTGCTCCATGAGTTTGTGAAAGTCTTTATTAAAGAATTCTTTAGCCTTGTCATTACTCAGATTTTTTGGGGGAGTTTTTAAAGCTAATAGAATTTTTTTCATTGCAGCTGTTACATCTTTACCAGTTTTGGATTTTACAGGTTCTGCCCATACAAAACTTAAAAAACACATTTATTACCATTAAAATATATCTTAAACCCCTATTAAATTTCGATATGGCTGCATTTCTATCGGATCAGCTTGAAATAGATCATTAAGCCCTTTTACAATTGTTCGTCTCAGTTTTTTTTAGTAAGTTCTTTAATTTTATTTTCCATTGCTTCAAATAATTTTTTATTTTCATTTCTAATTTCTTTTATTGATGAATTTATTTGGGTGATGTTGTTAGTAAGATCAGAAATTTTTACATTAAACTTATTTTCCATTGCTTCAAATGATTTTGTATTTTCATTTCTAGTTTCTTTTATTGGCGAATTTATTTGGATGATGCTGTTAGCAAGATCAGAACTTTTTACATTAAATTTAGTTTCCAAAAGAACACTTGATAAGGTATAATCTTTTTTGAATCCACCTAATATTGAATTCAATTATTCTCTTGCATAATTTATTGTGTCATTAAATTCTTTTCTAGAAACTTCAGCAGCTCTTGGAACTAATTCATTTAATGATTTTACTAATTTATCTTCTAGAGCTTTTCCTAATTGAAATTCTGCATTTGTTATATCTAATGTTATTTTTACAATTTTTTTTCTAATTTTTTAAAATATTTTCACTATTAAGAACTATATCTTTATAAGATGTTTCAAGATCGTCTAATTTTAATGAATTTTGTTCGATTTTTGAACTATTTTTTTCCATTTTAATTAATAAATCTTTTTTAGAAGCTTCAATCATAGCTTATATTACTTCTAATAGGGATCCCATTTCTGTTTCTAGTTTCTCATCTAATATTTTTTAAAATTTCAGAATTTGTTTTAATTCGTCCTCAATTTTTTCATTATTTTTGGTAATTTGATCTTTGAATTTTGTTTCAATTTTTTCATTTTCGTTTTGAAAATCCTCCTTCACTTTGTCTTCTAAATACTGTAAATATGCATTGATTTTAATTTCAAGTTCTTTAATTTGTTCTTTAAATTCATTAACTTTGTCGGTATCTTTTTGTGAATTAGAAAATGAGTGTTCATTGATTTTTCAAGATTTGGTGTATTTTTATCCATAACATCTTGTATTTTCTTAAAATTCCCTACTTCTTCTACTACTCTATTATTAAGCATATCAGTAAAATTTTGGAACTTTAATGTAATATCTTTGGAAATACTGTTCTTGGTGTTGTCAATTGCTGAAGTATCCTTAATTATTCATTTAATTGTTGATACTTCGTTTTTTATTTCATTGTCAAAATCATCAACTTTATAATACTTTAACTTCAACATGTCAAAGTCTTTTGCATATTTAGAAACTTTCTGAGAAATTTTTTCTACTACCTCATCATTTTCCTCAACAGTATTTTTTAAATTAATTATTTCATCATTACATTCAGGAATAACTTTATCCTCATATAACTTAATCTTTTTTGCAATATTAAATATATTGGTATCATATTCATTTATTCTCTTATTTAAATTATTAACATCATTTTTCAAACCTGGATCTAAATTTGAATTAATTTGTTTTAAATATATTTTCGCTTTTAAAACTTTTTAATATTTTATCTTCAACATTTGATAATATTTTATTTTCTAATGATAAAGTGTTTAGAGCAGATTTTTTTGAAATATGACGACCAAATTTATCGATGGTCATTTTAAAAATGTGTAAAAGTATGTGTTATGTTCTTTTATATAATAATATTTGCTTCTCTTAGTTCTTCAATAATGGAAATAATTTCATTGTTACGGCCAGTGTGTCTTGCAAGCATGGACGCTACCAATAGTCGAAGTCTGTCAACAAGTTCGTTTACATTATCCCAATATATTTAATCTGTATTAGGTTTATTATAACTTTTAAAGTTATTTCAACCAGGTTTTTTTCGAAGACATTCGACTTTCTCTGAATGGAGCTTTGCGTCAAAAAATCCTTGGACTACTTGTTGTGATTCGGGATTTAGGGTTTTAGTTTTTGTAATTCCTTTGCTTTGCAAATAAGGTCCTATTATAGAAATATATTTGTGACTCATTTCCCTGCACATGCTCATTTGGATCATTATTTCTACGGTATGCATTGGTTCTTTTAAAATAGCCATATAATTTTCCAAATCTTGTTTTTTATACCCTATTGGTTCTTTTTTAAACAACAACTTATATAAACCAGGTGTACCTGTATAGGTTATTCCTTCAATTTTGATGATTTTACCAATAATTTCGACAGGTTTTTGGGTTAAACCCAAAAAGAATTTCTCGGTTTTCAAATCATGAACTATTCCATATTGGTGATCAACATCTTTTGCACCACCATCAATATATTGACGAGGTAATTCATCAAATCCTGATAAATATTCTTTATATAAATCTGTATCAAAAAATGTTGGAATTGTTTGTCGTGTTTTTTCTAGTATATCTGAAAGATTTTCTATTGTGGAGTGTGAACCTGAAGATGGGGTAGTTTCTGCAATAATACTAGTTTCTTGTATAGATGGCACTTAACTTGCTGAAGCTAAACTCGCATCCCAATCAATAATTGACGGTATTTCTGTAGGAAGGAGTAGAGTTTTTCCCGTTTTTCTTTTTTCTAGTACCGATGTCCCATATCGTAATTTTCTTCTTGGTGTTAGTGTTTGAATTGATCTTTTTTGTGGTGTTTCATAAAATTTTTTAATTGGTGTGTGTAGTTCTTTCTTTATTTCAACAGGTTCAATTTACCAATAGTTGAAATTAATTCTTGTAAGGGTTGAGTTATAGGTTTATATGTTTCCTCCAATTTAGTTTGTGCCTCAAATTCCGCATTTTTTAAACTCTGATATTTTTGTTTAACAGTTCTTTTGATTTAACCAACTCTCTTATAAAACGTTCATTCATGATTGGTATAATTTACCATCAAACGTTTATTTTTATAAGTAAATACATGAATCAAATCCTTTTCGATATCGGCCAGATTTCACATCAGAGCCTTTATCTATTACCAAAAATCCAAATTTATCTTTCCACCACATTCAACACAACTCATTAAATTAGTTGAATGACATATCAACATTAACGTGATCATTATAAATATGTTTTAAGTTTGTTGAAATATAACAATTAAACTTGCATTGTCACGAATTAATTGTTTCGGAATAGAAGAATGTTTGGCATAAATAAAAACAATCAGTATTTTTATGTCTTCCAAAACAAAAATAATCTTTTACAACATTATGATTACAACAGGTATCAAAACAAACTGAGGTCAATTGTGTCTAAAATTTCTTTATAACCATATGTAACACCTAATTTTAGTTTATTGTTATACACATTTTTAAAGTAAAATGTCATATAGTTTTGTTCTTAGCGACAATTCCGCTATTTTAACATCAGAGTTACATCCTCCAATATATCTAGATGAAGATGTTGAATATGTTATCGGTCTTGTAAATTTCGAAACATTTAATGCCATTCCCAATATTCATGTTGGAAATAATGTATTAATTCATGATGAAAATTTGGAAATAGCCATACCCCAGGTAGCTACGAATTAGAAGACATAACAAATAAAAAAAAACACTTGGATGAGGATAAAATTAGTTTTAGTCTTTATGCAAATAATAATACTTTACGTATACATCTTCAATGCTCAGCTCCCATAGCTTTTCGTGAAGGAACTATTGGCAAATTATTAGGGTTTAAAAATGCGCGAGTGGACGCTGACATTCAACATATATCAGATTTTCACGCTGAAATAATTAAAGTAATATTCATACATTTTGGTTTTTTAACTACCGGGCCTCTTTTATGACATCGCAGTCAAACTTTCAGTATATTGTAGTTTGAAAATATTATTTAATTAAATTTTACTGAAATAAGTTAAAAATATTTATTTAAAACAAAATGAAGTTCGGTTTAACAAGTTACCGTTTTTCTCCTTCAACTAGTGAAAGAAAAGGTAGAGAGTTTATTTCTTGCGAATTTCACTGTAGTTATACCTAGTGGTTTCATCAGTGAAGCTGTAATGAACCAAGAGAAAGTTCGCAGAAAATAATTCTGTATGAATTGCCATTCGGTGACATGTCGACAGGATATCTTCACTGTATGTATAGACAGTTTAATTGCTGATACTTTACAGTGACATCAAAAATGGTGCACGATAATGAATGAGGAATTTATAAAGCTATTAATTAATCTTAAATTTTTTTAAAAAAGTCATTTAAATCTTAAGTAATCCTTGTCTGAGCTAATAGTACACTAACTTCAAGGGCGAATAAGAAAACGAATTGAAAGACCAATATTTTAGGAAACTTCCTCAAATCCTATTCAATTATTTTTATTGGTAACAATAATGAGCTTTTCGTAGCTCAAATTGAAAATCCGCTGTCAAAAATAACTCTCAAGATCCTTAATTTTTGTAAGGTTTATATAAGATTATTACATTGTTGAAAGTTAAAAAAAAAGAGGCACATAAAATTATAAGATTTGTGGTAATTACATTTTTTAATAATTTTTCTAAGAAATATTCGTTAAAAAAAACGGTAATCTGATTTTTTGTCTTGAAAAATTGTTGGATCAAATTTGAAATAGACATTTTTTCAAAATAACTTTTTTAAATCGCCTCATTTAGTTTCCTGATATTGTTGCCAGATACTCTGTATTATTTGAAAAATCAGAAAGAGCATAATTTCAAGATAAATTTTTGAGTTAAAACTTCATTACCTTTTGTTTTCAAATCTAGGTGAATGATAAACCAATGTTTATATATAAAAAGTATGTTTATTTCAATTACATATTTATATATGTACACTTAAAATTTTATAATTTTACTACAAACGTAATTTTTTCTATTTACTGAAGAAATTAGCACTAAATTGTATTTAAATAATTAGAAGATTAACTTTTATGCAATATTAATTACCTACAGTAAAAATAAAACCATAATACTATATAAATGTAATGTAGTGAATAACTGTAGAAACAAAAGAAAGAATTAAATGGTAAAAAAATACAATTTTATTGATTCTTAAAATGCATTTTTATCAATAAACATAAAATATAAATTTAATATGAAATTTAATCTAAAAAGCACTTAAAAGAATATGTATATAAAGCATCACTGACTTAGTCACTTAACTAATATTTATATTTACAATAACAAACTATCAGCTAAATAAGAACGTAGAAAGCTAACTATAAATATTTCTTTTATTTACTAATATGAATTTATCAACAGGTGTCATCATATAAAGTAAAAAAAATATATATCAAATTTTATTATTTTAGACGTTCAAAGTTTTGTATTATTGGCAGTCTAGTAATTAAGTAACATTTTTAAGGAGCCCATGATGATTACTTCTCAATAAAGCAGGATGCTTAAGTATTCCTGTAATTTATTTATTTATTTATTTATTTATTTATATATATATATATATATATATATATATATATATATATATATATATATATATATATATATATATATATATATATATATATATATGAGGTATTTGGCCGGCCGTAAGCAAAGCAAAGAAAAAAATGTAAAAAAAATAAATTTGATTTTGGTTTAAGCATGCAAGAGGATTTATAAATCTTTTGATTCAGCAATACTTTTACTTTACATTCTTAAGTATATTATGGACTTAAAATAAGGTGTAACTTTGGTAAAAATAAAGTATTAATACGAAAATTTTTCGATAATTTCATATCACTTCAATTATTTGTAAACGAAATAACCTGTTGAAGTTTATGTACTTTAAAATTTATACTTGTT
Source organism: Diaprepes abbreviatus (assembly GCA_034092305.1). NCBI lineage: Eukaryota > Metazoa > Arthropoda > Insecta > Coleoptera > Curculionidae > Diaprepes > Diaprepes abbreviatus. Next base: position 5,422,807 of record JASJET010000022.1, read on the forward strand.
AAAAGTGATGTATTTTAAAAATTAAAACGATATAAATATTAGTGTTAAATAAACTGATAAAAAATGCAATATTGCATATTTTAACATATCGACACCATTCTAAATTCACAGCAATTTCTATAACAAAAATGGAACCAACTGTTTTAAAATAGATATTTGTAAGAACCTGATGTTTTAAGTCTCAATGTTATTATCAAGTTTCACAAGTTTTTAAGCCAAAAATGTTGAAGACGAAAATGTTCATCAGAATTTTAAGAGTAAACTACCCTAAATTGCCATACAGAGACTTATCTTAATTTCTGATGGTAATCAGAAGATTTTTTTCAAATTTTTTCGCATTAACATCCTCAAGAACAATGGATTTTTGTCATGGCTAAAAGTAATAACGGACCATGATTTAAATTTGTTACAAAATGCTATTGAATTAATTCTTTTGAAACATATAAATATTAATAATTAGGAACTCTTAAATTATAAAACCTTCATTAATTTCGTTTTTTTATGATAAAAAATTAAAACATCTATTTAAATTTTAAAATTTAAAATACAGTTGAATCAGGGTACTGTTGAGATTCCAATAACTTAAAAACACCAGTTTTGAGTAAATTTTTGGTTTTTCTTCTGCACCTCTAGGAGCCATATGAGGAGGTAACAAATGTATTGTGAATTTTTCCAGAAACTTTCAAATTAAAATCAATTCGTTTAATTATTAAGAAAAAATCGAAAAGGAAAAATTATGTATATGTAACGATCCTTCCAATTACTAACTATACCACAGGCTTCTGTAAATCAGTTTAAAAAACCTTTAAGGTATTTTTAATTTTTAAACACGTAACCAAAAACGGTTACATTCGCAGTAGGCAAGCGTAAAATGCCTCTAAGACAACATACTTAAACATCCCGAACAACTTGTCAAAAATTCATTTGACATTATACATGTCAAAGATGAGCATCCTCAAAAATATTCATCATATAACAAAACAAAAAAATGTCTAGAAAGTAATGGAAAGCATATATAGTTATGTTTCACAGGGCTGTAACGACACTGTATTTTTTTGTGAAGAATAACCACAAATTAGACATTTTTCAACATAATACCGATAAAATTTGCATTTCAGTCATTGTATGTATCGGAATTTCGAAATATTTTTATTTTTAATTCATCCATTTACGGCAGTTGGGGGCTCCACACATACAAGAAATTTTATTTTGATCATCTTCAATGTCGAATTTATAATCATACGCCAACTGAAAAAGAAAAGAAATAATATCAAGGCAGATCGATTTGATAGCAAGTGACGGAAAATGAACGATGCAAGAAAAAGAGAAAAGTTTTGAAATTACATCAAGTTCTAAGACAGTTAAAACAGGTTTTACTTAAGTTAAGTTGCACTCTGGACGTCTAAATCTAGAGCTTACACTGGTTATAAAAACTAAATATATGGAGTTAGGCTGCGCTGCAGGAATAGTCACAATAAACTAACTTCTCTGCACAATAAACATTTTGTTTAAATTTTTAACACTATATATTAAAATTATATATTATTATTGAATTATACTAAGAAAATGATAAATAAATATGAAATATAAGTTAACAAAGATATGTTTTTAAATTATAAAATCCTGGTGCAAGGTGAAATTTAATTTTTTTTTATTTTTGTTGAATAAAAATAATTAAGTATAGACCATATAATAGTGCAATGGGGTTGTTTGGCTAGATAATACCTGGCGTCGTAACATCCCCCCGCTTAACGATATCATATATTTTTGATAAATTTGGATAAGAAGAGAACGGAATTGGGTTCTCTGGCAGTAAAGTAACTTTATTAGTGCTATACATATACATATAACAATTATCAACGGTAGGTAGCCAAAAAATCCACTCATCTGTTAAACATGAATGTGGTGTCGGCTATAACTCCTGATGCGCGTTAAAATTTAATGTACTTTATTACATATTTTTAAATGTTATGGTTTATCTTTATACAGGGTGTCCAGTAAGTATCTCCTAATTTCTTGGGAGCATACAGGGGATGTCAAAATAACCCCACTTTGTCATAGAAAAAAAAATTCTAAAGTGCTCCTTAACGGAGATACAGAGCCCCAAAAAGATATCCCGAGATTTACCTTATCGCCTCCAAGTCTTGAATGGACTTGTATAATTTAATGAAACTTTTATATTTTATAAACATTTTCACTATTTTTGCATTTTAATAAAATTGTAAATTAATTAAGTCTCGATCAACTCTTTGAAAGGTTTCTGGACTTGACAATGTCTAAGTTGGAAATCTTTCATCATAACATCTTCTTGCCTTCAAAAAGTGAGACAGCGCTTCCCTATAAATTAAAGCTCATCAACACACTCTGTGTATTTTATTTTTAACTGTTTGTGTTTGGCATTAGTAACTTTTGAGTTTTTCGCATAAAAACCGATTTATCTCGAAAACCGGCAGTTTTATCGAAATATATTGAAAGCACCTATTTTGAAGATGAATGACCAAGGTATTTAAAAAATCAGTTTTCAGCTCTGTAAAATGACACCTGTCAAAAACTAGACCCAACGAGTGTGGCTGCAAGTCCGTTCCTGATTTCTCCTAAATTAAAGCACATCAGCATACCCAGCGTATTTTATTTTTACCTGTTTGTGTTTAGCATTAGTAACTTTTGAGTTTTTCTCATAAAAACCGATTTATCTCGAAAACCGTCAATTTTATCCAAATGAATTAAGAGTACCTTTTTTGAAGATAAATGACCAAGGTACTTAAAAAAGCAGTTTTCAGCTCTGTAAAATGGCACCTGTCAAAAATTAGGCACGAGTGTGGCTACAAGTCCATTCCCAACTTCTCTGATGATCTATAACATTGACTCTAGTATGGTTTAATGAGTCTTTATGGTCTTTATAAAACATTAAGATTTCATTAAATTATACAAGTCGGTTCAAAACTTACAGTCGATAAGGTAAATCGCTGGGTACTCCTTTAGGCCTCTGTATCTCCGTTAAGGGGCACTTTAGGAATTTTTTTCTATAACAAAGTAGGGTTATTTTGACCTCCCCTGTATGTTCCCGAGAATTAGGAGGCACTTACCGGACACCCTGTATTTAACATTTAATATATTGTACATTTTTGTTCACTGTCTACCACTTCTTAAAATCGAAGCAAAGCCAATTTCCAAATAACAAAATTCACCCTGTGGGGTAAAGTAGTAAAGTCGATCACAAAGATAATGTATATAGAATAGTATAAATGTAGTTTTCAGAGATTAAAATTTTACTGATCTTAGCGATTTTTTACTCTGCTCGTTTATTTTAAACACCGAATATGTCCATTTAGAAAACACTAAAGTATACGTTTTTATTTTATTCGTATGTAAGTGAAGTTTAAAAATTCTTTTATAGACAAAAAAACTATAGGGTTGGTTTGGGAAAAAATATACATCGTATTGCCCTAAAATCATGTCCCGAAACTTGAGTCCAAAAAACCATATAGTTTTAAAATATTTGAACTGAGTTTTTAGACTACACAGAATAGCGTTTGTAAGGAAATAAATACTTTAGCGCATAAGATGCTATAAGCATAGTTGTCATAGTTGAGAAATATTACGTTTGAAATCTTAATAACTCTATTTTTTAATACAGATGTGAATAATTTATTTAATTTTTTAGAAGCCACTAATTCCAAATGCAACACATACACATCACGGTGCCTTTTGCAAATAGCATGAATGGATGAATGAAAAAGGGGTGGTGATACTAGATCATCGATGCCTAGGGCTCCACTGGGCCCTTTACGTAAAACCATATTTGCAGGTTATTCGAGGCCGATTGCCTTTAGGAATCCAAGCAGCCTCGTTAGTTGAACTTGCCTAACTGCTTCCGGTAACAAAACTGTTACCCGAAATATCTCTGTCTCAGTCTGTTAAGTGCTGGGCACTCTTTGAGAACATGGTCAACAATTTCATCCTCCTCCAAACACCATCTGCATGTCGGGTCGCCTTCGACACCGATTCTATGAAGATGGCCCCTGAGGTGACAATGTCCTGTCAACAATCCCACCACAATTCGCAGCTCTTTCCTTCCCAAGGAGAGAAGCTCCTTAGTACGCCGTGCGCAGGGCCCAGTTATATGTCCCTTAGCACACCTCATACCAGGAGCTCCCCTCCACGATTCAATAAATTTGCTTGCCAGCAACGATTTTAATTATTTTGCCAATAGCAATTGGGACAGGTAATATTGGTTAGGGTCCATACGGTTCGGTCGCCGAACCCAACTTTGTCAGACGGTCTGCTTCCTCATTCCCGCGTATGCCCGAGTGACCCGAGACCCATACGAGTCTGACTGTGCAGCCTTTCCTTGTCATACTATTTAGTACATCCTTGCACTCAGACACCAGTCGCGAAGTCACGACACTGGACTTCAGTGCCAATATCGCAGCCTTACTGCCCGAGCATATATTTATTACACTATTCCTGTCTATGTCCCTCTCATAGAGATGGGCAAACTGCAGAATAGCATAAATTTCCGCTGTGAAAATTGTCGCACATTGTCCGAGAGGGTAGTACTCTCTGACTCCTGTGCTCCTGCCGAATACTCCGGCTCCAGATCTTGTCGAGATACATCAGTATACCACCAGGATCCATTTTTCGGAAGATTTTGTTCTCTCTCCCAATTCCCTCTACTTGGCATAAATATCTCCAGGGAGAGGTTGTATTTTAAAAGCGGCCTCGTGTAGTCTGTCCGCATGGGGAGTGATGGACACCTCTCCACCGCCCTTTCCCAGACACCTGAGTCGCCGCCCGTTCCAATTCCAAGATGTCCCAGGCAATCGAGACAATAAACAGTCTTCAGGACCTCGTTCTGTATGTATAAGTGAAGAGGAGGCAGGTTCACCAGGACTTCCAGAGCCTCGGTGGGAGAAGTCCTCATCGCACTCAATATTCCCACACAAGCCATTCTCTGAACTTTGTCAAGTTGAAGGATGTGTTTGCGCTTTGTTGTACTACGCCACCATACAATAGCGGCAAATAGAATTTTTCCTAAAACTGTTTAAGTATTTGTTATATGATATATGATACACGATTGTACCAAAAATTTAGTGGTCATAAAAAATCTAATACCAAATTACAGATCCATATTCAAAAAAAGAAGTCACTCGTTTCTTCGAAACTTTATGTCATTGAGAAATTTAATATTTTTATTTTTTATATGAAATATTTTAAGCAAATTATCACAATTAAAATAGATTTTGATCATTTTTAGATTTTTCGCCCTTTTCGCACCTTAAATGTATGTAAGGGATCTTTTATATTCTACCGTTTCGAAATAGACACAGCAATATCACTTGAATGTAATACTCTGTATAAACAAAAACATTAAAATCCAAATGTTTCAACAAAGATCACATTTGTAATATACAATTTAATAAGCCATTTATACTTACTTCTTCGCCTCTTTGAATTCTTCGTTTTGCAAATATTATAATTTTTAAGTCTCTGTCAATTTCAACCGTTTCGGCAACACAATTGGGATTGCATGAATGGTTTATATACCTGGCTAATCCTCCACTTAAAGTCGCATCAACGACTCTATCATCATCAAGTCGGAACATATATATTCCCCGATTCTACAATTAAATAATTTTTATTTAGAAAAACACATATTTTTAATTTGAAAATTTAAGAAAAAAATTATATATATATATATATATATATATATATATATATATATATATATATATATATATATATATATATATATATATCGCCCTTTAATTGATGCATTAGCTGGCACTGCCGTCACGCATGAAAGTTAAAATACATCAGAGCATAGATATAAGATCACGCAAGTATAAGTTGTAAAAAAGTCGAAAACTATTATTGTTGAATATATTAAGTGCCAACGTTCAAAAACAACCGAATTGATAGCTATTACAAACAATTCATAAATAACATATATCAAGTGCTATTAAAAAAATACCTTGTGGTAATAGCTTCTTGACCACTTGGCGATTATAAAGAAATTATAAATTTAGCATATCAATAGACCTAACAGGTTCCTAATATCGAAAAAGATACACAAATGATAAAAAAGTTATTCTCCCATCCACTGAAATAGGGACTATAAATTAAAGTACGAACCTCAGGATCCGTTAAATTGAGTACAATTAGGGCTTTAGAGTCATATTAAAAAGAAAAATGCAGAAATCATTAGGAGAGGATGAAATATACAAGGTGGTCAAAGAGAACAAAAAAATTCGTACAAAATTACGTGAACACCCGAAATGTAGATTTCATAAATATATTAATTTTTACGGGATGAAACAAAGATGTGTGGCAAACCAAATCTGCTACTACACGTATCAGCTCCCTCAGAATAAAAAGACGGTAGTATTGCTAAGAGGTATCCGATAGCAAAGATACGGGCATAAGCAAAGCCTCTACGGAAAAGATCACTCTACTGCAAACTGCAGTCTGACAAAGGAAGAAACGGTAACCTGTACCCTATGTAGTAAATCAGGCCATCCCGCCTCCTAGAAAGGATGCGAGATGTACCCCAATCTCAGAAGGAAAAGAAAACCGACAGGGAATGGAAACAAAACTGACACCTACCCCAAGAAAACGGAGAACCAAAGGTTTATCAGATAAATGGATAAGAATAAAAAGCAGAACCAGCCGACAAAAAATAAAGGGGCTCCCGCCCCATCCTCACCTAGCTCGATCGAACAGCTTCAAAATATGATTGCTCAAACGGGCTGCCCTTCAAGGACTAAACCTTCCTCTGAGAAATTAAAGATATACCAATGGCTAACACAGTTAAGTAAGGAATGTTAACGACCTTAAAACGAAGCGAGGTTGTCGAGTCCCTGGCATAATTTACACCAGATGTGCTGGCTATCCAGGAAATTAAGCTCAACAGGGATGACAGGATGACTGTCACTAACTACCAGATATACTGATACGACAGACCCAACCCAGCATGGACAGGCGAGAGAGTCGCCCTGCTGGTAAAAAAGACCTTCTGCCACTACGTAATCGGTGTTAGAAATGTTGAACTAGATGCTATCAGTGCCATAATCAGCATGCATCAAGGGCCAATCAAGGTTACTTCAGCTTACAAAAAACTTAGACCTGCTGATTCAACAAGATATAGACGATCCCCTTGAAGGAAGAACTAAGGTCATAATTGGCGACCTCAACTGCAAACCCCAAAAGTGAACTGCCAAAACAACAGTGTAAACAGACGAAAGCTTGCAGAGTGCACGAACCTACGCGGAGCTATAGTGATAGCCTCCGAGGAGCCAACGTACCGCAGAGCAGGCGCAGTTTCAGACATTATATATATATATATATATATATATATATATATATATATATATATATATATATATATAGTAATGTGGAAAGACATAAGAGAACTATTCGAACCATAGACGAAGGATCCTCGGATCACAATCCGATCTTCCTAAAAATAGGAGACGAAAGAAGAACTGGTAACACAGAGTCAAAAAGAAAACAGACTAAGCACTGTTTATGGATAAGGTCTACGAAAAACTAGGATCAATTCCTAGGATTCAACTCAGTAGAAGAGCTGAATGTAGCCATACTGAGCCAAGAAACAACAAGAAAAGATAACTAGGATATCAAGGGTATTTGAACCTCCACCTGTCAAAATCAAAAAAATGATTACTGTGAAAAGTCTTAAAAGAAGAGACAGAGTAGGACAGTATAGCGCTAAACACTCTCCTAAAAAGAAAAATGAGCGTCCTAAATACACGTAGATGGGAAGAGAAGCTTCAAGAGTTAAATTCTGAGGGCCACACTCTGTGGAATATGCAAAGAGTCCTCGGGAAACAGAAAGACATTGTTTCACCACTTCACGGTAGAAATGGAATAGTCTACACATAGGACGAGATAGCTCAAGCATTCGCTGATGCACCCGAAGGGTTCAATCGACAAGAATGATACTGCTTCATGTAGCCAGAGCGTTCGACAGAATATGGCGTGGATCTGCGAATTTGTAAACTCATACCGACAAGAATGTGAGCGCACCCTAAAGGTTGAGCAAAAGTATCACAACCGTGAAGACCAGAGGCTGAAGTGCCGCAGGCAACGGTACTCTCACCACACCTCTAGAACATATTTACTAACGACATCACAATGACATCAAACACGGAAATTGCCCCAGTCACTGATGATAAAGGTATAATAGCAAGATCAACGCAACCAAGAATGATGAGCAGATATTTACAGGAAGAAATGAACCTAGTCCATGACTGCTCCGTCTCCTCGAAACTGCCTGTAAACGCCGAGAAGACCCAAGCATTCTCCCTGATAAGGAGAAGAAAAGAACCGGGCAAAACGAAAGAAATTGATGACTAAGAGATCAGATGGACTGACCAAGCCAACTGTCTAAGTGTGACGATAGGCAAAGGACTGAGATGGGACAAACACATTTCAGCTACCGTCAACAAGTTCAAATTTGTTTGAGGACAGCTCTACCCGCTGCTTAACGCAGCGAGCAATAAAAACCTTAAGAATAAGCCGGCAATCATCAATACCGTACTAAGGCTCGTTCTGAACTACAGATCTGCAGCTTGGGGCTACGCAACAGCAACACACCTTAAGAGACTAGGAGCTCAGGAGAATATACTACTGAGGATGGCTTTAAATGTCCCGTGGTTCGTTAGGAACGAGCAAATACACAAGGAGACAAGATGGACTTGCTTAAGGGAGGTCCTGAGACAAAAGGTTGCTAAAGTCTTAATAAAAGCAGAGACCCATAACAAACGCGCTCATCAGGCAAACAGTAGATTACGACCCGGCAGGAAACATCAAAGGTCTAGATATCAGCTTTAGGCAACATGACCCAAAAACCATTGAGGAACAAGAAGCAGAAACCAACTATCCAAGGAGGGAAGAAAGAAAAAACGCCAAGAAAAGCCATTCAAATCCCAGGTAGTGTACTAAGTGGCTAAGAGACAATTATTATTTTAAATAATGAAACATTTAAGAGACCAACCTTACTTGCGAAATGTAAGGAAATGCGAAGCAATGGGTGCACCAGCACCTGGAGCGGAAACACCAATGCTGTGCAGACCAAAGGTTTGTAAAAGTCCCACTAGTCCAGCAATCCAAAGAAATCTCACTGCGAGTCATTGCAGATTGTGACTTAACCACAATCAGCAAGGACTATAGAATCGTGGAAATCTTGGTTGCGGAGGGGGGGGGGGGGGGGGGACCGCTAAGAATTCGGCATTATCTCCACACTTAATGGAGGTGCTATGCAAAATGTCCCCTTCGCAAAAAAAAAAAAGAATTTACTGAGGACTTCACGTTCTCAATCCGGATGATAAGTCCAAACGGACTGCCGGGTCACCTGTCGGACCGCACTTTCCTGATCCAGCATTGTAGGTGAGGCAATGCTTGTGTGTATATAATGTTTCATCATCCAGTGCTTTCCTTACATTCTACTGCTAATGATAAACATTGTCGTGGACCCTTGTAAGCACTTGCAATGTTGTTCTATCCTTCCGACAATGTCAAGGAGAGTTGTAAGCTCGGGCAGTGTCGTTTCCTTTCTTTCCATCCTACCGTCGCTTATACACACACGCATTACAGTCGTCAGTTTTTTCTTTGTTAGATCCGTAAATGGATAGGAAATATGTTTACTGCCAGACATCATCATCAAGGTTGCATAAGAAATGTCGCCGCCCGTCACGACCAGGGTTTACCGACTGGAGGTTATCGCCGCACCGTAGACAATCACCGCGTACAAAACATACATAAGAACAGAGAGAGTGTATATTTTACATTTCATTCCAAAATTAGTTTTAAATACTGAAATAATAAGGGAATTATCAAACAATTTTGCTATCTTTGGACCCACCACTGCTTTTTTGGAGGCACAAAATTAAACCTTTTAGAAAGACATATGTTTTATTTATCTTCTGTATAAAAATTATTAATATTAAGATGATCGGGCCATCTAACATACGACTGGCTAACGCCCTTTATTGATGAAAGATGATCAAAATTGTTAGTAGAACGAACTCGAGAGTAGGTTCTAACGGGAATAGTGCTTTAACGAGATAATTTTCTTCAGTTACGTTATGAAATTAATTAGATGCAGTTACAATCTGAATGTCATTTAAATAAGTTACGTTCTCCCTACCTAACCGGTTTGAATAAGGTTTTTATTTTCATTTTTCTAGTTATCTTCTGAAAAAATCAAATTAAGGAGAACTTCTATTTTATTTTCCATTAGGGCATGGTGTACTCTGTAGTGTTCATTTTAAACAATTTAAATAGTTGTTTTTGGTGCATTTTTTATGTTCTTTTAGAGAGCAAAATAAGGTTGATTCGTACTAATTGTGATTAAAATAACGGCCGATAAGAGTGTTTATTTAGTTACTTTGGACTTATGATAAAGATTTTATTTTAACTTCCTCATTGTAGATACTTTCGTTTTTTTCTTCATTTTTGACAAACAGACTTTTGTGTTTCGAGAAACTAGTATTTTTTTTAATTAATAAAAAATCTTCTGATTAATCTTGTGGGCGCGCACTGATGTATAAAAAAAGAAATCGAGAAAAGATTTCTGACCTAACCTTTTATGGTAACGGTACTAAAACTGCAAGGGCCGAAGAAGTTCGACCAGACTATTATTTATAAGTTTATAGAATAGTTACTAAATAATATACGGTAGTAGCAAATCGTGGGTTCAAAGGTCACCCATTACTAAAATAATCCATTTGCAGGAGTCCTTGGTTTAATTTCATCACATATGAAATTAAAATATGATGACACAACCAGTTTCAAACTGGCTTGTACACTGTGGTCTGTAAGTTACTGAATCAAAATAGCTTTTTCATCAGTTTTGGATGGGAAATTAAAAACTGAGATAGGAAACAACAAGTCATTTTACTTCAAATTGTCTCAGCCTATTACAGTGTAAAAAATGTAATTTTTCAGGTACAGGATATATCTTACGTAGTATGTTTAGCGAAGGCTGTAAAATTCAAGATCAACACAACTATCATATCACAGTTTTTGTTATACTATGCTATAAAGCACAAAGTCCACTTTGGTAGTAGGCGAACGAAACTTTAAAAACATTTAAATTTGAACTAACAAAATTAATAAAATAGGCGGCGCATGATGAAAAGAAAGTTGCACATTATGTTTATCTGCAATTTTTTATTTAACACGTTCCTTGATAAAAAAAAATACTTGATTTAATTCAGCCACTTAACCATTATAGTGTTTATCAAAGACTCGTATGTAAACAACTATATCGTAGATTTTTTTTATAATTTAGTATAATGGGAGTTCAAAGAATATTGAATTTCAAATTAAAAAATCCCTACAGATATTTCAATAAAACGTGACCTTATTTTTTCCTAGTACAATAATATGAACATGATGTAAATTCACCTTGTATATGTTGCTATTTTCACTTTTTATATATACATATTTTTGACCAAATTTAGAAACAGGTACTTTATAAAAATGTAGAGTATGAAGTACGAAATTCCTTACAGTAAAAGTATGAAGAAATTAACAACGAATGCTTCGACCAGTAATTAGAGTTATTTTCAAAAATATTTTTAATAAATTTCTCCAATTAACCTGTATAAAGCACAATTAGAAAAGTTAACAGTTTCTAGTAAAAAATCGACCCACATGTAATATATAACATCTTTTATTTTTCACTTTAAAAAGGAATTTTTTCATTGAATTACGATAAGTATCCATACTATGCCAGATATTTTTCTCATTCATTGCTGTACTTCCCGGTATAGGGCTACCGCCAAAATTTTCATTGGATATGACTGAACATAACACAATGTCGACAGCCCCAATGATTGCGTAAGCGTCGGCAGCCACATTGGCTTCAAAACGAGTAGGGCAATCACCATTGTTTTCTCAAAATCGTAACTTAAATTTTAAAACCAGCATAGCTAATTTATTTATTCAACAGCCGTATTTTCAAAAATTACCTTAGCTTCATATTGTTTTTCTCTGCATTCTGACAACTCTGTCCTAATTACTTCACCAATATATTCAATAACCATTGTATGTTTTTCCAAATCTCTAGCAGCATACAAACCAAGTCCCTGAATTTTAGATCTAAAATTAACAATATAAAATGGTATAACGAAATCAAGCAAACATGGAAAATTAGGTTATTTAACTAACAATAATCAATAAAGTGATTTTTTCGGTAGTTCATCACGCTTTTTATTCGATATTGAATGTCATCATCATCATAAGAAAACAATGTAATTTGACTCTAAACAAAATGTAGGTATATTTATTTGCGGAATTCGGAACTTACAGACAAAAATGGAATTTCAATAAAAATGTTCAATATTTAATTTTTCGTGCAACAAAATAGATATTTGAAGTGAATTACGTTTTTTTTGTTCTCTCACGAAGGTGACAATAATTGACGTTAAAATCTATGCATTTTGCATTTTTTTCAACAGTTTGATGACCGAAGGTATATCGGAAAAAGCTACAGACATATTATTCTTTGAAATTATACAAATTTAAAAGGAATAGCAAAAATAAACATAAATTTAATATATAAATTATCTTCATTAATAAATACTTTTGAAAATATTACAAAGTTTTCGGCGACATCGAAAAAACATCACCCCCAATTCCCTTTCGAAAACTGTCCAGGTGAGTATAATACCGTAAACTTTACACTTTTGAACGTTTAAAATTAAGAAAGAAAACAGGAAATTTTTATGTAGTATTTAAAAATTATAATACACCTCGCCAGAATAAGGGCGTATTTTGTTTATTTCTTGTTGTTAGTTTTTAGCGACAATTTATTTCAGTTTGATTTCAATTGCTTAAATAGCATATAAAGCATTGACCTCTAAAGCAGGTACACTTGTTGAAGAAATATCTGATATTGATGTATTGGAACTAAATAACACTCTACTTATGCAACCCTTACACTGACCTGCAAATTGTCGTATCACGTATAAAAATCTAGAGAACATCAACATGTATTGATTGATTTCAATGCAGGTCTAAATATGTACTTATGCGATATATAAGTTGTATTAGCATACTACGGAGCGATGTTGCCAAATCTAAGTTTCCTCTAAGTTGAAGGGAATTATGTTCAATCTTGCAACATCGCATGGGAAGGCGTCTGGGGATAACCCCTCATCTACGAAATTTCAACTCACTAGGGCTTAAAATAACGGAGATACCCATTAAACCCCATGTAATTCCAAATTTCACCATACTCCGTAGTCGTCGCTTCTGGTATTCTCGATATCCGACGTTTATAGAAAACACCAAATCTACTAAATGGGTATATAAGCAGCCGGCTAGTCGTCGGGGGATCAATACTGGATATACGAACGAAGTGCAAAAAACGCGAATAAGCGACAACGTTGTAGTAATGCTATTATTTTCGCCCGATGTCGTCGCGATCCTGTGTGAACAAACCAAAATTGGCAATCGAGATAAAACTTTTTCTTAACAAAAATCCTAAGGTTTCCTACTAAAAGCAAACATAAAACTGAATATCCTAATATGCCCTCAGCCATGTGCCCTGTACCTCATGACGCTTCTAGCATACCTGTCCCTAAGCCTCTAGAAAAATATGAAATCGACTCGGAATCGGATAAACTAGATGATTTTGAACAAAGCCGGTCCACGCTTTCAAGAAGAAAGACGATTACAAATGTAGTAGCAATAAACAGTACCATTTTATTTTTCAGGAAGAGCTCAACGATCTTATTCGTGATTTGGATCTTCCCAAAACAAAGTCACAGCTTTTTGGATCTCGTTTACAGCAGTGGAATCTCTTACAAAAAGGAATGAAAATTTACACATTTCGGAAAAGGCAATCTATGCTAGCAGTATTTTTTTCAATGGCAAATGACTTAGTTTATTGTCATGATACTTCGGGTTTAATCAACGAACTTAGCCTTTGCTAGAAACCTACCGAGTGGCCACTGTTTATTGACTCTTCAAGACAAGTCTAAAGTTTTATGGTTTCATAGAAATTAACAACTATCTGTTCCCGTGGGTCATGCTGTAAATATGAAACAAACGTACGAGAACATGCGTACATTACTTCAAAGCATAAAATACAAAGATCGTAAATAGCATATCTGTGCCGATCTAAAAGTTAATGAATTACATACAGGACGGCAGAGTGGCTACACCAAATGTTGCTGTTTTTTATGCGAATGAGACAGCAGAGCCAGAAACCAACATTATGCCGTTAAAGAATGGCCGTTACGTGAAAACATTGTGCCCGGTCGGAAAAACGTCTTTAATGAACCCTTGGTAGAGCGGCAAAAAATTTATTTGCCTCCTCTGCACATAAAACTAGGACTAATATAAATTTTTGTTAAAGTCTTAAATAGAGAAGAAAATGTGTTTATTTGAGACGGCAATTTGTGCGTTTAAGTGAGGCAAAGCTTAAAGAAGGAATGTTCGTTGGGTCGCAAATACGAGAACTTATAAAAAATAAAAACTTTAAAACTACACTTTCAAGAAGAGAAAATAGAGCCTTCAAAAATGTATGTAGCAACTTCCTAGGTAACAAGAAATAGGAGAACAACAAAGATCTAATTCAAGAACTTATCCAATCTTACAAGACGTTAGGTTGCAACACGTCACTTAAGCTGAATTTTATTCATTCCCATTTGGAATTCTTCCCTGACAATTTAGGTGCAGTTTCAGACGAACACGACGAAAGATTTCAGCAGCAAATTGTTCAAATGGAGAAACGGTATAGTGGAAAATGGATTCCGAACCATGTCAGCAGATACTGTTGGACATTCAAACGTAAAACTGATCCCGGCGAATATAGATCAGGTAAATATCAGGGAGCGTCAAAAAATTTATAAATGCAGAACATTAATATATATATATAATATATATATATATATATATATATATATATATATATATATATATATATATATATATATATATATATAGTCACGGTTCAATTTTACGCTTAAACTCACTATGGCTAACTTGTTTAATTTAACCTTATTTTACAAATTCGTTATGGGTAACACAGTATCATTTCGCAGGGATTCTTTGAAGGAAAGCATTTCATCAAGTACAGTTTCGATTAATTTTATTTGCCATTATTTTGTCCTTTGCTTTGGTATTTCACTACACTGTGCTTAGATATTGATAAGAAAATACTAGCTAATTGGGTATGGTTCGAATTTCTAGATCCTTATTGTTCTCCAATTTCTTGTTTCCAAGGAAGTTGCTACATACATTTCTGAAGGCAGTTCATGCTCTATTTTCTTTTCTTGAAAGTGTAGTTTTAAAATTTTTGTTTTTAAAAAGTTCTCGTATTTGCGACCCAACGAGCATTCCTTCTCTATTTAAGGATTTAACAAAAAATTTTATAAGTTCTAGTTTTATGTGCAGAGGAGATAAATAAATTTTCTGCTGCTCTACCAAAAGTTCATTAAAGACGTTTTTCCGACCGGGCACAATGTTTTCACGTAACAGTCATTCTTTAACGGCATAATTTGCTGTAGCCACTCTGCAGTCCTGTATGTAATTCATTAACTTTTAGATCGGCACTGATATGTTATTTATGATCCTTGTATTGTAGGCTTTGAAGTAATGTACGCATGTTCTCGTACGTTTTTTTTTTTTTCATATTTACAGCATGACCCACAGGAACAGATGGTTGTTCATTTCCATGAAACCATAAAACTGCCTTTAGACTTGTCTTGAAGAGTCAATAAACAGTAGTCACTCGGTAGGTTTCTAGAAAAAGCTAAGTTTATTGATTAAACCCGAAGTATCATGACAATAAACTAAGTCATTTGCCACTGAAAAAAAAACTGCTAGCATAGACGCCTTTTTCGAAACGTGTAAATTTTCATTTCTTTTTATAAGAGATTCCACTGCTTGATGGCCAATTTTGGTTTATTCACACAGGATCGCGACATCAGGCGAAAATAATATCACTACTACAACGTTGTCATTTATTCGTCAGTTTTTTGCACTTCGTTCGTATACCCAATATTGATCCTCCGACGATCGGCCGGCTGCTTATATACCCATTTAGTAGATTTGGTGTTTTCTAGAAACGTCGGGTATCGAAAGTACCAGAAGCGACGACTACGGGGTATGGTGAAATTTGGAATTACATGGGGTTTAATGGGTATCTCCGTTATTTTAAGCCCTAGTGAGTTGAGATTTCGTAGATGGGGGGTTATCCCCAGACGCCTTCCCATGCGGTGTTGCTAGATTGAACACAATTCCCTTCAACTTAGAGGAAACTTAGATTTGGCCAAGTCGCTCCATAGTATGCTATTACAACTTATATAACGCATAGGTACATATTTATACCTGCATTGAAATCAAACAATATATGTTCATGTTCTCTAGATTTTTATACGTCATACGACAATTTGCAGGTCAGTGTAAGGGTTGCATAACATTAGTTTGGCGGGAAGGATTTTCATGCAGAACAGTGTTATTTAGTTCACACCAATATCAGATATTTCTTCAACAAGTGTACCTGCTTTAGAAGTCAGTGCTTTATATGTTATTTAAGCAATTGAAATCAAATTTATATATTGGTCGTTTCGTTTGTAATATATATATATATATATATATATATATATATATATATATATATATATATATAAAACTGCTAACAAAGAACGCACATCCAAGGTGTAATAATAATTATCCGTACAGTACATTCAATATAGCGTCAATCTCGGAAATCCTAGCAAATTAGTAAGTGTATTTTTTTAATGATGGCCATAGTTTAGTATTACCAAAGATTATTATAGTTAACGCTATAGATACCACACGCCGTGTTAAATTTTTGATAACCTCTATGGATCCAAGCGATTTAGGGCCAGGATCCCGCGAGCCCGAACGTAGCGTAATAGATCTTCGCTGTGACCCTCGTTGTCAATTTGAACCTGGCTATTTAACTAGCGCAAGGAGCCTGTCGCCAGTCGATACGGAAAAAATATAATTCAGTAGCATTCTGAATGTCCTACGGGTATGTTGTGATTTGTTCTGGCATTTGTTTAGTTTCGCAACGAATGTTTCGATGTTAAATAATTTCATATATATTAACCTGGTTTAAGAAATTCTCACCAGGTGGGAAGAAAAAATAGATGTAGAACATACAGGGTGGCTTAAAAGAGGAAAAGTCTTAGTTGAGTAAAGTAAAAAATTCTTTAAAATTTTATTTAAAAGTGTATTTTGACAGTAGATATAACATGATTTTGAGAACATAACCTTGTGATTTAAATAATTAGTTTAGAACCTACCTGGAGGTTAAAAAAGTGTGATAAAATACTATTCTAAATTTCTTTTTGACTAGATTACCACTATGTAAGAGTACGAATCAGGTTTTAAGTTAGTCTAGGACAAAAAATTAGATATACAGGGTGGGTAAAAATTAACGCAAGTGGATCAAAAAGCATTTAGGTCTCCATATGCTCTCTATCTTAGAAATAAATGTTTTTCTTGAAAACGCTGATACAAAGTTCCTGATGATACGGTGTATAATTTATCGAATACAATACCTTTTAATTTATTCTAGGCAATCAATAATACGAAAAGATCTGTACTTCTATAATGATATTTTTTAATCGCCCCCAGAGGAAAACGTCTAAAGGGCGACCTAGGTAGCCAAGGTGTTTCCGAACGTCATCTTATCTATTTTTGTGAAAAACTGACTGGGAACAACATCATGCTAACACCTCAAAAATCCTGTAGCACTATTAATGGCAGTCAAGAAATAAATTTAAAAATTACTATTTTTAAGAAATTTAAATAAATGTAACTTCCAAGTTTTAGGCTAACTTGATTAGTGTTCTTACAGAACTGTAATGTAGTTTAAATGAAATATAGAATAGTCTTATATGGGATTAATTCAATCCACAGATGTTTCCCCAAAATCCCAAGCATAGAACGAGCCTAATCAGATTTTTTCGAAACGTCTGCAAATTTCTAAATAAAACTAATCAAGTGAACATATATGTTATTGTACTATTAAATAGATAAAATAAACTGATTACTCTAGAAGCTGAGATATGCCTATTGAAAGTTGCAAAATTGGCTCTTTTTAAGCCATTTTTTTCATATTTTCAAATGCCCGCCAAATGTAGAGATTTGGATCGATATGAATTTTGAAAAAAGCATTTGCGACTTCTTAAAAAGATCTTTCCAATCTGCTGATTCATTTACTTTTAATTTAAATTGACTTTTTTACAGCACCAGTCATGCAGCGCTGTTTCTGAGACTTTTTATGATATTTGGGCAATTCAAACACTCATAGAATCTCAACTTGTGATTCTTTCTAAACTGGTTCCATTTTTTTCGTCCCAAAAATATATTTAATTTATATTTTAAAAAGTTTAGGTTGGTTAAAAAGAACTAGATGTATCGGCCTTTAAAGATAGATGTATTTTGAAATGTTTTATTTCGATTTTAATTCTAAAACAATGTTTTTTTTTCCATCTTGAAGAGGCTTTCGCAACCAATTCATTTAATATGTACTTCGAATTAGAATCGACTTTTTTAAACAACAATTTTTTCTTAAACTCGGTTTTGATAATTTTCGTGATTTGATAAGCATGCTAGAAATCCTCATAAAATCTTGAATTTTCATTCTGTTTTGACTTATAAGATCTCATAATTTCGTTTTAGAAAGTTCTTTGATTTTATTTTGAAGGGCTTAGATTGACTGTAAAGAAACGCAGATATCAGTCTTTTAAGGAATGTCTGTTGTCAAAATTTTGCAAAATAGTATAATTTCAAAAGATTAATGAAAAAAAATATTTTCCTTTTTCACTTGAGGGGAAAAAACTCTTCCCTGAATGCGTAAGATACATAGAAAAAAAATTGGACCCCCGTACTGATATATTTTTTTAACTTGAACTTATCTATTTTTTTCCATTCTTCCTAGATTAACTTAATTATAAATGCTCCCCAAAATTTTTGGATGGTTTTGAATTTTGAAAAAAGAATTTTCTTCGCCTTGAAAAGACCTTTCAAACTAATTAATTTTTACATACGTTTAATTAGAATCGACTCTTTTACGGTTCCATTTGTACAGCGCTATTTTTGTTAATTTTGTAATTTTCAGGCATGCTTTAAACCTTAATGATTTCGAGTTTTGGTTATTTTTCAAGTAAAAAGATTATTTTTTTTACCTTTTAAGGATCTTTAATTCATTCTTCTAAAACCTTCAATTTGTTAAATAGAACCTGACATATTAGTCTCTGAAGGAGGCCTTTTTGGGAAATTGCTCTTTTTTGATTGGATGATGCAAAAGAAATTTTTTTTTAGGAATCTACACCATTTCTTGAATGTAGTAGAAACTCTAAGTAAATATTTGATCTTCTGTATTTGAATCTTTTATTTTTTTTCGTCTAAGAATTTCGATTTTCACCGATTTTTAACCTCTTTTCAATTTTTTTAAATTACCTTTTTAGGTTTAAAGCTACATTTCCATATGCTATCAGGTTCCGAATATTTTAATATATGACAAACATCAAATATACAGTGAAATCGTTAATCTAAGGTTACAAGATCTTAGAAAAAATTTTAGTTAATGAAGCAAGACAACAAAATTAAATCTTATGTGTGTAAAGCTTGCCTGGAAATCACGGAATTAACATTAAAAAAAAAACAGATTCTAATTGAAACTACATAAAAAATGAACTGCTTGAAAAGGTCCTTTTAAGGGAAAAAATGTTTTTTTCGGAATTCAAATCGAGACAAAACCCTAAATATGACGCGCCTTTAAAGTGGTAAAAGTAATCTAAGAAAAATGGAAAATAGGTTACAAATAAGAAGAAATCGTTTAATTAATGTTTCTGGTGTATTTAGGCCTCTAAAGTAAAAGTATATGATTGTTTGCATTAGCCTGAAAAGACCCCCCTTTAAAGACCATCTCTGGTCCTTTTTAAGCAATACGAGTTTTGCAAAAAAGATATTTTTAGGACGAAAAAAATAAGACCTTATCACTCAAAAAGAAATGAAAAGTTGAACTTGCCCAAAAATCATAAAAAAGAACTCGTCGTCGAATTTGGACTAATAAGCTGAAATATATCCTTTTAAAGTCGTCTTCGTAGTTAATTTTTCGCCTATTTTCGAATGGTCGCTAAATCTACAGTTTTGACCCGATATGAATTCTGAAGAAAGCATTATGTTTACCTGCAAAACACCATTTAGTCTATTTACTTTTAACTCAAAATAGGTTTTTTTACCGCACAAGTAGTGCAGTGATGTAACTGTGAATTTTTATGATTTTTGGCCAAGTTCAAACCCTCACAAGATCTCAATTTTTCATTCTTTTTTGACTGTGATTTCTTGCGGATCTTATTTTGTTCGTCTTAATAAGACCTTCAATTCTATTTTGAAACACTCATATTACTTAAAAAGAATCAGAGATAGCCCCTTGCAAAAATTAGAAAAATTACGTATTTAAATGAGGGTAATACAAAAAATCATATCTTTTTACTTTAGAAGCCTAAATGCAACAGAAACACTAAAGAAAATTGTAGTTCTTGTACTTAGGTCCTTACTTTTTTTTTGACTTAAATGTATCAATTTTTTCTCATTTTTAACCTTTTTTCCATTTTTCTTACATTAATTTTACCTCTTTAAATGCTCGCCAAATCTAGGATTTTGTCTCGATTTAAATTCTGAAATAAGCACTTTTTTTTCTCTTAAAAGACCTTTTCAGCCAGTTAATTTATTATATACTTTTAATTAG
Organism: Diaprepes abbreviatus; assembly: GCA_034092305.1. NCBI lineage: Eukaryota > Metazoa > Arthropoda > Insecta > Coleoptera > Curculionidae > Diaprepes > Diaprepes abbreviatus. The sequence goes on from JASJET010000022.1 coordinate 5,443,574, forward strand.
AATCTACTACTTTTTAGAATTCCTTTGTGTGCAGCATTGTTTGTGCTGATTCTCGTGATTTTCAGGCATATTTTAAAATATTCCCATAGGTATTAATATTCCAAATGTGATAGTGTGAAGAAAAGTGGTTTTAAACTTTAAAATAATTTTAAAAAATTTAAAAGAGTTTAAAAATGGGTAAAAATAGATATTTTTAAGTCAAAAGACAATATAAAGACCGAAATAAGGAATATCAAATTTTCTAGTTTCAACTACATTCTAAAAAATGTAGATTCCTAAATTTTTTTTTTTTCATCAGTCTGTGGAAAATGAAAGAGCAGTTTTAAAAAAAGGCCTCCTTCAGAAGCTGGTATATCCGGTTCTATTTAACCAATTCAAGGTTTTCGAAAAATAAATTAAAAATATTTTCAAAGAAAAAGAATTGACCAAAACTTAACAAAAACAGCGCTGCACAAATGGAATCGTAAAAAAGCCATTTATTATTAAAAGAAAGAAAAAAGAAGGTCTTTTCAAGTCGAAGAAAATGCTTTTTTCAGAATTCAAAACCATCCAAAAATTTGGCGAGCATATATAAAATTGTAAACATATTCTAAGAAAAATTAAAAAAAAAAAATTGAGGTTTTCAAGTCAAAAATAAATAATTAAATAAATGAATATATCAGTACTCAAATACGGAAGTTCCAATTTTTTCGCGTTATCTTATACATTCAGGAAAGAGTTTTTCCCTTAAAATGAAAAAGGAATATATATATATATATATATATATATATATATATATATATATATATATATATATATGCTTTTTTGCGTTAGTCTCTTGAAAATAAGCTATTTTGTAAATATTTCAAAACAGATATTCCTTTAGCGACTGACCAATGCTTCTCTTTACAACAATTCTAAGCTCTTTAAAATAAAATCAAAACGAAAATATAAGATCTGATAAGTCAAAAAATAATAAGAATTCAAGAACGAATGACGATTTAAAGCATGCTTATCAAGTCATCAAAATTTGCAAAACGAAGTTTTAAAAAAAATGTAGTTTAAAAAAGCACATTCTAATCATAAGTACTTAATAAATAAACTGGTTAAAATGGCCTTTTCAAGATACAAAAAATACATTTCTTATAATTCAAATCGAGACCAAACTTTAGATATGGCGAGCATTTAAAGAAAAAAAGTAATCTAAAAAAAATTAAAAACCAATCTGAACTTTTCAAAATAAAAATCAAAGGTATATTTTCAACAAAAAAAAACTGAACCCTATCGGTTTAGAAAGAATCAAAAGTCGAGATTCTATAAGAGTTTGAAATTGCCCAAAAATCATAGAAATTCGCAGAAACAGCCCTGCACAACTCATGCTGCAAAAATGACCATTAAAATTAGAAATAAATAGATTAACGAATTTGGAAAGGTCTTTTTAAGAAATCTAAAACGCTTTTTTTTTAATGTATATCGGGGCAAAATATATGATGAGCAATTGAAAATATGCGAAAAATAGAATAAAAAGAGCCCATTTCGTAACTTTCAATGGCCATATCTCAGCTTCTCGAGTACCTTAAGAGCTGAAATTCCACATGAGTTTGTTAATGTTTTTAGTAAAACAATAACATATTTTTTTCCAATTTTTTTGAAAGTGCGCAGCGAAATAATTTAATATTAATCCATTTGATTTCTGGCGGAACTTTTAAGTTTCTACGATAAACCAAACGAACAAACGGAGCTTATACTATAGCGGACAAAAAAATTAGTATTATTTTTTTAGGTCTGCTTCAAATTTAGAAGCTATAGAAAACAGCTGCAAACGGCAAAAATAATCTCAATTAAGGCACAAAGAAACATAAATCAGAAGCTATGTAAATAATTTCCTACTGTAATGGAAAAACATACCAGTTCACTCATAATTAGCTTAAAAATAACTAATTCGACTAATATAAAGCAGACCTCAAAACCGTTCTAAATAAATAAGTAAATCTGCATTAAATTAATAGCAATATAGAACAGTTTTTGGTTTATTTTGTGCTGTTAAGTGGCATTTTTTGTGGTCCATTTATTGTTCTAGAAAAGAAATAATATTTTCGAAAAAGGGTATCTGGAAGAAATATACAACTTAATATTAAGAAATCAACAAAAGGAACTATTTTACCCCCTACGTTGGCTACCAAAAGGCCTAAACTGAGTGCAACATATAAATGTGGACAATAAAAAAAAACTCACCATAAAGCCACTGAAATTTGTATTCTTAAAGTTTAAGTACTTATGTGAACAATTTTATTAAAACAATAAAAAATACTACTTTCCTTAATAAGATTTATAATTCAAAATGTTTAAGCTTACGTTATATTAGAGAAAATATTTTAGTTCTCAACAAACTGAAAAAACCTGATACTAATATAAGGACAGAAGTACTCTTTTCTAACATGGTTAGAAATAAAATATTATTTCAGATTGCAAAAGGATACCAACGATTTAATGTTTTCATTACTATTTCGTTTGTTTCTAATATTAAAAATATAGAATTTTCCATTTTTAATTTTCAATAAAAAGTAAAATATAAACCCCTAGTCTAAATCGACCGCATAACAAGAATTGGCTAAGTAAAATAGATTCCTATCTTATGCCAACAACCTAACGCTCAGTTTTCAATATGTGTCTCCCTTTGAAGCGGACAATTAAACTACGTTACTTTTAAATAAATCAATTCATTTTTCTAGCTGTAACTAATCTGACAACATTGCTACCCGTCGTGAAAGTTCGTGGACTGCCAATTTTCCCTTTTCGGTCGGTTTTGCTGCGGAAAAATAAGAACACGGTCTGCCGTAAGCGTGAGGTATCTTTTGCGTTAGCTATAATAATCTTTGGTACTACTAAATATATAAAATAAAAATGTTATGTGGTGACATCTTTTTTTGATAGAAGCTTTATGGTAAATTTTTTTCAAATTATATGTGTTACATAAATTTTCCTACTAGCAGATTTGTAATTTCAAAAATATTCTTTACAATATTAATCAAAATTTGCAAAGTAGGAAATGAGATGGTTCTAGAGGTTTGCGGCCAAGACGATATTTTTAGTAAGTAAAATTTTTAACGAATGAACTTGATTCTGAGCAAGTATATTAAATGTGAAAGTAGATATAAAGCATACCTAGCAAGATAAACATTGTTACGCCATTCTTGTTTCATTTTTTTATATTGGGAGCTTTTGGAATGTACAAACTGTTTACTGTAAGGGCACACTATTTCTCCAAAACCAGTTGGTGTTGAAGAACCAGATGGAGATGGTCCAAACAAGGGCCTAGAAGAACCAGTAGTTCTCTGAGTATGAGGACGCTTCCAATGAGTTTGATGACGTAAACGAGGTTCGGTTCGAGCCGCTCCAGTTGGATTAATAGCTAATGGCAGTTCAAGAAGTGGATTTCGCCCATATCTAAAAATTAAATTGATTATAATTTTCATATAAAATAATAATTATTATACAATTCTTAAAGAAAATGACATATATTGTTTGTGAAAAAGGTAACAACAAAATATACCACAAAAGAGGTCTGGCAAACTTTAATACCAAACAGTCCCAGCATAAAAGTTAAAAAGCATATTATAAGTATGCCTGCCTTATTCTTTTTATAACTCAACCACCTTCTCAGAACCATTTTTAATCGCACTTAGTTAGCTTTGCAGTACAGCATTTTGAAGCTCCAAACCTCAGCTTTCGATGCCAAGTAGCGATTGTTGAGTTTTTTTTGTCTCCAATTGAAAAAACAGGGCAAACTTCGGAAGTCGTCAAGAAAAAATCATAAAAGCGATCATAAAATGTTAAAATTTAGTTTTTTTAATGTGGCGATAACGCGAAAAATACAAAAATTTGGTTCTTATTGTTTTTTGTAGAGTGTTCAGCCGTAAAATCTAAAAATTTGAATTTTTGCCCTCATTTCCTCATATGCAAATCTGAAATACAGGCAACTTTGATCCTGTCTTTTATTACATCCAATGATAATTATCAAGTATTTATAATCGAGTATTTTCGTGAGTTTTCTACACGATCCGAGCTCTTTTTTAAATTTTTTCTTACTGATTTTTCGCATTTCCATCGTATTTTTAAAAGCTTAATTTGCCCAAAAATGGACACGTAAATAGTCAAATCGACAGGAAATGTTTCAAGGAATCCGATGAAATGACTCAAGGCTTGATAACGTTACTCATGGAGGTAAAATTGGGAAATTTTAAAATAGCCTTATATTTCCCTATATTTTAACATTTTAATTCTTTATTTTCAACATCAAAAATTTAATAATGAACTCTGTATTTATTATTTCAATTTTTTTTTTATTTTAGATAAGTTTTAACAATTATTCATATTCATATCAAAGACTGGACAATGAATTATAAGTTTAATTTTTTAAATTCTTATATTTTAGTATTTTTATAATTTAACATTACAATTTATTTTTGAATATTTGTTTCGTTTTCATATCACAAATTTAATTTATTTAATTTTTCCGATAAAAAGATTTAATCAAAGATTGAATTAATTCAATTGAAATATTTATTCGATTCAAATATTCAACGTTATTAAAGAAAATATAAATTATTCATCAACAAATTAACCCAAATGATTTGACTATATAGCTTATTTAATAATATTCCTAACCCTAAATACTGACAAACGCAAGTATTTTTTGTGAAATCGTTGTTTATGCCAAAAAACCTTTTGATTCTATTTAAGCCTATTTCAAATTGTAGTTGTTTTAACATTTTCGAATTTTACCGCCATGAGTGATGTCATCAAGCCTCAAGACCCATTTCATCGGTTTGACTAATTACGTGTCTATTATTAAGGAACCAAAGATACGATTAAATGCTAAAAATCAGTAAAAAAAAATAAAAAATGACCTTTCTTGATTCGAATTTTTAACGACTTTTAAACACCTAACTATAAAGAATGCTAAAAAACTATATGGGCAAACTTCTACTATGTTACAGGATAGTGTCCATAGGCACAAAAGTGAATGAAGGTTTAAAATGAACTTGTGCATGGTCTAAACATGTAATTGATACACAAGACTAATTTTCTAATGGTGTCTAAGTTTTCGACAGGGAACTGAACTGTAATAAAAAAAAGTTCCTAGAAATGGTCAACACTTCACGAGATACTAATGAATAAAAAAAAAAGATATAGATAACCTGATTCTGATCTATTGAGTAACTCCATAAACAGTAACGTTCAAAGAGACACACTAAACTTTCCTGACAGTTCTGCAGCATGATTGCCGAAATTAAAATAGAGATTTTTCCTTATTTCTTTTTCTTATAACAATTAGGTAGGACCAAAAAAATCAAATTTATAAAAAAAAGACCCACTTTTACACATGACTTTTAATTTAAACTATTCGCTAGAAATAAACTTTCCCACAAAAATAAGCAATGAATACCTTTACTGATCTGACATCCTCAACAGACATATATTAACAACAGTGTCAAATAAATATAAATTTTTCTATCCTGTCGTATTAACTTCAAATATAATTAATAAATTAGAATAAATATATTAAAAAACAACGATAAGCAATTACAGCTAAATGGACTTGTTGCCGATGCGTCATTAATTAAAATGCTCTCTCTCTCTCTTTCTTAATTACACAGCCAAGAAAAAATTCAGTTTGCATCTAAGTCTCGAATTTTACTAAAAATATTTCATTAATATATTAACTACTTTTGTAATATTTACACTTTATCTAGTACATATTGAAATGTAAATTATAAACAAACATCATTTTATACAATATTCCATATTTGTAACCTTGAAAAAGAGAGCCGAAAGCTCGGCGTTTGCGAAACCCAAGACATTGGGTCTATTCAACGTATAAGTCAAGACATCCCTTCTACTTCTATATATATATATATATATATATATATATATATATATATATATATATATATATATATATAGGGTAGGATAGGATGGATCCAAATCTTTTCTTTATGAAAATAAGATTCTATGAACAATCGATAGTAACGAATTGTTTATATATTGCTTATATGTTGCTAACATCTCGTCAATACGTTAGAAATATATACTTACTTAAATTTATAATCAGTTAAAGTTTCAATTCCCGGCAAACTTTCTAATACCCTGACAATAGCTGGTTCAGTCAAACCAAATAGATCTTCGCCAGAAATATATTTCGGAAACATTTGAAGGCACTTGTTTTCACGGCGAATCGTAGCAATTTTTTCTAAAATGGGGGTCCATGCTCCTTTTGAAGTTTGATCTTTGAATTCTACATCCTCTTCGGCCTGTTCCTGAACAAGTACTTTAAATTCGGGTCGACCACAAGAATCGTGGATTGAACAGATATAACGGCATCTTTTATTTAAATATCGCATACTCCAATAAAACCTTATTATCTTGTAACCTATAAAAACATGCAAAATATAGTTTAACTAAAATGATTGAAATATTTTTAATTCTAATTAATTTCACTTACTAGACAGTTACTGAAAATAGAATTAAGTACAATTTTTTTTATCTGATTTTTACTTTTAACCTTTACAAATTACGATTTATTACATTCTTAATTTATTTGTAAACTTTACGTAAAGATAAAGGTAATAGCTCCTCCGCATTGGTGGCCAAATTTTTAACAAATAATAATTTATTTTAAGAATCATATAAATTGTTTGTCATGGTAATGTGAAAATTCTTTTTAAGGTAGTTCACTCGTGAAACCGCTTTTCTTAGGAATATGATCGAATTTGAATATATAGTTTACAAAAATGCCTTTTATTTAATTTAAAAAAACGAATTTTTTTAATCGTCTGTGAGACGAAATATTAATAATTAAAATATGCATAATTAACATGCTGGGGATCGCTACATATAACAAAATGCCAATATATTTGGGAATATCTCAAAAACGGTTCTTATCATATTTTTTAAAAAACTAATTCAATCTAGATCCAAAAATTATGAATTTTTAGGAAAAAAAAACTGAATTTCTTAACCGTTTTGTTTAGAAAATAGATTTTTTAAGTAAAAATAATTTGAAAACAGTTGACGCGTAGTGGGGTACAGTGATCACAACTTGGCAACCTTGTTATCGTCCTACTTAACGCGCGATAATTCAAACCTAAGTTAGTTAGGTTAATTCTTCAGAATGTGGCATTTTTTAAAAAATATTTCTCGATGTTTTTATTTATTTTCTCAATGTGTTGGGATGTTAACATAACAAACTGTATAGGTATGAGACTTACACTATATGAACGTTACTATACACACTTCTATAGACTACTCTATAGACCATTCAATACAGACATTTGCGGCGCTGCCAGATTTATTATATTTAAAGGTATTACTATATAAGAATGTGTCTGAATATTGAAAGTTGACGTGTGTTGGGTACAGTCTCATACAAAAACAAAATTCTTTAAGCCTGAGAATGCTTAACTGTTGACACTTACCTAAAGGCTATACTTTTGTCTACGACTGTCGCGAGTGAACTACCTTAACGCTAAAATACTCGTTATTGTGCCAAAATTGTAAACATTTTAAAATTTTCTTCCTTGGGAAGTCGATAACTATTGCAGTATTTTCATTAAAACATAGCTAGGGGTAGATATAAAAGGTATAAGTGTCGTGCTTGGTGAATAAACACAAAAATCGGCCCCATTTAAAAAAAAACCTCAAAATGGAAAGACGTGCGCCGATCACTTTGAATAGACTACAGCGATTTAAATGATTTTTTTTTCGGTTATATTCAGAAAATAGTTTGGTCAAAATTGGTTCATTAAACACAAAGATAGAATTCATAGTATTTCCTCAATTTGTGGTCGTCGTGGAAAAGTCGTAACGCACACGTAAAAATCGGGCACTCAACAGCAATTTTTAAGAAAACTATTGCAGATAAACGCAAATTACCTCAATTGAAGATAAATATATGGATACCTCTCACTAAACATAGTGTGCTCCTTTAAAAAAACGCATAACGGAACTGAAAACATAAATATTTAATTAATAATTTTCGACATTATGTATAAAAAACTACTATATTGAGATAAAGTAATCCCAGCTAAGACCTTTCACAATTTTTTACCAAAAAATGAGGAACCGTTATGTGGATATTAAAATTTAAATGAAATACTGATTTCAAATAAAAAATATCTTAAAATTTAATAATAAGACCCCAATTTAGAAAAAAATGTAGGTCTTAACATTTAAAACAAAATGCGCCACCCTTGCGACACCCTGTATAGCAAAACTATTTTCAAAATGTACCCCTTTTAACCTCATTGACATTCTGCCTATCCAAATTTTCATCAATTCAACGATATAGCCGAAATCGAATACTAGAGCACTAAATGGACATCCTATGAATATATTTTTTAAAATTGAATATCCTTCAAAAAAGCTCTATAGATTTTTATATGTAATTGAAATTTTTTAAGTCCGCACCAACCGAAACCACTATTAATATTAAATATAAACTAAAGACAGTAAAAAACGCAAGCACAAATAAAGTCAGTTATAAAATCATTGCACAAGCTTATGTATATATGTTTGAATACTTTAAGGTTAGTTAGTTGTAGGTACCTCTTTAATGGACCAATTTCTTTATTTACTAATTTAGGGAAGACTTAAAGAGTTATTTTTTGCTATTAATTGATTTTGGAAAGAGGGTAAATAAAAAAAAAGGCAAACAAACTGTTCTGCATCAAATCCTCCCTCTGTAGTTAGCGAGTATCTGTGAAATTTTAACTTTAAAACTGAATTTTAAATTAATGTATTTCGCACCAATTTTGAGTAAAATGGTCACTACACAATGCGAAGTTACTTGCTTTTCCCCATGTAATGGAATTTTATAATTATATAACAGGGTTATAAAAAAAAATGTGGCTACCCATGAAAATCTAGAAAATTAAAGTTTATGAAGAAAAACTTTAAATACTAAAGTTGTAGGACATCAAACGAGTCTTCTTTCTCATAGTGACCTTGACAGTGATTAAAAATTACATCAAGGACAAGTTGTTTATTTTTCCCAAATCGGAATATCCATTTTTCATTTCAGAAATGACACCGCGGAAAATTCCCATCCAAAAATTAGTATGTAGAAAGAAATGTAGAAGTGAAAGTGGAGACTTTTACTTATTCTTCTAAAACATGTTTAAAAGCTGTGTTGCTTTGTAACAAATAAACTGTTATCCGTTCCTGTGACTCCAACAGAAAATATGAAAATAACTTGCCATAATATTCGAATATTACTCTAAATTATTAAATGCCAAGAACATCTAGAAAGTAGTGACATTACTTACAGGACGCTACAATAAATATCGTTGAGATTTACGTGAATCGGACAGTAGAGCCAGGGCTAAACATTACATTGTAAAAAAATGCCCTCTTCATGGAAATACTGTTCCAAGTCGCATGAACCTTTGATTAGCAAGCATTTTAACCTCCAATCTATATAAAATTAGACCGTATGAACATTTTCATTAAAGCATGCATTTCTATATTTAAAGAAAAAGTTGCTAGGTTTAAAGGAAGCCGAGATAAAAGGAGTTTTCTTTGGACATCCAATAAGCACTTTAAAGAGACGCCAACTTTCAAACAACCCTAAATAACCCCACATGAAAAGAAAGAAAGGCATGAAATGCATTCCATCAATAAGTAATTTCTGCGACATAAAAAATTCGAAAATTATAACCTTAACCGTAGAAAAACTGCTGCCATACAAAATCTTGGGTTGTATATGTAATTCCAACTACATTTTCCACACACCCATTTAAGCTAATTCCCAGAAAATTTAGGCTACGTGTCAGATGAACATGGAGAAACATTTTACCAAGGCATTGCTCAAATCTAAAAATGTTTTAGAATCGAAACAAGAGAAATAAACCTATTAATAGAATTTTTTCAGTTCTATATCCCTCTCTGTCTTAGCCAAAATTGGAATTCATATTTTGATTCAGTGATATAAAATATGTAGAAGTAGCAATAAAGTTCCAGAAAGGACAAAATGTTCTAAAATGCAGACACTATTGCTTATATTTATTACTATGATAAATCATTCTAGAGGAATGAAATTAGCTTTATCATATTCTAATAGTGCTGAACAAAGATAACTGATGCTTGTTTTAAATTTTAACAAAGCTATATTTAATCTCTATAATTTCTGCCCTATACGTTTGCTGAAGTTATGAATAGTTATTTGGAGCAACTCGACTGTTTAATAATCGCTTGAACTACTTGTAACAAAATAAAAAGGTAATTTTATAGCTTACTTATTAAGTTTCGCATTCATATAGGGAACCATAAAAATCTAACAGTCATATCAATATTTAAGTAGAATTATTTATACATCCTTTGATTCTTGTCCGTTAACAGTATAATAAAAAAAACCGCTATCACACGAATGGTCATTTTAAGTTGACCGTTAAGTCCATAACCAAAATCTCTTGAAATCAACTTACTCTTCCCCAGTAACATAGTCCACATATACTCTTAAAAATGATATGTATGTAATGTTATGACTAAACAATAATCATTTAAGAAAATATAACAGGGTGGAGAGTCCTACTTAAAATTTAGAAGAATTAATTCAGCCAAATTTTATTGAGAATACAAAAACAACACTTACCGATGGGATATATATAGTTCGGGTTATGGAAGTTCTGGAGCTGATGTGGCAATAGCTGTCCGACATTCAGAAAAATTAGACTGCCAACTCTTAACAAGTTATTAGTATCAGAATGATGCATAACAGCTGCCACTTGTCGATTTTCATCTCTGTTAACGTACACTCTTCTGCCAACAGATAAAGTTGTCAACTCACTATCTTTTTCATTTTTAGGTACATGTGCTGTACAGTAAACAGTTTTATTTTTGAAAAAGACACAATTATCTCGTACCGCACATGATAAATGATAAACACTAGAACATCTCGTCTTGAAACACCGGATGGTTGCACCTAGTTTACTACAGTGAATACACGCCGAGGTTAAGCTTTGTTGAATGGCATTTTCTAAATTCATTAAGGCACCATTGACGGTCTCATAAACCCCATCAGACCAAAGGGCGCAATTTAAATGTACCCATTTATCGACATCAAAATTAAGAAGTCTTGCTGGTCCGTCGGCCACACCATCGCCAATCACTAAAAAAAAAGTTTACTACAGTTTTTCGACTTACTAAATTTTGCGCAGCATTTTATTATTGAATTTTTATCATTTTATTTCTTAAGTTACTACAGATTAAATTTGAAGTAGTAGTTGTAAACTTTTTTGTAGCCATGGAATCGTTGGTCAGTCTACCATTTTGTTATATCTGGCGTATTGGCGTTAACGCTCTGCGCATGCTCTGACAGCTCTATATATTTTCCTCTACTTTATTAAACGTAAAAAAAACAGAATTTGTTATATTCTAAGTACAATCATCTTTTGTCACAAAAAAAAGTCATCTACAATTTGGCGGACTCCTGAAACCACTAAGGAAAAAGATGATAATCCAAAGTTAAAATACAATTTTATTTTTTTTTAATTAATAAAAAAAAATAATGTTTTTTCCTTACACTATAGAGCTTCATGTTTTTTAAATTAAAAACAAAAAACTTTTTTTCAATATAAAAATAATTTGTTTCTACCCCCATTTACTAACGATATGCGATAAAAAAAAAACAATGAAAAATAAGAATGATTTAGAACATTTTCTCATTTAAAATTTGAAAATTCTACCTTGACAAAACATGCATCTTCTTGTATCGTCAGGCATCTTGGAAGGTGTAACGGTGATACCCATTTGATATAACATTTCAATCATTTCTTTATCTGTAAGCTTTTTATGTTTTTGATTTGGTTGCAAACAACCAGGAATCCAAAATTTATATGTTATATTTCTATAAATTTTTGTAGGCTCTGATTGTTTCAATGAACTGAATTTACAAGTCTGCTTAAATCCAGAATGAAAATATGGAATAAAATTGGAACTAACAGATTCTTCTGACTTGAAGTCTCTAGATTCAATAGACATTCGATTAACCGCTGTCGGTTTTTGATCTATTACTTCCATAGGAATTAGCCTCTGATTTTTATAATCATTCTTGTCTTTTTGAGATAGGTGATCTATAATTGCAGCAGCCTAAAAATGTCACATTTATTATAAAACCTAATTATCACACCTAAAATGTTATAAAAATTAAAACCATTATTATACAATAAAACCGGCTGGCTCTGTGTATTAAAAATGTACCTTGTCTTCCGATATTGATGGTGATCTATGCATCAAAGCAAACTGCATGTAACAAGCGGAACTGCAAAAGTACAATTCTTCTCCTTCACTAAGCAGTTCTGAATCCTTAGCCAAGAATGGTAGATCAGATACTTTTTTTCTAATCATGTTGTTTAAGATTACAACATCACAATGTTTGCAGAATTTTGCTGCTCCATTTAAAATGCTTTGTATATCAATAGGAGCTGAAATAAGGTAATTATTATTAATGAATAGAATTAATTTAAATTCTTTTATAAATAATAACATGTTACGTTTGAACACAATTTAAAAAACTTACCACCTTCTTTTCCATCTTTTCCTTTAGTGCGGTACATTCCAAGTTTTTGACCAGTAGGTGAAGAAGTTCGGTCAATTATTTGGTATGTCGTTGGAGGAGAAATTTGTAAAATATTAGCCAAATCTCTTAAAACTCCCACTATATCCTCTGCTGCTGAAGAAGTCAAGGTTAAAGTGACTTTAATATTTTCATTCTCCTTTAATGGTGTAATATGAGTGAATTCAGGCCTTAACTTTTCTTGTTTTATATCTTTACAGACATTTTCTTTATCATCTATATCAATCTTGGGATCTTTAAGGAATAAACCAGCAGGCTTAAGTCTGATAGGAATTGGTTTAATAATAGGAATATTAGGAGACATTCTATCATTCTCTTCTTCCTCCTCGTCATCGCTAATAAGTTTTAAGCCTATGTATTTATCCGAAATATTGTTCAGTAAACATTCTGGTGATGAGCTACTGATTATTGAGTCAGGCGTATCATCTCGAGAAAACAAGTCAAATTTCTTATCATCTTCTGTGTCAAATCTGATAAGAGGAAACTCTTGGTCATAAAATCCTCGTTGTGTTGAAGCTGGAGGTTGTTCGGGTGCAGGTTCTTCATCACCATAGGGTTTTGTATTATAAAAATCAGAAAAGCCCGGGACTACTGCATTCCCGTAGGTGCCACTTAAGTCACCGTATCGTGAATCAAACCATTTTGTTCCAACTTTAGACAAGTCACCAGATCCAAAAATAGGCATAACACCATAATTTCGAGTTAAAATGGGCTCTGAAACAGTCATTACTGGTAAATGCCTTATCTGAACTAGAACGCTGTCTATATATGAGTCGTAATCTTCATCCAGCTTTGAATTTTTTCGCGGTCTTTTATTTGGCTTATTTATTTCTTTGTTTAATATTTGATTTTGTCGCCTTTTTTGATTATACATTCTTCGTTTTTGTTTTTTCAACTCTTCTTTATCCAAAACCATTTTATCTACAGTGGTATCTCCTGATTCTAATTCTTCCTTAATTTGGATGTCTGACTTTCCCTGATCTGAAATTTCGGAATGCTGAGATGTTTCATCTAGCACTTCTTTTTTGACCTCTGTAATATTTCCCATAAAGGTAGAGGGTTCTTTCTTGAGAACAAGTGGAGGGGTCTGTAAACTAGAATCTTGACTGCAGGATGACCTTGGTGTGGGAGGTGATAAAATATCATCACGACTAGACGATCTGCTCGGTGGCGCACATTTCTTTATATCTATATGAAGTTGTTGTGTGGGTACCGAATTGTTTACAGTTGTCTGAGCCTGCTGAATTACAGGACTTGAAACAAATGAAGTTTCTCTTATAGGCGCTCGCTGAAATGAAGATCTGGATTGTGGCGTAATCGAAGACTGGGGTTCTGTTTTTATAACGGGTGGTAACAAAGAAGACAATGTGGGGGGACTGGACTTTTGTGATTCAACTGATGGTGCTACAGCAGTTGTGGTAGAATTTGTGTTTGGTGGAGGAGACTGAGTACTAGCGCAGGCCGTATTTTGCAACAATTTTTTAAGTAAAACATTTTGCGAATCTTCGCATTTATTACTAAGCGAAGGTGTTGGAATTGACGAATATTTGCATCCACCCAATTCTTGCTTTATACTTGACACAATATCAGTGTCAATTTCTGATGTATCTGATTTGCTTAATTCGTCGGCTTTTAAATCTTTTATGTCATCTAGTGATTTCGGTCTCGATTTAGTTAACTGAGTATGTAATAAATTTGTTGTAGAAGTAATAGCTCTAAACGGAGAAGTAATAACTGAACTTGTAGTAATGTTGGTATTTGTAGAACAGTTAGTATTTATCGCAGCAGCTATTACAGCATTAGGTTGAGCTTGTGCTAAAGCGGGAGAAAATCCAGTACGTGAAAGGCTGACTGGAGTAGCTAAAAGGCTTGCGGCAGTAATTGTATCAGCAGATGACTTCGTTGTGAGTGTTGCCGCTGGTTGGTTCTGAAGCATGGCAGTTAAAGTTAATGATGCCTTTTTATTAACCTCCGAGCTGCTACTTGAAATTACTGAAGATTTATGTACTGCAGAGGGAACTGTAGTTATCGTCGGCTGAGATGTCACTAGAGAGGGTATTGTAGACATTTTAAAGTGATCAGATAACTGACTTGTCACTGTTCTATTTGTAATAAAGCTTAATACTGGTGCTGCCTGCGTAATATTAGTGGAATTACTAATTTGGGTAACTGAATGTTGGTTTGACTTATTTGGTGATGTAGTTGTCAATTTATGTTTATTAATATTTGGTACAATTACAGTATTTGCACTTGTTAAAACTGGTGACTGATTACCAGTTTGTTGAATAACTCTGGATGCAACTATGGGCGAAGTTGTCATTGAGGACGAATTAATAAGTTTTTGATTGTTTGCTTTCACCATAGTCTCTACATTTGAAGTACGTGAAGTTGTTGTAGTTTGTAAAGAGGACAATAGAGATCGTAGTTGTTGTGATGCGTTTGCCATATTAGTAGTAAGTTCAGTGGGCTGTGACAACGGAGATAATTGGGGTATACTTTGTTTATTAACAGTAGCAACATTTACTTCCATTTGAACTTTGGCGGATTCTTTATGAGAATTTTCTTTAATATCAGTATTACGATTTGACTTTCCTTGTTTCTGTCCATCTTGACTCTCCTCGATCTGTTCAGGTGTATCTGGATTTTGCATATTTTCAATCATATCCAAGACATCTTCAAATGAATCAAATTCCCTTCTTCGACTTTCTAATGCTTGTAAAGCTATGTTATCAAGCATTTGTTCTTGAGAAGGTGTTGGGGAGGGAATAGAAATTACTACAGATTTATCTTCATTACTACCATCGAAAGTACTTACAGTCTCTGTTGCAGTTATCTGCATATGAGTTGGGGTTTCCTGTATAACCTGAGCAGTCATTTTTAATTCTGGCGGGGCATGATGAATTACAACCGGCGACGAAGATTTTGTTAACCTTTGCACTTTCTCTTTGGTTACAATGTGGGTAAGCTGATTTTGAATTAAATGAGCTGAATTTTCAATTGTTTCAGTTTTATTTTTTGCATTATCACCTGCCGATATTTGTTTTGATGGATCGGAAGATACTTTACTTGGCGCAACTGTATTACTGGTAAAAATTGGTATTTTGATACTTGGTGAAGATTCTGTATGCGATTTATCAACACATAGGTCTTTTTTCTCTTCGTCAAAATTTAAACTATCTGGAGAAACTGAATCATCTTCAAATATTTTCTTAGGTAAACTACTATCGTGAGTTGTCAACGATAACGACGAAGACGGTTTATCAATAACTTTAACGTTTGGTAGCTGTCTTACTGCACTAGCACTAATAACAGGAACAGTAAATTTTGATGGTAAAATAGATGCAATTTGGGACGTACTAGCACTAACGATTGTTATACCTGGAGATGAGGATACGATTTTTGGTCCTACGCCTAATATATTACTTCTAACTGGATTATGGGTTAAAATAATACTGGTTAATTTAGAACCCGTAGTAGTAGTGCTAATTTTAGTTGTAGGAGTTAAAATAAGTTGTTGAGGTTCTGTGCTTGATTTTGAAGGGTCTGAGCGTGCTGTAAAGTTTTGTATTATTGGTGCCGTAGTGATTAAAGATATTTTCTGAGGTAGTTTTGAAGTAATAACATTTGTTGGTCTTATTGTAGTTGCCTGAGCTTTGGGAGGGAAACTATAAACACTTGTAGCTGAAAACTTATGAAAATCAGTTGTATTTTTAGCATCGTACTTTAACTTCTCCTTTCTGGAACCTTCATCTATAAGTTCCTCAAAATCCTCTTTTGTAGAAATTTGTTCATCAGGCGATTTAACTGGTTGATCAATAATCACCACTTCAGATTCTTCATATGATTGAGTAAGTTCTTCATCTTCCGGTTCGGTCGAAGGTTCAGTGTTTACATCTTGTTCCGGAGAACCAGAAGTCTCTGTAATATTTAATATATTATATTTTTTAGTTCGACCTTGCATAATAAACTCATCATCACTAGTAGTTGGACTGCGAATAACAATGTTAGCGTACTCTTCATCGGCTTCTTCTTTATCAGAATATTGAACACCCCCAGATATATCTACCACCATATTTTCTTGAAAAAGTAAAAAGTCGTCCGAAATCCTATCCGCTTCCATAGGACTTGACAAAACTTCGCCAATGTCGTTTTGCGAAAGTGTTTCAGTCATTTCCATTTCATCATCATTCTGTTGAGCTGCTGAACTTAATGAGACTTCTGAAGAAAGTATTGTACTATTGTCATCTTCATAATCAACCAGTTCAGTAACGTGTATTTGTTTCTCGCAAATAGACTCCGGTTTTGGTATAGTCTTTTGTCCAGTAATTCGGCCAGTTAAGGTTAAAGGAGGTGGTGTGAGAGGAGATGTAGAGCTTTCATTATAATCGTTATAATCTGGAGAAATTTTACTGGAGCCCGACATTTTCAGACTACCTTTGGAAAATGGTCCTTTTTTTTTAAGAATAGACACCTTGTTGATATGGGATTCTTTCTTCGGTTTACTCGCGGAAGCAGGATCATTTACAAAATGTTTATCACCATCATAATTGGATGATGAGCTTGTTGGAGGAGTAGGTACTCTTTTTTCTCCCCTTCCGAATCCACTCCACATTGGTGCACCACCCCTTAATCCAAGCTTGAAATATCCAAATTTGCCAAAGCCAGGAGGCGGAAGAGGAATAGGATTAGTTGGATTATTAGGATTGCCCCCTCCGGAATGTAAGTGTTCTTGCAAGTTGTTATCCATAGTATAAGATGTGCGAGGCGTACTGGGGTTTTCTACGCTCGTAGGTCTTTCTGGCATTGCAGGGCTACTATTTGTGCTTGGAGGTCTACGTATAGCATGAGGTGACTGAATCATAGGAGAACTGGGTGTTTGGTATTGGTGCATCATGGGGCTACTAGGAGGTTGACTTAAATTCATTGTTGTATTTTGTTGGAAAGAATTTCGAGATACTGGAGAATTTGGCATGCTTTGCTGACTCGTATTGAAAGATAACATTGGGCTCTTTGGTGGCATGGGTGAAGTTGGCATGGAATGAGGAGACATAATTTGTTGACCATGTAATGGGCTTTTTGGTGGGATAGGGGACTGTGGAGGATTAGACTGCTGAGATTGTTGGTTAAGCCTGGCTTGGAGTTGCATAGCAATTTGTTGTTGTTGCTGTTTAGCTAATTGTTGTTGTTGTTGGACCATAAGTTGATGCTGCTGTGGCGTTAAGGGTTGAGGTTGTATTACTCCTTGAGGCGAGTTAATTTGTTGGTGACGAGACAAATTTCGGTGTTGTATTAATTGAGCGACACGAGGAGAATGCATAACATTAGCGTCAGACTGATTTCCATCAGAATTTTGCTGTTGCTGCTGAAGTAAAGCCTGCTGGTGAATTTGTTTTTGCAGAAGTTGTTGCTGTACGAGAGACATTTGATTTAAAGGGGGGCTATTAAGAGGGGATGGTGTTCCCACTTTAGATGAAAAATTTTGCAAAGGACTTTGCGCCTGATTTCTAATTCGCTGTTGAAGGGTAGAATGATCAACTGGTGGCCTTACAAATCTCATTTGAGCCGTACCACTACGAACATCCCCAGAGTATCCAACTGGACTAGTAACTACTCTTCGATGTTGAGGTGATGTCATTCTAGGTACAGGAGGTGGTAAACATACCTGGGAAGGTGACTGAACTGGGCCAGGGCTTCCCTCTCCTATTTGAAAATAAATAAACTAATGTTAACCAAATACGCTAAAAGTCAAGTAAGCACATCACATAAGAAAAAATATTCTTGTAAAAAGATGGAGAAATTTTTATATTAAGAAATAGTATCTCCTGCAAGTCTGCCTTTTGTAATTGCTTTGAAAATATTTTTTTTATTACGCAATCATTTAATTAAGAAGTGTACTTTCAATCAAACCTGGTAAGAATGAGAGAAAAGTAATTTTTTTTAAATACTCTAAAATAAGAAATCCCTAATTTCATCCTAAAAAAAAATATTTATAAAGATTACTTAAATTTAATTCAAAAATTATATACTTCATTTTACTATTTTATTTCTAGAAGAAGAATGATAACTTTCTTAAAATATTATATGCATGCAGGTAAGAAGTTATTAAATACTCTTAATAGAAAAGGAAGAAAGTTAATTATTAATATTTTCGAAAAAATTTGGATTAGATAGTATTTAAACCAATCATCAAAACGATTTGCATATTATACACCATGCATTTATAAAACTTCGGTAAGAATTAGGTATGTCAAAAAAAAAACATAAACAATAGGCATACATTTAATTTATTCCAAAGGTTAGTGTAGTTTTAAAAAATTAAGCTCCAATATAGAATACTATTGTTTAAGGGTGCATTAACTCCGCCATTTTTGTCAATTTATTTGTCAACACAATTAGTTTATACTGGATTCCACCTCTATGCAGAACAGAAACGATAAATTTCTTAGCGTAAAATATAGTAAGTCCCAACTTGTCGAAATCTTGAACGTCATTTCTATAGTAAAATATAGCAAATACTAAGTTGTTCAACTCTTCATGGATAAATTTAAATTGAGGCAATGCTAGCAAACATTATTTTACATCTTCGATTAAACTTAAATTTATTGTTTTGTTGGTCATTTTCTAGCCCCATATCTAAAATATTGCATATACATAAAAATGAGGAAATACACCGCGAATAAATCTAGAATTTCAACAGCTTTTATTGGATTTTGAATTGAAGAGATATTATTATTATCCATCCATGAGTTCCTCTATCTCAAACATCTGGTAGTTCTGCATTTTATGAAGCAAACGGGGAATAAAATGTTCTAAAATTAAAACAAACCAAATTCGTTTTCGTGCGAATAATTTTTTCTTGTTTTCGGTGGGGCGACTCATGACATTTGACCTTGATCGGTTATTTAATTTACAAAGTGAATAATATTATATATTTTGCATGTGCTAGAAAAGATTTTCTTCCAATCTCGTTTGAATTTTTCTTTTTTATAAATACAATTAGCATTAGTGTAAATTCCTATTGGATCGTAGTGACTGGGCGCTGCTTCTCAAAAGGAATATGAGACGGCGAAGAGCTCAAGTTATTTATAAAAAAAAAGTTTTACAATCAAGTCATAAATAAAAAGTAATCAAGGTGAATAATAAGTTAATTTTTCAATATAACCTGTAATGAATTTTCTGGTACACAAGGCGTTCAAACCGTTCCAAAATACAAAAAAAAAACTTGTAATTTTTGCATATTTATACAGGCAAAGATAATAATAGTAAAAGTATGTGCTAAAGGCATTGACTGTTTGATGAAGAATATGGGTGTCCAACGTAGCGGGTGGCTTTCGAGTACAGTTAAGATGACATGACTATTTTTTTAACTCGTTTTAAATAATTTACAACGATCATTATCTAAACTGAAAGTTTTGATTGCTGGTGCATCTTTCTCTTTAACATATCCAGAATATTTTTTAAAAAATTGCATTAGTGTAACAAAATTTTGAATGAAATTATGACAAAATATTTGTTTCCCGTAATTGTATTATTTCATCTTATAGTAATAATCAAATTACTATATTGTAGCTTATTGTGCAACTGAAGAAATAAAAATTGTTGGTGAGCGACAGATTGGCCTTATTTTAGTGATAAACTTTCAATTCAGTGTGGCAGCTCTTAGACATTCCAAGTATGTTACACAATTTATTTAAAAAAATTCAAATAGAACTTGGAGGCAGTTGGATGAATAACTTGTATACATTAATGCCATAAGCGGGTCAACAAGAGATGGAATATGTAATTCGGAATAGACAGATAGATGAAGATGGTGTACATATAGTTACTGTTCATCTCGATGGGAATTGGACTCATAAGTCATTTGGTCATAATTGTAAAGCAGAAACTGAGTAGTAAGTTATGGCCAGGATCTTCATTAAAAAACAAGTCTTGTGTAACCCAGAGAAAAAAAAACATGATACCCGTGAAAGCTTTCGTTCTTTATTAAAGAAACTTGATATTTCGTTAATTTACAATGCAAATAAAGTAAAAAATTTAACCTGCCGCCTTTTTGGCACAACCCATCGAATCTGCCGGGCATACAAACAGTTATTCTGGAAAGAGAACTGACAATGACAGGCCTATTTACTTTGAAAACTTATTTAACAAACTTCAAATTAAAAAAAAATTGCCAGTTTATCAATAAGTCAATTTATTTACATTTTCATTTAATGAAATGCCAAGTTGTATACATTTTAATTTAATGAAATGCGAAGTTTAATTACTTTATAAATAAGTAAAATCAATTTTTTTATCGACACACATTACTTACTACCAGGTAATTTCAACAAAAATAAATAATTTATATCATATAAAAATAATTTTCATATCGTTAAAAATCGGTAAATGCGTAGGTAATAAGTAATAAACTATAAGGATTTGATCGTTGTTCGCTCTTAATTTGTGATTTTCACACATCAGTTTGTTGAAAGCGTAGTCAAGATAAAATAAAATGTCTGGCACTTGAAACCTAATATATAATCACAAAGGCGTATTATTTGGAATCTCAAATTATCTATTTAATAACATTGTTTGAGAGCCTAGTAACAATAAATTAAATTTTCATTAATTAAAATTTTAGGATTTCTCTACTTTTTACACGAATCTTTCCTAGTATAATTTGCTGGGGACCATTTGTAGAATTCCTGCACTTTTCGTTTAAATATTTCATAAAAAAAATATTTTTAAATCTTTAGATCAGGGGCAATTAAACATTTGTAAAAAAGGTTTATACTTTTTTATATTATAAATAACGCATAAGGAACCTCTGCATATGGAAGACATTGTCGAAGATAAATAAATAGGAAACAAAAACTTTCCCAAAATTAAACTTTAGATAAAAACAATGTTTAAATCCAAAACATAAAAAATAATTTTTCTTCTTTTTCAAAAGCCCCTGCCCCAAAACACTGATATTATGAGTATAGCACATTGGTCATTGCGTGGTCAGGATGGTAAGATTATGTTATAGTCTAGTTTTCTTTTCTACGACAATCGAAATATAGTATAATGAAAAGTATTTTAGGGTAGAAAAATTCTGAAGTTAAGTACCATCAAAGAGTTCTAAAATACATTCACACTCACAGAACAGTACTGACAAAGGTACAATATTTGTCAAGAATGCCTTAGTAGCTGTAAACTCGTATGCATAAACGAAAGTTAAGATTAAGTAATTGACAGACCGTCGCTTCCTCCTAAAATTACATTATCACCTCACAATGGGCCCCAAAATAGCTTCATATTCACAAAATATTACTGACAGAAGTA
Organism: Diaprepes abbreviatus; assembly: GCA_034092305.1. NCBI lineage: Eukaryota > Metazoa > Arthropoda > Insecta > Coleoptera > Curculionidae > Diaprepes > Diaprepes abbreviatus. Next base: position 5,465,493 of record JASJET010000022.1, read on the forward strand.
AACTACTTCATACGATAAAAGGGCCATGTTTATAAATTAACATTAAGACTAAATAAGCTTCGAAATCTCATTTGAGACAAATAGAAAAACCATTTTCATTAAAATATTGTTTTATTTTTAGCTTCACTAGGAGATAAAAAAAACTGCATTTATATACCGACTGACAGATACACTAGTTAATTTTTTTTAACATATGTATTCATATATATATATATATATATATATATATATATATATATATATATATATATATATATATATATATATATATAAGGTTTTCGTCAACAGTTCATTACAACTTTATAGTTACTTAGTATGCAAGCTTCGTTTTGAATTTTTCGAAGGTTTTTTGAAAGTAAGACATTAACCCCTGAATTCACTATCTGATTTAATTTTAAACATTCCCAAATTGACAGCATAGGGCTTAAACTGACAAGAGTAATAATAAGCCAAACACGTATTAAACCCTAAAAATTCAAGCATAAAAGAATCATTTTGTCTTATTACTGAACCGGCAAAAATGGAGAATTTTATTTATTTTTGGGATACAACAATTCCTCTTACATATTTCAAGGCTTTATCGCAAGGTTCTTATCATAATATCATAAGCAAAACAAAACTGGTCAACAATTAGATCTAAATTTCATGGCAACTAGATCGGGTTTAAGTCTTAAATCTTATTAGTGAGCATGGCTATAGATATTTAGAAAAAAGGGCTAATATGGATTTCTCACAGAAATGAGACTTTGACTTTATTCTAGTAGTCCAGAACATCAATGGAATAAATAAAATGTATGAATAGTTTACGTCCCTTTAAAAGAATATTTATCGTCTATTCAAGTCTGACATATGGTGTGGAATAGTTGTTTGTGATTTATAAGAAACGGCAAAAATACATGTTCTAAAAACTAAGATTTCAGTAAGAAATAAATAAATCTATTTACTGCCGTGTTTAACTAGTTGCCGATATTTATTCTCCTAACAGGCCGTTAAATGAAAGAATATATACAAACAATTTATTTCCTGCAAATACAACTCTGGTTCTCTCTCCGTTCGTATTTCGACCACCTAGTAATCTTATCAGTGAAACAACAATCTATATAAAATATAAATTCCGAGTCATTTTATAGAGACAATTATTTCCTGCGAATGTTGCTCTTGGTTCGAGACAGCTCCCCTGACAGAAGTGGTCGAAAAGCGTATGGAAAGAGAACCAAAGTTGTACTTGCAGGAAATAAACTGTTTGCATATATCTTTCCTTCAACAGCCTGATGGGAGAATAAATATAGGCAACTAATTAAACACGGCAGTAAATAGATTTATTTATTTCTTACTGAAATCGTAATTTTTACTTTTCGCACTATTCAAGTGAATGTATAGATATCGTTTGACTGGCGATATTTTTGAGTCTGACATCGAGGAGTCGGCAGGTTTAATATCCTGCGGACATGTCTCGGAATTTTTATTTTATATAGACAGTAGTTTCCTGCTCTTGGTTCGATACAGGTCCACGGATGAGGCTATTTTGTGGTTGAAATGTGGAATGTATGGAGAGAAAACCAGAGTTATATTTGCAGGGAATACACTATATATATATATATATATATATATATATATATATATATATATATATATATATATATATATATTCATTCGTTCCTTTAACTACATGATAGGAGAATAACTGACACAAGTTTGGTTCTGGAGATTATGTAACATACTTTTGAAGCGATGTTAATATACACTTTTTAAAGCAAGGATTTTTTTAAATTTAAAAAATACACCTTCTTTTTAATTGTATCCTAAAAAGTAATTATTCTTTTGAACATTTAACAAAAAATCGTTTATAAAACAAAGGAACAAAAACGTTTTTTTTTTTTAATTTATGTTCTATATATCAGTAAAAATTACTTTGAAATGTAAAGTTTGTCTGAAACAACTTTTCTTAGTAAAATTTCATCTAAGGTGAAAATTAAGAAGAGTTTTCTGAAGCCTAAAACTGTTTATTTTACAATATTCATGAAAAAAGTAGTATAATAATACAAAATACTGCGAACTTACCTTGAGATAAAGGTGTACCAATTCTAGGCGACGGTTGCATAGGCGAAACACTACCGCCGGGGCTCTGCAATAAGGCTGCGACAGAACCCGGTCCTGGAGAATGAGCGATCATTGGACCTGGACTATTCATAGGTGAAATGTGTTGTGGAAGAGGTGACTGCTGGGGCGATAACATTGGCGATTGAGATGTCGCAGGGTGGTGAATGGGCGAAGATACTGGAGGTCCAAGCGGTGAAGGTAACTGCGATGTTGATCCACCCCCAGGAGGTTTTTGTGGTTGTTGCTTATTCCGGTATTCCTTCATATAGACCAGTGGAGGTAATACCATATTATATGTACAGTTTTAGAAGGTTTATAGACATTGCTACTTGTGCGGTATTTTAAACTACTTTTGGTGATTTCTACTTATATATTAAAAACAACTAATTTCTAAAGTTTAATAACAAGGTTCTAATGATTAAAGAGTTTTACAACTCGGTGATTATCGACCATATGAATACAAAAATCAGCAGTTTGAACCATTAGAGGAAATATGTCAATTATTATATGGTAAAAGTAGCACAATGAAGAGAAATAGGAATTTTAAGAAATTTAAATACTTAAAAATTCAACAAGAATGCAGTATAAATTCTTTCAAAAAATAAGTTATAAAAAGCAGTTCTTTAAAATTATTACTGCATTTCTTATAAGTAGATTAACTACTGTTCAACTCACTTACACACTGCTAGAATCTGGTAAACCAAAGAATAACGTTAAATTCTGTAACACAATCTCGCTGCTTTCAACAATCTCTAAGCTATTTGAAAAACTTTTGCTAAAGAGATTTAAATCAATGATACAGAATAATCAACTGATTCCAGACCAGGTGCATCAAATCACAGTCGAAATAGAGAAGTAAAATAAGTCTGCTCGTGTATTTTTGGAGGTGACATAGGCTTTTTATAAGGTCTCGAACAAAGGCCTAATTTATAAATTATATAAATACTATATCAAAACAATATGCAGAGCTGCGTAAATCCTACTTATTGAATAGATTGTTCAAATTTAATCAAGAAGACGAATCTTCAGATCTTATGGAAATCATACATGGAGTACCACACTGTAGAGTTCTTAAACCCATCTAATGCCCACCAACGATATTCTAGAAATTAAATAATACTTTCCACCCTTGCGGACAATACTGCACTATTAACATTAGGTTGAAATGCTAACGATATTACGCCAAAACTACAGAAAGCGTGTAATAAATTAAAGGAGTGGATAGATAAATAGGAAATTAAACCAAATGAAGTAAAATCAGTACACATCAAATTCAGCAATCAAAAAATGAAAAACAATCAATTCCAATATCTTGGCATGACACTGAATTCAAAACTACAACGGAAAGTACATATTTGGAAGAAACAAGAGAACCTTAAAATATAGTCAAAGCAATTGTTTGCTGAGAAGACATTCTCAACTAAATTTAGATCTTAATCTACAAGCAATTAATCAGTAGTTGTATGACATTGAATTGTGAGAATATACAAAAAATCGAATATTTAATGCATACAAACATTTTCAGAGAACGTATTGAGTAAGATTCCATGATCAACAAATAGATCAAAGGATAGCTGGCACGCATGACGCCAAATTATACGAATATAGTCCAAAAATATTAGAAAAAATTTCCCAAGTTTCAATTTCTTTATAGAGTCTTTTAAATATTTAGGAAATTGAATTCTGTATCTTAAGAAGAGCGTGTTTATTTACAATGCGTGTTTATTATATATACAATAATTAAAATTAAGCAAGGAATTACCTCCTGAATTTTGGTTATCGATAAAGTCTATAATCAAAGAAAAAATATTCTCATGATAAAAACTTAACTGAAAATGTTCGACCAACGCGACTAACCTGAACTTTAGTTTTGAATAAAGTCTATATTCAAAGAACAAATATTCTCATATAAAAACTTAACTGAAAATGTTTGACCAAGTTATCACAACTGTTGCTCCACCCTTATATTTGGCCAAATAGTTGATACAAAATTTGTAAAAAACTGCAATGTATAGAAAAATTTAATGTAACGCAATACATAATCTAATCTAAACGAAGGGAAAAAATGGAAATCTAATAAATTATAAACTTTGTTATCATTTTAAACTTGGTACATTTTCAAAAATTTATTGACTTAATTTAAAATAGAAAACATTTATCATGCGATCGCGACTTTCACGTTTTTATGAATTAATAATTAATAAAAAATTATAATTATACCCGACTCTAAAATATAAACTGTGTATTCAAAATTATTTTTCGAGTTTACAACTTTAATAAATAAAGTAATATATTACAAACGCTTTACAGTAAATAATACATAGACGGCCATACTCGAATATATAAAAATTAATTAGGTCATTGTTAAATTCCAATTCCTATTACAGCAAATCCAACAGGTTCTTATAACAAAAATTAACTCAAAAGCTACAAGCTGCGGAAAACAACAAAAATTTGTAACCTTCACTGACACCTTACCTAAAGCCTGGTCACAAAGTTCATTGAAAAACCAATTTCTACCATTCAAATGTAAAAAATTCATCACATATAATGAAGTATTGCTTAAGGAGTTTGACAGTAGTTAATTTATTTGTAAGAAAAAAGACCTCTTCTTTATCTTGTTAAGTAACCAATTTTTAGCTCCCAAGAAAATAACGGTCACGTAATACATTTTAAGAAGGCTTTGTCAGTATTGGATTTTTGGAGATGACCGACAAACAGAGATTTATTAACGACGAAAAAATACCGTATGTGACTAATTTTTAGCTGACCTTTGCATAGCAATATATTGATTTATTAAAATTATTTTAATGAAAAATTATAATTATTTTTCCATATATAATCAATTTCCTAAGACATCTTAATGTTTGGTCGAATCATTCTTTACTGTATTGTAACATTGTAACATACGGCATGTTACACTATGATAACACACAAAAGATCTTATAGGTCGAGATGCTATAGAGGAACATGAAAAGCCTTAACGATCCACTCACAATTTACAATTACACTATGGTGAAATATCCATAAATACGTTTTCAGGGTCAGTTGTCTGTTATTTATCTAATTTTCTTAACTAAACTCGCCAAAATGTATTTGCTTATAGTTTACGAAGTCGATAGTAATATTTCCTTAAATGTGTATTAGCCAAAAAATGTATAACATTTATATTTTATTTAAAATACCTATATGCTACTTATAAAACAGAGAAAAAATAGTAACATTTTCTTCCCATATAAAGGTTTAATGTCCGACGAAGAAGAAAGGGTGAGAATCAACTAAAGTATACATACATATATTTAACATATAAAATTGAATCTTGGGAGAAAGTCCATTTAATAAAGCATTAAAGACTAATTATTGGTACTTAACTCATATTTATTGTTATTTGACGTCTCAATAAGTTTTAAGGCCTTTTTGAAAAACACAACATAATCTACCGGAATAATCATATTAGTTGAATTAAAATATGATTATTTATTGCATATTAATAATAAACTGGAAACTAAATATAAGACTATAGTAAATATAGCCGTAATATTAAATGGTGTGAGAAAATTTTGTATATTAGTTTAAACTTTTTTGACTACTCTAACTTTCTTTAGAGATGTTTATCATTGAAGACTATAAATTTAAATTAATTAAAAAGCTCCCTTCTACCCAAACAAACAGCAGTGCCTATAATGATAGATACCTGTATAAGCATTCCGTGTTGACGACTTTGTTTCCTACTAGATTCTAAATGCTTCTGTAAAATGGCCTGTTCAGCAGATATTCTTTGCAGTTCGTTGGAATCCGTCTCGTTAAGTTGATTTCCAGATTTTCTTAGTTGTCGTTGTTTACTGTTAAGTGACTATAAACAATAAAAAATCATTTGTAAAACAAAAACATGTAAAATATACTAAAAACATTTTAGGCTATCCAATGCACAAATTTTTATAGTATAATTATTTTATTTAAAGAGGGAACTATTAGCAAGCTAGATTTCTGTGTAGGTAATTTTATGTTTTAAACAAAACCTCAAAAATCCCAATTGATAACACCTTAACAAAAATTCTTATAGGGAGGAAACGAGTTAAAATTAAGTTCTAATTATCAGTAAACTAATTGAAAAAAAAAGGTTATTAAAATGAAATGTTGAACAAAAAAGGTTCTTTAACTATTTTTCGTTCTAGTAATAGTTTTCCAGTAAAATGTGCAACAAAGAAGGGGTGGTTGTTTCCCAAAAAAATTCTCAATTAACCCTAAAAACTTTATCCCTAATAACTTTATGAATAAAGGTTAATTGGAGCCGATTTACTTATGAAAACCATCATTCCTCCTTTGCAATGTGGCAAAAAACTCTCCCTCCAAACCACTGGAGAGATCAACTATAACTCATGTTTTTTTTTATCGATTTGGAGTTTTACCTGGTAAAAATTACTGACATGACTGAAGCCTTTTTTATGAGAAATTTCACGAGTTACAATTTTAATAACCTTTTTTCGTGAAAAATTGATAGTTTACGAGAAACTTAATTTTATCTCTTTCTATCGCCTATAAAAATTTTTGCGGGAGGGGGGGCTTTTGAGATTTTGTTTAAAATATAACAACAGCTTGTTAATAATTTTTTTATAGTCAAAATTTAATTTTATTGGAGTATTGTAAGAAAAAATATGCAATTATATATATATATATATATATATATATATATATATATATATATATATATATATATATATATATATATATATATATATATATATAAATAACCACTTAGTTTAACATTAAAGTTTACCTTTCTGCCTTTTCGTAGTTTCTGCACTTCCGTCTCATAATATCGAAGCTGTTGGGTCAAGACATTATTCTGATGGTTTAGCCATTGTTCATAAACAATTTGAACCTGTTTGTCCTGTTCGGTAACAATATTTTCGGGGGGTAAGGGAGGCGCCGGCAACAAATTTGCATTAAACATCTGAACCCTGGTAGTTATTTCCGTGGTTGGTTGAGGCTTGGCCGGTGCGGGTGCAGATCTATTTTGCTGCCAAGGTTGTTGAACCATACCGCCGGAACTACCTAAAAAATAATAAACTTCTTTAATACTCATCACTTTCTTTTTTACTCTCCATATCTTACATTTCCTATTTGGATGAACATATTCTTTATTCGATTATAGATATTTTGACTAATATAGACCTTTTTACAGTTATTACAAATGAACTTTTTAAAAGGTAAATATTTAGTTCTTAATTTGCCGATATAACAAATTAGAACCTTTATAAGCAACAGGTAAATTATATTTGGTAAGTACATTTTTTTTAATGAATACATCGAGGGACTATTTAATTTTTCCTACATTACTGGGTAAATAGTTTTGGTGGAATTTGGGGAATTTAACTTTTACAATAGAATTTAATAAATATTCTGATTAGTTACTTTTGATGAGTGTTACTTTAGCTTTTTCTATTGCGCGTTGTCTAAATTGAACATTTGATAATCGTATAGCTCAATCTGCAAAACTTAATATAATAAATTTTTTTGCAACTTAAATTTGGTAAAAAAATATTCCATTAAGTTCTTTCTAAAAAAAAGTGTGCGATTTTTCATAGAAGGTAATTTTGCGAAACATCAAGTTAGTATCTTGAAACCGAAATACTTATCTAAACTATTGTCAATTGTGAATTAGATTTTATTTCCAGGTAATCATCTATGCAATTGTCTTTTATCATGTGTTTTAGTAATCATAATAATAGGCATTTTTTTCAACCTTAATATTTACATTATTTTTGAATGAAAGGAAGCAAATAAGACAACAGTGGCAGTGCAAAAATAACTAATATTTCAATATTCAATATCATCATGTAATAATAATGGCCTTCTAAGGTAAAACACATTAATAAAACAAATTAATCAATTATGTGAGCTGAAATACGGGGATTGCTTAACATTTGTTGTGTCAAATCTAATAACAAGTTATCTAAAAGTGTATAAAAACTAAACAAGATTAATAAATTATGTAATATTGCTCATATTGATAATAAAGTATGATTTAAAATAATTTTCAGCTATTAAGCTGCAATATCTTAAAAAATGCCATACCGATCTAAACTATGTCCAACTATAAAATATACTATATTTACCTTGTGAAGGAGCATTAACACCAATATTCCCACCACTGAAAACATCGGCTCTAAGTCTTTCAAAATCTTGATCGCTCAACAAAGCTGACTCAGATTCTATTCCTCTTGTATTGACTTCTGTATTTGTTGGTTGGTTTTGATGCTGTTTTTCTTGTTCTCTTTTCTCTTGTTCCAATAAATCTTCTAGTAGTAATGGCTGTTCCTGTCAAATTACCAGTTTTTGCATAATTGTTTACGAACAAAAAACAAATAAAATACGTACACATGCAAAATGAATGCTAACCATCTATGAGATTTGAGAATGAGGAATCTCTACAAGACAAGTATAGCTTTTTAGCTATTTATCGTTTATAAATGTCCTGTTAAAATTATACATAAACTAATAATTACTGAATGTTACGTTAAAAAAAAGGTTAGCTCACGGTGAGCGATATATTCAAAATTATGTAAAGTAGCTGAAAATATTAAGTCGAAAGCACGCAGAATTGACCATTGTATGGCGTTGCGGTGATTTGACGAAATAAAGGGAAACAAATATAAAAATCTCAAGATTGACTAAAGTGTGATTGTCGGATTGGCATTGTCTTTATTTTTGTTTGTCATTTCAGTTGTATCTCTAATCGTTATCAAAACTGAATGTTTTGTCTTAAGGCTACGAGCTTATATAAGGACTGTGTCCACTGAAGCGCCAAATTTCGCTTCACTGTACACACCTCAATGTGTTTACTCAATAGTCCATTATAATTGTTAATGTAAGTTGCTTCGATAAATTTTCTCTTTTTCATGTTGGTTTAAATATATATTGCCGCCGCTTCAGACTATTATATAGTCTTGTTTATCTCAGGTGTGTTAAAGGTTTTTTTATATTTTCACTGCCGACAATTTGGCTTATTTTCTCCGAGATTTCATTAGTATACGGAATTGTGAAGAAGGAAGATATTTCTTGCTGTCCAGTGGTCTTTATAACATCGTCAATTAATTTTAAAGAATAATAACATATTTCAACCAGACTTTCGGTTTCACTGTTACTGTACTTATGTAACGAGTTTCGAACCATTATATGTATCTATATAATCTATTATATATATATATATATATATATATATATATATATATATATATAAACCCATTGGAAGCCTGTCGTCCTGAGTGTAAAACTTGTCCTTTACTTGAAAGTAGTCCTACAAAGTCAACATTCCAATGTATGTTACAATGTCCATGATTAGAGTTGCATTTCCTTTGTCCGCTAGTAGAATCTTTATGGATTCATCCTTACTCCATTCGACCGACAATTAAGTTTACCGTGGAAAAAGAGGTAAATGATCAATTGCCCTTCCTGGATGTCTCGGTCCACCGTTTAAACGAAATTGATGATACTTCAATATACATAAGAAGACAATACATATTGGGCAGTATATCAACCATGGATCATTATGTTGTAATAAAAGAGCAATTCTACGCAACCTTTATAATCGCGCAGTATCTATATGTAAAAATGCAGATTCACTCTCAAAAGAAATAGCGAACATTAAATGTGCTTTACAACAGAATGGTTATCCTCTAAAACTAATTGACGATGTTATAAATAACCTTAAAACAAACACCATCTGATAGCAAAAAAAACACATTCCTTCTTCACAACTCAGTATATTAAGTAAACCTCAGAAAAAAATAAGACGAATTGCCAGCAGTTACAACATAAAAACAGCATTTAAATAGGGAAATACACTCAGAACTCATTTAACAAAAACAAAACCCAAAGTTACCAATAAAAAGAATGTGTTTACAAGATTCCATGTGAGTGTGGTGAAATGTATGTCGGAGAAATCAAGCGTCCAGTAGAAGTTAGAATTACGGAACATAAAACAAGATCAACGAGTCAGTGTGGTACTGTTTAAAACAAGCTCCCTGATATTTTTGAATTTCATTATGTTATCTTTTTTTGATAAATCTAAGTTCTACATTAATTAACTGCAGAATTTAATGATATTATGATGATCCTATAAATTTTATTAAATCGTTACAAAAACTTTGATTTTACAGTTAACTTTAAATATTAATTAGTAAAAATGAAAAAGGTAAATTTGTATCAATCTTAAATGATTCAAGGAATTCCCAAATTTATCACTAGTCTATTGTGATTTTTTGTTTGTTGAATTTTCTTTGTGATAGTGATCTTTACATTTTGAAGACAGGACCGGAATTAAGTTTTGTTAAAAGTGTATACTGACTAAACGGAATGGAAGGCAAGCATTCGTGCCCTATTTGTGAGCGTTTAATATTAATTAATAAAAATGAAAAAGATAAATTTGTATCAACCTTAAGTGATTCAAGGAATTCCCAAATTTATGAGTGGTCTATTGTGATTTTTTGTTTGTTGAATCTCCTTTGTGATAGTGATCTTTACACTCTAAAGGCAGAACTGGAATTAAATTTTGTTAAAAGTGTATATTGACTAAACGGAATGGAAGGCAAGCATTCGTGCCTTATTTGTGAGCGTTTAATAGGACTTAAACCAACGGCTATTGAACGCTCTAGATGTAGTGCTTGGATACATAAAGGGTATTCGGGATTGTCGACCAAGGAATTTGATAAAGTTTTCCTTTTTCTTCTGAATCACACAACTGGTGTAAAACCTGTAAAAAGGGTGGCTCTAAAGGTTAATCACTGGGTATGTACCAAATGCGGTTGAAGCAAATGTGCGCACCCATAGTCAACCTACTGCGTCATGCCGTACTCGCAGTAATACTGGTGCATCGGACGGGGAGTCATCGGACTGAGATTCCGTCTGTGGATTTTATTGTTTTGTCTACACCTAACGATGTTAGAAATCAAATAACGAATCTTCTGACAAAGTACTAAGAATATTATTCTTATTATGTTTTAAATGCTAAACATTGTATTGGATCGGAGAGAATCGGTCCGTAGTGTTCTGGAGGAAATAAAGACTAATCAGAGCGATAAAATTACTTACCTAGAAAATGTGGTCGCTGATTTACGGAAAATTTAGACGAGCTTAAAAGTAACCGCAACACTTGGGGACCACGGGCTATGGAACGACAGTCCTTGCACAGCGAAATACATGTTCTGCCGGAGGTGCAAAACAGAAGTGACAAGTCTAAAAATATTATTATGTATAATATTCAAGAAAGTAATTCTGAACAAATAGGAAATTGGGATAGTCATATGCGGACTTTATTGGAGAGATTGGAATTGAATACTTATATTGAATGTAGAGTTTTTAGGATTGATCATCGAATTGAAAATTCCAAACCCAGAACAATAAGGATTGTGTTCTCCGAGGGCTCAATGTCTCAAAGCTCAAATATAAATACAAATTAAGGGGTAACAATATTAACATTAGTCCTAACCTCACCTCTAACGTAAACAAATGAAACCCCACTATGAAGAGCTCAACGAAAGAAAAGGTAATGGTGAAATAGGATTAATTATTAGATATATGAATGGAAACATAATGCGTTAATTAATGACAAAAAATTATTGAAACAAAAACCTTGAAAACACTGCGGAATTCGTACCAAGTTGAATGGTATCAGGGTGACTGTAAATGTATGTATATATAACGTTATAGTATTGGTGGAAACAGGGAAACTTGGTTTAATTCTGATTATGATGACATTGAATTGGGCTTTATGAATTTTGATGTTTACTAACGTGATAGGAATTGGAGTGATAGGAGGTGGCACGTTAATTACAATACGAAAGGGCCTAAAATCTAAGATAATACAAGTAAGTCCTTCACATATTGAATCAGTCCTCCTAAATCTGGTAATTAAGTATATGAAGATCATCGTAGAATTATTTTAAAGATAGCTGATAATCATGAGTTTGTGTTCTCTGACAACTTTAATCTCCCGAACAAGTTATGGGATAATTTCTAATAACCTAAGTTTACGGTGTTCTATTCTCCGGCTAACATTATTTGTGCAAGTTATAATTACTTGAATTTATTGCAGGTTAATCAGTATCCTAATCCGAATGATCAGTTCTTATATTTGACATTTAGTGATAGTAAGGTATATGTGTGTCTCTATCTGATGACATCTTGTTGAACACATTTCAGCCTAACTCGGCGTACCATTCCTCAGTCCCGCATTTCAATAATTACGTTAATTTAAAATGTGAAAAGTGTAAAAAAGTGCTCACATTATATAATTATTATATTAATTAGTAATAAAAATAATAATTTTGACGACTTTGAGATAGTACGGCACACAACAACAATGTACTGATTTAGGGAAGTTTCAAACTTCTGATATCACACAATCGATGTTAATTTTACGTCATTTGTCTGTCAAATCGACGAGTTATCTCAGTGCTTTGAGTATTTCCTTGTATTTTGTCAGAAACAAAACAACGCTACACCACCGTCAATTCTGTGGACATTCCGTATTGATGACTTCTAGAAACTTATATTAATAGACAGGCTTATTTCGCGTAAATAAATTAATTTCGAAGTGCAAATTTTAACAAAACTTATTTTAACGGGTCTCTAAACGCAGCAATAAGAAGTTTTTAAGTGTCTAGGTAATGTCCCCTCATTGTAATTTTCGGAATTAATTTGTTAATACTAGTGTCTATAATTTTCTAATAAAAATTCACAATAAAATGATTTATTAATTATCTTTATATTTAATAAGAGGATGAAAATAACAAAATTTAAAAATATCTATATATCTAAAATTTCTAGTCTGCTAGTGTTTGAATATTATTGTAATTAAGTGCAGCTGTCTGTATTATAGGTCCGTATTCCAAATTAACTAACAGTAAATAATTTAAACACAACTCATATGTACGTATCTACCCATCAAATCTATATTTTGCTTACAATGACCATTAATTTAAACGTGATAGGTGATTAAAAGTACTAACTCCATTTCATATGGTAATATTAGCATTAGATATAAAATAATAAAACAAACATTTAATCGGCTGAACTCGGTTGTATAAGGATAATATTTTTTCGCGAATAGCAATTTGGAACCGGTATTTGGTGAAAAATAGAAGCGTTGTTTTATGTTACAAGAGCTTTTCAAGACACTTTTCTGGGCCTACTTTACTCCTATGACAGATGCTTTCTGGAATGCCTGTTGAACACCACTTAATAAAATATAGTGAAATTAATTTTTCCAGACCATTATCTCTGCAATTTATTAGTTTGCCTGTAAGGGAATAAGCATTAATTACGATTTATCTTTGATAATGGAGGAGCTAAATAGTTATTCTGAATATGGATTTTAACCATGAGAACTGAAAGTATGTATAGTTCCATCCAAAAGTAATTTTCAATCCAAAAAGAATAAACCGATTTTCAAACTTAGTCAGTTTTATTACTTTTACTTTTGGGTCATTCATTTTTTTTCTAGAAAACATAAATCTACATAAATTATGGATAAATAATATATTAATAAATGATCGTACCCATAAAAATATTTTAAATACTTAATTGAGTATTCTATTACTTTGTGATAGTACATTGTAAATAATTAATAAAACAAAATTTACTTTGTTAGACTTATCTTGCCAATTTGATTAAAAAAGTGATTTCTCACAAGAAAAAAATGTTTCATTAATCAAAAATGTTTTTAATAAAATCTACCGATGAAAGCAAACCCTCCGTACTAGACACAATTTGTAACTCTGGGGATAAGTGTCAAGAATATCGCTGAAAATGCAATATATTCGTGTGTCCATGTACAACGAATTGGCTTTGAATATTTTTTCTAACTTAACAAGAAAGAATGAATAAAAAGCCTCCAAACTGGCCAAAAGAGTGAATAGTTTTTATTTTCAAATCATGGGCAGAAACCTTTAGTAGTTATGGAAAAACGTAGAATAGGTTTTATAAACTATTCATATAAAGATATTATTAAAATACGGAGGTCGAGTAAGGAATTAAATATACCCAGTATGTCCTTTAAATAATCGGGCGGAATTAAAAAATAAGAAATGTCTTTATTTTTATAACAATGGTTAAGATTATTTAAAATTTATTCCTTCTGCGAGGATATCACATTATGTGCGGTCGGCCAATACTCGCATGGATTTTTGCATACCTTATTTCTCAATATCCTTGACTATCCTCGTCACAGCAAATTCGATTGGCTTGGATATCTTCGCACATCGTCCCTTTCATTGTACATTTCATCTTTGCGAACAGGAAATAATCGCAGGGTGAGATTTTTTAGCTAAAAACTCACGAGCAGCGATGGTCTTGTGTGGGGATGTATTATCGTGCAAAAGGTACCAGCTGCCCGGCTCACGATATTAGGGTCTTATTCGTATAATTCTCTTTCACAATAGTTCTATAACACCCAATGGTACACCACTGACCGTTTAACCATATGGAATGAATTTTTGATGAACAATTCCCTTGGATGAACATTGTCTTGATACAGGACTTCTCGAAACAATTTATTCGCTTTCGGTAAGCTTGGCACCTTCAAAGTAGCACTCTGACGCTTGGTTTCGGCATCGTACTTGAAACTTGCGTACGGGACAAACAATCAGTGCTGTACAGGGTATTTTTTTATATTTAGCACTATATCTAAACGCTTTACTATAAAGAATGGAAAGCAACTTTAAATACAGAAATTGTGGGCTTTTTCATATTATCTTTTAAATTCGTTTTGAAAAAAGTGAGGTATTGTAAAGTTGAGAACCAGAAGAAATTTTAATTTTTTTAAATCGAACACCCTGTATATTATCTGCTAGAATAAAAGTTCTTTTTCTCCTGATTTCAAAAATGTATAATAAGTTAGTGTTCGGAATACTCGTTTAAATATTTAAGTTTAAATTATTAAAAAATTGATATAAAAGCAACGAAGAAGCTTGGAAAACAAATTCTTTATTTTAATTTTCATTGTGAGGTTTAAATATTGTTTCGAATACTTATTATATTGACTAATATTAAAACGTCAAAATGAAAATTAAAATAAAGCATTTGTTTTCCAGGCCTGCACATTTCTTTTATATAAGTTTTTTAATAATTTAAACTTAAATATTTAAATAACGGCTAGTCCGAACATTAACTTATTATAAATTTTTGAAATCAGGAGAAAAAGAATATTCTTTCTAGCAGAGAATATACAGGGTGTTCCATTTAAAGAATTAAAATTTCTATTGTTTCGCAATTTTACTATGCGTCAATGTTTTTGTAAACAAATCTAAAATATAATATGGAAGAGATCCTACCACTTTTGTATTTAAAGTTTTTTTCCATCTCTTATAACAAAGCCTCTGGTTATGGTGCTACTAAATATGAAAAAGAAATTTTCTACATTAAACGTTTCCAAACATGTTTTACAACGTTTAAAGCAAAATTTAATGGGTTTTTCGCTCTTTGTTCCATCGAGTTTTGTGACGACGTATACAAATGTACTGAACTGAAAACGTCATATCTCCGAAACTAGTCGGTTGATTTATATGAGATTTTGGAAGAAGAAAGCTGATATGCTTTAATTAATATCAGTCATTAGTCAACAGATGGTACTACCGTAAACGACGTGGAAAAATTCCGTCCGGTTATTTAAAGGACATACTGGCTGACTACTTATAAAAAACCAAAACTGTTAGTTAAGAATGATCGCGGAGCAGACACTTTGCCAGGAATTCCTGGGTTGAAAGTTTTGGTGGTGCCTTAACCAAGTAATTTTCTTTAGTTAGGTTTGAAATTCATCCGAAGCAGTTATTATCTGAATACTGTTCAAACAAGTTACTTCGGAAAACTTTTAGATATGTTACGAGTTAGAATCCATCTCAATGCCTAACCGGGTTGAATAAGAAGGTTTTTCGACGTTTCTATACAAAATTTAGGGGAAATTCTATTTTATTCTGCATTGGGGAACGGCATGTTCCACATTGTTCTTTTTAAATAATTTAAATAGCCGCTTTCATGCATTATTATTTTTCAAGGGCAAGGTTAATCTTTTAGAGAGCTCTTTAAAAGTAACATTATTGATTACACCAATTGGGTTTAAAATAATAGCCGATAAGAGCGTTTGTTTTAGTTACTTTGAAATTGTATCACAGATTTAATTTCAAGTTTCCCATTCTTTTTTAATTATTTTTGTTGAATATATTTAAGTATTTTGAGAAATCTTTCTTAAATAATAAATACCTTCACGCAGTTAATATTGCGGGCGCGTGTTGACATATAGCAAAATAATCATCAATTTGACATAATTTTTAATAATGGTGCTTAGATCTAGATATGAGTCCACCTAAAATAGAAACCTTCTAATACTCATTATTCAAAAAGACCGTTTCTTACTTTTAAGCACTTCGCTAATTTTTGTATTCACTGTGACCCGTTAGAATTGAGATTACCAACAGAACTGTGGAAGCAGCAACACAACATTTGATACCTACGTTTAGAAGCTTTTAAAATTAAAATAAACAATTTCCAAAACATATACCACACACTTAAAAAACTTAAACAGTCGTAGTAAGCACTTGTAAAAGTAAATATAATAAACACTAGAACTATTTTAAAACACAAAATATATGTTCAACTATCTTTTGGACCAAAATACAGACAGCGAACTAATAGGAAACAAGCAATGACTATAAGATCTCACCTCCAGTAGAAGCGGTCTCCTTTGAAAGTGTGGGTGCATAGGAAAACCCTGCAGAGCCATAGGATGCATGAGTCCCATGTGATGATGAACACCAGGCCCCATTCTCAATCCCATCTACCACACACATGCAATTAACAAATAACCATACCAGCCGCAACCAACGTTAGTAAATGTTACAAGAGCAAACAATATGTTGAAAAAAAAAATGTTTTAATAGTAAACTATCAATTACTAAATCATGTCGAAAATGGACATCCAACTCAACTGACTGGATATAGCCTAATCTTTTAAAAGTTTTCGATATGGTCGGTTATTATCAAATTATGGTCTGTTCCATTTAATAAGTTGTGGAATAAAATTCAATAATGTGCGATATCCACTGTCATGAGAAAAGTAAATTTGACATCTAAGTTATTTATGCATTAGTCGTTAGCATATATTTGTTATTTTAAATGTGAACGTCAATCTTTTAATTAAAAAAAAAAAAAAGATTTAATGAGAATGAAACTAGTAAAAAATGGAAAAAATGAAATTGATGGTGAAGAAGAAAAATTCCTTATGTTCCATTTAAAATATTATATTTTAATGATATATACACACCTGAAAGATTCAAATGGAACTACATCCAACTAGGTTACTAGTCTTCACGACATACTTATATTAAAAAAAAATTTACTAACAAGTAATATATTATATGTAAGATTTAAAATGTCATTATTTAGTCGTATGAATTAATCCCGAGAGTGCGTAACTTTCTTGCCTCTTTTTCATAAGCATAACGTATTTCTCTTCATTTATCTTTATTTTTTACTATTGTAACATTTTAAATTTATTATTAAAAGCAAATTAAAACATGATTTTAGTTTACTAAAAAGAAAGTTAAGGACTGATAACCTCAAATTATAATACATTAAAATTGAACTCTATAAATAGAGACTATCAAATTATGTAATATCAAATTCATTAATCAATGAGAGGAATGTTTTATTTAAACTATAAATAATTTATATTCAAATAAACTCCAAATAACACAAAATAAAACCAACCTAAAATAAAAATGGCAACTTCTAGCTTGAATTAAAATGAATATGAAGGTCTCAATATGTTTTATTAGATGCTGGTAAAGTTTAAGTTATTTAATAACATAGTGTATATAAAATATTTGCTATTTTTTAAAAACTTTGTTTTTGCCCATTATTTACTGAGAAAGTAGAACAGTTTAATGAAGATCAAATCAATCACTAACATGATCTAGTTTTAAAACTGTTCTAACAATAAAGGTTTTAAAATGATAAGTGCAACAATAAGTTAACAAGGTTTTAAAAAATAGAAGAATACAAAAATTGTTTTTATTACGAAACCAGCAGAAATTGAAAATTTGGTCTATTTTCGAGATACAACTACTTCCCATAAACATTCCAAGGCTTTCTTTCTAGGTTTTTATCCCTAATTTTGTTATAGAAAGGTTTGTTTGTCCA
This sequence comes from Diaprepes abbreviatus, assembly GCA_034092305.1. Classification (NCBI taxonomy): domain Eukaryota; kingdom Metazoa; phylum Arthropoda; class Insecta; order Coleoptera; family Curculionidae; genus Diaprepes; species Diaprepes abbreviatus. Next base: position 5,483,790 of record JASJET010000022.1, read on the forward strand.
CATATATTACAATATTATAAGCAAAACCAAGCTAATCAACTCCAAAACCAATATTAACAAAGAAAGGCTGAAAAGATTCACCTTGCCATCGCCAATATTATCGGCTATATTCTACTATAAAAAGTGGATGTAAGCTGTTAAATCGTATTTTTTGAAAAGTAGTTTTATTACCCCAATTTATAAATCTGGAGGGCGTAAAAATACTGAAAATTATAAGGGTATTCTGTGTACAGTCTGCAATGCTTACGATGTTGAAGGGACTAATCAATCACAGAGGGGCTTTTAAGAGTATGTAAGAATTTTCTGCTGGATGAGCAGCATAGATTCAGTGCTGGTAAATCTACAATAATGACCTTTTTGTGTTACGACCAATATCTGTTGAATGTTTTTGAAAATAAACGGCAGGTTAGCAATATTTTTACTGACTTACCCAAAGTGTTTGGCACATTCGATCATGTACTGTTGATTGAAATGCTCAGAACACTTGGATTTAATATTGGAGAGCTAAAGTGGTTTGATAGTTACCTCTCTGGACGAACACAGCGAGTTAGAATAAATAACTAAATATTTGACAAAATTGTAGCCTCGATTGTGCCTCTGGGCTCACATTGCGGTCAACTGCTCTTCAATCTATCCATGATCCATCTGTCTAGAGTATTGCAAGACTCTAAGTTTTTGTTGTTTGTACATGATTTAAAATCCTTCAGAACTGTTTTTTGATCTGGAGATAGTGCCCATCTTCAGATGGATTTAAATAGACATTATAGCTGGTATGGGCTGAATGGACTGGGTCTAAACGTGCAGAAATTCTATAACATTTATACGTTTAAAACCTTTTTATTGTGATTGGGCTATAAATGATATATTGAAATGTTTAGACCAAATTAAAGACTTCGGTGTATTTTTTGATTCTAAGCTAACGATTTCCTCACACATTAATGCTGTTGTCAACAGGGGTCTTAAGAAGTTCGTGGATTCTTATAGAACTTTTTATGTGTTTCTTGTACAAACATCCCTTGAATGCATACTTCCAGTGCTGTTCCCATGGTTCATGTAAATGGATTATGAATAATCCAAAAAATATTTGTAAATTATGCTCTTTTTAGAATGCATGGAGACAATATGTAACTGGAACGTGAGGAATCGAACGGTGCAGTGCAACATGATGTTCTTCTGTAAGTTATTAGATGGACAAAATGATTATTCTGAATTACTCGGATACAGTTTATAGAACTTGGAATACTGAACTGCTGCATGTTGAACATCATTCTTCTAATTTAGGGTTGAATGGATAACTAATACGTATATGTAGACTGGTAAATTATTATAGACTGGATTCTTTTGTGAGCGTAACTAACTCTGAGAGTCATTCATGTCTAGTCTATATCTAGAATAAGTTAATCTGTTCTGTTGTGAGTTTGGGTTTTTTTGCTCTTTGTACAAATGGTTTGTTCCACTAGGCTATGCTGTATGTATTATCTTACTATTCACCTGATCTGTGATCTCCTTTGGGATGTTTGTAAAATGGAGTTATTTCGTAAATAAATAACTATCCAATTTAAAGGATCAAAAGTTAAGAAATAGATTGAATGGTGTCATAGAAGTAATTTTAAATTTTGTTTTTGATTACTCAACGGTCGTATGAGAGAAGCGTGCTTTTGAAATTTAATGGTCATATCGTGTTTTACGGAGAAACGATGAGCTTTCTGCGTGCGAAGTTACGTGCTCACACGTAAGTTAAACCGAAGGGTTTTAGTCGCCCTAGATATGGGAGTCTGAGAGAAATCAACCACATGCCGAAGAGAGCTTTTCACTTAGGTTTAGACCTTTGCACTGTATTTTGAAAAAGCAGCTTATCATAAGCCCTACAACCTCAACTCGTGAAAGTGTTAAATTAAAGGCGATAGACTTGCCTAATCGACTTAACGATGAATACAATGTTTGAGAATTTCGGGAAATTTAACATTTTTTTTTAATGATAAGGCGTATTTTCAGTCCTTACATAGCCCTAAAATAAAGTGTAGGTAGCAACGTCAACATGGACAATTATCAGGCCGAATTTTGTTTGAAAGAAACCAGAGGACGAACTATGTTACTATGAATTCAGTTGGCTATAACAGATTAACTTATTTTCATACAAAATTACGCCACCTAAAGTCGTGCGACGAATTTTCCTTGGAAAACTGATATCCAGGAGTAACTGGTCCCCAAGACTTTATTAACAAAGCAGGCCTAAAACTAAGCAAAATTTATAAAAAAGTAATCCAATCACAAATTCAATTAATAGGGTAAAGGACAATATTGAAGAAAAGATTGTTAACAACTCAACAATTAGAGTAAAATAATAATCAAGGAGTACCATTGGAAGAAAATAGGCGGTGTGAGTGCCGATATTGGGACAATGTAATTTTTAGCCATTATTTTCGCATGTAAAATTTAGGATAAGATTCCATAGTCAAAATACAAATTTTGCTAGGGAAAAGTTTTTATTTTTGTTTATATGGAAAATGATTTCTGGAAACAAAAAAAATGAAACGAGAAGAAGAAAAAGAATCAATGTCAGTCCCTTCAAAAATTAAATTTACAAATATATTATTCAACTATTCCTAAATATTAAATTGCTGATACATCAAATTTAAACAAATGGGAGTAAAAATAAAAAATATTCAGAAGTGTTACAAGAATCTTCCTTTAAAATTATTGACGCATTTTAAATTACACAAGTTTAAATCTATTTTTAGCACTAAACATTAGAGTGATTCTCTATAAATCGCTTACGCTTTTTTTTAATTTAGTTCTTTTAACGAATAATTATAGTGTTATTGATTTAAAAAGCTGGGTGACGCGATTCTGCGAGATATTTTAAAAATGAACTTTTAAGGTGATATAAATGAGATTGAACCTTACGACGTGGGCTACTTAATTATTTTGGTCACCTGAAGTAGTATACTTCTGTGGCATCTTAGATATAGCAGAGTGCTATCGATATGTAAACAATAAAAACATTTTCGAGCAGAGTAATAGCAAAAACATTAAATACTCGACCATTTTAAACCAGACCATATTGTTGGAAAAACCTATTTATTGTAAAAACTGAAAAAACTTTTGACATTTAAAATTTTAAAAACTTGTGCTTTTATTTACGAACATAAAATAAAAAAATATATAACCTATTTGATACTGAATTTGTTGTAATAAAAAGGACAATATGAACCAACTATTTTTAATCTAATAAATACTGAGTGATAAGAAAAAATAAATTAAAAAACTTCTCAATTTAAAACCACCATGTATTATATATGTTGTCAATAGCCTCAGATTGTGTTCAGAAAAACTACACAATAAAGCTAAACATCTGACGACACTACCAAAAATAAATAGCTGCACTCCTTTACCAACTTTTAAAACTTCAGTCAAGCAATTTTGCCCTACTGAATTAATTTAAATGGCAATTCAAAAATCAAGCAGACAAACATGCCTTTTAAACTACAACAATTATCACAATTTACACTGGAATTTTTACATACCTGTTGCTGTGCTGCTTGCTGTTGAGAAATGACGTTTCCTGGATACGGAGGAGGTGGCCCAGGATAAGGAGGAGGAGGTGGTGGCCGAGTAGGCAGTGCAAGTCTTGGGCGTACCATTGGTCCAGGAACTGGTTGAGCTGGCTGATTTAACCCCGGTGATACTATACGAGGGGCAGCTGTTCGTCCGACTCGCATTTGAAGTTTTTGGTTTTGTACTGTAAAATATATGAAAAAAAACATTTTGGTAAAGCAAAATGTACACTTTTTTTATTTTCATTTACTATACATTTATATAAAACAAAAGATCTAATGTAAATGTATTATAACTCATCAAATATTTAATATTAATTCCTAAAAGTCAGTCGAAGTCTTAAACTTCGACTTTGTTTAATTAAAACAAAAATTGAAAGTTCTGAGTCAAACCTTTGGTCCATTTATCAGTGTTAGTTCAAACCAATATATTATGAAAGAAAAGAACAGTAGCTCGATCCTTTCAGAAGTTTCAAATCTTAGGCCTAATATAAATTTTATATATATATATATATATATATATATATATATATATATATATATATATATATATATATATATATATATATATACTGAATTTTGACACTCTTGTAAACTTGAAATTTGACAAAAAACAAAAACGTTAAATCTGTTAGATTTAGTCGCGTCGCAAGCCTTACAGTTCAGTAATAAACACTATTAATATATGTTTTTAGAGGGTAGAAAAACTTATCATATATTTCACAGAATCTGCAGAGGGTTCATTATGAAACATATTTGATATAATGATTAAAAAACTCTATTTTCGCTTTTTAAAGTACCAAGTTTTGATTATTATATTGCTCTACATATGTTTCGCCGTTTAGGGATTTCTCAAGAATACTTGAACTATACTAAAGCTAAAAAAGTTTCGCTAAACGTGTCTCTTTTTTCTTTCATTACTTACTTATCATTCCATTTGCCACTTTGAGCTTTGATTTTTTTAAGTTCGACCAGTATTTAAAATGACCCTAGTGACTTAGGAGATGAAAATTAGTGAGTTTTTTAGTCGTAATAACACAATTTCTTACATTGTAGAAGCAACCTTTGTTGAAAGTTTGGAGGAATTTGCAGCTGAACATTGTTATTAGCTAAAACAATTCCGACAATACCATCTGGCGTTTGTAGTTTTGAACCTGGTGGCATTGGTCTTCCTTGGGCAGCCGCTTGCTGAACCTATTCAAAGAACATAATTAAAAATTAAAAGTTCGGAAAATTTTGTTTATAAAACAAAAATACGTTGAAACTTTAAGGGATGTATGTCATTAGAGCATAAAAACAGTTATTTAATGTAATCTAATTCTTGCCGAAATAAAAATTTTAAATTCAACTCACATACGTACAGATTGTCTCTGTTTATTTAACTATAGATTGATTTGATTTTTGTTAAAAACTATAGAAAATGATGCGTCAAAACTCTCTTTTAATTTTAAATAAAAATGTTCCAAATTATCGTTCAAAAAATAGTAAACCAAATTCGGTATTTAAATTTTTGTTTCAGCAAAGGGATGCTCTAAAAATAAAGAATTTTTATGCCCTGATAACGTAGAAGCCGTGGATATTCTAATTCTAAAGTAAAGTATGTCGAAATGAGTAAATAATTCTTTAATATTAGTATTTAGTTCATTCGGTATTACTCTAATTTTTATTTTAATAAAAATACCACTTACTAGGCAAGTTCTTTCTTCTACATACTAAACATCAAATGCAGCAAAAGTTTTACTTTAAAAAATGAAAAATGGGCAAAAAATTATATGTTTTAATTATTAAATAATTTTGTGAACTCGGTATATGAGTGCAGAATCTTAAGAAAATCTTAATTAGAAATTTAAAGATAGTAACGCTTCATTTCCAATGTAAAATTTTGCCACAGTTGGGAGCAAAAATGTTTTAAATTCAAAACAACTTATTTTCACGTATTAGAACAATGTACAATTCAAAAATATAAACTCCATCGCTCATTTCTTATTCATCTTTACCTAACATCTAATATGAATAAAAATAAGTGTATAATAGAAATTTTCTTTAGGTGACGTGAACATGTTAGAAAGTTCCTTATCCTCTTTTTTAACATTGTATGTTACAAAAAGTATGGGTATAACCAGCGACAAGGTTCCTTGGAACGTTTTGAAAGTTGACTTACGACTTTATGGAATTAAATTTGGTCCGTATGCTTCTCTATTAATATAACAAACAAAACTACGTTTTTTTTTTCTAAATGAACTATGTATGTCATTAATAATGTCCGATTGGTGTGGCGTCTTATACAGTCGCAGATTATGAATAGAAAATTAATTTGAAAAAATTAAATACAGCTGACTAAAAATTTTGTGTTCAAAATTTCTTCCAAAACTGGTATTAGGGGATTTTAGGCGCGTAAATTATGACTTTAAAATTATTTTCATCAAATTCAATATTACGGACTAAAAATTTTATAACATTCAAATAAACGGAAAATGATTCTAAAAATTTTTATGTTTGTCGGAGCAAAATTATTAAATGAAAAATGAAAGAAACAACTACCAATATTGGACATAAACTGGCTACAGTAAAGAGACGATCGCAAATAAATTCAATTAAAACGAAAAAAGGTCTTTGCTTACAACTAGACTTTTAACAAAACCCAGTAGAACAGATCATTACGCCAGCTTAGATATGTATATTATGGGTTAGTAAGTTGTTAGTAATTTTTTTGTTAATCAATTTTTCATGTATTAATTTGACACTGGTTTCAAAAATTTCAATGGTAAAATCTATAGAATTACTTTTAACAGTTTAGCGTTTTTTAAGAAGGTTAAATTTTCTTTCTTAAATTTTCATTTAAATTTGTTTACCGCTGCATTAAAAATTTTTTGTGTAAGAACAGAAAACAGTTAAAATAAATAAAAATAATTTATATTTGAGAAATTGTGTAACAGTTTAACCAATGTGTAATGGACATCAAAAGGTATACAGCGTAATGAAAATTTTTTTTTTATTTATATACCTCCTATTACTTACATAACTTCGATATATTGTCTTTTGTTGTCATTAACAAGTATGAAAAGTATTTTAGCCGTGAATGTCGAAGGAATATCATGCACTGTATGTGTTTGAATGATTTATTGGTCACAATTTTAGTTATGTTTGTTTTGTTAGTTGGAAAAGGTTGTTTACATTAAAAGACTTGTAAAATGGACGGCTGTAGAAACTTCAGTAAAATTATATACAATAAGGACATAGAGTCTGTAATAAATTCTTTATTCAAAAAACGCTGTTTTTTTTTGAAAAATCGCTCGGACACGTTGACTTTGCTTTTTTGGTACGAATTTGTTAATTTATCATTTTATTAAATACTGAAAATGCTTCACACTGGTTAATTGACAGTAACCTAAGCAGTTTAGAGATTCATTCTGAACGTTTCTGCCTACTTCTGTAGTCATTAACCATATTTCATGAATAATCCGATTCTTTAAGTCTTCTATGTCAATTGGCTTAGTATGCAAAACTTTACCTTTAAGGTAGCCCCACAAAAAGAAGTCAAGAGGGTTTAAGCTTGAGAACTCGGCAGCCACCCAATAGGTTCCCATCTTTTAATCTACTAATGGCGAAAACATCATTAAAAAAGGCGCGAACTTCTACTGCGTAATGAGCCAGGGCACAGTCTTGAGACAAGAGTTTGTACCCTATCGCCATATCATAACAATTCTTTTCTTCTGTACCTTAGTAAGCTTAATTTTCAGTTTAAAACAACTCAGAACGACAATTTGACAAAATCTAACAAAAGGAACAGGTCATGGAATCAGTTATGCTGGCACTGTATTTTATTTCTAGTTTTAATTGCCGCTAAGTCGGAAACAATTACATTAAGTAGATATTAACTATTATTACTACTTTATTCGAGTTTTAACATTTACGTTTGAACATGTAATAGAAAAAATGTTCAGAATTTTGAAAGGGGTCTAAAAGTATACAAAAAATTGGGGGCACTATATCAAAACTCAAGGTTAATTATAGCACAGCTTCATTCGAGTCAACCTGTATAATATAAATTAGAAAAAAATATACCAAAAAACCAAAGTTGATGTGTTTTTAAATAATGAATTTATTCCAGACTTTACGGCCTCATTCTTTATCGTAGAAAATTGTCTTAGAAATTTATGGTATAGACTAATAATTATTAAAAAAATAATATACCACGTTTTTAAAACGAACGAGTATAAAATAATTGCTCCAACAGATTTCTAACCTTATACACATTGTCCTGAAAATTTCTGATTGTAAATTTTTAATAGCTATGAAAATACTTGTTAGATTTCAAATAAAAAATGTGGGGTGTATGCAATAGATAATAGTAAGGAGTGCGGAGAGTAGTTGTCATTGAGAAAACTCACAAAACAGTGATTATCTACTACACCCTACTTTTTTCGTTTCAAATCTTACAAGTATTTTTATAACTATTAAAAATTTACACGTACGAATTTTCAGGACAGTGTGTATGGGGTTATAAATCTGTTTGAGGCTAGAAGAAATTATTTTATACTTTTTAGTCCGTTTTAAAAAAGTGGTATATTAAATTATTTTATTTAAATAATTAATTTCTGCTTTTTAGTCTTTAGTCTAAAATCAACTGCAAAATTTGTACCGAACAGACAATTAAACAAACAGGCAGAAAAGAAAGCGAATTAATATTGCATTCTCATCCAGGTATGGGCCATGTTTAAAGTTTCAAGTCTCTAACTCATTGGGAAGTTGGTTTAAAATTGTTTGTAAAATTTGAACCGAAGAGACAAATAAATAGAAGCTATTTTTGACTAAAGCCTATATGTTTTAATGTGAACAAAGTAAGTATTTTTTAAATAAATTAAACTTTTTACTTTTTAATAACAAAAGAAAATTTCACAAAATCTGTAAAACTCAGTATAATAAATTATGAGAAGCATTAAAAAAGGCCCAATTTACACGGACCGGTTGACATAAAATTTAAAACATTTTTATTACTTAATTTAATAACTAAACTGTGAAATGAAAATGAGTGCAACTTACATATTTTGACATTTTGCATCCTACCTGATGCAGCATTTGTTGATGAATTTGCTGAGTTGTAAAGGCAGGATGCATTTGTTGAGGTGTGGCTTGTTGAACGGATGGTGACTCAGCCACCTGGGGATTAGATACTGGCGGAGGTGCAGGAGAAGGGATTGTTTGAGAAGATTGCGATGCTGCGTCAGGAATTGATGGAGCTGCTGGTGATGATTGATGAGGTTGCTGAGGCAAAGCATTATCGTTAAGTGACTGAGGCTGCTGTTGTACCACTGGTTCAACCGCAGGTTGTGTTTGAACGGGTATCTCTGGAGTTGCAGTAGTGGTCAAGTTTGAAGAAGGCACAGGTTCAGTTTTTATTTCTTCCGGTACAGCGCTTGTTACACAAGTTGTTGTAGCGGTCGTAGTGACAATAGTAGTAGTAGAGGATTGTAGTGATGACACGCTCTGCATTTAAATGAATATAAAATTAATTTCAATTTGGTTTTATATAAAATATTTCATCGACTAAACGATAGTTGTCAAACTTGCATTGTCTAAATTTGTATCTATTTGTACGACGTTTCGATTCGGCTGAATCTATTCTAATTGTTATCGAGTGTTTCGCTTCACTGTAACTCCAACGATTTGATATTACAAAGTAGCAGTTGCCAAAAATTAGGTATTTCAACACTGGATCTGTTGAACATTATGTTACTATTTTTAATGTAAACTGTTTCTATAAAGTTCCTGTTTTTCACGTGTGGTTCTTTGTTCCTTGATTGTTAACCTCTAGGGGACGTTTAGTTGAAAATAAGATGAATTATCAGCAGCTATAACATGAAGACAACCTTCAAGGAATGCACTCGGAGCTTTTTTAACATAAATAAAACATTAAAGAACTGATAAGAAAGAATGTATGTATAAGGTTCTATGTGAATGTCGTATGCATATTAGAGAAACCAAACGTCGACTAAATATTAGAATTAAGGAACATAACATTTATACATAAAAAGGAGAAACGCGGATATCTGGTATGCAGGACACATTTAGGAGAAACAATACCATATAAAATGATATGGAGTTGTAGCAGTGGCGTGTTTACCATAGGAACTAGGGAAACACAACTTTCTCAAAATTATCTGCTGGATTTTTGTTTTAGTTAAATTTTAAATTAAAAAAATCCTGTTTTATACAAAAAATCAAAGTGAAGAATGGAATATGAGATTTTAAATCAGTTTTTTTTCCTTTACCCATGTCCTTTAATCCAAGAGTTTCCGGCTTTACAAAGGTCTAGACACGCCAAAGCTGCAAAAATATTATGAAATCAAACACAAAAAGAAGAAACCACTATTTTGTAAGGTCAAATAATTGAAGCGTGTATAGTGAAGCAAAACCTAACACTTCAATGGATACAGTTCGTATATACAGGCTGTCAAAGATAAAGAGGACCAGTATGGGAATCTGGGTAACAGTAAGAGATACAGATTTCGATAAATGATGAAAAAGTTCCTTAATTTCATAACCAAGGATAAATCAATCACAAATTTTTGACATTACGAATTTGAGTTATTTAAAAAAAAATTATCGTAATTTCAATTACAAACTAAACCGGCAAAACTTTATTACAGCACCTAGATGACGTTATCGATTTCTTTGAGCAACCATAATCAGCTTAATTATTTACAGGATGGTCCTGATTTTTTATGTAAAATTTTAAAAGCACTTTATTCTGCATTAAACGATGTATCACACATTATGGTTTAATTACATTTTAAATCTCTTTTTACCTAGAGGATATTGTACGATGTTTTAGTTTCTTTTTTCCAATTTAAGAAGAAAATAGCAAGTCACACTAGATTTTTCTTATTTCCAATCGTAATGTTCGCCTTTAAATAGGAAAAATATTAATTAGTTAATGATTCAAAATATCCAGAATTACCTCAACATTTATTTAACAGCATCATAAGAATTTTACATTGATACAGGAGAAGAGCTTAGAAAATTGGTTCTTGAAGATTTCCAAAGTATAACAAGAGTAATGATAAACAATGTATTAGATTATATACGTTAAGATGGTATCCATATTTCCAGAATGAGGGCAATCTTTGTGAACATCTTCGGAAATCGTAATATTTTTTATTTTCAAGTTCATTTAGATTTACAAGCCAAACGGTTTCTCACTCCCTCCAGGGATTGTTCACTCATACCAGGCGTACAAAGACACCAAAAGTATGAAGCTCTGTGGGAACCCTTTCCAAGTTGTCGGGTCCTAGGTGACGTGGTCTGCTGTATTTCCTACGAACTTTTGGACGGTTCGCGCGGTTGCAAGGAGAACTGCTTTCTGCATCGGTTTATACAGATGCTCATTAAGACCCAGTCCCTTGATGTTCTGCAGGAGGTTCTTTGGTATCACTCCAGTTGTTGACAGTATTATGGGAATCGTTTGGACGCTGTTCATTGCTCATTGTCTTCGGATTTACACTTCCAGATCTCTGTATTTGGCGATCTTCTCGTTATATTTTGGCCTCAGGTTGTTGTTGTTAGGTACAGCAATGTCAATCAGTGTAGTTCGCCTAGAAATTTGATCTGTTACTATAATGTCTGGTCTATTATGAGCAACTGTCTGATCCGTCAGAACTGTTCGGTCCCAATATAACTTGAACTGGTTGTTCTCAAGAATTGGCTCCGGATTGTATTTGTAATAAGGCACTTTTCCTATCTGTAATAGGTTTAACTTTTCTGCTAACTCTTGGTGGAGTATTCTAGCGGCCGAGTCATGGCTTTCCTTATACTGGGTAGCGGCAAACGCTTGGCATTCTCCAGTTATGTGTTGGATTGTCTCTGATGTTCGACAGCCATATCTGCATTGGTCATTTTCTATTGAGGGATCTCTGTTGATGAACTTCCGATAGTTCTTCATCGGAATAACCTGCTCTTGGATAGCTAACAAGAAGCCCTCCGTTTCCGGAAACATCTGTCCTGAAATCAACCAATAGTTCGACATTGTTCTGATTCACCGCATTTGGATGCCGTCCATGAAGTGGCTTCTGTAGCCAGGTTTGTAACTTCTCTTGGTCTGTTTGGTGGTGAAAAGTAATATCTTGTCCCTTCCCTTAACTGTAGCGGCGTTAAATCGTCTGCCTCGCATATTGCTCGATGTAGTGTGGAAGAGTCCGCTAACCTGTGGAAATATGAACGTAAGTTTATTATTTGTTGGTAGAACTGTTTACCAATATCCACCAATCCTCTTCCTCCTTGGTGTCTTGGAAGCATTGTTCGTTCAATAGCACTCCGAGGATGATGTTTTTGTGCTTTTGTTAGGAGTGTCCTTATTTTTCTTTGCAGGTCTTGGATTCCGTCCTGCTCCATTTTACAATTCCAAAATAGTAGCTGAGCGCAGAGCAAGCATACGTGTTGAGCGCTTTAAACAAATTTCTACTTTTTAAGTTAGTTCGTAACAACCGCCTTACCCTCCTGACAAATTCGGTTTTCAATTCGGCTTTCATAGTGCGATGGTCAATTCTTTTAGCCTAGCAACCTAGATATTTGTATATTTGGTCTGCTTCCATTGCAGCTATAGTTTCACCGTTCTGCATTTCATAAGCCCCTGGTTGTATCTTCCCTTTAACGATGTTCAAAATACGGCACTTGTCAAGTTCAAATTGCATTCCGATATTCCTGGAGAACGCCTCTACAACTTCAAGCATCTGTTTTCTGGTAGCAACCATCAGTTTAAGATCATCCATATATAGATGATTCACTCTTACTGCCTCTTCGTAATTAATTATTTCTAATACTAAAGCCGTATCTAGTGGAGTTGAAACGGCGTGCAAGGCAGAACCACAAGTTCATATTATTATTATTATTACTATTATTATCCATATTCCCGTATTATTTTGTTCATTTGTTTTTTAATGTTAATACTTATTGGTTGGAAATTAAATTAACGTTTATATTATTATGAAGTGCGTTTCAATATTTCATTAATATTAGAGTGTTTAACTTACTATATGAACTTATTTTTACAAAACTAATAAAAATAAAGTCAGTAAATTAAAAGTTCATTTAAATCAATCAAAAAATATTCGGAATGTAAATAAACCAACATGTGTAATACATTATTGAATTCGGAATAAAAGGGCTTCTAAAATTTGATATTAGAAAATCAGAATCATACTTAAAAAATGAAACCGATAAAGGTTGCTGGAAGACAAAATGTTGAATAAAAAAAATGATAGGTTCATCTTTAAGTTCATTGAAAGTTTCAGTAAAAAAGTTTTATCGGTTTCGCTTTAACTTTAACATCAACGTCAGAAAAAAATATAATTCAAAATCCAAAAATTATGTTTCTTTTTAACAATTCAAATACTAAAAGTTATATCAAAAATTTCTGACCGTTATATCAGTAGTTCTTAAATTACGCAACTTTTTTCCCATATAACCAAATTCGATCTATTTCTGTTACCCAGATTCTCATACTGGCCCCCACCTTGGATACCTCTATTCTCATACTCTTAGGACAAAACTTTCAGTTTATACTTATAATCAAAAAGTCACATAAACACACAAATAAAGAAAATGCAGGTCCGACAACCACTTTTAATCAGTTTTCAACATAGTTTTCAGTCTTCTAACAAATACTAATTAGTAATTGGAAACTTTGATTAGTAAGAAGTTTATCACATGAAAAAATTGTTAAAATGTATGTTACTCATTTTAAAACAAGACAAAACAGCGCCTCACTATTTTTTTTATTTTTAAATAAAATATGGCTTAAGCATCTTGTAAACTTAGTCGTAGTGCCATGACTAAATACAATTCTCTGTTATTACTTCCTAAAATTATTTTAGAGTTGTTGAACATCTCAGTCATATCGCTTGTTATTGCGATGACTTAAATATATGGAAACTTTATAAACATCATAAACTTCATTTCACTGAATTAAACAGGTACCTAGTCCTAAACAGGGATTGAAGAGCAATCTATGCATAGTTACATAAATACATTTTTAGTTTTAATTAATTTAAAATTGATCCAATAAAAAAGTGATTAATTAAGAATATTTAGTATGAATCTGTAAACAAATAACACGGACAAATAAATAAGTAAATGCTGGTAGTTTAATGAAAATTCCAGAGCTGTAGTATTTTATTTAAATACACTTTTTACCTGTTTCTGCTGCAGAGCTTCCTTTTTCTTCTCCTGCTTTAAATTAACGTCTTCGAGATCTAAGTCAAGAATATTAGTTTTTTCTCCAGCTAACGCCTCCAATTCTGGATCTGCGTATTCTAAGATATTAAAATCAGCTCCCATTTCTGCTAAAAGTTCATCATCGTCATCTCCGAGACCGCCAAGAATTTCGCTTACACCTTGAAGTTCGGCCATAGTACCTAAAATATTTTTAAACAAGATATATTTTAAAAAAATCATATTTATCTGATTAATTCATCAGTTTATGAAAAGTTATTAAAAATAAAAAAGGTTTCGTGAAGTACTACCAAACACAGGAAGAAAATTTAAATTGACGTTTTTTCCAGCAAATTATTTGACAGCTTGCAGAATATTGTAACAGAAACGACAAATCGCGTTAATATTAAGTTTTTAATCCAATATAATCTAATAGTTTGCATAATTTAAAATTTGATTTAAAAATTTTATCTTATGGGTCCCCAGGACTTCTAGTTTGGAGTATGATAACTTATTTTTGGTTTTAAATAGAAAAATACATTTTTTTAAAGTTTTTTAATGTACAAATGAAAATTATAACATGTCCGAGACAAAACATAAAAATATAAATATTGCTATTTGTCATTAAATAGTAAAATGGCGTCCTTTGTTTTCTAAGAATTTTATAGATAAATCTATTCATTCCTTATAGTAGGTCCTTCTTGCACAAGAATGACCGAGATACGAAAGGCGTTCAGGCGCCGAATTCAGTACAGTAGCGCGCGAGTAATTTTTTCTGTACACATTTCGTTATTTGCAAGTTCGTGTAAGAGGGTTGTTTCGATTTATTTTCAATTTCTTAATTTTTAATTGTATTATTTGGTGAAAGACATTTGTATTATGAACAAAGAGAGAAAAAATTAAAAAAAAAACAGGCTGCCTTGTCTATAAAAAGAATAAACAAAAGACTGGCCAAGTTGAGATAAGTGTATAATACGATTACAAGTTACAATAGCGCTATGAAATATATAACAATATTAATCTGTCGTGAGTTTGTATTAATAATACTGTCATGCTTAAGTAAACGACAGTAAAGTGTAAAAAATAAAAACAAGATAAAACAGCACTCTAAGTTTTTGATATTTCTAAACTGAATTAATATTATTTTTTCATAATTATTTAGCGACTAATATAAGGTTACATGACTTTATGAATAGTCATTTAAGTGTGATTTTATATTACAATTAAGTGCCTAAAATAAATTACTTATTGCTTTTCATTTTTATAAATCTAACTGTTTTTATTATTCATATATTTTATTTTGTGAGGTAAAACACATTGATGCTGAATAAAAATTTTATTTTATTACATAAATTATTGATATTAAAATGGTAATAAGTGATACGGATCCAGAATATAACGAAATGTACGAGTTGTACCAACAAATTCACCCGTAGAATTAACATACACTCAGAACCAGGGCCCCTTCTGTGGAAAAGTGTTATTTCTTGATACTCACACCCAATCGATGTTATTCTTTTCTAACTGCATTATTTGAATTAGTTTAATATGCTAAATGGTATGTCAACTGTAGAATAGAGTAACTGAGCAAAGTTAAAGTATAAATTTCTGGTTGCCCCTGTTTCCATGTTATTTTCAATATCTAAAGACTATCTAACAATATTTACCAATAAAAATAACGTTTTAAATCTTCTAACACAGCTTGCAAGTTTTGAATGCTGGTAATATAACTTGGTTTGTGGCGATTAGTTCTGTGAACAACACAACCTATACTGCCAATTATAAAGAGTTCAGAATTTTTTTTTTTTTTTGCAGGATGCTTCACCAAAATACAGTGTTATAAAACAAATCATAAAACTACCAGCTTTAGATAGTAAATAAATTAACTTTTTAAACGAAAAAAAAAATATATTTCAAAGGTATTTGGTATTAGTACGGGAATAGAAAATATTTAGTTATTTCATATTCTGCTATTTACTCTGTTTTCCATTAGAATATTGCTTAAACTTTTACAATATTTATAAAATATAAGAAGTTTGAATTTGGTTAAACTTTGTTTTATTCTTATAAAAAAATGTATATAAATGCAGCTTCCCCCAGGGGTCGATTGTGACCGGCAAGGGGCCCATTTCAACGAAAAAAAAAATTGGGGGTGCATCACCAAAATTTAGGCGTTCCGTAAATGTCATAATGTACCTAACAAAGACTATATCTATTTACTTACATAATACTTATAATAGAATAGCCAAAGAAATTACCTACTTATATTAAGTATATTTCTTTATATTATTGTATAAGTATTCGCTATGTGGTCGCAATACTTTAACTTATAAAAACCTGCGGATTTGATAGCAAAATGTTACGCTAATACGCGCGATACCCAACACGTTTAGACTTGAACTAGAGCTGCAAGGAAAGCGGCGTATACTTGCACGGGCTTGTTTTATTCGTCCATCATTAATACGGGCGTCAGATGCACACTAATCATTTGTTTTCTGAATTATGAGAAGAAAAGTGATAAACAAATATTTTCAAAAATAAGAATGAATCTAATAAACAAGTTAAAATGAATCAAAATTGTCATCTTTGGGAGTCTGGAGATAAGTAAATACATTTTTTTAGTAACATTATTTTTTTTTAATTCCTTCGACAGTTCGATTGCCGATCATAACTTAAGGTAAAAGCGATTCAATATTTTTATCAATCGCTTACACCTGTATCCACTTTTTTAATTATTTTATTGTTTTTTTCGTTTTAGCGATCGTTATTATTTACTCTGTGTTTTTCTTTCTGTCTGAACATAATTAGTTTGTACCTAACTACAAAAGACCAACGACCTCCATAAAAATCAATTTCGAATTGTTCAGTCTTATTATATTTAAATTGGTTGATTTTTGCTCACATATAATTACTACTAAACATGGTCGAATCTAAAAGAAAATATAGGCAGTGTACCGTTATTTGAAATTCAGTTTCATTCCATCATTTTCGAACAAACACCTATGTGCCATTATATGCAACAGAATTTTAGGCAGTGACCATATGAAATCATCCAAGTTGGAGAATCATTTGAGAATATGTCATCCCGATAAAATAGGTAAAGATTTGAAATACTTTCAAACACTGAGAGAAAAACTTCAGAAGAGACGCGCGGTGGACAGTGCGTTCGCTTTAACGTTAGAAATAGACAATGATTACTTACACTATCTTATTATTAAATACAAATACTTATATAGCAAACTTGTGTTTTGGGGCCAATATACATAATCTTAATATTGTTTGAAAATCTTTATTGACCATTCCTGGTAAAGAAATTTTTAAAAAAGGTCATTTTCTTATTCCGCTGTTGCTTTAATGAATAAGTTTATGGCTTATGATTTCGCGACCGACTGTCTTCTTTATAAAAGAAACCTTAAGAGCCTTTCATTGCTTTAAATTCATACGACTCGTATTTTATAATATTCTGAACAGTATGTCTACTGAATTATCGAACAATTATTTATAAGCAAATTGTATTTTTTTCCTGTTCTTAATGCTATTCTCTACTCTTACACACATTTTAGCCCTCTCTTCCTCTTTCTCTATCCCTCTATTTACCTTCTTATTGTATTTTCGTTCAGATTTAAAAAAAAATAGTTACTGCAATAACTTTGGCAATTTATAAATATATATTTCTAAATTGGAAAATGTTTGAATCTTTAGTTAGGCTTAGAATAATGCAGGCCTCGATAGCTCCTAACACTGTTAGGAGCTGATAAAAAGGCCTTTAGTCTTAAATTTTTTATAATTAAATGAATTATATTATTTTGCTAATATGTATTGACTAATAAACGTCTTATCCACAGATAGCCAAATGGATTTCGTACTTCCTCCAGGAAACATTCACTAATCCCAGATATACTCGGATATCATAAGGATGGAGCGCTGTGGGGGTTCTTTCCAAGTTGTCAGGCCCTAGAAGATATTATGGTCCTCTACATTTTCCTTAAACTTCTGGACAGTTTGAGCTGTTCCAAGTAGCACTGCCTTTTGCATAGTCTTATACAGGTGTTCGCTAAGGCCCAATCCCTCGTTATTAAGCAGAAGACTCTTCAGTACTACGCCAGTTGTTGATAGAATTATGGGGATCGTCCGGACGCTACTCATTCCCCACTGTCTACGTATTTGTACCCAAAGGCTCTATTTGGCGATCATCTCATTATGCTTGTCCCTTAGAGTGTTGTAAGAGATTTCGACTACTATCAGTGTTGCTCTCTTGGATGTTTTATCTACTAAACTGTATGGTCCCTAAACTCAGTTCGATCCCAGTAAACTTTGAACTCGTTTTCCAATATAGGCTTCGGATCGTATTCTTAGTATGGCACTTTCTCTACCTGCAACAGCTTGAATTTTTCTGCCAAATATTGATGGATGATCTCGGCAACTGAATCGTGTCTCTTCTTGTACTTCGATGCGTCAAATGTTTGGCATCCTCCTGTTATTTGTTGGATTGTCTCCGATGTTCGACTTCCATATTGGCATTGGTCGTTCTAGATCAAAGGCACCCCGATAATTTGTTTCAGATAGTTTCTCGTTGGGATAACGTCATCTTGAATAGCTCGTAGAAAGCCTTCAGTTTCAGGACACATTTGCCCAAACGTCAACCAGTAGTTCGGCGCTAATTTGTCAACAATTTCCTGGTTGATCTCTTTTAGATGTAGTCAATGAAGTGGATTTTATAGCTAGGTTTGAAACTTCACTTGATCTGGTTAGTGATGAGCAATCAGTTCATGGTCCCTCAACAGCAACGGTGTTGAATCGTCTGTCTCGCATATTGCCCGGTGCATCACGGAAGACCGCCAGCCTGCGAAAATGAGTGTAAGTTAATTAGTTGTTGGTCTAATTGCTGACCAATATTCACCAACCTTCTTCCTCCTTGATATCTTGATAGCATTGTCCGCTCAGTAGCAATACGAGGATGATGTTTATGTGCCTTTGTCAGGAGTGTTCCGACTTTCCTCTGCAGATTGTCTAAGTCCGTTCTGCTCCATTTCACAATTTCAAAAAAGTAACTGAGAGCAGACCAAGTATAGGTACTAAGTGCTTTAAATAGATTTTAACTGTTTAGGTTGGTTCGTAGTACCTGCTTCACCCGTATTATGAACTTGGTTAAGTCGGTCTTCATAGTTTGTTGGTCAATTCTCTGTGCCTGCTTTATGCCGAAGTATTTATAGACCTATTCTGCCTCCAATGCCGCAATAGTTTGGCCATTTTGCATATTAAATGCTCCCTATTGTATCTTTCCTCTCGTTGAGTTTAAAATACATTTTTCAAGGTCAAATAGCATTCCTATATCCCTGGAGAACTTCGCGACAAGTTTGAGCATTTGTTCCAGCTGATTTCTGGTGGCAGCCATGAATTTAAGAACCTCCATATAGAGAAGATGATTTAGTTTTACTACCTCCTCACAATTGTTCTTAATACTGAAGCCGCATCTGGTAAAATTTAAACGGCGTGATAGTATGTTCATGGCAAAGCTGAATCATAATGGACTCAGTGAATGTCTCTGAAATATTCCCCTTGGTATTGGGATAGTCTGACTCGATGTTGACATGAGGAGACAATATTTATATCGAATCTATATATTCTGAGTATAGCTGCTAGCAGTCATGTGATACAGAGTCGAAGGCTTTTTGATAGTCTACATAGGCGGCAAATAGGTACCTTCGTTTAGTATAAACCTGATTGCAGATGGCCGAATCGATAATAAGTTGCTCCTTAAGTTACACATTACGCATCTGGTACATCCTTTTTGCTGAATTGCTATATTTTACTCACAATATGCTTAAATACGTTGTGTCAAGCAGGATGTGACCACCTTGAGTGGAAATGCAGGTGATTGGCCGATATTCGGCTGGATCTTGTGTATTATGTTGATCCTTTAGCAAGAGATATGTGACTCCTTCGGTAAAAAAATAACGACATTTTCTGCAAATCAAGCAAAACATCATTTATTAGAACAGTTACTCGTCGCTGTATACCCCAAAACTTTTTAAGCCAGTAGTTCCAGACATGATCAGGACTCGGGGCTTACCAATTATGAAGTATCTTCTTCATCGATCCAGTTATTAGTTCTTTATTCAAGTATCATTATCTGCCATGTTTGATTAAAAGAGAGATAAAAAGGCCTTTTCCGATCGTTCAAAAAAGGCATTGTCTCGTTTTCGGTAGTTGTTAGCTTTATATCTATCTCTTTAATCATCCTACGGTCACGGAAATCTTTGTTTTAGTGTGTCGAGGCATTGTTGTGCAGTACTGTTTATTGAGTCATGTTGCGAGTGGTATTGGATCCGACTCGATATTTCTCGTCTGCAGTTTTCCTGTTTTAAAATCTCTAATATACTCCGTGAGCTGTCCTATGTCTTTCCGAAGATTTTCGATTTTTTAATTAAGCCTTTTTTCCCATTGCGGAATCCTAGGTTGTGGTCTTTCTTTGCCTCGTAGTGATTTTAACCTCCATAGTCCTAGCGGCTGCCGTTGCTGCGTAGTAGATCAGCATATGTAAATGTTGTAACGTGTGAACCTCTGACATATAAACTGGCAAAACTTTGTTGTTTATGATATTGTAGCATTTTTATTTATGGGAGCAGTGTGATTTATTAACACTGTAAATCGGTCGATAAATAGCTATTAAAATCGTTTAAATTTAAATTATAAATATGTAATTAGTGGGTTTAGCTTCGTCCCTGAAAGTCCAATCCCTCGAAACGCAAAGCGTTACCATTCTTCTGCCATCCTTATTCTGTCTTTTCGAATGCAGATTTGAGTATATGTGATCTTTATAGGTAATAATACTTTAACTTCAATTTGGCAATCACCGAAGTGGCGCGCACAGCTGATAACAACCAAGCGAAGCGAAATGTTTCCTTGGGAAGGGAAATGCAGAACCGACGTTACGATCTAAAATATGAAAATAAGGTATTTTTTCGGAGGAATTACCTGGCTCATGTAGTGTTTTAATAATGTATTTTCTTACGGTACCCTCCTAGATAAGAGATAAGTCGTTCTTATTATTTATTATTTTTCTTGAACAGCGTAATAAGGCTCAAAAATATTGTTATAGGGTCCCAAGTCCCTGAGGTCCAGCGTTATTATGGTTTCAATATGATTCTAAGCCTCTGTGGTCCACGGTTATCATGGTTCTAATGTGGTTCCAAGTCCCTAAGAACTTTTCTTACTGACGGTACTGTCATTTCCGTCATACCACCTTGTTCTCTACAGAAGTGCGATCTCTACCCAAAGGGGAAACGCTCGAAACTCCACATCATGTCTTTTCAAACTGCTAACTCTCCCTCTAAACACTGGAATCCTTTAGGAAGAACAGGTTAGTCCTCTGGTAATTAATTTGGTATATTTATTCATAAGTTATTTATAGCACCTAATTAAACATAAATAATGAATATTATAAGTTACTGTATCCGTTCTGCAATGCAGTCGTGATATTTTTTTATCACATATTGTTATGTTTTTTTTTGATCTCTGACCAAGATCATATGCTCTTGTAATGTATCTAATGGAGCAGTATGATTATTATATAATTTAATGCATAAAAGTTTCATTTAAAATTTCATTTTAGGATGTTGTAACGACTTACTTAATAGAATTGATCAAAGTTAGTCTCAGTTTATTTCATTTTCATACTAACAGTGAATATTATTAAACCGCTCTTCTCAATTTAGTGGCTAACTCAAATAAAAAATAATCCTGCTAAGAATTGAGTGGCGTCCTGGTACAAGTACTCCGCACACCACGCCACTGGCTCATCGATGAAAAGCTGCTGTTCGCTAGCCTAATTATCATTAAAAAAATATATAACAAACCCTCAAAACCATATAGAAAATACATTCATATATAATACAATACTGAGTTTTTTTAGATGAGTTTACTCTTGGCACTGGTGGCCCGCATAATGGGTTGGTGCCAGCATACTCCAGCACTGTCTCACTCATTTTAGTGGATAATTTCTGGTAGAGTTCGACGTTGTCCTCTCGAATGTCGTTGTTTTGTTGGTCTTCTACCTCGGGTTCTGGATTTGGCTGATGTTCAGCGATTTGTTCATTGTTATCGTCAGTACCTAGGATCTCTCGCTAGATTTCCATTTTTATGATGTTAAATCGCGATTCTGGGATTGGTTTATTTCGGAGAATAACCCTGTATTGGTCTAAAATTCTCTGTTGCGACACTTGTATGTGCGGGTACTCCCTGCAGAATTCGGCGTGTAGGTATGTCTATAGCCGATCATCTCTTGTTCTGTAAAAATTGCGCATTATTGTCTCATTTATAGACACAGTCCATTTTATGCGCTGTCTTGGTCGTCCCTCTCGAGTGAGCACCGGTTAAGGTTCCCGCGCAGCGCGTTCGGCAGATGGAGGTCTTGGGATGTTGTTTACTATTGTTAGGCTGTAACTTCTTGTGCGACAGGGGCCCCATCTTCTCAACCGGTTGCGTCTTAAAAATGGAAGATTCTCCCCCAGAATCCGTGAGCAATATTATTATTATCTCCTTACGGTACGCATGTAGCGCTATAAAGGAACGATGGAGTACAGTGAAAATAATCAGTTTTCAATATTATAATAAGCTTATGTCATTTTTTTTTTGTAAATTAGCCGATTAAAAATCTGTACGTGCGTGTCCTTACTATCATAATTTTGTACAAAAATGAACCCAGAAGCTGTTAAGTGAATCTGTATATTGTAATAATGAAAGTGACTCGTTTTTTTTAATAGTTTATATTTTAGATTTTTATTTCTTTAAAAACAACCAAAATCAATGCTTTCTTTTGTTTTAGATTGAAAAAACTTGACGTTAATTTTTATTAGTTGTAATTTGAAGTAGTGAAAACCTATCCTACCTGTTTCCTGTTCTAGTTTTTCTAATTCAGCAGTCACGTTATCTGGTATCTCTTGTTCATTGCTTGGTGTAGTGCCCTGATTTGAAGTTACTGTAGGGTTTTCAACCGAAGAAGCCTTTGAAAAGAAATATATAAGATATAAATTAAATTTAACACAAAATAACTTTTAAAACAAAAAAAAATTTATAATATTATTCATGAAACGCAGCGTTTGCATTGTTCCCGTAACTGCTCTGAACTTGTTTACACTCCTATACGGTCGGGTTTTTATATTACTAACAATAAAGTGATGCTAAAAAACAAGTCCCATCTTTGTAAGGTAAGCAAGCAAAACAGGTAGTAAGCACATACAATAGATCAGTTTTTCAGTTTTTAAAATGGACCTTTCGTATCGGTTGAATGGTTAGTTTCAAGACTTCACAAACCGGTTTAATTGTTTAGGATAATAAAATTTTATAGGCTGCTAAAATTGGTTCAAGCAATCGGCTTTTACAGATCGGCTAGGCTGTTGGAGCAGGTTAAGCCTATCTAAATTTATATATCAATACTAATAACAATTCGAATTCGTTCAGAGTTCAAGGTGTCAATTAATCCCTAAAATTAATATTTAAATTTTCACCTGTCCTGCCGATCCTGGTTTTTGAATAACACTGACTCCAGGCTGGACAAGTGGTAAACGTACGCTTGAATTGGAGCACTGTTCCAAAGCAGCATTTCTAGCTTGTAGCTGAGCCTGTCTTTGTAGTAATTGTTCATATTGTTCTATAGTAGCAGGGCGGGCTGTTCCTGAAGAAGCAAATCGAAGAGCACCGCTTGCAAGCTGCTGCTGACCAGGAACACCTAATCTCTACAAGAAAAAAGCAATTATAAAGTTTATAATGTCATAGTTACTGAAAATCAATGAAAAAAAAAAAGAAATTATCAAAAATACTAAATTGGGAACACAGGAAGTATTCAAATAGGTTTACTTCTTTTTTTAGACGGTAGTATTTAAACCCAACATTTCCTCTATGAAATGGACAATATAATCAGACTAAGCATTATATCGGAACTAATATGTAATTATACACATTCTTACCTGTTGCTGCTGTAAAATAAGTCGCATTCGAGGATCTAATCCCTGAAGGCGACTTTCTACTTGCTGCATTCTTATATTTAATCCGGACCTAACTCCAAGAGATAACGGAATTCTAGGCCTCGAAGAACCAGGAGGTAATGGTTGCCTAAAAAAAATTTCGAAATTACTTGAATTTAAATAGTTGCCTACACTGTTATTTCATGATACCCAGATTACCGATACATGAATGAATGAATTAAAGGGGTAATCCGTGATCTATACTGCCTGGGCCTCATATAGCTTTTTACAGCCCACCATGATCGTTACTCGATATCGATCGCTTTTGTGAATTCAAACAGTCTTGTTACCTAAACTTGCCCAACTTCTTCGAGTGATAATGTCCGAGATGGAATTAAATTGACCTTCAAATGACCTTAACTTCTGATCTCAAGGTCAAATTAGAAGGAACCCTCATAACTTTTGCTTGATTATATTCTCGTAATTATTTAACTTTTCTGGCACAGCTAATTCAAAATAGACAATTTAATCTTAACCTTCAGATGTCATTTTCAGATATGAGTCTGAAGTATAAAATTAAAAAAAAGCTCTCTCATTTACCTAGAACATAAAAGAATAAAATGTGGCGTTGAACAACAACTTTTTTTTTAAGACATTAATAATTTTTTTTTGGACACAACTTTAATCTGACAAACACTAGCAATAAACTGCTTATATTTTAAATATAAAGAAACCTCCATAATAAATGCAAAATTTTTAAAAACGGCTGTAAAAATAATATTAAAAATAAAAATACTATTCCCTTTTATCTCATATCATTCGACTACAAAATTAGAATTTATTTTAATTGTATCGATAATATTCTAATTAAAATCATTATTCCAATTTGAATATGAAACATAAGCAATTACTTTTAAATCCGTAATGTTCGCCCCCTCCTCCCATTTTGGAAGAATCTGAAAAATATAATTTAAAGCTAGTCTACGCCCCCAAAAACACCCACCCATTATCAATTTTGGACAAAATCGGAAAAATATAAAATTTTTAGTCTCCCATATTAAAATAAAAGAAAATTACTTGAATCTCTTAATCTACCAATTATGGACAACATTAAGAGATACACAAATATTTAGTCCGCCATAACAAATTAAAAAAAAAAGAATTAATTTGTCTCCCTCCAGTATTAGTTTTGGCAAAATCTTGGGTTTTAGCGAACAAATTTTGACCAAAATAATATAGGACCAGCGCAAAAAAAAACTATTTTCTGGCCGTTTTACTACTTACTACTACTTGAGTGAGGTGGATTTAATAGTTAGAATTTTCTCATCATGTGAATTCGCCAAAACAACAAAAAAGAGTTTCCAGCGCGTCCATAAGAGGTAAAAGTATTGGTACGTTTGTCTATGCCACTAATCACAACTCATATAATATTTACGAATTATTTTTCGCTATACAAAAATATTTCACTTACTATCATAAAATAAAACATATTAACCAAAAAAATTCCGAATGAAATCTCTAAATTAGTAAACCATATTTTTATGAAAAAATATAATTAAAAATAAATACCTAAATGTGGTATCCTCTCCTAAAACTGCTCCCGAAGTTGATGGTGTTTCAGACTCAGGGGTGTCGTTTGGATTCCAAATTCTTTGCGGTGATTTAGTTTGATTTAAATCAAAATTTTTTAATTGTTGTTGTCTCTGAAGTAAATCTCTTAGCTGACGAGTAATTTCTGGCTGCTCTGGTCTTATCTAAAAATATAAGGTGAAATCAAACTAAATGAAAATTGTTTTACAAATTACCTAAAGTAGAATAAAAAGAAACATACTGATGATAACGATTATAAGTGTCTGAAATTTAAAGCCGCGTTCACATTAGTAAAAAATGTGTTTCAAGTTGAATGTAGGATTTGCCATAAATTTTTGCGGCACAAATTTTGCTTCATGCTGACATAAATATTTATGTTGTGTGCCATGTGTCCGTGATCAATTCGTGTTTGATTTTTTATTTTTGTTTATTTTGATCTCAAGTCGGATCTAGTTAATAAGAAATTAATTTAAACAAGGACAACGTTCTATTGTTAATACAAGAAAATCAAAAACATAGGATTTTATGAGATCCAAGTAATAAGTTGCATTTTAATAAAAACCAAAAAGTAAGATGCAATTTAACACCTTTATATTATATTTTATGTTGATATAGAATCTAATATTGCCTGTTTTCTTTCTCTCTTTTTTCTTGTCATTATTACTAACATATCAGACATGGTCGCATATTAGTTCATATAAAATCAGGTAGAATATTAGGGGAATTTAAATTAACATCAATTTGTAAAAAACACATCTGCACTAAAACGATGTTGCGACGCAAATCCCTTTGCTGTCTGAAAAAAAAAACGACGGATCGCGTACGTTGAAAGTAGCGAAAATTTTTGCGTGCGTTTGTATGCAGGAAACAGGTCCACAATCGCATTAATTTTATATGAACGCCCAAATTTTGGTCGTATACCACCGTAGCGTAAAATTTTACCACGCTTAATATACAATATACTTTTTTAATTTACTAAAGCTGGAGAATAATTTCGATTTTTCCTATGATATGGTATTAAACGATGGATATTGGCAAAAAATAATAATTAATAAGTTTACTAAGGAAAAAAATTAGGCGAATAATTTAGTGACGAAAATATCACTTAAAACACAATTAATATGTTTACTTACCTGTACAGATGGCCTTGCTGCAGCAAATGGTGACTTGGGTGTAGCAGGTTGACCAAATGGATCGTTTACTGTTGAATTAGCTGCTTTAGAAAACGGTGTAGGTTTAGGAGTAGCAGGTGTCTCCAAATACGTTTCAGAACTAATAGATTCTGGAATTTGGGATGGCTGAGATTGCTGTTGAAATTCGTGTACGGGAGACTGTGAAGGAGTAGGGGTACGAATATTAGTCGACTGTGGAGACGAATGTTGAAAAGGGGGTGATTTAATACCGATAAATGATCGAGATACAGGCGAAGGCGATGCTGAAGGGCTAACTTCTTGGGACGTTGATACTTGTAAAGGGCTTGCTTGACTGCTTGGTACAAATTGCGGTGTTGGATCGGAAACTGAACGCTGAACTCTTGCCATTGCTGCAAATATTAATATGCATTTTCTTAACGATATTTTATGGAAAATCTCGTATTTTACATATCTTTGAAATAGAAATACATTATTAAAGAAATATTGGTCTAAAACGTAAGAACTATAGATTATCAAAAACAATTTCAATGACGTACTATCAGCCTGCGGCGTGGAGTGGAAAGTTAAAGGGAGTGAGATCCAGTGGCATGTATATTTTAACTCTGATTACGTATTTCGCATTTAACACAATTTTTTTTGTTTACCTATTGCGATAATTAAAGCATGTTGGGTTACTAAAAAGTATGGGATTACTCTATTTATTCAAAAACTGATGAAAACGAAATTTAGGTACTAGAGACGTGACTCCTAGGTACATAATTATAAAAAGTATACCGCAAATATTAATTACGAGCTAAACTAAATTTCTTAAAAGAATATCCTGTCCATTATACCACTTTCGACTTCTATGGCATAGTGGGGGTTTTCTAGTTATGAACATTAGAGAACTGTGATTTTTTCACCCTTTGCCAAGTTGTACCATCCTAACAAAGCAGCTTGCAGTAAAATAATTTGTTCTTCCTAAATTACTTTTTCATACTTTACTTAAAATGCCAACCTCCGGTTTACTTTCGTTTAAACGGTACTAATGAATTATTTATTTCCGGTTCGTTTTGAATAAAGGTGAGAGTTTTGGATTAGAGCAAAACACTAATTTAGGAATGTTCAAATCATTTAGTAAAATTATGTATATATTCTTTTGATTCTGTAAAGATGTCCTTTAAGCAGTAAATTAAATCATAAAACCATCCTACTATGTAATGAAAATAGAATATTTTATTTCGCAAGGGCAATTATCAAAAAGTAAGAATATTAACGTCAATCGATGAAAGCGATTGATTGGATCGCAATTACCATGCTACACAACTGTATGCGTGCCAATGGGGCTCAGTTGATAAAGGTAAAACACAAAAATATAGCTTTTAATATAAAAACACAAAAAAAAATGCAAAAAATTAAATTTCCCATTGAAATTAGTGCGGTCTCGATGTTGCTAATCTTGTTTAACAATCGTACCGTACGGACTATATGCCTAATACATACCCACAATTTTACCAGAGTTGAATGTATTAATATTAACAAAGTTCTGACTTCTTATAATTAGGCCCAATATCTTTATTACATCAGAAACAATATTTTTTACATGCACATCAAAATACAATTTAGAGTCAATACTAACACCAAGGTCTTTAGCTCAATTTACCCTACCAAGATTTACATTATTTATTTTATACTGAAAGTATATCGGTATTTTTTTCCGAGTTATTGACATAATTGAACACTATTGAACCTATTTAAAGTGCTCCAAAAGCCATGCTGATAGGGAGACAATTTTTATCCAATTTTTTTAAACAGGTATTAGTATATTAACATTTCAAAATCCTTCGAGAACCCATAAATCAAAATAACTTGCCTACGGTTTGCAATCTCACTTCTGTCTCCCTTTTTAAATACCGGACACACTTTTCCCACCTTCCACCGTTTCGGGTATGTCTGCGTCTCAAGTGACAAATTAAAAATCTTCATAGTAACTTTGCCAGTATGTTGACTGTATCCTTAACACAAAACCTTGGCATAGAATCTGGACCAGATGACATTTTAGTTTTTTTTTCATATTTAATATATTCGCCTTTGAAAAGACAGAGACCTCCACCGGCTCAGAATTGTACACCCAGAAGACATTAGGAACATCATCACTTGCTCCAACCTAAGTCATTTGATCTGGGATAGCACATGTATTCCTTTTTTGAGTAATTTATCTCAAAAATGCTTTTGGATCAGTTTGAATATTGTGGTCAACTCTACGGGTATATTCAAGGTAAGCCTCTCTAACCATATGATTTATATTTATTTTAATTTGCTTAAATCTATTATAATGGGTGACACTTTTAGTTCTAATAAACTTCCTAAATATATTGTTCTATGTTTTAATTCAGTGATTATCTCCCTAGTATACCATACCGGAAAGTTTTTATGTCTGTTTCTATACACAAGCACTCTTCTATCAAATACACCATATCGTATTTCATAAAATCTTTCACATAGCATATCAAAATTTGAGAATTCATCTAACTGGTCACAATTAATGTGCAATATATCATCATAGAGTGACTGAAAATTAACCTTTTTTAATTATATTTTCTAAAATTTGAGTTAACATTCACCGGAAGAGATCCGCATCTTAATGGTTCCAGTTCTAGACTTACCGCCAGTGCTGGGTGATATACATCCTACCCCACATTAAGGTAAGAATTCCTTGACACTGTACAAGGTAAATTAGCAAAAACTAGATCTAATAATCTGTTATGTACATTTGCAACACTATTTAATTATTTCAAATCAAACATCCATAAAGTTATAAGCAATATCACATTTTTTATCAGTAGATAATCTATCACATGTAAAATTAGGGATGTTGAAGTCACTCAACAACAGCAAATTTTTGCCGCAAACATACCCCCTTGATTCTACAAATTCAAATATCATTAAATATTGCAATAAATAATGCAATTAATTTATCCTAACGAATTCCAACTATAGTTTTTTTATAAATGAATTAAAGGTCATTTAAAAGAAAATTATGTGGAAAATGTATAACAAAATGGTTACCCACTCTCAGTCAACCGCAACTCTAGGTTGCCAGGTGTAAACAGGTATGTTATTCTTAATTATTTACGCTTATCGTTCGAGAAAATTATGAGTTTAATTTTTTCTGAACACGATACTACATGCTTACTTATAAAAAATGACCTCAAGTAGTGGTTGCCATTAGTTGAATTAATTGCTCCCTTATCGTATCTCAGATAAATTTTAAAAAATAATTTATACATATTGATTAATGAAGGCAATGAGATATGTAATTCATATAAATACATTTAAAAAATCTTACGACTTTTGTAATTATCTTTATTAAAAAAATATAAATCATATTTTTTCACTAATACAGAATTTGCTTCATAAAATTGTGATGAAAAACACTGAATTTAATTAACTTAAATTATCATCTATACATTATTATTATTACCATCATCTTCTTCAAAACTTGAATTTAGTTCATCTAAATCTTCAGAGCTCGACTCCATATCAGAAATTTCATCAGTGCTTTCTTTGTCTTCAAGAGTATCCCCTTGTGACACGAATAAAATATCTTCCACTGTCATGGGTGTTGGGTCACCAATAAACCAGGTTAGTTTTAACACATCATCAATTAGTGACTAACCGCAATCCTCTGCGTTATATTTTACCCGACATGGGTCTGTTGCAGTTAGCCACATCGAATTGATAAAGATAGTTTCGCAACACTTTTTGCTCTAAAGACTTTCAACCAGGTGGAATTAGTTTCAAATCGAAGTGAATTCCTTTTTTTTTTTAATTTTTCATTACTTCTTGTAGCTGCATATTTTTTGGAAAATTAGATATCTAGGGTTGATGTTGTTAATTTTCTTACATTTTTTAACGTCATACATAAGGGAAGTAAAGTCCTGGAAAACATACATCACATCGGAAAAGAACGCAAACATTTTTTTGAAAGGTCTTATTCTTTGAAAATATTTTCAAAGGCCTGACTTTACCTTTATTATAAAACGCGGCTATATAGGGCAGCCAGTAAACGATATGAGAAGCACTGTTCTCCAACGGTTATAAAGACTATTTTATCGAGTAATATTGAAGCAAAACAATCGTTCTCTCGGAAATTAGCCGAGTATTTAATAAGAGCTGTATTTCACGAGGACTTGTTGAACAAAGTTTTATTAAAATCGACTGAGCTACTTTTTCAAACGTTTAAGCCATGGAGGATCCAATGAGATAGAAAAAATAAAAATCATCAATTACTTCCATGTCAATTTGTAAAGGATTAGTTAGTTTAATTTGAGAGTTTAACTGGTCGGCTAATGTAGACTTAACCATTTTAAACATTTCACCTGAACATTAGAAAAGAACTGGAGGTGCCGGAAGGTACGTTAAAAAGTATTCAAATTAATTAAAATAATGGCAACCACTACTTGCGGTCATTTCTTAATAGGCAATCATGAATTATCGTATTTCGACAAAAATAATCTTTAATTGAGTATGTAATTCTCTTGAAAAACACGATGAGCGTAAATAATTAACAACATACCTGTTTACACCCGGCAACCTAGAGGTTGCGGCTGACTGAGAGCTGGCAACTATTTTGTTTTACATTTTCACATCATTTTCTTTTAAATGACCCTTAATTCACTTAAAAAATATATAGTTGGAATTCGTCAAAAATAAATTAATTACATTATTTTATTACAGATAATTGCGGCTAATTTTGGATAGGCTACTAGGTAGCAATGTATCGTTGTTATTAATCATTCATTTGAATTAATTAAAAAAACAGATAACTGCAGAAATCAGCAGCCGGATGTTGTACTATTAGTTCTTTGCTTCTACTCAAGATAAATATTACATCGGGTACGATTTTTGTTTGAAATAAGTGCTCTTAAAATAATACACGATCAAGTAATTTCAGGATGACCAACATTTTGAAAAAAAAATCTAGAAAATTTTGAGTATTTCTACAAATATACACAGTAAAATAGAAATTCGTTTTTCCTTTTAGACTATTTAAGGAAATAATAATAGATACATATTTATTCTTACTAATACTTCTAAGTGAAAGTGTTCTCAGAAATCGTGAAATTTTTTAAATGCAGATCTGATATTTTCATGGAATTTTTAAACCCTCTCTATACCTATACTTAATCATTTTTAATAATTACTACGTTTTCGTCAAATATGAAATCTAATTTACTTCAATACTGTTTAGATTTATTATGAAGGATATCAGATCATCAGTACAAAAAAATAATAAAAGTAATGCTTTAAATAAAATTTTCTGTTTGAAATTTTAATGCATAAAATGTATTATTAAAAATAAATAACTAAAGAGTAATCGCACCAACCTGTCGAAATAAGATTTAACTCAGTTCAAAAACTAAATACAACGGAATCTCACTTAAAGTATGACTAAGCAATAGCAAATTCAATTTAGCAAATATAACGTGGCTGTAAATACCTACAAATGAATAAACATTACCTTGAGCACGCTGCTCGTGAATAACATGCTGCTGTTGTTGAGCTTGTTGCTGTCTTAAAGCTTGCAATTGCTTCCACTGCCTCTCTTGTTCGGCTTCTCTCACTGACTTTTGTTGTTGACTCATTTTTTCTTGATCCTATTATAATTAAAAAATAAAGAGGAACGTAAATTTTGTGGCTTTATTCTATAGCCCTAAAGTGACTCTATTTAATCACAAGTAATTATAGTTATAATTAATTCAAGTTTGAAAAATGGATAGTATCCAGGAAGTAAAAAAAAATGGTCTTTTTAAAAATATTGACTTTTTTTTTGTAAAAATCGACAAATATAAAAGATTCACTTAAACGGTGAATCAAAATAATATAGAGAACAATAACGTGGTGCTTTTATTTTACATTGAATAAGCCGTCATATATATATATATATATATATATATATATATATATATATATATATATATATATATATATATATATATATATATATATGACACTGTTAAAATAGAATATTTTAATAAATAAAATTGGAACCAAGAAGAACGAAGCTTTCTGACAGAATCCTTTAAAGGGAAATACAAGTTAAACGCCACGAGAACTTTATATTTAATATATTTTCAATATTACGACGTAAAACAAGATTACTTGAAGTATATAATTTATATAAAATTTCAAGCGTAAAAAAAGCGATTTTTTAGGCAAATTTCACACTGATGATGGCGTTTTTCAAATCGTAACGTTTATGCTCAACCTCAAAATTCACATACATATACAATAGCTGATTTTCAAAAACGAATCAGCATAGAGGAAGTATGCTGACGAAGAAAGCAGCATACATGTAGGGGCTATAATTTTTAAACCATTTGGAAATTCGATTTGAAATTTTGTGCGCATATTCTACGTAAGATTAACTAAACTACATTTTTAAAGGATAAAAAAAATCGATTTTCTGACTCGTTTAAATGTTTCTCCCCCCTTAAAGTCTCGTATTTTTTCAATAAAATTTAGTAATGAATAAAATTTACGTTTTTCTTGTATAATACGAAAGTGATGGTATTACTATTGGCACAACTTTAAGAAATGGAAATACAAATTAAATAGAAATATACTGTCTGAAACATGCTTCAAAAGTTGAGGGAGCACTCCTCTCTAACCGAGAAAGTAATAAACTACAATTTGTCGCATATATGTTAATGCAAACTCCGTTCCATCATATCCTTCTCGTGTTAGCGGTTGCACAAGTTAAATAAATAGCGACAAAACATAATTTATTCTATTCCACCACCATCGAATGATGGCCTACCTGTACCACCATATCAAGAAGAAAGTT
Organism: Diaprepes abbreviatus; assembly: GCA_034092305.1. Lineage (NCBI taxonomy): Eukaryota > Metazoa > Arthropoda > Insecta > Coleoptera > Curculionidae > Diaprepes > Diaprepes abbreviatus. The sequence goes on from JASJET010000022.1 coordinate 5,517,094, forward strand.
AGAATTCACCCTCCTTGCTACAGCGATCGGTAGGGGTGCATGTTTCGTCTCTTACTAGACTTATCAGGGTATCAACATTCACCTATTTGTACAAAGGACAAATCGAAACGAAGTACAGTACAACAGCATAATGTGGATATAACCACTGCTATTACATCTCACACAGAGAGATCCGTGAAAGTCGCATAAACATTTTTTAGTTTCGAGGTTTTTTACGTGATACCGAAATATACAGGGTAATTCAAGACGTAGATGTGACGTCATCGATATTTTTTCAATTGTAAACTCCATTTATTTCGGAATCAGAATAAGCATGGACAGGAATAGCGTGGTGGGGCGGCACTCCATCTTGTTGGAAAAAAAAGTCACGCTGGAATACGTCGGATTCTTGTGGGTCCGGATACAAAACTATTAGTGCAAGAACGAGGTCATTTTGAAGAAACTCCATAGATTTCGCACCAGTGAGGGCCCAGTTTAAACATTTAATTTAGATGGTACCAAACTTTTTTTTATATTTTAAAGTTTTATGGTAATTTTGCTTGACAATTGACAACGAACATCGATATTTACTTAGTCGTATGATAAAAAATTGGGTTTACAATTCAAGGAAAAAATATCGATGAAGTCTTAGTTATATATATATATATATATATATATATATATATATATATATATATATATTAAATTTAATAAATTGCCGGTATCTTTTAAAAAATAACTAATATCATATGTGTTTAAAATTATCTAATTTGTAGTCTCTTGCAAAAAAAATTTGGTTCAGCTGCAAATATACAGGACGTTCAAATAATTCACAAAAATGAATTTTACTTTTAAATAAAATTAACTCTTTTCTTTAGATGCTGGGCTTTCTAAATTTAGATCAAATCGTTCTAAGGGTTACACTGATCACATATCTCTATGTAAAATGTATCTCTCTTTCTGAATCCGGGATCAAAAATAATGATCTCAATTTAAAATTGCCGCGTTGACTTTGAAATGAATTCTAAATTTGACCCTTGTGAGGGCAAAGGTCATCATCAGATATCCAATTTTAAACTCATTTCTTAATTATGTTCCCCTGAAGAATTATCAGACCATTTCTATACTTTCACAAAACTCTGTATAAACAGTCTTATAAAGTCACCTACATTTAACTGGCGCAAATTATCAAGTGAAAAATAAGCTTCAAATATAGAAAAAAATATTTTTATAAAAAATTTTAAAGAGACATTTATTTAATAAAGTGAAAAAATTTTACCATTATCTATTTTAATACATCTACAGTTGGGGTCGAATACTCAAGATATATGTTATTAAAAGATTTATATATATATATATATATATATATATATATATATATATATATATATATATATATATTTAATTATATATTTTAATACATCCATAGTTGGGCTCGAATACTCAAGATATATGTTGGCATCATGATACTGTTTAAGTGACGTTTTATTAATGTTTATTTGCTTTTCTTGCATGTAGTTATTATACTGGGTGTCCCAAAAGTACCGGAAAAGTGGAATATTTGTAAAAAAAATTCTGTTGGGAGGACTAGCTCTAAATAAACGTAAAATTATTTTTAACTTGACAATTTGGAAGATTACTTTAATCTTACTAAAGAAAAATAAGTAGTACCAGCAAGAATAAACGTTTCTTGGTTCCAATGTTAATAGCCTAAACAATTATTACATTTTATGATAAAATAAACGAATTTGGTTTCTTAAACTGCCTGCAGGTCAATATAATATTACAGTCAACGTACTGTAGATATAAATAGTATTTAAAAATATTAGAGAATCACTAGGGTCACAGATATTTATTATTGGTGATTAGTAATTAGTCATAATAAGTATACTGTTGTAACGTCTAAGAAAATGTTAAAGGTATTAGTTACCAAATATTAACATATAGATTAAAAAACTACAATAAATATTTGTTAATAATCATGTGAAAGTCAACCTAAAATAAAACTGCAACATAATTATGCATAATTAGCCATGCAAAAAACATTTAAAATCACTACACCATTATAAAAAGTAGAACTACAAGAACTTTGTTAAATTAAAACCCAAATTAAGATACAATATTACTTATTCTCAGCCAATTAACTAATATTTTGGATTAAGATTTGTAAAACTAGATTATTTAACTTTAAATCAGAGTTAGTAGCATTGGTAGAAAATAGCTCTGATATCTTTAGGATATGAAGGAATGGAAAAGGGGTAAACAAAAATTAAATATTATGCACACTGAAAAAGGTTCGTAATATGATGAACGTGTATATATATATATATATATATATATATATATATATATATATATATATATATATATAGATATATATATATATATATATATATATATATATATATATATATATATATATATATATATATATAATGTGTGTGTGTGTATTAACTAAAAATATGGAAAAGATATTTAAATATCAACAGCATCACACATGAAACACAAGCTTTATAAAAAAAAAAATACTGCATTATGGGCCTACTACTTAAATCACAAATAATCTAATATTTGTAATTTAATTTCAGTTTTTAATTAAAATTTTCCGAATATGTGATTCTAATAACAATTTTTATAGAATAAAATCTTAAAACCAAAAATGTCATAACTAAATGACCTAGGATAACAATCCCATAAAAACGCTTTTGGATACCTTGTTTAAATCCTTTGTAAAGCTACAATATAGGAATATTTTGTCGCGAGTTCATAACTTTACTTTTTCAATTTAATTTAATCTAAAATTAGTAAAGTTGATTCTCTTGTACTTGGTGCAGATATTTCACATTTCGGAACCTTTTCCTATATCGATGTGTTATCTAATATGAAAAGTGAAGATGAATTTTATTTAATAATAATAAAAATTATAAATTGATAAAATGAAACAATTATCAAATATTTTTTATTTTTAAATATCGCTTGTTTATATATTGTATTTATAAAACACTTTTTCGTCGTTTCCAGATAATTGCTGTAACGAATTATTTCCACACTAGTCAATAGAAACTCGTCGAAAAATAAACTTTTTTATAAATATTTAGCTAGTTTATCATTAAAATAATACTTATTTATCTTTGTGAATTTTTGCTTAAATGTTGACTCGATGTGGTGAAAAGTATTTTAAAACTTTTTTCTCCATTTACTGTTTCGTCAACATAACGTAATAAACAAATTTTATTAGGGACCATTATAGCATCTGCAACTTTTTGACTTCATACCAAGATATTCTGCCTTTTTAAGAGAGAATATTGAAATAGGCAGTTCGGTAGTTGTAGAAGATTAAATTTGCATAGATAAAAAAACGGCGATACTATTAAATATATATCGTAATTTACAGGACAGTGATTCCCTCTGTACTAAAACGCTAATACTCGTATTACTGTGGATACTAGAGAGACACCGGTTGAAATAGAGGATATTACTTACATATTTAAGATGTAATTGTGCATGAACTATTTAACCTTCTTGTTCTACAACACATTTAAAAATAAATAACTTATGAAGTGATTTAGCCTTATTTAATTCAGGTTACTTTGGGAAGCTTGCACCAAAAATATCTTTAAATTAGTACATTCATACATCAGCCCTAAACGGAGGACATTTCGTTATAGTACAAAAAGTACGATAAATCTTAGTTTAATTTCAACAGTATTATTGATAATACCTTTTTATCATAACCAACTTATATTCTGTTTGAAGGTTGTAGACAATGTTGAAGATTGACTAAAATGTGGTTGTCGGACATGCAATGTCTTCATTTTTATGTATTTTTACGACGTTTCGATTAGGTTGTATCTCTAATCGTTATCAAGTATAAACTTCAGTTTATACTTGATAACGATTAAATATACAACCTAATCGAAACGTCGTAAATATAAATAAAAATAAAGACACTGCAAGTCAGACTACCACATTTTAGTCGGCTTATATTCTGTCATTTAAGATGATGTAAGGAATTTAAAAAATCCTTATATGTTTTTACAGACATCTATTAATACATTTTCATTTACAAACATAATTTACAACAAAATGTAACCTTCGGTATTCATGAAAAAAGATAGTATAAATAAATATCAAGTTAGTAATGAGAAACATCAAGTTAGATACTAATGATAGTCTGGTATTTTATCTAGTTTTACCCATTAGTTGAAAGATGCAAGTCAAGTAAGTTTTAACGAATACGGTGTAGTTTCTAATCGCGCCTTGAATCTTAATAGAAGAATTCATATTTATAATTAATTTACAGTTGTGATTTAAAATAGTAAAGCCCATTTCATATAAAACCTAATGCTTTTAAGTTCGCGAAAAATAAAATAAAATTGATCAATCCACACCAAATACGGTTCTCACCGGCTGTTGAGGTTCATAGCTCTCCTGACAGAGAGAAGGTAGTGTGCGCATAATTTCTGAAGGCGTCAGCACTCGGATCTGCTGATCCGAAGCCGAAGGCGAACTACTTTGCTGGGTTACAGAAAGGGATCGGGAAAGTAATGGTACGTGATCAGCGACAGGGTTGGGTTGGTAATTAGGATTGACGGTTACATTCGGGGCTGGGCCAACTCGGTCTCCCGGACCAGCAAAATGACCGTGCACAGTAAATTGCTGATGTGTAGGTGGGGAGTGAGGAGGAGACGAGGAAGGACGGTGGGAAGATATAGACACCGAGCAAGTGGAAGCATGGGTTAGTGGTTGGGCAGGCGTTCTCTGTGGGTTGCACACCTCAGAAGCCAGCGCAGTAATGGGCTGCGTCTGTGTTACAGGAGACGGTCCTGAAGAGGGTAGGCTGCTGACCAAGGGAGGCGCTGCTAAGGTTGGCTTTGCGGGCACGCTGGGGCTTGGAGTTGGCATGTCCTTGTTGTTCTGTGACTAAAGGGGGAACGTCATAGCACATAAATATTTACAGAGCGGTTAACAACAAATTTATTATATCTAACAAAATCCCGTGATGCAGTCTCTACTAGATTTGCATTTATATCATAAATTATATAAGAGCTTGTAAACATAATTTTGAAATAAAAATATGTAAACTATATCTATGAAAATATTTTAAAGTGGTTAAGTAAAATGTGGCATAGCAAAAATGCATGTTTAAACTAGTCTAGCCTGTATATTTTTATAATTTCCGAATTAAATTAAAAATTCTATACACATTTTATATGTAAAACTATGAGTCAAAATTTAATAATTTTAAAGATAGGCTGAGGCCTTTTAATGGTGTAGCAAGTTTCTTAATTTTTCATGTTTTGTCCAAAAAAACTGTTCCACAGGAAGTCAAAAATGAGGCATTTTTCTGTACATCAATAAGCTAGACGGAAATGTGCAAACTGTACCATTAAGATGTTATAACCTGTTTAAATTAATATATCGATAACTATTGAATTTTTATAAAATGTACCAAACAATTCATATAGAATTGTTACTAGAAATCAAAAATAGTAAAATAGGTTGAAAAAGTGCTCGTTTAATTTGCCACGGTTTATTGCTCAATAAGTACGTACTTGTAAAAATAGTTTTAAATTATTTCCAAAAAACTTTTTATAATATACATAAAAACAATTTAAAAGGTAAATAGTTTTTTTATAAAAAGGTCAACATGAGCGTGGTATAACACCTCTTATATCTTAAACTGATTTTTGATAGTGTGTTAAATATGAAGAAATAAAATAAACCCACATGTTCGAGCATTTATTGGTTTCCATTTAAAAATGGAATACAGTTTACTATTCAAATAGGGTCATTTTACCCATCTATTCTGTTAAGCAAACGTATTATAATTTTGTGAGGGAAAATCTTTGTTTATTTTTCAAATACCAATGAAAATTATATTATCTCCTTAAGGTTTCAGATTTCCATATTTTCATTTCATGGTATATTTATTATTTCACGTTAATTCTACAAGTAAAAATGATTACAACTCTTATTAAATTTTTTGTTAACGTCTCTCTCTTACATTAAAATTATGATAAAGGACAAGTGTGATTAGGAATATTTAATGAAAGGTAACACATACAAACATTTTATGAAAATTGATGTTAGTGACAACCCTATTACCAAATAAGCTCGATTTGAGCATGCTTTTAAAATTGTATAGCTCACAAAACACTTTGCAGAAAAATTAAATTGTAAACCTTTCAAATTTCCTCTGATCTTGCAGTTATTTTTTAACATAAGATGGTATTTTTTAATACTTCAGATGATTCCTACAAGTAAATAATACAGTGTTCAAAAGTGAATAGGGATGAGAGTATTTATCAAATTTTCAGATATTCTTTTGATTCTGAAAGTTGTAGAGCTTATTTGACATTCAATAAGATTCAGTCGTCGGACTAATTATTATCAAGTAAAAATTGAAAATAAAACTAAAAATAGCTTTTTTACACCAACAAGTGCAGTAATATATACCGTATTCACTATTGCTTGGCAACTCTCTCGTCTCGGGTAGCTTAATATGGATGATATGCGAGAGAAGTGGCCACTAAATACTGATAATATCTATACTGGGTTTGCTAAAAACAGAAAAACCATAGGCATTAGAATTTACAAAATCGTTATCGGCTATCTAAATACCTAAAAACGTTAAACAGACTATCCCCATTTCTTATGAACAGTATATTACATCATTCAATAATAAACAGAGATGTACTAAAAGAAAAAAATGAGATGGTACGAAACAAGAACACTGTATGCTTAGTGGTTTGAATAATATTCCTGATGAAACATTTATTTCAATGTTTCAATGTTCATTTGTGAACAAATCTATAATCAATTAATTATTTTATTAAATTTTTATTTGTTTCCCGTTTTTGACTTTATACTGCAAGAATATTTATTTAATTAATGTTAATTTTAAAAAGCAATAAAAGTTTACCTGTTGTTGTTTTTTCATACGCAACTGACTTCTGTTATCTCTGGCTTGCTGAAGATAGGGGGCCTTTTGGTCCTGAGTAAGCGTCCTCCATTTCTTAATAATTTGTTTATACCTATTAACAAAATTAAAAGAAAACAGTAATCTTATTAAAACAGAGCTTTTCGAGATATTAACTTCACACTTGATATTATAATTCTATAATGGTACCCATATGTTTATTTTATCAAACTACATGTATAATATACTTACCTGTCAGACCAAATGGGAAACTCAGTTTTCCATTCAGGGTGATTCATGTTTGCATAAAGAACCGCTGATATAGTCGCTCCATTTCCCAATCCTTCATCAGCTTTCATTTTTTCTGACGAACGTTGATTATAAGTAGACGGTACTCCTACATTGGTACTATCTATTTCAACGCCATCATTTATATTCACCCATGGACTTGGCGGTTCAGAAAACGCTGGACTGAATTGAGGACTACTGCAATTAAAATTATAACATCAACATAAAGGAGTAAATATGAAATTAGGATATTTTTTTTAGATGTGAATACTTCGAAACTGTTTACACTTGGATTACGAATATATAAAACAAAAACGATTTAACGCTGAAAAAACGATACTCTCTGGTACTAAATTGAACAAAGTACCTGAAATATAAATTATTTATTGTTTAATTATTAAAATCGCTAAATAAAATCCAAACCAAAGTTATCAAATGTCTTCATACATTACGTTTGAAAATAACTGTAAATCTATAGAAAGCAAAAGGCGGTTTAGACTTTAAGAATTTACATGAATCAAAAAATAAGTATCATTACCCATTCAATAATTCATTTAGAGTTGTTAGGTCTTAAATATTTTTACTAAAAACGAATATTTTAAACATGTTTCAAACAATCATTATTCTAAACATGTATTTTTTGTTAACTAGGCGAAAAAGTGGTTAGTTGCTTATCAGAACTAAATGCAGAAAAAACTCGAATAAAAAAACATACATTTAATTACACAACAAAGTTAATACATCAAGGTATTAAGACCGAAGTACTTAGTTCGAATTATAATAAAAGGCAGAAAACCGAATTAATTTCAAATGTTTTTTTGAACTCTAAAACCCGATTATTTTATTGACAACGGTTCACACTAATAGAAATGCGAATGACTTAAACCTTATATTATCTACTACGAATTATAGAATTCCTATTAGATTCTTTGAAACTTTGAATTACTTTTGCTGCCTTATCCTAACCTAACCTATTTCTTAATTTGGAATTAATTACTATGAATCAAAACCGTCCTATATTAGCAGATGGTGTCATACTTGTATGTAGTTGTCGCATTAGTTGGGTGGTAGTAGAATCTAACAGCCATTCACTAAATAGGTCTAAAACTAAGACCCGACCTAGTTGCCATGGAAGTTAGATCTTCTAGTCGGCAAGCTTTGTTCTGCTTATAATATCGTTATAATTTGTATTACATATGACAACAAATAAATGCTTATACAGGAATATTAAGGATAAAAATCTAGAGATCAAGTCTTGAAATTGGTAATAGAAATAGTTGTTTCCCAAAAATAAAACAATTTGCATTTTTGACGGTTTAAGAATAGATGAAAATTATTTTTATCGGTGAATTTTTAAGGTTCAACACTTGCTCGACTTATCTCACAATGCCAAGTTAAACTTTACTGTCAATTTAGACCGGTTTTAAAGTTAGACCATGTTAGTAAATTAGAGGTTAAATATTTTATCACCTTAAACAAGCTAAAAGATTTACTTTTTCATTCAGTTCCTCAGAAAACACAAAATTTAAACGGTGAGCAGTGTGCGCAAAAATTTAGTATTGTTCGCATTGCTCAGGGATCGTATAGATTACGTATTTCATTGCAAGGTCTGATAAAAGATTTTCTCTCCAATAACCTAATAAGTTTGTCAAATAATAAGCTCAAAATAGGACCAGCTTCAAACGATTTTTAATCTTATGCACGCTATTTCAGAATTCTTTTGCGTGTTTGTCGAGTTTTACGGCATTGGCTTGAACCAGTTTTTTCTTGTGTTAAACATGACTCTTATCTTGAAGTTAATATGTGTAAAACAGAAATTTTTTTTTTTAACTCTACTTTGAAAAAAGTGTCGCAACAAAGACTTGAATTTTGAATCAAGTACCATTTTCGTCCGTCAATTATTGTCATATTTTGTAGTTTTTTAATTGAAAGATAGGCATTTATGAAAATGTCACGTTACAGTTTGGAAGAACAAATATTAATAGTGAAAAACAGCTTTAAAAATAGAGAACATTTCACAAGTTATGTGATTATTTGGTATGCATAATTGAACTTCGAGGTATTGAAAATTTAATCAAGAAAGTTCAACGGAACTTTTCATTAGTAGATAAGAGAAACCTTACCCGTCAACATCCCATAAAATCGAATGAAAGTATCGCGGCTGTGAGCGTTAGTGGTGCAAAACCACCGAACACTTCCATCGCTCTAAAGAAGTAAACCTCTACCGCAGCACTCTCCAAAGAATTTTGACAAAATATTTACACCTTTATGCTTGCAAGATCCAGCTGACTCATTAACCGCAACCTACTGACCATTCACAGTGCAGAAACGTTACTAAATTGGATTTTGAAACAACCACAAGTTGACTAATGATGAGATTCCCTTTCATCTCAACGGCTTTGTTAACAAGCAAGAATCCTCAGATCTGGGGACGAGAAAATCCACATGATTTACAAGAACTTTCTCAAAAAACTAACAGTTTGGTGTGCCATATACATAAAAGAGATCACCATACTCGTTTAAAAATGATAAAGGTGTCTCCGTAACTGTCCATGGCTATCGCTACCGTAATATGAGAACAAACTTGTTTTGGCAAAAATTGCACGTAACCGAGATGTGTTATTAACATGATGGTACCATTTACACCGTACGCGAAACAATGATGTTCTTGCAAACGAAGTTCTCAAGGCGTGTATTCTTTCTTTTTAGTTGCGATTTAACATGTTTAAATTTTTTCCTCTGGATTTTGTAATGTAGGATTTATGCGAACCATCTCAAGACGATTCAAGAGTTTCAAGAAAAAATTGAACGCCAAATTTTAGAAATCCAGCGGCACTAACTCCAAAGTGTGCTCCGAAATTTCATCGAAAGGCTACATTCTTGCCAACGCAACCAGGTGGCAATTTGGATATTGCATACTTAATATAAATAATCGCTCTATACATGTCAATAAAAATTTCTAAAAAATTCATTAAAATAATGTTTTTTTTTCTTAAATTTATTTTTAGACACCCTTAATAGCCGTAGAACGCGATCTTACACAAAATAAAAATCAGTTTGGCAAAAAAACAATTTTACGTAACGGCATAAAAATTTACAATCAATTAAAAACGTTAAACCGTATTTTTAAAATAAATATAACAATTAACATCATTAATATTAATCGGTATTTCAAAATTAAATTATTATTAGAGTTATTTTATATTCATATAACAGATTCATTGAAAATAAATAATTATAAAAATCAGATCTATCATTTTTTAAATAATTTATATTTTAAAAAATAAAATAAAAAAATTTTGAGGTTCAATTACATAGGCTAAATATAGCAAAATCACTTTCACGGACTGGTGTAAAAATAAAAGATTCTACGATCAAGATATTTCAGACCTAACTTAGCCAACAGCTTTACGTCTTTTAAAATAAGTTTTTTCAAATTTATTTCAAATCATTCAAAAATCACGACCTAATTAACTTACAAATATAATTTTGACTTGTACATGGTTCTTTAAATAAATAAATAAAAGTTACGATTAAAATATAATCCCGTATCTGTATACACTCTCTTATTATGTGAGTTAAAGTTAAAGGTTAAATTTTGGGAATAGGTGGAAGAAATTCGACACATTGTTATAGTATCCGTTAAATACCGACATACTCGATATATATAATAAAAAATGATAAATTTTAAGATGTCTGCTAGACTGCACGAACCACAATAGGTCGCTGTGAGGAATTAAGATTAACTGCTTTTTAACTTAATTTTAACCTATTCTAACCTAGGATGTAGAATCTATGTTTATAATATTTTTTTATTTTTTTAATTTACCGGATGACTTCCAAATAAGGTAATAATATTAGAAATCGGCTCTACTTTATCTTATAACACGAAAAGCCCGGAAAGTAAAGCAAATGTATGTATGATGTTTTCATCATATCCTTTACATACGAGCCTCAACCACCTTTAAGAATAACTATTCGAATAATAGGTATACAGAAAAATGTAAAACTCTGATAGATGCTGTTCCCGAAATTTTCATGTAAATGTGGTATATGTATATTGTAATTTTAGATTATTCATACTAGTAACTCTTCCTGGAGTTATATTATAGCTAATATTCGCTTATTAACAAGCAAGTTTCAGTTATGTATGACAGGTTAAAAGTTTGTCAACATTCGCGATCTAGAGGGTCAAGTCAAACTTTTAATGAAAGTTAATGGCAGATATTATACTATATTAGGATACACTATGTGAAAAGAGCCTAACATAAAAATTAAAAAAAAAACCTTAATTTAAAAAATTAATTATTTTTTTTTAAATTAAGGTATACAAAAAACTGTAAATCCGAAATCCATACTATAAGATGGACAATATACACTTTTATCAGAACCTAAATGTTTCTTTTTTCAGTTTACTTACTTGCTATATTCCGAATGATATGGAGAAGGAGGAAAACTGACATGTTGTACACCAGGCAAAGCAGTGGGCCTAACTGGTGTTGATGGCAAAGGCATCTGTGGTATTGAAACTGATGATGAAAGGGGTGGATTGCTAGTAAATATGGGCGTTGGAGTAGTTTGCATAGTAGGAAACATAGCCGACTCTTGAGACAATTGCGACTCCTGTGACTCATCAGTAAGAACGCCCTGAAACAATAACATAAAATAAGTATGGCAACTTTTAAAAATTTGTTACAACCAACGCAAGAACTCTTATAATACAAAAAAAAAGCATTTATAGATAAAAGATAATTCAGTAACCAACTCTTATGTTGATGATCAGAATCAGGTAGGAAAATAGTCAATCGATTTCTATTTTCAGCCACATGCAATATAGGTTAAGTCAGCAAATAAATTTATTTAATATGTTATAACAATAAAAATATAAAATTCTGCCAACAACTTCATAATAACTATTTACATTCCCATTATTTTCAAATAGTTCGTAATAACATAACCGATGATTTAATAAAAAAATTGGATTATAGCTATAGTTTTTGCTAACAGGAAACAGGAATAAAATTATTAATACATTAATATATATCACTAAAATATTAAAAGACCGTAGCATAATTTTTCTACTAGTAATTTTCAAACAAGTTGATAAATAGCAGGTAAGCGTGAAATGAATTTGGATGCAAATTTAGATTTAAGAGGAAACACTATTAATAAAGATATTCGGTTAAATCAGAGAAAAACTGTTTGTTTTGCAGATTCAAATAAATATTTGGAGAGTTTGAAATTTCTTAGATTTTTAGCCAAAATTTTTGAAAAACCAAGAATTCTTAAAAATAATGTTCTAAATATTTCCAAAAGGATTAATTTTTGAAGAAAGAATTTATAATTTCTTTTCTCGAAAAAATTAAATTACCGAATTTTTAGAAAGTTTTACCTTTAGGTCACTAGCTCCTTTGTAAATAAACAGATTTTTTATTGATTGAAATAGAGGGTGTTCGGAAATGTCGACCAAAAGATTTGATGAAATTTCCCTTCTTTTTCGGAAAACCAGATCACTCAATAATTGGCAGTATAAAACCTGTAAGAGTAGTGGCTTGGGTATTGTACCAAATGCTGTTTCCCTTGGTCAAACTACTGCATCATATCGTTCTCGCAAAAATGCAAGACCATAACGCACCAGGAGTCGGTATATAGATTGGACTGATCAGATTACCGATGACATTGATGTCAGAAATCAAATATCGAATCATCCGAAAAAGAATAATATTAGTAATAAGGACATTCTTATGTTGTCATAATGGTTAGACATTGTATTGGATCAAAAAGAATCAGTCTATGGCTTTCTGGAGGAAATAAAGACAACTCAGATGGATGAACTTACTCGGCTTGAAAATAATTTACGAAACAATATTTAAAAATAATCGCCAATCTTTGGGACTACAGCTGTGGAACGATAGTCGTTGAACAAAGAAATAGATGTTTTAACCGTGATGCAGGGCAGAAGAGGTCTAAAAATATTTGTATGTATAATATTCAAGAAAGTAATTCTGAGTAAGGTGAAAATCGTATGACCCATGATAAATCTCACGCGTGGGATCTACTGGAGAAATTGAGTTTGAATATTAAGATAAATGTAAAATTTTTAGAATTGTCTAAATGGGAATTTCAAACCCAGACTAACTGGGACTATGTTCTCAAAGTTGTCTCAAACGTAAATATTAATTAAACGTAGCTCCCTCTATAAGCAGATTAACTAAGGAAAGGATAAAGGTGAAAGAGGATTAACTTACATATAAAAATGAAAACCCTTTCGCTGCAAAATCAAACCAATTATAACAGTAAACTGACCGCAGAGGAACAGCAGCATTAGAAGAATATTGTAGAATTTTTTTGGAGTTGGCTGACGATCCGACTCGAGTTTGTTACGTCTCGTGATTTTAATCTTCCAAATAGCATATGGAATAATTCTTTTAATAGCCGTAGTGTACTGGACGAGTTATTAATTAATTAATTAATTAACCAAGAAACCATATTTACTGTATTATATGCATCAAAGAAAAGCATAAAGTTATTTTTTAAATAGAACTGAATAAACTTTATAGTTTTTGAAATATTTGTGTTTAAGAAAAAAAGTCACAATTTAAAGCATCTATTCAATCGTAAATATCGTTCTTAATTTTGCGAGAAATATATTCATATTTGTTATGAAAAAGGATCAAGGCTAAGTTAAGGCTATTTCTACAAAATATTTGCAATAAAAGCTCTATGGTATTCAACACAATGGTTCAATTCAAAACATTCTAAATTTAACTATATCAGTTTTCTCAAATGGTAAACCCCATATTTTTTATTTTATAAAACAAACAAAAAACTTACAACTTTTCAGTTTATTTGAATTAAACCAAAAAAAAAACGAAAACAATGATATTTTTGATGGTAAATTTTAAAAGTTAAATATAATTTTCTTACCTTAAAGATATTTACTTAGGCATAAATTTATTTAACTAAAGGTTAGGTTAAGTATTTATATAAGCTTCTGCCTGTTGTGTTGCTCTAGGCAGACTAAAATTAAAGTTTAACTAGTTTTTTTTTATTAAAAAAGAGCTTGTAACCATCTTCAATTTTACGCCTTAATTAGGTAGTCATAAATATTTCAGAACTCATTCGTGTCTATTCTGAAATTCAAGGTATGGTGTTTTTTTTTGATATGGATTATTTCTTTTATGCACCTTGACATTTCTTGGTTGGTCTATTATTTCGACAATATAACAACTGCAGCAATAAGAATATAACTGATTTAGGCAATATTTAAAAAATATCATTTTAATATAATAATAGGTTTTTTAAGACTGATTTTAATAAATACCACTCACGCATGTGGCAATTTTAATTTTCTTATAAATAATATTTTGTTTTTATCAATATAATCAAAATGATTTTTTATTGTAAATATTAATCTGGAACTTATTGTCGTACCTTAAAAATGTCTTCTACGTCTTTACTATTAATATTTGGAATGGCTTCTAGTGTAAAATGGGATCCTAATATATCACTCAATTCATCTTTGGCATCTTTAGAATTTTCTGAACTACCCAAATTTTGGGTTAACTCGCCTTCATCTAAAATTATAAGAAAAATTTGTTAAAGAGTAATGAAACAATACAGTTTATACAACTAAAATATCAAATAATGGTTTCAACCAATATTTAATAGTCTAGTAATTTAAAACCACATAGCACATTTTAAAAATGTTTTTTATATTACCAAACCTAGTAGAGTCAGCATACTTACCACCCAAAGCTTCTAATTCCGCATTTTTTGTAAGCTCATCATCTTCTTCATTAATAATACTATTAACTAAGTCAGTATCTAAAAGATCCCCAGGTAGAGCTAAAACATCTTTTAAATCTTCAGCATTTTCATCTTCTTCATCATCTTTTAGTATACTTGGTTCCTCATCCTTTGATTCTAATAGTTCTTTATCATCTTTCTGAGAGGTACTTTTTTCCTGTTGTGCCGTTTCTACAGCCATTAACTCCTCCTATAAAGAATATGTTTCAAAGTTATTATTAATAGACAAAAAAATAAAGGGCAATGTAAATTTAAAATTATAAATGTTATTTATTACAAACTGACTTATTTGACCACTTTAAACGTTTGAGTAAAGACATTGCAGCTAAAGGTAAAAATATTTTTATAGTTTTAAACAAAACAAGTAATCGTTTAATAACAGTAAGTACATTTTGAAAATATTTTAAATTTTCATAATACATAAAAAGAATGGCAACAAGACATGAGCAAATAACTTTACTGAAATGAAAAATGGAGTAGTAGCAAGGTAAAATATTACGTCCGTATTAAACTATAGACTATTTAACAACCCATTCGGTTCTTACCCAAAATGGTCCTTACTATTTTTAAATAAAACATTTTTTATGCTGACGTAAAATTTTGTGCAGCAATCCCATCTTCTGAAATCAAATGCTTTTAGTCAATTTTGCTCGTGGCTCGTTAAGAAAAATATATTAAGTTTTATTATACTTCTTTATAATAAAACCATTTAACATTAAGTTAGGTATAACGTCAAAGGAGACAAAAAGATTCTAACAATTAATAATCATATTTTTTTTACTTTTTCAACGAAAAATTTCCATAAAAATTTAAGAACAAAATTCTGCATATTAAAATTAATTTGCTCCATGTAAAATAAGGGCTGTTAATTGAGCAATGTCCAGAATTTAGCGTAGAATTTAAAAAATTAATATATATATATATATATATATATATATATATATATATATATATATATATATATATATATATATATATATATATATATATATATATATAGTGTCCAATTTAAGATTAGTTAGTAGATGACGTTACCGGTAAAAGTAAAAGCAATTTGTAAATACATTTTAATTCAAGACCGACTGTAACTAAAATATACAACTATAATAAGTTTTATTTCACTATCTATCTCTGTTTAGTACATAACTAGAAATTTCATCATGTATAACCGATATATGTGTGTTTAAAGTCCTATAGTACAATCGGCTAAGTCTATTCTTAAAAAATAGTTCTTACTGCAGATAGTCGTATAGCCTGGTATTTGTCGTATCCTTTTTCTTCATCACTACTACCACTCTCCATTTCTTTTTAAAATCTGACACGTCCAGAAGATCTTTACCAAAAAAGGCTTCTTGGAGATAGGAAGGAAACGTTTCAGCTAATTTGCATTTTGGTTTTCGTCTTATGGGCTTTTTCTTGGGCTTATCTACATCGCCAGCAGTTGGTATTGACATTGGGAAATCACTTCCTGTATTTGTAATAATATTTACACAATATTAATAAAAATCTTTCATGCATATACAACCACATATATTTTCAGAGAATTTTAATAAAGATTTCGAGATATTCATCTTGGATATAATTCTCGAGGTTAATAGAAGTTAAGGAAAAGACTTAAGTTAAAAAAAGTAATAAGGTTTTTTCTCATAGTGAAATGATATAATTGATAAACACTATTTTAAATGCGAATGAACAACGTACCTGTAGGAGTGGTTTGTCCAGGTAATGTGTCAATGTCATCATTTTCTTGACCACTTCTAAAACCTCTCATACGTACCAAAAAGCCACCAATACCTAATTTTTGCAGATTTCTTTGTCTTTTTCGTCTGAGTACACAAATACCACTCTCTAATGTGAATACTGTAAAGCCTTCAGGAGGTGCGCCATCTTCCTTTCTCCATATCATACCCTCTTTGTAGAGTTCCTGAGGTTCGTCTTTTATATCCATCAATTCTATTTTCGTGTCTTCCAAACTGTTTTCACCTAAACAAAAATTAATTATGAAGAAATGAAAAATACCAATTTTTTTACATAAATCGCGAAATCGTGGCTTTCCGAATCATTCAATTCTTCACTGACAGCTTTGTCTACACCAGTAATCTGAGTCCTTCGCTCTACACTAAACGTTGCATGGTCAGTCTTTCAAAATTCTTTCAATCAAAAATAGTTTCACATCATAAAAGAGTAATAAACAATTCTCTGAAACCGTAACAAGAATCTCTGACTTCTAAAAATGCTCAGTCTCGTGGGTTATATTTTGATTTTCGTTTCAATATTTCAAAATACAATTCACGATGTTAGAAGAAAAAAAAGAAGAACACCAGTTCTGTTTTTTTAATAATTTTTCTAGTTAAGATTTCTACTATGAATTTAATGCTATAAATATTAATACTAGCTTCCAGCTACTTCAAAATATTTCTTCTCATCAACTATTTTTTTTTTAAATAATCGATAGAATTTCCCATTCTAACATGAATTGCTGTCAGGCCTTTTTGGAACAACCGTATGTGAAAAACGTTATGACAAAATTCGTATAAATTACAATTTATAGCAAGCATAAAATCTTAAAAAATTATTTTACCAATATCCAAAAAACTACCAAGCTTGTTACAGACAAAACAAAGTAAAATTATTCAAGTATTAGTTAAATTTTAACATTAAAACTTAAAAAAAAATAATAAAAATATATATAAATCAGAAAGATCCGGTTTTAAAATTAATCAACTTTATTTAAAGTTTTTTTATATTATCTGGAATATTACTATAAAACAAAATTTCATTACAAAAAATTCATTATTTTCAATTTATTTTTCACCCTTTCTAGGTCATATGTATTAACAACAATAGGTTCGTTCCAACCCACAATCCTGACCGTCAGGATTCTGCGCGTTAACTTATTACACATTATATATAAGTTAATGCGCAGAATCCTGACGGTCAGAAACTGTTTCTGACGCGGGTTGGAACAAACCTAATATTGTATTAATGAGACGACAGTTCGTTATAATTATACGGGTATGTATACATAATATGTGTCTGATTCTGAAATGTGAATGTACATATGAGGTATATGTAACAAAAACCCATAACTAATCTCACTCATAATTTTTAATGATTATTTTTTAAAGAAAAACCGCAAAAAATATAAAAAGGGAATTTTTTAGTTTCATATGTAGAATGTGTTATAAAAATTTTTGTAGATCTCTATGAAAAGCTATACAAAGAAAACATATACGAATGTGTCATATAAAAAAGTCAACGTTTCAAATATATAATTTAATATATACTTTTGACGCAAGCTGGGGAACACTTTTTAAATAAAGCATTATAATAACAATAAAAACGAAATGGATGGAAAATCTGATATTTGTAATAAAGTTCGGTAACAAAAATTAACTTCAATGCGTATAACATGTCTTAATTTTATTTGTACGATAAAAATCTGTGTCAATAGAGTAGGTACAGTTCTTGAAACAAATTTTTAGTTATATATTTTTTAAATATAAATAAATAATGAACATTAACCAGCTCGTTTACAAAAATTTTCAGTGTGTTAAAGTTTTAACACTAAAAAATACAAGGAAAAAAAACGGCACTGATATACCTACAGTGATTTACCTTTTAACTGATGAAATTTTTTTTCTCCCTTTTTATTTTGCGTTTTTCTCTGTCTTACATACCTGCGCTGCCTCCAGCTACTACGGATTCTATAGTAGCCATAATACCCGCTTCTTTATCTTGTACTGTAGGAACTTTCTTGCGTTTTTTTCTTGTACCATGATACTCCAAGGACAACGACTTGATTAGGTTATGTCCAGTCTCGTTAAGACAAACACCGTCGACAAAAAAATTTGCATTTGGTCTTACTTCTGGACTTTTGGTTGGTGTCGGAGGTTTTGTTACGGTAGGTGTGGGAATCAAATGAGGCGGAGGAACATCCCGTGGTCGACATAAAAGGCAAGTATAACCTTCTTCCGCACATTTTTCCGCGTCCTTAAATTTACAAATATGTTTTTATTTTGGAAGAAAATGTGGATGTAAAAGCAAAGTAAAATATAATTTTTGGATAGTGCATTATTTATTTTCTTTTTATTTTAGTATCAGTTTTCATCTTTATATTTTTGTTTAAATAAAAAAAATATATAAAAAGGTAGCAGTTAAAATACTAAATTTACATTGGTTGCGTAATAACTTTTAACATAAGCATATTTCAGTCATTACTTTTCTTTGCAAACTGTTTAAAATAAGTTTTGGACCTTCCTAACAAAGCAAAAACCTTTAATCTTACTTAAAAATGATAGTAAGTATAAAATTTGCTTGTTCAAATCAAACATCTGAGAGGTGTAATTTTTAAAAAAGTAACAAACTAGCAAATTTTAAAGGCAACTTCTACTTCCTCAAGTAGAAATCAACATCTTCGGTTTTACTGATATGTGTATTGTATTAAATGTCGCTCGACATCGAATGAACTTATTCTTTGAAATATCTAAATGGCAATTTACACTGTGTGTTTTCTTACTGCACTTCTTACATTTAAAAAATAATAATTATAAACTTAAACCATACTAATTTAAATTTAAAATCTCTAAATACTACACTTTCTCATTTTGAATCTCCAATACACGTCCCGAGAACTGAACCCAGGTCGCACCAGTGGGAGGTCAATCACTTGACCACTACACCAACGCGAGCATATATTTCTTGTTATACGAATATATATATATATATATATATATATATATATATATATATATATATATATATATATATATATATACAGGCGCGGATCCAAGGGAAGGGTGGTGGGGGCCCCAAGAGCTTAGAGTTCAGGAAAATACACTCGATTGTGCCTCTTACACTAGGAATGTGTATGCCGTTGGCTTCAACCCCCCCCCCCCCCGTCGACTTGTTTTTTTTTTTTCGATTGCCCCCCCCCCTTCAAGAGCTTTGAGTTTAGGAAAATAGACCCGATTTTGGCTTTTATACTAGTAATGTGTATGCTGCTGGCTTCCACCTGCCCGTCGACAACTTGTTGTTTCTTGCGATCGCCCCCAAGACCTTTGAGTTTAAGACAATAGATCCGATTCTGGCTCTTATACTAAGAATGTTTATGCTGCTGGCTCCCCCCCCCCCCCCCTATCGACAATTTGTTGTTTCTTGCGATCGCCCCCCCCCCCCCAAAAAAACCTTTAAGTTTAGAAAAATAGATTCGACCCTGACTTTTACACCAGAAATGGGAATGTTGCTGGCGTCTCTTCCCCTTGTCGACAACTTGCTTTCGCTTGCTATACTGTACTTTTGTGATATCACCCCCCCCCCCCCCAAGAGAGATGCTGGATCCGCTATATATATATATATATATATAATATATATATATATATATATATATATATATATATATATATATATATATATATATATAGGTAAATTGGAGTACTTTGGACATCATGCGGAATGAGAAATATCGCCTGCTCCAACATATCCTGCAGGGGAAGATGGAAGGCCAGAGATCACCTGGACAAAGACGAATATCATGGCTGCGCAACCTATGAACATGGACTGGAATGACATCAACAGGTCTGTTCAGAGCAGCAGTGAATAAAGTAATATGGACTAATGTGATAGCCAACATCCAAAGAGGATAGGCACTTTAAGAAGAAGAAGAAGAAGAAGAAGAAGATATATATATATATATATATATATATATATATATATATATATATATATATATATATATACATATATATATATATATAATATATATATATATATATATATATATATATATATATATATATATTTATATATATATATATATATATATATATATATTTATATATATATATATATATATATTTTGTTACGGTTAAAAATTGGGTTTAAATAATAAATATTTTTGTTTACATTTTTCAAGATTAAATTACAGGTTCAAATTATTAAAGTCATAAATAGATTTTTGTTTTGTACGTAAATTTACAGTAAACGATGTTTTCTACTATAAAGCTAATGATTACCTTTTGTTTTTCATTCATTAATATTGGTTTCATCTATATTCAGATCATTCCTTTTGTTTACATTTTGAAATTTTGATTGACATCGAAACTTAACATATTTCTGTAATTTATAAATTTCAGAAAGTTTTTAGGGTTGCCTATAAGATGGCCCATCAGTTGAATATTATCGAAATGCTAAATTCGAAATAAAATAGTATCGATTTTTTTTTCATTATGTTGTTTTTAGTTTATTAGTTGAATATTTCTCTTTACTTTACTCGTTAGAATTTTTGTAATTATAATATTGTAAATTTGACCCTCGAACTATATCGAACTATTTCGAACTAATTGGATTTCATTTTTAAATATTTCGAACCCATTAAGTAGTTTGTTATTGGATATTCATTTTGTAGTACGAGGCAGGTTAGATTATTAAGATATTGGTTGTCTCGGTCTGATTTTAGTACTGGCCAGTTTAAAGTTGAGATAGAAGAATTTTTGCATATATTTTCCGGAAGTAGTTCAAATTGTATGATAAATGTCAAGGGTTCGAGATTATGGCTACGAGATTAAGGTTATTTTTTTTTGGATAGATTTTTGATAGATGTTTTTATAGAGTTTTTTTGGTAACTTCCGTTAGAAGAAATGTGCTAGTGATTTGAGAGAAATCGTTCTCTTTTGGCTATCTGACGCAAGAGCGTGAAGATGTGGTTTTAGTTCTACTGCTTTCCCAAGTTAAGGGAATTGGTCATAAAGGGCCGATTAAAGTGACAAAACCTAGTCGGGGTGCAAACAATTTTGGTGATTTTGGTCGTTTCACTCTACAGCCAGTTTGGCGATTATTTTCTTCAGCCAGCCAGAAACAACGGCTTATCAGTTAACAGATGCCAACATTTTCTTGAGTTCGAGGTATGTACATATTTCTTTTGAAACAATCAGTTTTTGTGTTTAAGCAAAATTTAGCTAGGCTTTGCGTAGGCCTTTTGTACGACTGATTGAGTAGGAATTTTTATTTCTTTATTTTAGGGTCTTTGGAATGAATATGTCTTAGGAATAACTACAGTATTGTCTTTGGGATAAGTACAATATGTATTTGGAATAATTATGTCTTTGGATTTCTTCAGTCTTTTTTTTGGATGGATATTTATAATGTACAGATTGGGTTTTCGTGCTGCACTTCTGGGATTGTGAGCCTCTGAAAGGGACAATCTCCATATTGAGCCAGGTCAACGTCCTTTCTGGGGAAGCCGTCTATGTCACAGGCCTTGTTCAACCACCTGTTTTTAAAGTGATTCAGCTAAGTGCCTAATTTTAGCCAAGGTATGTGCACAAGAGTTTCTGATTGTTAAGCCTAATGGGTATTAAACCTGTATTTTGAATCGTTTAGTTATCTAAACACAGTTTTCTGTTCGATTACCTAGAGGGCTAACAGGTAGGGGATTCTTGTGTATATGTTTTGAACCTTTCTAATTAATAGACTTTAAATATCTGGACTTTAATATTATATTTTTTTCTAATGATATTTATCTTTTGGTAATTTACCATATCATATATTTGCGGCGAACCAGTAAACCATGTAAGGTGAAACGCAGTCGACTTCGTTGCGCTACAGCCTCAAATTTAAATGTTTTATTTTTGCGATACTTCACTGTAATTGAGGTTTTTTTTTATGGTTCTGTTTTAGAGTCCCAGAGTGGCCAAGTACCCATTTAATTATTGTTTAAAATAATGAATATTATTGAATAATTTAGTTAAATTTCGAGTAAGGGAAACGGTTCAGGAAGTCAAGTTTAGGTCGAGGATTGACTTCAGACATACAATCGACCACTGATAATTTGGATTTTAAAGATAAAGTTGTTTTGGATTATCTATTGACACATGTAGGTCCTGGGGAATGTCCTTATTTAAGAGTAGATATTTTGGGTTTAAATTTTTATGGACTTTTAGATTCTGGGGCAAATAAAATTTTTGTAGGTAATAAAGGTTGGGATAAATTGAAAACTTTGGGAGTTAAATTGGATGTAAATAAGAGTACGCTTTGTAAAATAGCTAATGATAGTTCTTGTGAATGTATAGGCATAGCAACTGTTCCAGTAAAAGTTAGGGATATAGTGAAACTTGTAGATATTTATGTGGTACCTGAACTGCGACATGAACTTATTTTAGGTATTGATTTTTGGATAAAGTTAGGTATTGTTCCGGACATGCGCAAAGGCGAATGGTATTTTTCATCTGAAGTTTTAGGTAGTCCAGAGATTTCTTTGATGCAGTGTGAATCAGACTTGACAGAGGAGCAGAAAGTTAGGTTGAATAATTTAGTTAAAGCTTATTTTGATAAAATTGGGGATCGTTTAGGTTGTACCTCGATGGTTAAACATAAAATTATTACAGATAGTGAGCCTATTAAGCAGAGATATTACCCAGTTTCACCCTTTAAGCAAAAACTTATAGACGAGGAGGTAGACAAGATGTTAGCAAACGGGGTCATTGAACCTTCAACTTCTGCCTGGTCATCTCCAGTGCTTCTGGTGCCCAAAGAAGAAGGAAAACAGCGCTTTGTAGTTGACTTTAGGAAGGTTAATAATGTCAGTCAGAAAGACGCCTATCCTTTGCCCTATATTTCTTCCATTCTAGATAAATTAGGGGGAGCTCGTTATCTTAGCTCGTTGGATCTTCAAAGTGCGTATTGGCAGGTAGAACTAGAGGAAAATAGTAAGCAGTATACAGCGTTCACAGTTCCTGGACGAGGACTTTTTCAGTTTCGTAGGTTACCGTTTGGTTTGCACAACGCTCCAGCTACATTTCAGAGATTGATAGATACAGTTTTAGGTGCTGACTTACAACCTTATGTTTTTTGTTACCTGGACGATATAATTGTAGTCACTTCCGATTTTGATAAACATTTAGAAATTTTACAGCTCGTTTTTGATCGTTTAAACAAGGCAGGGTTAACCTTAAATAAGAAGAAGAGTAAATTTTGTCGAGCAGAATTAAGATATCTAGGTTATGTTGTTAATAGACATGGTATTTCAGTTGATCCCTCGAAAGTTGAAGCCATCACCAATATTCAGACTCCAAAAACAGTAACAGAAATTCGCAGAATTATAGGAATGTTATCATAGTATCGTCGTTTTGTTCCAAATTTTTCAGACTTAATATCACCTTTTACTCGTTTACTTCGTAAAGGCGCTAAATTTGCTTGGGATAAAAATTGCGAGGATGCTTTTCAAAAAATTAAAAATGTCTTAGTTTCAGCACCCATTTTAACTTGTCCAAATTTTGATCATGAATTTATTCTTCAGACAGACGCAAGTGCATATGGTGTAGGCGCAGTTTTATATCAAGTATACGATGGAAGAGAACACGTCATCTGTTATATATCTCGCAGTTTGACTCGTCAGGAAAAAGTTTATTCTGCTACAGAAAGAGAATTGTTAGGTGTACTTTTTGCAATCGAAAAATTAAGATGTTATTTGGATGGTGCAAAATTTTCTGTTGTTTGTGATCATTACAGTCTTCAGTGGCTGGATAATATTAAAAATCCTCAGGGTAGATTAGGTCGTTGGGCTTTGCGGTTACAACAATTTGATTACAAAGTCATTCATCGTAAAGGCAGAGAAAATACTGTTGCGGATGCTTTGAGTCGTTCTGTTCCAGAATGCGATGCCTTGGAGATTTCTAATATTGATCTTCAGGAAGTACAAGACAAATGGTATATTGACCTCAGGAAACGTATATTGAAAAATCCTTTAAATTTTCCGCGTTGGAGAGTAACTGATGGTAAGATTTATAAATATTTTCAGCTAGATTTTCCGGACTTGCGTGATACTACGGATTATTGGAAATTGGTTGTCCCAAAGGAAAAGCGGCGTGAGATTATGGAATTGTGTCACAGTTCTACAATTGGAGGTCATTTTGGGGTTCAGAAAACTTATTTAAAAATGTGTCGTTTATATTATTGGCCTTGCATGAGAGCTAACATTACCAAATTTGTTAAACATTGTTTAGTATGTCAAGGAGTAAAACCTGAACAAAAGTTGCCTAGTGGTTTATTACGCGATAATTTAATTCCAGAACATTGTTGGCAGGTTATTAGCATGGATTTATTTGGTCCATTACCAAAGAGTAAACATGGTAATATGTATATTTTTGTAGTAACTGACGTTTTTAGTAAATTTAATTATTTCTTTCCTATTAGAAAGGCAAATTCGAAAACAATAGTTAATCTTTTAGAAGAGCGTATATTCTTGGTTCATGGTATACCACAGGTCATTAGGTGTGATAATGGAGTTCAATTTAAAAGTCAGGAATTTCAGGGGTTAACAAAAAAGTATGAGGTTAGAACACTTTTTAATCCAAATTATCATCCATCGCCAAATGTTACTGAAAGAGTTAATAGGGTTTTAAAATCAATGCTTTTAGCTTTTATCTCAGATAATCAAAGAATTTGGGATGAGAATTTAGCAGCATTAGCTTGCGCAGTTAATACCGCCGTTCATGAAGCTACAGGGCGTACGCCATATTTTGTTAATTTTGGTAAAGATATGATACTTCATGGTAGTGAATATTCTAGGGTAACAGATGTAGGTGATCCAAATTTTAAACAGAATGATTTTTCTAAAAGAGTTGAAGCTCTTGCAAAATTAAGAGATTTTGTAAATAAACGTCTTCAACAAGCTCATCAAAGATCAAGAAATCAATATAATCTTAGACGTCGTGATGTACAGTTTCAAGTAGGAAATTCGGTTTGGAAAAGACTTTTTGCATTGTCGGATGCTGGAAATTATTATTCAGCTAAACTTGCTGGTAAATTTGAAGGACCTTTTAAGATAGTTAAAAAAGTGGGTTACAATGTTTATGAGTTACAGGATATGAATGGAAAGTCCAAGGGAAATTGGCATGTTCAGGATTTGAAGCCATACTATGATCCCAATGATAATTAGGTTATTTGTATAAAAAAAAAAATTATTTCATAATTTTTTTTTCCTTAGAAAAGGGGGTGACTGTTACGGTTAAAAATTGGGTTTAAATAATAAATATTTTTGTTTACATTTTTCAAGATTAAATTACAGGTTCAAATTATTAAAGTCATAAATAGATTTTTGTTTTGTACGTAAATTTACAGTAAACGATGTTTTCTACTATAAAGCTAATGATTACCTTTTGTTTTTCATTCATTAATATTGGTTTCATCTATATTCAGATCATTCCTTTTGTTTACATTTTGAAATTTTGATTGACATCGAAACTTAACATATTTCTGTAATTTATAAATTTCAGAAAGTTTTTAGGGTTGCCTATAAGATGGCCCATCAGTTGAATATTATCGAAATGCTAAATTCGAAATAAAATAGCATCGATTTTTTTTTCATTATGTTGTTTTTAGTTTATTAGTTGAATATTTCTCTTTACTTTACTCGTTAGAATTTTTGTAATTATAATATTGTAAATTTGACCCTCGAACTATATCGAACTATTTCGAACTAATTGGATTTCATTTTTAAATATTTCGAACCCATTAAGTAGTTTGTTATTGGATATTCATTTTGTAGTACGAGGCAGGTTAGATTATTAAGATATTGGTTGTCTCGGTCTGATTTTAGTACTGGCCAGTTTAAAGTTGAGATAGAAGAATTTTTGCATATATTTTCCGGAAGTAGTTCAAATTGTATGATAAATGTCAAGGGTTCGAGATTATGGCTACGAGATTAAGGTTATTTTTTTTGGATAGATTTTTGATAGATGTTTTTATAGAGTTTTTTTGGTAACTTCCGTTAGAAGAAATGTGCTAGTGATTTGAGAGAAATCGTTCTCTTTTGGCTATCTGACGCAAGAGCGTGAAGATGTGGTTTTAGTTCTACTGCTTTCCCAAGTTAAGGGAATTGGTCATAAAGGGCCGATTAAAGTGACAAAACCTAGTCGGGGTGCAAACAATTTTGGTGATTTTGGTCGTTTCACTCTACAGCCAGTTTGGCGATTATTTTCTTCAGCCAGCCAGAAACAACGGCTTATCAGTTAACAGATGCCAACATTTTCTTGAGTTCGAGGTATGTACATATTTCTTTTGAAACAATCAGTTTTTGTGTTTAAGCAAAATTTAGCTAGGCTTTGCGTAGGCCTTTTGTACGACTGATTGAGTAGGAATTTTTATTTCTTTATTTTAGGGTCTTTGGAATGAATATGTCTTAGGAATAACTACAGTATTGTCTTTGGGATAAGTACAATATGTATTTGGAATAATTATGTCTTTGGATTTCTTCAGTCTTTTTTTTGGATGGATATTTATAATGTACAGATTGGGTTTTCGTGCTGCACTTCTGGGATTGTGAGCCTCTGAAAGGGACAATCTCCATATTGAGCCAGGTCAACGTCCTTTCTGGGGAAGCCGTCTATGTCACAGGCCTTGTTCAACCACCTGTTTTTAAAGTGATTCAGCTAAGTGCCTAATTTTAGCCAAGGTATGTGCACAAGAGTTTCTGATTGTTAAGCCTAATGGGTATTAAACCTGTATTTTGAATCGTTTAGTTATCTAAACACAGTTTTCTGTTCGATTACCTAGAGGGCTAACAGGTAGGGGATTCTTGTGTATATGTTTTGAACCTTTCTAATTAATAGACTTTAAATATCTGGACTTTAATATTATATTTTTTTCTAATGATATTTATCTTTTGGTAATTTACCATATCATATATTTGCGGCGAACCAGTAAACCATGTAAGGTGAAACGCAGTCGACTTCGTTGCGCTACAGCCTCAAATTTAAATGTTTTATTTTTGCGATACTTCACTGTAATTGAGGTTTTTTTTTATGGTTCTGTTTTAGAGTCCCAGAGTGGCCAAGTACCCATTTAATTATTGTTTAAAATAATGAATATTATAGTGACACATTTATTGAAAATTTCAATTGCTTAACAATTGAATATTTTGGAAACTAGTTATTTTGTACAAATTTGTAACATACTTTTCAGAAAATTTTATTAAGATTTTAACCACTTGAGCGACAGTTATAAGTTGATTTCTATGATCTAATTTTTGTAATTATCTATCACTTTTTTTTGTAATTTTCTATTGCTTATATTTTTATTAACTGTCATTTAAACACTCATTATCTCTCTCCTTATCAATTTTCTAATTCTTTCTCTCTGCAGATATTTTTGGTAGTTTTTTGATATTGCTTTTTTTTTATTACTACAAAGTTGATAGTCTCCTGCATTGTTGGGCTTATGGACCTTCATAGTCTAGTTTAAAATAGAGTGTGTTATTTTCTTCTATAACTAGGCTATGTCGACGTAAACCTTCCAAAGGTAGTAGTTGATTTATTTACTTTTTGGATCGGTTTGCCGTTCACTGTGCAGGACACTGTCAAGTTTAATTTATTCTTTTGTTTTAAATATTCACATTTTGCTACGTCATAGAAAGACAATAACTTTCGACTAAGTCAACAAGGTTTTTTATTGCAATTTAACATTTGTAATCGCACTTCTATTAGATAGCCCCATTAGAGGAGCTTGCAATAATTCACATGGTGATAACTTTTTCCAGGAGTGTACTTAATATCTGGGAAGGGGTATAACGTGAGGAATAAATGTATTGGCCTCTATTTAATTGGTTTTATTTCCTATAATTTTAAACTAGGATACTTTTAAGTACTTAGACTCTGCGATTTATTTACCCGGATATGTCATATTAAATATTTATTCTTTTCCAAGTTTTCTTTACTACAATTGCTCGTAGTATAATCATTAGGGCTCATTCTAAAGTAAAATTTGGTGGCGCCTTTTTCCCGATTTAGACATTTATAAAACTTACACAGGCAATATATTAAAAATAGTGGAAAAATATAAAAACAACGAATCTACCCTGAGATGAGCTAGCGTATAGGTAAACTCCAGTCAGCATTAGGACAATCATTAGGTAAGTCTGAACTGAGGTACCTTACAGGGTGTTGCCAGGATTTGGTAAGGCGTTTATAGTTGGTAATAATATATTATATTTCATGGTAAAATTTTGAGATTTCATTAGAGAGCAAAAATTCGCGATTTCACTGGCACGAAATTAATTGCAATTTTAATTACCCAGTTTGAGATAGTTTTTTTCCTAAGCAGCAATCCTTTTAGATTTCAATTTATATATATATATATATATATATATATATATATATATATATATATATATATATGTTTATGCTGCTTTCACGGATTCCTCCGTGTGAGATGCACTAGCAGTGGATATATCCACATTATGCACTTTCTAGTGCTGAAATCACATTCAGCAAACTTACAACTATATGCAGCTCCGTGTATGAATGTAAAATGCGAACAGTAAATGCAAGCTTCGTTTCAACCATATCCTTTCCGTGTTAGAGGTTGTACAATTTCAACAAATTGCTAAAGAACACAATTTATCCTATTCTACCACCATCGAGATGATGGCCTACCTGTACCACCATACCGAGAAGAAAGTCAAAACTTATCCTCCCCGCCACAGTGATACGGCAGAGATATATATTTTGTCTCTACTAGACTCATCAGGGTACCGATTATACCTCTGCGGTGGAGAGGGTAAGTTTTGACTTTCTTCTCGGTATGGTGGTACAGGTAGGCCATCATCTCGATGGTGGTATAATAGGATAAATTGGTTCCTTAGCAATTTGTTCAAACTGTGCAACCTCTAACACGGAAAGGATATGGTTGAAACGAAGTTTGCATTTACTGTTCGCATTTTGCTTCATATATATATATATATATATATATATATATATATATATATATATATATATATATATATATATATATATATATATATATATAATGTATGATTTTTAATACATTTTTTAAAGTTCAGATAAATAATTGCCGATAAACATAATGTCTCTAAAAACCGATATACACCTTAGAGCAGTTTTACATTTTATAATTGTCAAAAAGTAATCTTTCAATAAATATATACTTTGGCAAAATTATTTGGTAAACGAGTTATGTTATGTTTTACCTGTTCTGTTTTAATAAGGTCGCATATTCCGTGTAACCATCGTTCACACTGAACGCACTGGATAATAAGATCACCTTCCGAATATGGATCACCACAACTCGGGCAAGCTGTATGAGATGCGCAGGGTCCACATTCGGTACAACCATTCATCCAGGTGCAATTGAAACCAGGATCTGCAGCGCCACAGCTTCGGCAGCAGGCACACCACTAAAAATACGTTTTATGATGCATATTATATTTATAGATCTATTCCTATAGGCGTTAAACATAAACCACAAAATATTTTTAAAAGATACAAATAGCTTGCCAATAATAAATAATTCATTTAAACATTTGGGCATACTTATTTTTAGGCCAAATTAGTGGAAATTGACAGTTACTTCAGCAGTTACAGATAATTTTCTCTTCTGCTTCTACCAACTGCATATGTTCTTTATAAAATTTAATTACGATACAACACAACAAAAACAAAAGCGTAGACTTAAGGTAACTCCAGGTTATCTCCCTTTAGATAACCGTCTTAGAATTGTAGATTTTTTGATTTTTATGAAAAAATATGTGAACTAAACAAATCTGCTTTAAAAAAAACATAACTAACAGTACATGTTATAATCAACAGGGCCAGACTTGAATACTTAAGTCGGTGACACCTAAGTTGAATTGGTCCCTTAGAAATAAAACAAATAAAAAATACATCTAAAAAATGGAGTCCCCAAAATCTATGACAAAAAACTCATAACATTGTTTGTGTTTTTATACTATAAAATACGAAAACTATTAACATCTAAAATCGTTCTATTACTTACTACTCATCTAATTTTCAATCGGACTTAGTTCAAATAACAATGGTCATTTTGCTGAATCCACCCTTGATAGTCAGGCTTTATTGATATAGTATCATTTCATATTAGGTAGTAAAAGTTGAAACTTATTGAAAAAATAAAGTGTAAAAGTTTACAAAACATCTCTAGCCTTATTTCCAAGTTATGTTATAAATATGTATATGATAATATCCCAATCAAAAAATTAATAATTGGAAGAGTCTATATGATTACCAGAAAAAAAACTTAAAAAGGCCGTAGTTATTCACAAATATACGGTGAATAGTTGTATATCAATCATTACATTAAATTGAATGCAAAAAAATAAAGAAGTCTTGGCTTGCTGTGAGCCTAAGGCTAGTCGTCGACTGAAGCCGAATTCATGCGAACTATATGTCCGAATTCTGATGAATTTTTTCGTATGTCTCATTGCGTCCACTGCTTCAGTCAATAGCATCAATTTTAAACAGAGTATATCATGGATGTTAGCAGTTACGTTTTTTTAGAAAATTCTGTTTGGATCAGAAGGCAGCTAGCAGATACACGTTACTGCGAACACTGGATACCTTTCCTTAGCTAAAACTTCTTTAATTTTGAAAGTTTATAATTGTATGAGAATTGAAACTTATATAACTAATTATTTTGTAAAATCAATAAATAAAATCAAGACAAAGGTAAAAAAATATTTACAAAAACAACAGTAATATAATATGTAATAACGTACTTTAAATAGTTATCAAAGAATTTTCGAAGAATCCAGTATTAGGCAAAAAATGTATTTTTGGCGAGTTTTCCACATTCATATTCTGATATGTTAAATGACGATGGGAAGTTTTATAATTAAATAGTACTGCATGTCCCCCAAAAGATTCTTTTCACTCGCGACATTTATTCACTTTTTTACGTCATCTTGATGGGACGGGCCTTTCAGATGTCTACGAACGAACGTCGCCAGTCTAATGGACCTTCAATGCAATTGTCGGGAATAAGATTGCTCTTAACATTAGACGACCAGCGTTAGGCTCCAAATAACCGAATTTCGCCAACTCATTGTAATCGATTGCGTCCAGGGTTGGGTTGATTTTGATTTTTTTTAAAAATTGATTTTTTTTAGATTTCCACATAAAAACTCATAGGGAGCAGATAGAAAAAATTTAATCATAATTATAAAATGTATTTAATTACGAAACCCACGTAAAATTTACTAAATATATTATTTTAATATTTTTATTCTTGTTATTTAAATATTTATATTTACGTTCTTAAACTTATATTTATTAAGTAGGTCTATGTGTATATTTTTTAGTATATTTTTATTCTTATTAAGAAAAATTAAAAAATTAAACTTTTATAGCCAGATTCACTAAGAAGATTTAAGATTTAGACCCGATATAGTTGCCTTGGAAATTAGATTTTCTAGATAACCGGTTTTGTTTTTCTTATGATATATATATATATATATATATATATATATATATATATATATATATATATATATATATATATATATATTGTTTTAATTGTATTTTAAAGGTTCAAAACTTGCTTGACGTATTGTTACCCTTGTCAATTTATTTTCTCTACTGTCAATCTAGACCGGTTTTTAAGTTCAACCATGTTATTGGCCTAGATGGTGTTCCTAGTTTTCTGGTGAGGAACTGTTCCATTGTTCTGAGCGCTCCCCTTTGTCATATTTTCTAACAGATTTTGAAGAGCGGGGTTTTTCCAAAGGTCTGGAAGATGACCAAAGTCTGTCCTATTCTAAAAAAAGGGTGATCCATCTCTAATTGATAACTATCGCGGCATTACAACCCTATGTAACTTTTCCAAGGTCTTCGAGATTATCTT
The DNA here is from genome assembly GCA_034092305.1 of Diaprepes abbreviatus. Lineage (NCBI taxonomy): Eukaryota > Metazoa > Arthropoda > Insecta > Coleoptera > Curculionidae > Diaprepes > Diaprepes abbreviatus. The sequence goes on from JASJET010000022.1 coordinate 5,549,744, forward strand.
GCAGAAATATTTATTTTCTTAAATTCAAAATCGATTATTGACTGACCAACATGGCTTGTATGACTAATCTTTGTACTTTTTCCTCTTACGTTTGCGATGCCCTTAACAGCAGAAGTCAAGTCGATGTTATGTACACTGAATTCCGTCAAGCTTTTGACCAAATCGACCATCACATACTTACAGAAAGCTTCTGATCTATTCGGCTTCTCTTACGACTTTGTTTGCCTTTTGAAATCCTATTTATTTAATCGTAGTCAGTTTGTGCAAATGGAAGAAGATAAATCTGCCAGATTTACTCCAACATCAGGTGTCCCCCAGGGTTCGAACTTGAGCCACTTCTCTTTAACATATTTATAAACGATCTTGTTTTCCAGTTGGACTGCCGCAGACTGGCATATGCTGATGATTTAAAAATATTTCAACGCATTGATTCTGTTGCAAACTGTCTGTCCCCTCAGGCCAGTATTGATATGATCAGTCCATGATGTGTGGCTAAGAACTGCCATTGGTTGTACGTCGTAACTCCCAATCCGTATCATTTCTGCTAGAGCAATTATAATTTCGCGTTCCCCGTGTTGGTGCCAGGCATCCACCAGCTTTCTCCACTGCCCTTGCTAGGTCAAACATTTTATTCCAATGTCCCATCTACAAAATGTGCAACAATTTTGAATCGTATTTCTGCACTATGCGACATGCATTTTGATGGTCTGAGACATCTGCGCGAGGTGTCTGGGTATCCTTTGTAGCTTGCTACTTTGCTGTGTATATGCATAGTTTATGAAAATATTGTATGTCTACAGCTTGTAAATCCGATATTCAAATGGATGGTGAACTGATTTGGAATGGGTCCTTAGTCTTAGTTTTAGATTAACTGTAGCTTTAGTTAGTTTATTTACTTTATTAATTTATTTACTTTATTCTATTATCTTGCTTATCTATGTTTGAATTTCCTGTAAGGGGCCGTTGGCCTGTTGAAAATAAATAGCTATTTATTATTATTTATTTATAATACTGATAAGACAATAGCAAAAGCAATTGTTGCTACTAACACCAAATTTAGACGTATTGAACACTGGCAAGTATGAAAGGCGATTCAAAAATTGTAACCTGGTTGTACACCCCCGTTCAGGATATCTGTAGGCAACTACTCTTTTGGATAAAATTTATGAAAAAGAAAAATGTTTTTCTTCTCTCTCAAGAGAATGCGTAGATACGTCAATTGACGAGTGGCCAAGTGTCCACAACTAACCTGTAATATGTTCAACTTCAAGCATGTGTGTTTAGTACATTTGGTTTTGTGCACTGTGATTTAAGAAATAGATGGGGGATTAAAAAATATGGAAAACTGGTATTTATATTTAAATTTTACAATAAAAATGCAAATAGTTATAAACTATAAGTTTATAATTTGAAGTTGTCTTTTATGTTTGTATTTTTTAGCTGTCGTAAGTTTTAAATATTTTAGAAAGAAAATTATTTCATTTAAAAATTTATGACATTTAGGAAGTTTAAGGTAAAGTTTATCTTTTTTTATATTCTTAGGCGTTACATGGTAGCTATTAAGTCGTTCGTGAATTTTCTTTCACAAGTTGTCTGAAATATTATATTTTTTTTTATTTAAATCATGCTTTTTATTGAAAAACATCAAGTAATTTAAATCATTTGATTAAAATCATCCCAACCTTAGTTGCGTCATTGAAGCTACAAGAAAATTATAATCATAAAGCAAACTTGCATTCTCTCATAAGGAAGAAAAAAAGGATATATCGAGTATCCAACCTATCCCAACCATAAAAACTATCAATTTGGTGCTAAATATTTTAGAAATTGCATTTATTGTATCGAATTGTATAATTGTCGTAGAAATGAGACACTATTTGTAATGGAAAATAAATAAAATATAAAGAATTTTTATGGTCGAGTGCGTCTAACAAGTTATCTTTTCTAATTTAGATCGTTAAGTCATCATCATTACCATTTGTTATGCAAATTAAAACTTACCTTACACTTCCAATTGCCATGAGGAACATAGTCTAATGGTGGGTCCATACAATAAGTATGGTAAGAAACATCACAATCATCACATAAAATAAGGCGACCTTCATCGTTTCTATGGCCACAACCTTCACAAACTGTGCAATCTAAACATCTAAAAAAAATACAATACCAATTATCATAGTCTATAAAGTATTTTTCATGATTTTATAGAAGAGCATATCTATTTGCTTCAAGGTATTGTTTCGACAATGATTTTAAAGTTGTTATAGTTTTTTTTTATAACATATTTATATATTTTTAAAACCTTTTAAATCCTTTCTTAGGAAAAAAAGTTGACACACGCATAACTTTTTTAACTAACTAAATAAAAGTTATATATCCAATACCGAAAAAAATAATCAAGGTGTTGGCGCACTTCTGTGTATTTGTACTTGTAAGTGAAGATTTATTATTAAAAATATTAAAACTATTACCTCCAACCTTTTTGCAATATAACTTTAGTAATTTTTACATTTATACAGTACGGATGATAACACTGTCCACACTGGACACAGGAAATAAGGCAACCTTCTTGATCTGTTCCAAGAGCCCCACACATCACACATATATCTTGAGTTAAAACAAATTTATCCTACAAAATAGAAAAAAAAAATGAATGTACAAAAACTAAAAAAAGAGCACCTCTAGTCAGGATTGTACTACCAAAATCTTATAGAACACTAGACCTATTATTACAATGACTATCGGGCATTGAATGTGGTGTTGGGATATCCTAATTTGTATTTTTTTTTTACAAAAATAATTAACTCCTATACATGACCAAATATAAAAAAACTTTTGCCTAAGGTTTTTGAAGAATTTTATATTTACGATTTTAACAGGCCATTATCCCGTTGAACATTAAAAAACAAGTAGTTTTAAGATTATTCAAAACTATTTATACTCATCATACTAAAAACGTATTTTCTATTATACAGTAAACGTAAGTTAAATGTTACAGAAATGCAGCATAAATTTTAAAGCTTCTTACCTTAGCTGAACAAAGAACAAGCCTATTTTCAACCCCTGGTTCTTCGTCGCTTTTCCCATCAGACACAGGGCGAGAAAGGCCTACGCCCGGAACGCCAAACACACCTCTTATTTTAGCTTTGGGACCTCTCTTTCTGCCAAACTCTGCCAAGCGCTGACGTTTCATAAAACTTTGTTTTCCAGGATAACCTATAAGAAATAGAAGGACAATGCATTTGATTTATTTATGATTATGAACTAATTACCTTTTCCAAAACTCCCCTTCGGTCTACCAGGCATTCCAATAGAGTAACTTAACCTTTTCTTTGCTATCTTGCTAGCGTAAGGCTTACCCTTTCCCAAACCTATGCATCTAAATGAATCTTCAGAAGGGATACTATCAAATTCAGACATGTCGTCATATAAAGACTCTTGGGAAGCAGATAAATCTCCTGGATCGTCAGTGCCTAAATGAAATATAATTATAATAAATAATATAATGTCGTTTTTTATTTTTGGTGTATATAATAGCTTTCTTAAATTTAAACAATAAAAATGCCCACCCAAGAACAAAGATTTAACTAATAATAAATTGAGTTCATGGCAAATAAAACAGCGTAAGGTCTTCATAGGGAACTTTATAATGATGATTAGATAATTTTATTGAAAAAGTCGCAGAATTGATTGTGTTTATTGATTTTTAAATGAAACTGAAATAGAATCTAGATGTCTCAGCTAAAAAATGCTTAAAATAAGGTATAGTAACATATTATATTGAAAAAAAAAGTAGCGAAATAAGCACATAAAACTAAAATCGCACAAATCTTTTATCCTGAAAGAATAGCTGATGTGGCAAAAATAATTACCTAAAAACTTGAGCTAAGTATATCAAATTTTAAAACGAAATAGTCTTGTAGTCTTTTTGAAACTTATTATTGGATCGTTAAAGAATAACACTTGATTTTCGGGCGCAATTTAAAATATCAAGCTCTCCATGGATAAAATACATTTATTATTTCGTTCAATGTAAATTTTTACTGTAGATTTAAATTCCTATCAAAATATACAATTTATTAAGTTTAACGGATTTAAAAACAACCAAACAATACTGTGCTATTTTTAAACTGATCAAATATTCATCTATACTTCAAATAAAAAAAAAACACTTACTGACTCTTTTACTAGTAAGTTGCCGACTAGGAAGTTGCATCTGCTGTTGTATTGACATATTTTTGCAAATTATACAGACATATTCATATTCTGGATTATTATCACGTTTCTGCTGATACGTTGTTAAGTCCGCCTCTGGATCACAAGTACCATGTACAAACCTAAGTGAAAATAAGTTTAGAAGATATTATGAAGAAAATATATTGAAATAAAAAAATCAAAACAAACATTTACTAATGATTAAGAACTAACCGAAAATTTTAAAGTAAACAACTAAGATTTTTCTTTTGGTAAACCCAATCGATTAAGTTTAACAGAAAAGACTCGGAAAGGACGAAGAAATCTTATGGAAATTGGCTTTGGGTGAATTAGGCTGAAACTTCAAGAAAATGTTCTTTTTGTCATCCTGATCAAAAGTTCTTACGGCAACAACTGTCGTTAAAGAAAAGTTTATGCTCCAGAAGTTTTAATCTAACCTTTAGACTCATATTGAAGAACATTCCACGGTTGTTATTCTCAAAGTACTGAGAGAACTCGTCAATTTAACATAAAAATGACATCGATCATGTGATATACGGTGCTCGAAATTTCTTTGGATTAGTAAATTATTCTTGAATATCGTATTAGCACAAAGTCGCTGAAATTATGATTTTATTGCAGTGCTTTGAATTAGTTAATAATATTATTTGTAAAGAAATACAAAAAAAAATAGTTCTTTCTACAGTTTAATCCTATACGCTATCTATTAAATGAAATAAATGTAAAGTCTAGCCCTGAATTGTGATACCAACTCAATAAAGTTATACAAACCAGAAAGACTCAGGCCTCTCTCTAATATCATGTAGGTACATAACATATTAGCAAAACAGAACATATATTTATATGTTATATATACAGAATATCCCATTTAAAAGTTACAGTTGTTAGATTTAGAGGTCAGAAAGGTTATTTTAAGGGAGAATATTTTTTAATGGAAACCCTTTTTTTATTGCAGAAATGAAAGTAGGAAACACTGCGCGTCCGAGTATATACATGACATAGGTTTTCATTTAATTTAGAGGTCATTTGAAGGTCAAATATATTAAATTTAAGTTTCTGTTCAAACACACGAGCTTGAATATTAAAATTGACTATGCTAAAAGTTGATGATTTTCGAGTGAATGACCCAACTGTCACCTTGACCTTCGATTTTCAGTCAGTTAACGTCCAGATTGTTTTATGAATAGAAACCCTAAATTTCATATGAAGATCATATGGTGATAACCATACATAAATCCACAGACTTACAGTTCGTGGATTTCGCACATTTATATGGGTGGTACACAATTTCTTCTGCTTTCCATTTCAGAAATTAAAAAAGGGTTTGCTCATTAAATAACCTTCAAGACCACTCTCAAGGTCAAACTCAAATTCACCATTAGATGTCCCCTGGAAATCCGACAATGGATTATTTTTTATGACATATGTTATATACTACTGATATATAACATACATAATATACTATTTCAAGAGTCCAAAGGTTGGATTGGTGCTATCACATTTTGTTGCGATATAGATGAATAATCAACCTTTCTGGACATCTGAAGTTCAAACTCTTTGTTAGCGGAAGTTGTGACCATGAAAACTTTGAATCAGGAAATAACTAAAAACCAGTTCCCTTAAGATTTGTACGAGGTCCTTTTTAAAACCATTACAAAGGCCGTTTTAAGTTACAATGGCTAATGTTTTAAAAAATTGGTATATAACCGATTTACTAATAATAATAGATTAAAATGTGCCCTATTAGTATATTACTAGTTATTGGAAATTAAAGAAAAATGCCGACTAAAAAAAAGTGAGACTTTTCATATAGATCAATTATTTTTAGAAATGTTCTCTCAAATTACTGAAACTATTACATGCTAAAATTTTAGCCGAAAAAAGACACGGAGAAAAGCATTTTGTATTCGTATCAAGCTGAAGCTCTGAAATAAAAAATATAAATTACATTACTCTACTTAATATGTTTTAAATCAGTTTCCTGGAAGCATAAAAATGAAATTTAAAAAAAAGCGAAATATGGGGTTGTAGAAGAAGAAAAACAAAATGTCATAAAATTCGACGTAAACAAGAGGTAGTTTTATTCTGAAACTAGCAGTGAATATAACATAATTTTGGTATTTACACCTAGTCTAAAAATTCAATTGGTGCGACTGTGCGCTCTATGAAACTAGTTATTTACCTTGGATAAGCGCTAAGATTTTCGCGGTTTCAGCAGTAAAAAAACATGTTATAAGTAAATTTTAGCCTAGTTCAAATAAATAAAATATAAATACGGTATAAACTATATACGTGGTTAACTAGAATCTAAGATTTTTAATTGTTCTTTTGGTTTAACAAAAATGTTACATTTACCAAAAAAAGATAATATTAAGAATATATCGCGCAACCTTCAATATGCAATCTTTCCTATTTTTATTTGTTTAATTTTTGTCAAGTTAAAGCAAGCTATGTAAAAAGTTTACTTACATCAATTAATCAAAAATTTAAATTAACAATCGATACAAAAATTTGTTTTTATTATTGATTATTCTTAAAATTAGTAAGATTGAAACTTCTTATAAATAAATAGTATGGTTACGACTGACAACCATTTCCGACAGGTATCTAAGAATTATATGCTGAAATTCAACATTTCTTAATACTCACTAAATATTTCTCGATATCCTTCCCTAATAAAAATGACAGGTTATTATTTTGACCTAAATAACCACTTTTCTCAATATCTTGTTTAGGACTAAAATTATGTAATATTTACATATATATTCAGTAATTTGGGCTTGTTTCAATATTTGCCTTGACAGAGTTATTGTTAGAGTAGTAAAAATAGAATTTTTATACGGCAGAATGGAAAAATGACTTACTTTCGACACATAGTACATTGCACCATTTCCCTATGAGCATGCGATCTATAAGCGCGCTGACATATTGGGCAACAGCAACCCTTATTTCTTTGTTGATAACAAGAATCACACACGGTGTAATGTAAATGCCATCGTGAAGATAAACCAGCTCCTGGGGTACGTGATCCACAATCACCACATACCCTACAACACTGAAAAACGAATTATTTAAAATGGTTAATTATAAGACATGACGAGGGAACCTAGAATTTAAAGCATTTTTTTTTAAATATAAGCAACAAATATTACATTTAATATTTAAAAATTTTGTCAGAGTAAAAAAAAAGAGATTGTTGTTTTTTCTACAATTTCGTTACACGTCTGTTTTTGAGTTAAATTTTTTATCACAAGCGATGAGCTTTTAATAGAAAAGTATATTGATACATCAGATTTTAAATTTTAAACGATTTTTTTTGGGTATCTCATAAACTTAATCATACCAATTTTCGTTAAAAGGATTTACTAAGTGCTAAAGGGAAAACCAGAGATTTTAACTTAAAACAGGCAAGCACAGACATGAAAACCCCTGGCCAAAGTCCCCGCCTCATGTGAACAATGCTTAGCGTCTAAGAGTACGCTTTCGCCGTTATGTTTGTAAGAAAATATGAACTTCTTAAAATTTATACAAAATTTATTTTTTATTGACATTTTTTAATTATTTAAATATCATAGGATATTAAATAAGGTAATGTATAGAACAACCTACAAGTACTTGCTTTTACCTAAAAATCTTTGATATTTTTTCTATTTTTTCAACAAATAGGGAAACGGCACAAACCGGCAATATTGCTTATATCAGTCGTTATGCTGTCACTTGTAACTAGAGGCATTCATTCTTTTGTGTTTCTCGATAGTGATTTCCTTTTGATTTGAATCGATAAGTGCTATTTAACAGATACTGGTATGTCTTTGTGATACAAAGCGAATTTAATTGTGAACAATGGTGAAATATTATGCAATTTGCAACAATAAATTTAAATTCAAAAAGGAAATTTTTTCAGGTTAATGTTTAATAATTTCAATGGCCTCATTCAGTGGGCGAAAGCTATTAACATAAGGAAATGTTAAAATGATGTTTATTTAACGTATTTTTCTAATGTTACCAAGGTATAGAAAACATTTATTTTTGGTAAATTTTATTTCACTATTTCGTGGAAATATTTTCTTTCAAAGTTCTCATTAATAACATTTAATAGGCACTGTTTTATGCAGTGTAAAATTTTTATTTATTTGACATTTCAAATGACAGTGATCTTTTTAATTTCTTTGGTTTACTATTGGTACTAAAATTAAAAACAACACGGAATAAACCCGGACAAAGGCGAGGTGGTACTTTTTACAAAAAAGAGGAAAATGCGAAGACTTCCCACAATTACATTGTCAATACAAGGGGACAGTGAAATAGGAAGGAGTGTCCATCACTCTCCATACAGACAGATTACATGGCGCTGTTTTTAAAACCCAAACGTTCTCTGAAGATATTTCTGCCAAATAGAGAGAACTGGAAGAGAGAGCAAAATCTTTCGAGAAATGGACCCTGATGGTATACAGATGGATCTCGACAAGATGCAAGAGGTGGAGTGTTCGGTAGGAGCACAGGAGTCAGCGAATTCTACCCTCTCGGACAACGTGCGGAAATTTATGCTAATCTGCAATGTGCCCATCTCTGTGAGAGGGACATAAACAGGAATAGGGTAATAAACGTATGCTTAGACAGTAAGGCTGCGATAATGGCACTGAAGTCCAGTGTCGTGACAGGTGTCTGAGTGCAAGGATGTACTGAACAGTTTGACAAGGAATGGCTGCACAATCAGACCCGTGTGGATCCCGGGTCACTCGGGTATACGCAGGAATGAGGAAGCCTGACCATCTAGTAAAATTGGGTTCCGTAACTGAATCATATGGACCTCAACCAATTCTACCTGTCACATTTGCTGTTAGCAAAAAGGAATTAAAATTGTTGCTGGAAAGCCAATTTATTGAATCGTGGAGTAGAGCAGCTAAGGTGGGATGTAAACGGTCCAATGAGGCCTAGGCATGAATGAATCATCACCATCTCTGTTTCGTTCACTCAAATATTAACAGGTGAGAAAGTTTGTTAGGTATTTTGTTATTACTTAGAATTAGGTTGACTCAAAACCTGGAGGATCATCTAACCTAACTATCCTTTTCGCATGAAGGCAAATATATACTTTTGGTTTTTTATTATAATTAAATTTTTTAAACTTTTTTAATTCGTTGATAATGCGATTTAAACATGATATTTTTCTAAATCGTTAACTATCGGTTTGTATTAGTATGGTATTACTTAAAGTTTGAATTTAGGATATCAAATATGTTAAGAGTGGACTGGTGCAATTAGGAACACTCCATATTGTCTTAATGAAAATAATTTTGAAATTAGCGTTAGAAAGTAAAAATTTCTAATTTTACTTAATATATAAAAAAATTGTAGGTAGTAAAGTGAATTACTATGTAATATTGTATATCGATAATTAAAAATACGAAACTCCCTTGTTTATCCATTACTTTTTTTAAAACTGAAAGTACATTTTTAGTCAGCTATAGATCTCGCAGTTATCAATGAAAATATACTATTTAATAATACAAAAATATGTAAACTTCTAGTATACATACCTTATAATTGAAACCTATTTTAGCTATAAAATTCCGCTCTATCTACCCCTTTCTTTCATAAAAACATTAAAATATGAGCTAAATTTAGATCTACTTTTACCAATCACAGGAAAAAAGCATGAACCACTTAATGAAAGTTCTCTTATCCACAAATAATCAGCTTCGATATATGATTCTAAATACCGGTGTACTGTAGTTACAGGACTCCATTTTTTTTTAATTGATTTAATTTTTTACTTATGCTAGTAATTTGTAAAAGTGCACTGATTTAATATTTTAAAAGTAAATAAAATAGCTGTTAGATGCTTGTATTGATTTTATTTCTTCTCTTTCTATTATTTTATACTTTTAAAGTTTTAAAACTGAGTAACTTATTCATGCAAGATATCGGTAATTAAGATTTTTTAAAAAATAGTTCTTTAATTAAAGTACATGCGAATTGAAAAATAATTTCTACTTCTTAAATCTAACAATTTATTATCTATTATATTCACCTGAAGCCGAAAAAATACAAAATATCAGATATTATTTTCAAAACATTTTTTAATCTAAATAAATTATATTATACCTGAAAATTTAGAACCTAATTTCAAATATTTTTATTTTGAAAGAAAAAATGTTTTATATTTAATATCTAACCACTTTTTATGGGAAGCGTGAAGTGCCAGACTTTATTCTAACGCATAGCACGGTATAGTTTTTTTTCATGTGTTCATGGTCATTTTGACTGTAAACAGATGTATGGATTGGAATAGACATGAAAGTCTTTTAATTTAAAATATCTTTAGGAAACACAGTAAAATTTCAGATTTATGTCTAAAACAAATTAAGACAGAATTTCGTTAAAAAAAAATATAAATCGATATAAAGATTGTAGTAAATATTAAACTGACAAATACAAAAAACTGGGCTAAAAAATAATGAATCATATGGTGTTCAATTATATAGCAGTACGAGAACAAACTCGTTGAAACCTCGCGCTTCCATATCATGCATGGCCATAGGATTTGCATCCCTTATAAAAGAATAAAATTTATGATATACCCACCGTCTTGTTCAGCGCATTCACCAAAAATTACACTCCTAAAGTATGGTGAACCTTTATTAGTATATATTTCGTGAGTGAGACAACTAAATAAAAAATATTATATGATATATTTATATGGCACTTGTTAAAAACCTGAAAATTTTCTTTGTAAAAAATTTAAAATGGACGAAATTTTAGAACTATGACTTACGGATGATTGAACTTTACGAAACTATAAGGGTTTCTATAAAATCCTTTTTTAAACTTCCACGATTTTAGGGTGTTATGTATTACCTGTTGTTAGTGTTTTAATTAAAACTGATCGAATAATAAATAAAACCCGCAAAGTCGATTATTTTCCATTTAGAACTTGTGCCATTATTCATCTGAGATGATGATAGCTATATATCCCTTTAAATAAAAACTATTAACGGCAACTAGTGCATTAGAGGAAATAATTAATGAAAAAAATGTTGGTACAATACGTTTTCTTCCAATAAGAAAGACTGTTTTTAAAGTTTAAAATTCTTACTCTGCATTTCCATCCATATTTTGGTATGGAGGTCACTATAGGCCTTTGACAACTTGCATGGTATACTTTATCACATTGTTCGCAAGTCATTAATTTACTTTCATCGCCCATCATACGACATACTTGGCATATTCGGCATTTTCTACATTGCCAACCGGCCCTCACCCCTAAAAAAAAAGTTTTATTTCACGTCAAAGTTAATTATAATGAATTAATTTTACTATTACTACAGCTTTAGTTTCTAAATAAAAAAAAAATACGAACAAATTAAAAGGAAAACAAATAATGGAATAGAATCTGTCTTGAAAATTGTATTCAATTGATGAGCGATAATGTTAAAAAATAATTATTATTAAATATGTAATTTAGCACCATGGTTCGTAAATGTACATAAATTTGCTATTGACTTGTAAATTCATATGTAAAAAAATATAGTAGGAAACATTCTGAAGTAAGACTCTAAAATCACTACAGATAGATAATTTTATGGAAGGAAAAAATTTACAATTGAACAATTTGAAAAAGAGAGTCTTGATAATTTCGTTTTAGAAATTTCTAAAGCTGATAAAAATTTTTATCCAATTTTGTATTTTTTTATTCACTTTTAAACATTAAATGTTTTAAAAATGAAGTCTTGTGTATAACTGAACATACAGTAAAGGACAAAAGTAAAGAGGCTTTTTACAGCCTGTCGGTGGAATCAATAATCGTAGGCACAGAATATTTCTAACCAACATATAAAGTGAAAATTTTTTATACCGTCTGCAAATTAAACAGCATTTTAAAAACTATAAAACGAAGTTTTGCACGCCCGGTAGTTTGGATGGTCGCAACATTGTGAAACACCGAAAATGGCGTTTCAACTAAGACAAGAGTGATTTGTGGTTGGTTCGCCGAAAACTTTCGATCGGTACAAAACATTTTGAATAAATCGCTCCCTCCCTCTCTAGCAGGTACTCAGGACAGAGACATTTAAAAGAGAGTCATATGGAAAGTCTTTTGTAAAGACCACAAGGCAATGAACGAACTACATCAAACAAGATATCCCAATGTGTCAGTCAAAACAATCCGAAGATGATATAGAGTAAAATGAACTCCCTAATAACCGGAAAGTTTTTTTTTAATAAAAGCAAATCGGTTTATTTAGATCTGATAATAAACGGTATGTAATGCGTTCAGTAGGTAAGCATTCGGATCCAAAGTACACTTTACTCACAATTAAATGCAGGGAGCAGTGAACAGATCCGAGAACAAAAATATTCTTTAAAATATCATACAACTGTATGTAGAAGAACACAGGCCATTATGATTCAAGTTTTAGCAGAACAATAGTCCAAAACGTTAGTTAAAACATTCATTATGGACGAAAATAAACCCATTCTACATTGGCCGCCACTATTTAGATTAAACAATTAATGACCAAAATCAGACAAGTACATATTTCTTCACAGCACTAAAAGAGTGAAAAATATTAACATGAAATTTATATGCATTACGACTTTTACGAGGATAGAAACCAATCATGGTTTTTCATATGAACTACAAACCCAATAGGTGATTTGCTGCTCTATTCACAAAATTCTCTTTTAAAGATTTTCTATTAATAAAAAAATCAATATTAATAATACAAGGTGTCCATTTAGAACGCCGGTATTTGAATGAGGCTATGTTTATATCGATGAAAAATTTGAAAGGCAAAATGTTAATGGGTTTAAAAAATATTTATTTTAAATATAATTTAACATATATATATATATATATATATATATATATATATATATATATATATATATATATATATATATATATATATATATATATATATATATATATATATATATATATAGGGGATGTCTCAAAAAAGCATGTGGTATAAATTTGTATTTATTTTAAATGTAACAATCTACTTTTATTTATGGAGTCTTAAAATGCGATATGGCGAAATTATTACATTTTTAAATATTTTTTGATAGAAATCGAAATTTCACTTAAATTGTAATGCCCACACCACGATTTTCTATTTTTTGCAAAAATTCTTAACTAAGATCGAAGTAAGTATATTTAGTTTTTTGAATCAGGATGTTCAAAATTATTATTTAAATATTGATATTTTCTATGCCATTTCACACGTTTTTAATAAAACATTCTGTAATGAATGATTACTAAACATGGCCTCCTATTCATAATATATTTTTGGACTTTTAACTGAAATAAGTATAAAGTATCAATATTACTTTTTATTCTTATTAATACTATTAATATTGATTTTTTAAAACTACAAAATCTACTAAAGAGAATTACATAGAATGGCAAAGCGCCTATTATGTTTATACTTCAAATAAAAACGTAATATGTTTCCATCTTTGTAAAATTAGTTATGCCTAGGTAAAAATCGATCTTTTTTGTTTAATTACGATTCTTTCCAAAACTATCGGAGATCAAGGTAAACATGTTAGTATGTGTTTGAAGATAAATAAATACTCTATCAACATATGACACTAGATACAGCATGTTCTATTAAAAAAAAATAAAGTAAAATTATATTAAAAATATCGATATTTAAATAATTTTGGACTTCCTGTACAAGAAAAACTTAATATTGGACTACTGTGAGACAAAATGATCCCTAATAAAAGACTTCTTACAAATTTTTACAAAAAAAAAAAATTATGAACCGTGGTGTGGGTATTAAAATGTAAGTGAAATCTGATTTCGGTCAAAAAATTAGGCATCGTCGAATTTTAAAACCCATCAATTTTTAGGGTTGAAGTCGGGTTTCAACGATACCATTTCCATAAAAAATATTGGTCGTTAGATTAAAAAAAAAAAAGAATTATGCATTACGTTTTTATTGTTCACCTTGTATAAACTATTCTTAACATGTATCCCTTTTAACCCCATTATCATTCCGCCTACAAATTTTTTCATCGATTTAACGATATGGCCGAATACTAATATATATATATATATATATATATATATATATATATATATATATATATATATATATATATATATATATATATATATATACAGGGGCGGATCCAGCCTCTCTCTTTGGGGGGGGCGGTGATATAAAAGTGCGAAAGCCGGTTGTCAACGGGGGGGCATCAGCAACATTCCCTTTTCTAATATAAAAGACAGGATGGGTCGGATCTATTTTTCTGAATTTCAAGCTCTTGAAGAGTGACGGGGGGGGGGGGGAGGCGATCACAAGAAAAAACAAGTTGCCGACCGGGGGGAGGATGCGAGCAGCATACACATTCCTAGTATAAGGGGCAGAATCGGGTCTATTTTCCTGAATTCAAAGCACTTGGTGGGGGGGGGGGCTATTGACAGAAAAACAAGGTTGTCAACGGGGGACGGAGGGGAGTATCAGCAGCATACATATTCCTAATATAAAATGCAGAATCGGTTCTATTTTCTTGAACTCAAAGCTCTTGGGAAGGGGAGGGGCGATCGCAAGCATACACATTCCTATACTCTATTCAAGAACTAGAGAGAGTAAGAAAACTGTTACCGAAACCTTCAACGTACCTGCTCCAGTGCGCAAGTAACTGAGGACTGCCGTAAATCTAATTATATTTAATTATATTTAAATATTATAAGCTTTTATAAATTTACTGCAGCAATAAAAGTTCTGATAGTTCAATTTAATTTCTGTCAGTGAGCAAAGTACACTTTACAGTGCATCCTTAGCGATTTATCTTGTTTGTACTTGTTTTTATGTATTATTTGAGATTAGTGAGATACCCAAAAGATATGGCTTCCACATCTATATTTATTCCAAAATCGTTAAACCAGGGCATTTTTTCTTCAAGGAAAAACTTATTACGATGAATGTTGATGATGCCTTAAGATAACAATATCTCGATAATAATGTTAGAAGTTATATTGAGAAGTATTCCAACATGACAGGAGTTGGAAAATCTACTATGTACCGAATACTGAAGGAGAAAAAAAGGCCTGGAATTGTTAGTACTCCCAAACTACATTCGATCACACAAACTGTACTAAAAGGAGTTGGACATATATTTTATTATGAGAAGCAAATCCCAACCGTCGACAAAATTCTAACTAAAATCAATGAAGATCGGGATTTACCTGAAATTTAAAGAACCGAGCTCTAAAAATTGCTCAGAGAACTTGATTTTTGCTGGGAAAAATCAGATAATAAATCCGTTCTTATAGATCGTCCGGAAAATGTCCGTTGGAGAAGGAAAATCTCTCTCAAGTACAAGGTAGAGTTGCTAGAAATAACACAACTTACAAAATTAGTAATTTAACTGAATTTATTTTTTTTTGAATAAAGTTAGTGCAGAAAATTGGAAAAAATCCAGATAATAAAAGAATAAAAGAAAATGGGGAAACTCGATCTCATGATCGGTGAGATAGAGGAACCAATTATATTTAATTTGAGCGAAGATAGCTTCACTGACTTTGATTACAAATTAAATACGTAATATTTACCAACGTAAACACAATTTATTATTTAAATTTTCTGTAACATATAAAAATTAATTACATTTGAATCCCTTTTTAGCGTTCAATTTTAATTCTGCAGATGGTTTAAGAAATAAATAAACTGAAACGTCAAATATCCTAAAAATGTTTTTAATTGATAATAAAATGACCGATAGCTTCAACAAAATTTAAATATTATATGGACGAATTGATTTTTTTTATGTGTTTAACTTCTTGCGTTTTTGATAATGGGTATTTTGTAAGTATTTAAATTATAACTTAGAATTTTTTTGAGAGAAAAAGGCTACGTTTTAGTCTGAATGTACCTAAAACGGTTTCTATGCCAAAATTAAAAATAATAAAAATACTGTAGTAATTTGTGTTAAATATGTCAAAATTATCTATATTTTCTAAAGTATGTGAATTATTAAGAAATCATAAGAAAGAAAATAATATAAAAACTTTTTATTTTAAGTTTCTAACCGAAATAATATTCTATGCTATAAATACTTAGTGATAAAATAAACCTCTTTCCGACGCCTATGACAAGGATTAGAATCCTTTTTAACACTTCACATCCAAATATCTATTGTTATCCTAACCAAATAGTCCATTATTATAGACCGGTATTTTTGATTATAAAATTTCTAACCAATTCCTATGAAAAATATATGTGTCTAACAGATTTTGCCAAAGACATCGGAATAAAGAACACAGGTAGTTTGCGAAGAAAAAAAAAGGTAAAAAATGATTTATTACTCTCTCTAGTTCTTGAATAAACTATAGTATAAGAGGCAAAATCGGGTCTTTTTCCTGAACTCCAAGCTCTTGGGGGGGGGGGGGGGCGATCGCCCACACCGCCCCCCCCTTGGATCCGCGCCTGTATATATATATATATACATACAGGCGCGGATCCAAGGGGGGGGGGGCGCTGGGGGGATCCCCCCCAAGAACTTTGAGTTCAGGAAAATAGTCCCGACTTTACCTCTTATACTATAGTTTATTCAATAACTAGAGAGAGTAATTTTTTACACTTTTTTTCTTCGCAAACTACCTGTGACTTTAATCCGGTGTGTGGCAAAATCTGTTAAGACACATATATTTTTCATAGGAATGGTTTAGAAGGGGGTGACACCAGTAACATTCTCATTTCTAGTGTAAAAGGCAGGGTCGGGTCTATTTTTCTGAATTTGAAGCTTTTCGAAAGGGGGAGATGCCAGCAGCATACACATTCCTAGTATAAGAGACAGAATCGGGTCTATTTTACTGAACTCAAAACTTTTGGGGGGCGGTCATCGCAAGAAAAACAGGTTGTCAACGGGGGAGGGGGGTGCCAGCAGCATACACATAATAATATAAAAGGCAGAGTCGATTCTATTTTCCTGAACTCAAAGCTCTTTGGAGGGGGGGGGGCGATCACAAGCATTCACATTCCTATTCTCCATTCAAGAACTAGAGAGAGTAATAAAACTGATACCGAAACCTCCAACATACCTCCAGTGCCGCAGGTAACTGAGGAGTGCCGTAAATCTAATTATATTTAAATATTATAAGCTTTTATAAATTTACTGCAACAATAAAATTTCTGTCGGTGAGCAAAGTACACCTTACAGTGTGTCCTTAGTGATTTATCTTGCACTTGTTTTTATATATTATTTGAAATTAGTGAGATACCCAAAAATTTATCCTTCCACCTCTATATTTATTCCAAAATCGTTAAACCAAGACATTTTTTCCTCAACGAAAAACTTATTACGATGAATGTTTATGATGCCTTAAGATATCAGTATCTAGATAGTAATGTTAAAAGCTCTGTTGAAATGTGTTCCAACATGACAGGAGTTGTAAAATCTACAATGTACCGAATACTGAGGAAGAAAAAAAAGACTGGTATTGTTAGTACTCCCAAGCCACATTCAATCACAGGCAGGCGAAAAACCTCGTTGGAAGAAAAGACGAAAACTGCCATAAAAGGAGTTGTACATACATTTTATTATGAGAAGTAGATCGAGATTAACCTGAAATTAAAAGAACTGAGCTCTGGAAATTTCTCAGAGAACTTAATTTTTGCAGGGAAAAACCAGATAGGAAATCTGTTCTTATACTTAAGTAGAAACTGTCCGTTGGGAAAGGAAATATCTCTCTCAAGTAAAAGATAGAGTTGCTAGAAATAACACAACTTACAAAATTAGTAATTTAACTGAATTTTTGAAAGATATTTTGAATAAAGTTCCTGCGGAAAATTGGGAAAAATCCATATAATAAAAGAATAAAGCAAAATGTGGAAACTCGATCTCATGATTGGTGAGATAGAGGAACCATTAGATACGTAATGTATACCAGTGTAAACACAATTTATTATTTAAATTTTTGTTTTCGTTGTATGTTATTGTTTAATATTCTTTACATATTTTTTCTTTTTTTTATATATTTTTATTTTAGCATGTCCCATTCTTTAATTTTATATATATTTAATTCCAATTAGCCGTAATTTTTTTATTATTTTATTATTGTATCTGTCTTTTTCTTAAGCGTGTAGAATTAACACTTTTATTTGATTTTTTTGGGGCTATCGGATTTCCATATAATAAAGTAAATTAAATTAAGATGTCAGTGCAACAGGAATAAAAATAAGTAGGTCTAATTTTAACTGTAACATAAAAAATAATTACATTTGAATCCCTTTTTAGTGTTTAATTGTAATTCTGCAGATGGTTTAAGAAATAAATAAACTGAAACATCAAATGTCCTAAAAATGTTTTTAATTAATAATAAACTGACCGATAGCCCCAAAAAAATTTTGATATTATATGGACGAATTTATTTTTTATATATGTTTAATTTCTTGTTTTTTGACAATGGATATTTTGTAAGTATTTAAATTATAACTTAAAATTTTCTGAGAGAATAAGACAACGTTTGAGTCTGAATTTACCTAAAACGGTTTCTATGCCAAAATTAAAAATAATAAAAATACAGTTGTGTGTTAAATATGTCAAAATTATTTATATTTTCTAATATATGTGAATTATCAAGAAATTATAAGAAACAAAATAATATTATAAAAACTTTTTATTTTAAGTATATTACATAAATACTTAATGATAAAATAAATCTCCTTCTGACGCCTATGACAAGGATTAAAATCCTTTTTAACACTTGACACTTCCAAATATCTCTTGTTATCCAACCCAAATAGTCCATTATTATAAACCGATATTTTTGATTATAAAATTTCTAAACCATTCCTATGAAAAATATATGTGTCTTAACAGATTTTGCCACACACCGGATTAAAGTCACAGGTAGTTTGCGAAGAAAAAAAGTGTAAAAAATTACTCTCTCTAGTTATTGAATAAACTATAGTATAAGAGGTAAAGTCGGATCTATTTTCCTGAACTCAAAGCTCTTGGGGGGGGGGGGGCGATCGCCCCCCCCCGCCCCCCTGGATCCGCGCCTGTATATGTATATGTATATATATATATATATATATATATATATATATATATATATATATATATATATATATATATATATATATATATATAGACCCGACTTTACCTCTTATACTATAGTTTATTCAATAACTAGAGAGAGTAATTTTTTATACTTTTTTTCTTCGCAAACTACCTGTGACTTTAATCCGGTGTGTGGCAAAATCTGTTAAGACACATATATTTTTCATAGGAATGGTTTAGAAATTTTATAATCAAAAATATCGGTTTATAATAATGGACTATTTGGGTTGGATAACAAGAGATATTTGGAAGTGTCAAGTGTTAAAAAGGATTTTAATCCTTGTCATAGGCGTCAGAAGGAGATTTATTTTATCATTAAGTATTTATGTAATATACTTAAAATAAAAAGTTTTTATAATATTATTTTGTTTCTTATAATTTCTTGATAATTCACATATATTAGAAAATATAAATAATTTTGACATATTTAACACAACTGTATTTTTATTATTTTTAATTTTGGCATAGAAACCGTTTTAGGTAAATTCAGACTCAAACGTTGTCTTATTCTCTCAGAAAATTTTAAGTTATAATTTAAATACTTACAAAATATCCATTGTCAAAAAACAAGAAATTAAACATATATAAAAAATAAATTCGTCCATATAATATCAAAATTTTTTTGGGGCTATCGGTCAGTTTATTATTAATTAAAAACATTTTTAGGACATTTGATGTTTCAGTTTATTTATTTCTTAAACCATCTGCAGAATTACAATTAAACACTAAAAAGGGATTCAAATGTAATTATTTTTTATGTTACAGTTAAAATTAGACCTACTTATTTTTATTCCTGTTGCACTGACATCTTAATTTAATTTACTTTATTATATGGAAATCCGATAGCCCCAAAAAAATCAAATAAAAGTGTTAATTCTACACGCTTAAGAAAAAGACACAGATACAATAATAAAATAATAAAAAAATTACGGCTAATTGGAATTAAATATATATAAAATTAAAGAATGGGACATGCTAAAATAAAAATATATAAAAAAAAGAAAAAATATGTAAAGAATATTAAACAATAACATACAACGAAAACAAAAATTTAAATAATAAATTGTGTTTACACTGGTATACATTACGTATCTAATGGTTCCTCTATCTCACCAATCATGAGATCGAGTTTCCACATTTTGCTTTATTCTTTTATTATATGGATTTTTCCCAATTTTCCGCAGGAACTTTATTCAAAATATCTTTCAAAAATTCAGTTAAATTACTAATTTTGTAAGTTGTGTTATTTCTAGCAACTCTATCTTTTACTTGAGAGAGATATTTCCTTTCCCAACGGACAGTTTCTACTTAAGTATAAGAACAGATTTCCTATCTGGTTTTCCCCTGCAAAAATTAAGTTCTCTGAGAAATTTCCAGAGCTCAGTTCTTTTAATTTCAGGTTAATCTCGATCTACTTCTCATAATAAAATGTATGTACAACTCCTTTTATGGCAGTTTTCGTCTTTTCTTCCAACGAGGTTTTTCGCCTGCCTGTGATTGAATGTGGCTTGGGAGTACTAACAATACCAGTCTTTTTTTTCTCCCTCAGTATTCGGTACATTGTAGATTTTACAACTCCTGTCATGTTGGAACACATTTCAACAGAGCTTTTAACATTACTATCTAGATACTGATATCCTAAGGCATCATAAACATTCATCGTAATAAGTTTTTCGTTGAGGAAAAAATGTCTTGGTTTAACGATTTTGGAATAAATATAGAGGTGGAAGGATAAATTTTTGGGTATCTCACTAATTTCAAATAATATATAAAAACAAGTGCAAGATAAATCACTAAGGACACACTGTAAGGTGTACTTTGCTCACCGACAGAAATTTTATTGTTGCAGTAAATTTATAAAAGCTTATAATATTTAAATATAATTAGATTTACGGCACTCCTCAGTTACCTGCGGCACTGGAGGTATGTTGGAGGTTTCGGTATCAGTTTTATTACTCTCTCTAGTTCTTGATTGGAGAATAGGAATGTGAATGCTTGTTAACCCCCTCCCCCCCTCCAAAGAGCTTTGAGTTCAGGAAAATAGAATCGACTCTGCCTTTTATATTATTATGTGTATGCTGCTGGCACCCCCCCCCCCCCCCCGTTGACAACTTGTTTTTCTTGCGATGACCGCCCCCCCCCCAAAAGTTTTCAGTTCAGGAAAATAGACCCGATTCTGTCTCTTATACTAGGAATGTGTATGCTGCTGGCATCTCCCCCTTTCGAAAAGCTTCAAATTCAGAAAAATAGACCCGACCCTGCCTTTTACACTAGAAATGGGAATGTTACTGGTGTCACCCCCCCCCCCCCCCCCCCCCCCGTCGACAACTTGCTTTCGCTTGCCATACTGTACTTTGGTGATATCACCGCCCCCCCCCCCCCCCCAAAGAGAGAGGCTGGATCCGCCCCTATATATATATATATATATATATATATATATATATATATATATATATATATATATATATATATATATATATATACGCCCTGTATATATCAGTATATGTAAAATTAAGCATTTATACTCTTGTCTAAGAGGGCAGAGGTCATGTAGATGGCGGAATTTTTGATTTGCTTAAAACGTTCTACATTATATAGAATATGCCTGTTCTGTATGCCTGAAAAGGTTTCAAGTCGATATTCCATGTGCTTCTCGAGATATCACATGAGACGAGTCGCCAGGTCACGACAGTTGCACATGTCCTTGAGGCGTGCTCCTCTTGTCTCAAGCGCTTGGAGATCCAGCCGTATATTAAACCCTACCACTATTATTTTTATAAAATAATTGTAAAAACAAGTTTTCTCACTCTCAAGTTTTTGTACACTATAACTCAAAAAATAATTCTTCTATCGTATTCCAATTTTTTATACATCTATATATTAGTAATTGCTAGAACATGAACCTATATATTTCAAAAAAGTTAACATAAAAACTTGAAAAACCAGAAATTATCATCCAAAAATTAGACTTTTTTCATAACATCAAATTTGTTACAAATTGTCAATTTATTCATAGTTTTATAGGTTCATGTTACGAAAATACCACTTCTTATTTTTTTTTTCTCAAAATGTAGATTGAATTTCGAGGAGGTCAGAATGAACAAAATTGTAATATTCCCGGTTCGACACGCTTCAAAATAATAGCAATATCTCCGCCACTTGTTTTGCAAAGAATTTTAAAAATATATTTTTTATTACTGAATAATTTTGCCTTTTAAGACATGTGCAATAAGAATACGTCAAATATTAAATTTCTTTGAAAAAATCAATCATAAAAATTGTGTTTTTATAGCCTTGTGCATAACTTACTGCCCTTAAAAGCTCAAACACAGTATCTACTTTTGTCCAGTACTGTATTTAAATTTTGGTGATTTTAAAAATCACCCGAAATTTCGATGGTGTAACCCCTTAACTGAAGTAAAATCATAGTTTAGGTAACATTTATAGAATAAGTCAATTTTCGAATGGTGTAAACTTATGTTTTACAGGTAAAATTGCCAATAAACTATATTTACTATGTTGCTAAGTTAAAATGGCTATTACATACACGATGACAAAACATTCATGATAATTAAATTTCAATTTACCTGGTAACTGAGCTAAACCAACACAACTTCCATGATAATGAGTTCCACATGTTGAGCAATACATTAAGTTTGCAATATCCCCCACATTTTTACAGGTGTTGCATATTGCAGCTAAAAATATTAATTGATAAACCTTAAAACTGTTGTTAAAAGTTGGGTAAACAATTGTCTTCTGTAGTTTGTAAGATAGTTAGATCCATAATGTCGGTTATGCCTTCATAATGAAGCTATTAAAACAACTGAAATGAAGTTAGAAAAAATCAAGCAAAAATGTAACTTTCTATCTAAACATGAAATTTACTCCTGCTAAATTAAATTTATTTAATTTCAAAAATCATTAGAAAAATATTTATTTCGTAAAAAAAAAACATTAAATTATTACTTTAACCAAATAAATATTTTTTGGACTATGAATAGATATATCAAATATCTTTTTAATTTAGATGGACCTACTCAAGTTTTTTAACATATTTTGAGCCGCTGAATACAATTTTTTAAGGTGTAAGTTTATCTGAGTAGGAATAAAATTTTTATAAACAAATAATTAAAACATTAGAAGATTCGATTCTAACAAAAAAACTCGATCGGATTCATTGATCAATTTTAAACAAGAAAGTTTCTTATTAATTTTTTCTCATGATGCTTACTTTTTGAGATAAAGAATGTTAAACATTTAAAAAATGCGACTTTTGGACGTTAATACCTTTTAACTGAATACACATTTTTCAATGCTGCTATAAACAAATAGCGTTTGGCCCTTACGTATACGTGCTGCATGTATGGCGCGGGAAGTCTAGTTGCTGGTTTTCAGTGGCATATCGACTTCTCTCGACGATATTTGGCCGCAAAAGTGTGCCTGCAACTACGCTTTCTTCTCCGCACCCTAGAAGCTACGCCTATTTTATAAGTAGCTAAACACAATTTGCTTATAGTTGACAAAAAATATTTAAGACTTTTCTGTATAAATTATTACAAATGTTAGTTAAAAACACACTAGAAAGTAAATTTAAATACTGTTCACCTGTCTGGGTTCCAACTTGCAACGAGAATTTAATCGTTATAAAATAAAATTTGATCAATTATTTATGGTTAAAGTCTGATGGGGCATACCCACTGATTGGGATAAAAAAATCGGCAGATTTTGTTCAGCAATATTATAATTCAGAGACTATTAATTGATATTACCTATATTTATTTGTTGAATGTGTTTTGCGTCACATTTTATTATGGACTTATTAACCGTTATTAAGACTGTGACAATGAATAAATAAGTGGGTACAAAATTAGAAAAATATTAAAATATACTATTGGTATAATTTTACATCACACGGAGACAAATCAATTAGAGTGAAAGTTGCCGTTCCGACCATAATAATGCTCCTGTCGGTATTTTCAAACAATTTTTGCTAATTTTTATATTAAAAGTTAATTATTTTTCTTTTAGTATTTCATTATTGATTATTTAAAATCATTTTGTTTTAGCGAATAAAGAACGTGCACGGGAAATATTTCTAGAGAAGCTCACACACAAATTACAGACGTAGCTAATGATTTCTAAGAGTTTTATTAAAATAGTGTAAATATATTTATTTGCTAACAATAAATATTCACATTCGCCTAGAAATCAAAAAAATGTGCTTCATTTAAATTAAAAGGTGCCCGACTTAATTTATATTAAATATTTTTAGGTGACATGAATGCGCTCTAGGTGTTTTCACTGCCTAATGTTTGACGTCTGAATGATTCTGGAAAATTAAAACTTAAAAAATATTCCTAAAATATTAATGTCAAAACATTTAAATGAATAAACTTACCCTCAGATCGCATTGCTGCTTCGCCTAAGTGATTACTACAATAAACAGCTAAAGTGGCTAAATCTTGAAAGGCACCAGATGCAGTCGCACAAGGAAAGTGAAAAATTTTAGAGCATCCACTAGATTTACATATTAAACTAGCTCCATAATGGTTACAAAAGGAACATTTTTTAGATGAGCTTTTTAATACTACTGGACCTACATTTTCTAGAGCTTGATTTTCTGAAAGTCAAAAATATTGATATTATGAGTCTAAAAGATAACGTATTTAGATGAATATAAACTCCTAAAAATGTATATGTTTACTAACCGGTTTTGATTACTCCATCAGACCATAAAGCACATGATCTGTGAACATAAAACTGGCCATTCTGCTCGAATAAGACATTTACACTCGGCTCTTCACTGTAACCAATAATAGTTAGCTCATCTATATGTTCATTATTTGATACCAAACTTCTCGATCGACTAAAATTCTTGGTCCGTCTAAAATATAATACAGAACTTTTCTAGATAAGTTATCACTAATATAACTGTATATGAATTTATTATTTAACCAAATTTTGTATGACCCTGATGCAAACTATCAATATTGCTAATACTCTAAAAAATTTTCTGTATATAGGGTGTCTGGTAAGTACCTCCTAATTTCTCGGGAGCATACAGGGGAGGTCAAAATAACCCTACTTTGTCATAGAACAATTCCTAAAGTGCCCCTTAACCGAGATACAGAGCTCTAAAGGGGTACCCAGCGATTTACCTTATCGGCTCTAAGTTTAAAACCGACTTGTATGATTTAATGAAATTTTAATATTTTATTGAGGTCATAAAGACTCATTAAACCATACACATCATCAGAGAAGTCAGGAATGGACTTACCTTACATTCGTTGGGACTAATTTTTGACCAGAGTCATTTTACAGAGCGGAATTTTTGAAATGATCTGGTAATTCCTCTTCAAAAAAGGTACTCTTACTTTATTTCGATAAAACTGACGGTTTTCGAGATAAATCGGTTTCTATGCGAAACACTTAAAAATTACTAATGCTAAACACAAACAGGTAAAAATCAGGTTGTTATTGTTAATACCTACATAATGCATTACTATTGAAGGAACTTGTCAAAACCACCTTCAAGTAAAAATAATTTTAAAAAACGAAAGAATATTCTTACGCAGAATATACTGACATGCATTTAATTTATGGTGAAGCGCTGTCAAATTCTTCGAAGGCAAGAAGACACGACGAAAGATTTCCAGCCCGAACATTGTCAAATCCAAAACCTTTCAAAGAGTTGACGTAAGCCTAAGGGAATCATGTAAAAGATGATTAGAAAATAGTTATTTAACGTTAGTTAGTTAGGTAATGAATTAATTTTTTACATGTCTTATTCAGGGTTATTTTTGTCGCGATGTGGCGGTGAGGGCCCTCCCAGGAGAGCACAAGACCCTCACGTGGAGGAACAAATTTTGAAAGATATTGCTGACAACCCTTTAAACAGCATAAGAAAGCTCGCGACACAAAACAATGTTACAAAATGGATTGTATATGAAACTCTAATAGAACAGTTACTTCACCCGTATCACGTTGAAAAAGTACACGTTGTGTTTCCGGATGATTATCCCGCAAGACTTCAATCCTCCAATTGGTTTATACAACAACATAAACTAAATCTAAATTTTTCTTACCATATTTTGGTTACCGATGAGGCTGGTTTTACAAGAGATGGCATGATAAACTCACACAATTTCTATTTTTCCGCTGATGAAAACCCGCACTCTATAATTCAAAACAAATTGTAATTGTGTGGGCTGGCATTATCGGAAATAACCTTATAGGGCCATTTCTTTTTGAAGAAAGACTCAATGGTGAGATTTACTTACAATTTGAGCAACAAAACAAATAATTTATTAGAAGACGTACGTCTTGATAGAAGAATGCAAATGTGGTACATGCATAATCGTAATCCACCCCATTTTAACCATATAGTATGTCAACACTTAACAAACGTTTTTGGCCCTCGATGAATAGGTCGAGGTGGGCCCGTTTTTAGCGACCATGGTCTCCAGACCTAAATCCCTTAGACTTTTACTTCTGGGGGCATCTAAAGGAACTAATTTACCCAACAACAGTAAATACTAGAGAAGAACTACTAGTGAAAATAGCACAGCATTATAACGAAGTCCGTAATAATGCCGGAATATTATTTTTAGAGCAGCGGAAAAATATTCGAAGAATAAGAAAATGTATTGAAGTACGTGAAGACCATATTGAACATTTGCCAAATAACATTTAAACGTTTTCACTATTTTTGCATTTCAATAACGTTGTAAATTAATTACGCCCCGATCAACCCTTTGAAAGGTTTCTGGGCTTGACAATGCCTGAGCTGGAAATCTTTGAGCATAACATCTTCTTGCCTTCGAAGAATTAGACGGCGCTTCCCTATAAATTAAAGCTCATCAACACACCCTGCGTATTTTATTTTTACCTGTTTGTGTTTAGCATTAGTAACTTTTGAGTTTTCCGCATAAAAACCGATTTATCTCGAAAACCGGCAGTTTTATCGAAATATATTGAAAGTACCTATTTCGAAGAGGAATGACCAAGGTATTTAAAAAATCAGTTTTCAGTTCTGTAAAATGACACCTATCAAAAACTAGACCCAACGAGTGTGGCTGCAAGTCCGTTCCTGATTTCTCCGATGATCTAAAGCATCTACTGTAAAATGGTTTAGTGAGTCTTTATGGCCTCTATAAAACATTAAAAATTCATTAAATTATATAAGTCAGTTGAAAACTTAGAGCCGATAAAGTAAATTGCTGAGTACCCTTTAGGGCTTTGTATCTCCGTTAAGGGACACTTTGCGAATTTTTTTTTCTATGTCAAAGTAGAGTTATTTTAATCTCCCCTATATGCTCCCGAGAAATTAGTTGATCTTTGAGGTATATATAGGCTCTTTATTGCAGCTAGAGCTGAAAATCCGGTTTCGCATAAATAGGATGTTGCAAAGGGAATTAGAATCCTTATAACTTTTAAACTTAGAGTTGGATATTCGTTGTGATGGTTACCCAAAACTCCATCAAATCGGAAGAAGCGAATTATGACTTATTATATTATATAATTATTGTTGTCGCAAAAGAGTTCAATGAGACTCTCTTCTTGTAAAGTGAATTTTGGTGGAATCTGAGCATGGAAAGGATCTTGGATTCAAGAAAATTTCCCGTCATTTTCTTCCGCACAGATTTTGCAAACCATTCAGAAGAGTGTTCCATGAAAAAGGATAGCAAGTCATGAGAGACAACGAACTCATTAGAGGACGCGTATTTGTGCAAATGTCAGAAACAGATTCAAGGTATTCCCTCTGTGTCAACCTCTGTCCATCCACTACTGGATGTAGGTCTCTCTCAATTGTTTCCATCTGTCTCTATTGTTCGCCAATCTCATCCACTGTTTGCCCGCCACTATCCTTATGTCGTCTACCCATCTTTTTTGAGGTCTTCCCGTGCTTCTTGTTGTCTCCCACGGTACCTCCAAGGTATTCAGTTTGTCAAATATATCACATACATATGCCAATATTAGTAAAAAGTCTGGTTCGGCAAAGTATCTAGAGTTTGTATGACCTTCCTCTTCCAGAAAAGTGTGAATTTTCACGTTAAAGCCACCGTGCAAAGTTTTTTGAATAGTCTGGCTTTCAGTAGTCTAGTTTTTATGTAGTTTACTACGTCTATGATGCATTCCAACATCAAACTGATGATGTAATGGGTTTATATAGCATGTGGTGATTTACTGCGAATAAGCACTTGCAATCCTGTATAGAGGCCAAACATTGATTGAGCGCCATCATTACATACTCCGATACACTTTCCTCAATCTAAATTATTTTTTGTTATAAACTTGTCAAGAATTTTAAACAAGTCTTGAGCCTTTACACCTTCAGTGATGCTTTTGCAGAAAAGGTCTTCAACAATAATATTATCACCTAGAAAGCGTACGTAACAAATAAGGTGTGTATCTTTACTACTATCAGTAGTCTCATCAAGTTGCAGACTAAATCTTGCCTTTCATTTTCTCTATTAGTTGGTCGTTGAGATCCTTAACTATATGATGGATTCTTCGACAAATAGTGCGGTTAGATAAAGGTACCTTTTTAATTAGTATTCCCGCCGATTCTCCTACCATATTAACTATGTCGAGACCAATAGGTAAAATAAGTTCTTCTGCAATGGCGTGAGATGCATTGCCAAGACTGCGCATGTTGAGTGAACACGTTTTTTTATATTTGTAAATTTTGCAACTTTCTATTAAAAAATTCGCGCGATTTTTCGACCATAGTAGGGTGAATGGACTCGAGATTTCGCTTTAGCTTACTTGGGAGCATACTCTCGGGAATTAGAATTTCAAACACAGGACACACTACGGTCTTTCTTTATTATTTACTTCGATTGAAGTAAAGCCAAAGTCCAAATAACTATAATCGTATTTACAATATTTCCGCCTTGCTCTCCCGCCACTTGTCGAGGCTTGATCAATCTGACTTGAACTATCGACTTGCTTATTTAATATAAATTTTTCCATTTTGTAATTAACTTTTTACGAAAACGCAAAGCGGCATAATTAAAACAAAGCAACCGACCTACTCGAGTACATAATTTTAAATAGATAATGTAACCGTTACAATGTATCATTACTTTTAGTACTAAGAACACTTTATTATTACTTTTATTTATCTTAACGATTCAACTGCTTACGCTTACAATAAACTACCTTGACAATGCGGCTCACTGCGGCTTATATACTACTAATGAGCGCTCGCTAAAATTCCCGTCGTCCGTTGCTTGCGGGCTTCTGGAACATACTCCGCTCCCTCTCGCGCCCAGTCAGCAGCGAATTCGGCGTACAAAACCTAGTTCAAATTCCGTGTTCTGGAGAACTGGTCCCCCATAGCAATATTGAGTGAATAACGGTCGATGTTACCTACGCAACGAACGATGTACACGCGATTTGAATTATTTTGTACCGGCGAATATAAGTAAATTTAAATTCCGTAAAAGAGAAAATAGCGCCTCAGGGCGCCATGATGTATATTTTGAGAACTCCTAGCATAGAGAATTTTCCCTGTAAGTTGTTTTTCTTCTATACGTATTGTATTGATTTTTAAAAATATATTTTTGATGATGCTTAAGCGTGAAATTTTTAAAGACATTACTTTTTTTGTATGTTATCGATGTTGATATTTTTCTTATATTGGGACTATAATTTTATTGACTAAGTGGGAAACTTTTTGATATGTACAAAACATTGCAACCCATAAGAAAATTATAGCTTTAAGTAAATGAGTGCACTTATTTCCTAGAAATAAACTACTTTTACTGCTTGTTAAATACCTGCTTTTCGACCAACATGAAATGTAAAAAGATAGTCTATCTAATAAAGCTTTTATTTACATGTCTTCATCTGGCGAAAAATACCAGTGAAAAATAAGCAGGAAAGTTTTGTTCAATGAGGGCAATATATTAGCAATGTTTTGGAAATAATAAACTTTTAATGGTTTTAGGAATTTTATTTTAAACAAGAGTGAGAATATTTAGATTACATATAATCAGAATTATAGGATAAAAATTGTATTCAAGAACAACTAGACGTCTACATTTTGCTGGGAGGTATTACGTTGTAGGGAACGTAGTGAAGTAGTTAACATGTCAGCCTTGCATCTACAGGACTAGCGTTGGAACATTAAAATTCATGTATACGCTCGTCACCTTACAGAAAACAGTAGTAAACCACTGCACAGTATTATATTTAGTAAAGATCAATTAGATGTCTTTTGGAAAGCATGTAGAGCTAGTGGTCCCATGTATTAACATAGTCAACAGCAACTTAAATATGTATGTGTGGTTTTAACTTTTCATAAAAACTTTATAAAGATTTATTGTTATACATATTTTATACGTCGTCGATTTAGTTCAGTTTTATATCTTGATGCACAACACGCTGTAACAGTAGTGTTTTGCTTTTATACCCGTTTTATTTAAATTTGGAATTTCGCAAGTAATTTTATGCATTTCGCTATCAATCATCATCGTTCTTAATCGAGTCCCGATTTTGTGAGATTTCTTTAGTATCGGTAAATTGATTATCTGTTTCTGTTGCAGTTTTGGGATAAATAATATTAAATTTTGGGAATACGCCCTGTCTAATATTTTCCTAATAATTAAGGACCGGACGTGGCAGATATGTATAATGTCCCCAGGGTACTGTATATCATCCGGGAAATATAATTAAAACTGCCAAACATATCAGGTCGAAATAGTCCAAGTTATATTTACCATCAAATTTGGATTTAGATTGAAATGTGAATTATTCTAAGTTAGTAATTATGTTGAACTTTAATGCATTTTCCTTTATAAAACAAAGTAGCTTCTAATATTGATAGGGCTACCAGTGTCAGCTGTAATCTAAAAATGTATGGCAAGTAAACTGAAATGTTGGCAAACGTAGATGTTAGTCTGTTAAAAAGTCTAAGTTTGACATTTTGTAAATTCAGGCATTTTCTCTGAAACTGGTCGAAATAGCAGTCATGTCATAGAACACGTCCAATGTGCTGTACTGTTTTTCTAGCTTTTTCATTTTGCCCGAGACCATCCTTTGGTGACTGTAGCCTGAGAATAAGCACCTTCAAGCAGATAAATAACCAAATTGTTTGAATTGAATTGTGAAAAACGTATTTAAAGTAAATTTGTGTTACTGCCACTTTCATAATATTTTGACGAACAAATTAGTATTTTAATCGAGAACCAAGCTGGAATAACTAAAAAAATGCCACAGTCGGTCATATTAAAAAGTTTAGCTGGCTGAAATCATGGAAATTTTTTCCTTAATATTTTACTATGAATGGAAGTATAAATAAAAAACAACTTCATAATTTAACATAATTCGATTTTGACATTGTAATAAATTGGAAGTATGAATCATTTAAGAAATGCTACAATAAACTTTTTCTTGTACATGACTATTTTTACATAAATTCAAACAATATTTTATATCCTAGTCGAGAGATAAAAAGGGATTCTCCTCATTTTTTGTATATTTTAAAAAATCTAAAACATGTTACCTGCAAGTTACAGGGCCTCTAGGACTTTTGTCTCCGAAATCCTTTTCTGGAACTTGAGGTGAAGTGTGATTGTTCGACTCGCTTACTGACATTCTTTGAGGAGTAAAACCTTCAGGACAGTTTAACCTTAATATTTCACCCTGTCCTAACTGACTTCGTTCGCCCAAATTGCAGAAAGCACACACCTAATGGAGTAGAAAAAAATTATAAAAAAAATGATTTCAACAAAAGAAATTTAGGTTTTTAGGGATAAAAATTATGAGAACAAACATTAAAGGGAAATTTTCTTTTAAGTATAATCTGTCTTTTAAAGGTGCAGCAACAAAATAGAGAAATAGTGAGGGGATAAAATAAAAAAAAAGCAAATAAATAGCATACAAAACAATAGTATTAATAATAAATGACAACTTAAAAATGTTAAGTGGTTGAGCCAAATTTGGTGGTTAATTAAAACGAAAAAATATTGATTTGTTTCCAGGTAGAGGTTTTTAAGCATGGTTAATCAACTTTGGTATAACTCCTATTAGAAATATAGACTACTTTTTATGAATTAAAAATATGTTAAATTTTCCGACATTTCAATAAAAAAAACGTGCCAGAAATTTTAAGAAAAAGAAAATTACACTTTCTGCGTAACTTTTAAGTTTACTATTTTCGTGATATTTGTCCATGAAGTGTTCTATGCATTATTGCAAAAAAAAAAATACTTTAATGTAACAGTACTCGTTTTATTTTCACCTACGGCAAATGTAGCACCGGCTCTTAGATTTTATTAACTCTTGGTTCTGTTGACTATAATAGAGAAATAAGAAAGATGTTTAACTTTAATAAATTCATATATTTAAAGATAATTACAACATGTCTAGACAAATGTAACAAAAAATATATTTAAAGTATTTACCTTGCCAGACCACGTTTCTGGAGCATAAGGAATATCTTCAAAAACAGGTACTGATGATCGTTCTCGCTCCGGAAAGAAAAAACCGTCTCCATCTATGAGAGATAAATCATCCAACGAAGAATGGCTAAAAAATAATAAAAAAAAACTCTACAATATATTCATATTTTATTTGCAATTTTTAATTTCGAATATCTCGTTTCAAAAGTCTTGTCTTTTATCTATATCTAAATATTGGCATGAAAGTCGTTAAAAACGAATAAACAATTATGAAAGTGATTACAACAAAGCAGTACTGCTTTGATAACTTTTAAACAGTGCATGCACGCCACGTATGTCAAAATGGTAAGAAAATACATTGAAAAGACGAATATTTATTATACACCTCCATCAGCGATTCATCTTCCAAGAAATTCCTAAATATGCATACATTTTGATCAGTAACAAATCGTTTGTGTATATAAGTTGGTAAAGAACTATTTTTGAGAATATCAGATTTAAGTATTTGACCAAAATGTTCTGATATGTTGGTGACATTTATGACATTCTGATTCTTCATCACAAATATTGCTGAACACATTATCTATTTGCGTGACTGAAGCAGCGCCGATCTGAGTCGCACCATGAACTTGCGATTTCAGGCTGTAGCTCGACAAAAGCTAAGTCGGGAATGTGGCATTGTTTAGCAAAAAATCAATATTGAAATTACCGTAAATTATTAAATATTTATAGGTACAACATAAGAATATATGTTATTTACGAGTGAAATCTTTTTGAAGACAGTGCTTTGTTATGCAAAAAATTTCCGGAGATGTATTCGCTAGCATTACCTGCAACTCAAGTATTTTATTATTGACATTTTGAATGTTCTGGTGAAATACTGAAATATTATTTTGGTTAGTTCTTACTTTTGAATATTTAATAGCCATTAGGTACATTTTCAACATTGTTATAAGAAATATTTACTGTTGGTCTCAAAAATTCCGCCAAAATGTAAAATTAAATTTTTCAAATGCTCCTCTACTTAGCCAGAAGTTAGTGTCATATTAGAATTGACTCCTATCATAAATATTAGCTTATTAGTTTTTTGATTTTTGGGAGTGCACAATTTTACATGTACTTCTTCAGAGGTGGAGCCGTCATGTTTCACCATTGGATCTCTAACAACATCCTCAGTAATTCATTCCTTAACTTTTGAAACAATAAGTCAAACTTTTTTATTTGTATTCAAAGGTTTAGCGCCAACAAATTCGTTATCAATTTAGCGATTTCCGATTTGCAAATTCTACCTTATTTTAAATCGACCCTTTTCAATCATATCATCAGTGTTATCACTTTGCCTCTGCCTACTGAATTTTCGTTACCGTCGAGGAGATACATGAAGCTCAAAATTGCCTGCCTCAGATTCTTCACTGGTATTATTTTTTATTTGCTTGGCCGCACTAACACTTTCCTTCGTCTGATCTTCATCACGGCCTTGACTAGAACGTTTAGTATTAATAGATAAGGACGGAGTATTTGACGGAAACATGATGGTAATACGTAGTTAAAATGTTTGTTTATGGGAGTTTTTTTGTTGTTTACCTGTTTTTTGTTGCTGGTATGTTCTTTTTCCACTTAGGTGAAACTACCTTTTCTTTCCAAAACTACAATTTTCTTTTAGTAGATCATACTTTTCTTCCGGCTCCTTGATGATTTTCAGCAAATATGCTGTTTCATTTTCAATTTCTGATAAAACCTCTTCTGAGATTTCAGTTATGTGCATGCACAATACTTTCTTTAATTGCGATCTTGGATGATAATGATCGTTACAATTAGCACACGATACGGGAGAAATATTTTTTTTATTGCAGTGAAGGCACATTATAATTTTTTCAGATATCTTCTTTCCGCGATTTAATATGGCATCTTTATTTGACGTCCAAAGTAATTAGCCGACGAAAAAACCTTTGCAACCCGTTAGTTTAAATATTTTTAATTCAAATGGGCTTTTGACAGCACAATTCGTGCAGCGTTGTTTCGGCGAATTTTTATGATTTTTAGGCAAGATGGAACCCATATAGAATCTCTAGTTTTGATTCTTTTTGACTGCTAAGGCTTATTTTTGAATACTCGTCAAATCCAAAGTTTTGTCTCCATTTGAATACTAAAAAATCTTCAAAAGACCTTTTCAAGTATTTATTATGCACTTTTAATTAGAAGCGCCTTCTTTACAGTACAATTTTTTTAAACCCCGTTTTTACAAATTTTCGTGATGTTTGGGTATGCTTTAAATCCTCATAAAATCTCATAGAATTTTCATTCTATCTTTTCGTTTTAGAGAGACCTTCGGTTTTTATTTTGCAAAGCTCAGATTGGTTAAAAAGAAACGGGATATCAGTTGTTAAAGGAAAATTTGCAAAATAGCCTATTTTCAAGAGACTAATGCAAAATGCATTTTTATTTTTCATTTTAGGGGAATAAACTCTTCCCTGAATGCGTAAAAAACATAGAAAAAATTGAAACTCCCGTACTTGGGTCCTTATATTTACTTTTTAGACTTGAAATTATTGGTTTTTTCCCATTTTGTACTTTTTTAAATTGATCTTAAATTAAGTTTACAACTTTAAATGCTCGCCAAATTTCTTGGTGGTTTTGAATTCTGAAAATAGCATCTTTAACGCCTGGAATAGGCCTTTCAAACTAGTTAATTTATTATATACTTTTAATTAGAATCAGCTTTTGACCGTTTCATTTGTGCAGTTTTTGTTAATTTTCGTAAACTTTAAGCATGCTTTAAACATTGATATGATCTCGAGTTGTGATTGTTTTTTAACTTATAAGGTTAAATTTGTGTGTCTTTGAAAGATATTTAATTCATATTTCGGAAACCTTGAATTGGATAAATGGACCTGGACAATCAGCCTTAAAAAGAAGCCTTTTTTAAAAATGAGTTTTTTTGAGAAGACTAATAAAAAAAAACATATTTTTAAAGGACCTAAACCCTTTGGTTGAATGTACCGAAACACGAAATAAAAAAATTTAATATCCCGTATTTAGGTCTCTATATTTTTTTTCCACTGGAGAATATCGATTTTTACCCATTTTTGACCTTTTTACAATTTTTTTAGATTACTTTTACAAGTTTTAAGTAACATTTCCTCATAGTATCATATTTTGATACATAGGGGACATGAAATACACAGTGAAAACGTTAGTTTGAAGTTTTAAGATTAAAAAAAAATTGTAGTTAATGGAATAAGACAACAAAATTAGATCTTATGATCTCTGAAAATCACGGAAATTAGCAAAAACAGTGCTGCACAAATAGAACCCTAAAAAACCAGATTCTAATTAAAAGTACATAATAAATTATCTGTGTAAAAGGTCTTTTCAAGACAAAAGGAGTTTTTTTTCAACATTCAAATCGAGACAAAACCCTAGATTTAGCGAACATCTAAAGTATGTAGAAAACGTAATCTAAGAAAAATGGAAAAAAGGTTAAAAATGAGAAAAAATCAACATATTCAAGTCGGAAAAAATATATAAACACCCAACTCCAAGAGATACAATTTTTTCAATATGTCTATCAGCATCTTGAAAATAAATCATTCTTCAAATTTTCGATAACAAACCTCCCTTTACAGGACAGGTTTCTTTAAGCTGTCGGAGCTTTTCAAAATAGAAACTGAAAGTTTTTTTTTAAAAAAAAAAGATCTTATCAGTCAAGAAAGAATCAAAAGTCAGTGAGGATTTAAACTTGTCCAAGAATCAAAGAAATTCGCAGGAACAGTACTGCAAAAAAGCTAATTCGAAATTTAAAAAAAAAAAAAAAAAAAAAAAACGGACGGGTTGAAAATGTCTGTTCAAGACGGAGAAAAAGCTTCAGAATTTATATAGAGCTCAAACGAAAATTTTGGCAAGCACGTTCTCGCGACTTCAAATGGGTATATTTCAGCTTCTCTGTCTCCTTAAAGGATCAAATTCAACATGAGTTTTTTTTTAATAATGCAATAACATGTATTTTTTTCAACTTTTTTAATTAATATCTAATATTTTAACTAACATCAATAAATGCTATTTTTTATGTCAAGAGGGAACAGCAAAATTAATCAGTGGCGATCCGACGGGGGGTTGTCTGGTTTATTTATCCCTATTTTTTTTATACATTACACTTTTTCAAAATTATACCTACCAATTACTTATTTGTGTTTAAACATCAAAGTAGGCTTATGACGACTATAAATTTTAAGCGAAAAAACATTAAGTAACTTGTGATTAATGTCAAAATAATAAACAATCACAAGATATTAAATTAAAACGCCTGTTCGAGGGCCACCACTCACATGAAATTTTTTTCATGTTTTCATATGTAGAAGCTTCCTTCAAAGTATACGAACGGAATTTTCGGACACCCTGTAGATACATATATTATACCAGGTTGGAGTAAAATTTTCAAATTATGTTCGAGGGCCACCACTCACATGAAATTTTTTTCATGTTTTCATATGTAGAAGCTTCCTTCAAAGTATACGAACGGAATTTTCGGACACCCTGTAGATACATATATTATACCAGGTTGGAGTAAAATTTTCAAATTAACTAACATGTACATCTTAATACAAATCTTACCTTATGTATGGTAAGTCAAAATCCATTCTATCAACTCGGGCACTTCTGGATCCCCGGCTTCTTGATAAACCTACAGGTTTGGCTCTTCTAACTCGAGGGGCTCCTCCTCCACTACCACGTTTTGTAGGCGGTTTACCTGTACAAGTTGACTGTAGATTAGAAAACTAAATATTTACATCTATGTGTATTTGTTCCAATGGACTAAGCCATTTTTACAAAAAAAAAATTGGAAAAAAATGTATATGATTTTTTGGCATCTAAGAGAGCGTAGAAAACTAAATAACAAATATAACAGTAAGGAAAAAATAATCACAGGTTTAAATGTTACAAAGTAACACTGGATGCTTAAAATCAGCCAGAGTATCCCACTCATGTTAATTAAATATATGATCCATCTAGTTATTGGGCTAAAAAGGCCACAATTCACGCGATAAAACATCTCTCCAAATAATACACTACGGCGAATTATACGAGATGTATTAAAAACAACAACTCCAAAAGTTCATCTACCGAACTCCTCCGCTTCCATAGCGACTTTAATTCATATTCATAACTAAGACCAGAGAATACTTAATTTAAAAGCTCTCAAACAGGTTGATACCCGCTTTAAAAATCAAAGAGCGCAAGAATCCTCTAAACCACAAGTACAAATACGATAATGTGGTGCTTAAACTACAGAGGCATATTTAGGCTCTGTGCGAACCATTAAACAATACAGTAACTTAAAAGTTTTCGGTGTGAAAAAATTACTATTTCTGAGAAGAAATCCAAGATTTGTAAAACCAACCAGCGCTAAATGGGAAATATGGTTATGAAAAGTAAATCCATTGTTCAACAATCCGCCCGTCTTGAATTTCCGACTAAGAGTCAAGCAGTGTGCCACAAAGGGCGTATCTGTTCCGGTCTACACGTTGTCGTATACCAAAAGATACAAAACGCACAAGCACTCCTTAACATTCACATTCGGTCCATTAATTTCAGATCAAATGTAGTCATTATTAATGTCCGTTTGCGAAACATTTCTATCACGGTCGTTTATAAGGACCATACGGAGATCCTCATAGAACTCCAGAAGACCTTTATATACATTGCATCGACATGCATACCCCCCTCAAAAGTGTTTGACAGATATCGCTCATAAGTACATTTGCCACAATGGATTTTCCCTGAAAAATTCATGCAATTCATTTATCACAATATCCTCACAAAACCAATTAGATTGATCTAATCTAATTTATCAAAAAGCTTTGGTATTTCCGACTGTAGTTCACCATACTGACTGACTGACAAAAACTTATGTATTTTTGTCGAGAAACTAGATTTTCAATACTCTGGGAAAGCTCCAGTTTTAACAGGCTGTTTAAAGATATAGTGTAACGACTTGCTGAAAAAAATACACAACCCTTTAAAAAGGCATTAGGGATTCCACAAGGACCGTGAGAATACTTAGGTTTGAGACCAACTATACTATTAAAATGTCAGTTAAAGAAATACGAATGGCATTAATATTAACTATATTATGAAACCCATAACTAAGTAACTTCACATTCATATCAGCATATGTGGATGAGAAATGTCGCAAATAGATTATCAATATATTGCCACCAATAGTTTTTGAGCCTTCAAAAACCCTACTACTATGGTGTTACCCTTCTTCACTGATTATTAGTATGCCTCCAGAAAGTATTTGAAACATTCTCTAAAACACTTACAAAATTGTTAATATAATTCTACCAAAACATAGATTGTAAATGCGGAATTCGGAAAACTAAACATATGAGCCTATTATCTGTATAAAAAAGTCTTTTCAAGACAAAAGGAATTCTTTTTCAACATTAAACTCGAGACAAAACCCTAGAAGAACATTTAAAGTATGTAGAAAATGTTAACTAAAAAAATGGAAAAAAATCGACATATTCAAGTCGGAAAAAATATACAAGCAAACAAATCCAAGAGATACAATTTTTTCAATATTAATTTAATATAATTCTAACAAAACAGATTATACATGCGGAATTCGGAAAACTCAACATATGAGGATTCTTCTTCTTCTTCTTTAGGTGCCCTCTTCATTACTGAAGGTTGGCGACAATGTTGGCAAACTCTTCTCTATCTATTGCTGCTCTCAGTAAGGTGTGTGTGTCCAATCCCGTCCACTCTCGTACGTTCTTCAGCCATGAACATTTTCGTCTTCCAGGACCTCTTCGGCCCTCTATTTTTCCTTCCATGAGAAGTCGCAGAAATTGGTATTTTGTTCCTCTGTATATATGTCCCAGATAACCCGTTTTCCGTCGTTTCACTTGCTGCAAGAGTTCTCTATCTGTCCCCATCATTCTAATGACATTCTCGTTCGTCATTCGTCTTGTCCATGGGATCTTCAACATTCTACGAAAGACCCACATCTCGAATGCCTCCACTCGTTGCATTATTCTTTTTCCCATTGTCCAAGATTCCGCTCCATATAAAAGAATAGAGTATATATGTTTTCACAAAACGGTATCGAGTATCAAGTGACAGGGTAGTATTTGTTAGTAGTTTCTTCATTCTTATAAAAGCAGCTCTTGCATTTTCGATTCTTGCTCGAATTTCGACTTCTGTATCCAAGTTTTGGGTTATCCAAGACCCGAGGTATTTAAATTTTTTAACTTCCTGGATCGGTGTACCGTATATTTGAACGTTAACTCGTAAGTTTTGATTTTTGCTGATGACCATCACTTTTGTCTTTGTTGTATTTATTTTCAGGCCGTGCTGATCGCCTGTGTTCACTACTCTATCCAGCAGCTCTTGCAGTCCTTCTGATGTATCTGCAAAGATGACGGTGTCGTCAGCATATCTTATGTTGTTCAGTATATTCCCGTTCACCCTAATGCCGATGTTAACATTCTCCAATGCTTGTTGGAATATATACTCGGAGTATACATTGAACAGAAGAGGTGAGAGGACACAACCCTGTCGTACTCCCCGCTCTATTGGTGTGTTTGGTGTTGTAGCATCGCCAAATCGTACACAGCCTGTTTGCATCCAATATAAATTCTTTATCAGCCTAACATCTTCGTAGTCTAAGCCCTGAGTCTGCAGCAAGTGTATTAATGTTGGGTGTTTTATGCGATCGAAAGCTTTTTCATAATCTATGAAACAAAGATATAGATCCTTTGATTGATCTCTACATTTTTCAAGTAACACGGTCAACCCAAAAAGTGCCTCTCTGGTTCCCAGCCCTGATCTGAATCCGAACTGTTCGGGGCTTATGTTTTGTTCACATTTCAGAAAGATACGTCGGTGTATGATTTTTAACAACATCTTGAGTGTATGACTCATTAGGCTGATTAGTCTGAAATCTGAGCATTTCCTTGCTGCCTTTTTCTTAGGGATCGGTATAAATACTGATTCTAGCCATTCAGGGGGAAGAGTTCCCGTTCTGTAGATTCTGTTGATGTAGTTGGTAAGTAGTTGAATGTTTTCCTGGTCTAGTAATTTTAACATTTCTATATACACATTATCTGGTCCTACAGATTTCCCACTCTTAGCTGATTTTATAGCCGCATTTACTTCTGATGTTAAGATATTTAATATTGGTTCGTTGCTATGTTCTATTTGGATTTCCCCCCTTTCTTCGTCAAACACTTCACGTATGTATCTCACCCATTCCTCTTTGATTTCTTCTTGGTCTGTGATTATTTTGTTGTCTTCCGTTTGCAGGAAATTGGTTTGCATAGCACTCTTTCCAGTTCCGATGATTGTTTTAACTTTTTTATATATATTGAACTGGTCGTGTTTTTCCTGCATTTCTTCCAATTCTTGGCATTGTTCATTCATCCATTTCTCCTTCGCGTGTCTAATCGATTTCTGGATTGTCCTTTGGGTTTCTTTATACTTTTCAACATTTATGTTCTTGTATTTCCTTCGAGTTTCCATTAAATCAAGGATTTGATCGTTCATCCATGGTTTCCTTCCTGTTGTTGGCTCCTTTTTAAGTTTCTCGGTTTGTACTTGTTCGATTGTGTGTTGTAGAAAATGCCATGTTTCTTCGATCGGTTGTCCCTGTTGTAATGCTGTTTGTTTGATTGTGTTATTTAGCTGTTCTGATATTTCACTGCAGAATTCTGGGTCTTTTAGTTTCTCAAAATCAGGTCTTTGTTGTTTATGATGTTTGACTTTCTTCAATTTTATGTGAACTGTTCCTATGACGGGATTGTGATCGGATCCGATGTCAGCTCCAGGATAAGTTTTTACCCCTTTCAATCCATTCCGATAGCGTTTATCAACCAGTATGTAGTCGATTTGATTTCTAATTGTATTAATTTCTGTGTCTCCCGGTGATTTCCAGGTGTACAATCTCCTCTTAGGTAGCTTAAACCAAGTGTTTGCCACCGTAAAATTCTCTTTCTGGCAGAATTCTACCAAGAGATCGCCTCGTTCATTTCTCTCACCAAGACCCCAATCTCCAACTATGCTTCCTACTCTACCCTCTCCTACCTTGGCATTCAGGTCACCCATGATAATGTTAATTTCGTTCTTTTTTGTTATCTTTAGCATCTGTTTGACTTTCATGTAGAATTTCTGGATCTCATCCTCATGGCTTTCCGAGGTGGGGGCGTACACCTGTATAATGTTAATATCCTTAGGGCTGGCGTTTAATTGTAAGAGAGCTACTCTATCTGATAGCGGAACAAAAGATTTAACAGCTTTACTGTTTTCATTATCTATTATTATTGCTACTCCGTTGTAATGTTGTGTTTCGTCATTACCACTATAGTACATTGTATGTTCTTCTATGTTAATTTGTCCTGCTCCGGGCCACCTGACCTCGCTAACTCCCAAGACATTGACTCCCATTCTTTTCATTTCGGCGATTATATTGTGTGTTTTTCCCGCTGCGTATAGCGATCTAGCATTCCATGTTCCAATCTTCAGTGCAGCATTTCTATTCTTTAAGCGTTTTTTATCCTTGTATGTTTCCACTTCCGGGTGGTTCCTAGCATTCTTCGCGGGGATTCTTAGCACCCCTTGACCATTTAAGGTCTGCCACGGACTAGGGGCCTTTGTAGTTAAGCTTGCCATATTATCTTATCTAGGAATGTTCGATGAACCTTTAATGTAGTGGTTTTCCATTGCCTTCTACATCTCTATGCCGTTGACTACCTTGGTAGTAGTTCCTCCGCCTTTGGAGTAAATTTCTTTACCCCAGGACAAAAAGGTGCCCTTATCACTTACCAGCTCATCCGCCAAGAGCCGTTGGCCAGTAAGTGGGGACTGCTTATTCCGGCAGTCATTCGGTCGCCAGAGCCTCGTTCGTTATCTAGCAGGGCGCACCAGGATGACCGAAGTCATCACACGTGCAGGTGAGGTTGGCATTTGGGCTAGACTTGTAATTATGCTTTCGCCCCTTACGCTTACGGATTACACTGTTAATATACCTTGTGTGTAATCGTTTTCTACCCCACAAGAGACAAGAGATTTTAATTCGTATATATATATATATATATATATATATATATATATATATATATATATATATATATATATATATATATATATATCTTTATCACAATCAGATTTATAAGAAGAAACGATTATTTCATATGCTAAATTGATTGATGAAAAATACAGTTACAACACGCAGAACATCGAATCCCCGACAGTTAGAAAAAAACCAAATCAAGCATTTTACCGTTAGAATTAGGTACATAATTTAACTGCAGCACATGAAAACAATAATTCGCACACACAACATTTGCCGAAGAAAAAATAGGACACTGCACACTTAATGTATTATTCTTACTGGACCACAAGGCATCAGGCAGGTTATAATCACTACAAATTAAGTCATTATCACGTCACCTTCCAGCAGGCTCCATTAAGACGGTACCGTTATTTTCATTTAGCTCAGATGAATGTATAGCGAAAACTTCCACCACTTAACTTGCCGCTTGTCTGAGTAATACGATCATATCTGTATATTATATGTATAGAAAACTTAAAAACATTATTCATATGAACCTTAGATATTTCACGAGTCTTAATTTTATCCCATATATCAACAAGATAATCCCTTCCTTTTTCAACCAAATTTTGTCACCTCCAAACAACACACAAGCGAAACAAAACTGTTTATGGGTGTTCTACATCCGCACAGCTAACTATTGTTTTATATACATTTTTATTAAATTTGCGACAGAGACATCTTTCTCCACATTCACATTGTTTTTTAATTTTTAAATTAGCAAATAGCTGTATTGGTTCTTTTACTCCAGGTTTTTACTCCAAAGAGAGCGTACTAAAAGGGTTTAAAAAAAATTGTTTGTTGTCATAGC
This sequence comes from Diaprepes abbreviatus, assembly GCA_034092305.1. Classification (NCBI taxonomy): domain Eukaryota; kingdom Metazoa; phylum Arthropoda; class Insecta; order Coleoptera; family Curculionidae; genus Diaprepes; species Diaprepes abbreviatus. The sequence continues at coordinate 5,593,377 of JASJET010000022.1, forward strand.
AACAAATAAAACGGCATTTAGTAACAAAAAAACACACCAATGTAGAAAAAAAATGATGACATAACTAAAACAAAATTAATGTTTTTTGGAGCAGCCAGGTACAAAAACATGTGCCAAACTAAAAAACTAGTGTCACTTGTCAACCGGTAACGAGTAGGGTTTTTATTAAATTAACTTATTGGTGTTCCAGTATTTAAGCACCTGACACAAATTTCGTTTAACTTTAAACAGAGCTGCATGGGGAGAATATTAATATATCGATGGCGTCTACAAAAACAATGACAGCTAAGCAATATGCGGTGAAAAAAATTACGTCTCAAAATGTGCGGCGTAAATTATGATTTTATAAAATTTCGGTGTATTTTTGTAATTTCAAAGAAAATAATTACACTTCTAAAAGTGCGACGAAAATTATTATAATTTTGAAAATGCGGCGAAAAAAATGACACTTCTAGAAGTGCATCGAAAACTAATATAATTTTTAAAATACGGTGAAGATAATTCGCCGCACATTTTAAAGATGTAATAGTTTTTGCCGTATTTATTCATGACGTAATTTTTTCCGCCGCATTTATTAAAGATATATTTTTTTCGCCATTATGCCATTTGACATTCCAGTTTCTGCTGTGGTTTTATATATGTATTTTTTTTCAGTCCAAATCTTTAAGCGCTATTTTTTCGCCATATATTATAGCGTCATTGTCTTCGTGGGCACGTAGTGTTAAAAAATCGTACTTTTTAATGTATAATTTATAAAAAAATATCACTTTTTCAAAGCACCTTTAAAAAGTTGAAAATGGTGAAAATTTGGTGAAAAAAAAAATTAAATGGTAGAAAATAGTTTTCGTCGCACTTTTTGAAGAATCCTTTTTTCGTCGCAAAGCTTTGAAATGTAATATTTTTCACTGCTCTTTAATAGCTGTAATAGTTTCTTTTTGAAGTGTCATTTTCTTCGGCCCAATATTTTTATAGTAATCTTTTTCACCGCACTTTTATTGAAATAGTTTTCGTCACAATTATTGAAGCGTTATTCTCTTCGTCGCAATGTTCTGAAATATAATTTTCTTCAACTTTAGTAGCTGTAATAGTTTTCACTGCACTTTTCAGTGAGAGGTTCTTTTCGGTGCATATTTTATATACACGTAATTTTTTTCGTTGTATGTTTAAAATCGTTACATTTTAAAGATGTCATTTTTTCCGCCGTATTTATTAATGATGTAATTTTTTGGCCTCATTTGTTAAAGATGTAATTTTTTCGACGTTATGCCGTTTGGCATTCTAGATTTTCCCTCATATATGAAGAAGTGATCATATTCCACGTGGTTTTGTACATGCATTTTTTCCCGCAAATTTCTAGGCGCTGTTTTATGCCGCATATTTCAGCGTCATTGTCTTCGTGGATACCCTCGATATGATTACATGTTGCCTATATTTATTCGCCTTTCAAGCAGTTAAAAGAAAGATAAAATACAAACAGTTTGTTTCCTGCAAATACAACTTTGGATCTCTCTCTCTCCATATGCGTTTCGACCACCTTATGGTCTCATCAGTGGAGAGTTGTATTTGCAAGAAACAAACTATATATATTCTTTGCTCAAGCTGCTTGAAATGAGAATGAATATAGGAAATTATTTAAACACCGCAGCAAACAGATTTAATTATTTCTTACTGAAATCTTAATTTTTGTTTGCACTACTCCGGTGGATGTATAGATGTCATTTGACTGGCGATATTTTTCAGTCTGACATAAAAAACTCGGCAGGTTTGATATCCTGCCGACATGTCTCGGAATTTATTTTATATAGACAATTGTTTCCTGCGAATGTTGCTCTTGGTTCGATACAGCTTCACTGACGAGTCCATAGGGTGGTCGAAACGCATATGGAGAGAGAGAGAGAACCAGAGTTGCATTTGTAGGAAATAAACTGTTTGTATATATTCTTTCATTTAACCGCTTGAAAGGAGAAAGAATATAGGCAAGTATTGATATACAGCAGCAAATAGATTTAATTCTTACTGAAATTTTAATTTTTAGTTTCATCTTTCTTGTCGACATACAAACTCTGTTAAATCTTGGTATTTCCACTGTATCGCATCAATGTTGCCGTTTATAAAAAATTCGCGCTTGTTAAACTATTGCCCTGTTGTCAGACGAACAAATAATTAATATGGATAAGAAAAAAGTATTTGGCAAACTTTAAAGTAAAAATACTTTAAAAAATATTTGTGGAAAAAATTAAGTGCAACCACTGCACTACCCTATGAGCTACCACTGTAGAAGGGTACTATCAATAATATATACTATGCTATTGAAAACTTGCTTGGGGTAAACTTTAAAATACATAAGAAATTTGGATCCGGTCTTTAAAACCATATTTATGTTACAAATTCTAAGTAAAAAAATATGTTTTAATGGAAAAACACATGAATTTATTTGCTGACCATTTATTGTTTGCAATAAACATTTAAAATTTAAAGTTTAGGATTATAGTTTCGTCGAGAGCTGTGGCTATTTGGCGAGTATACCTAACCTGTGCTCCAAACCACCGTACTTTACTAAACACAAGTTTTCACTCTTTATCGGTGTTTGTAGCATTTTACAAATTACCTTAAATACAAAAGTTTAATAATATTGATATCTGTAGTTTCATTAACATAAAACGTAACCAGAGTTTTTAAGATCTATGATTTTTTCCATTTTAATTAATAAATAACTTTTAGACAATGTTCATTACCGGAATTTATAAGAGTTACCTTTACACAATTAGTGCTTAATGAGCAGTAATATTAGTTTAATAAAACTGGCTTGATGAGTTCTTCTAAAAAATAGTACATTATTAAACATTTTGCTGGTGATTATGTTTTCCAAATCAAATAATATGGTAAAATATAACTTAACTTTCTTATATCTGAGCAACTTGGACATATAGGTATTGACAATACAATTCTCTTTTGACCACCCAAGGCTTCCTTGTTTTAAAAAATGCATATTAAGGAAGCAAAATTTTTTAAAAACTTTTTTAATTATAATTGTACTAACCTCCTTCTCTTCTTGGACGTCCACGTCCCCTTTTAATAGTAAGAGGTTTTCCGGTAAAATTAAAAGGTGGTGAAAAGTCGTCTGTAGTGAGTGGGGAGGACGCTGCAGAAGTAGCAGCAGAAGCTGGTCCTAAACAAAAAAATACCATTGTTAAAATTAAGTAGTTTTTTAAGACAAAAGATAACACCAAATTATTATTGTGGTACTTACCACTACAGCAATGACAAAATTTGCCCTTTTATTATCTTATATATCAATAACAATAATATCAATAGCAGATCCCTATGACGTATTTTGTCGGTAAATAAATATTGGCAGTAAAACCAAAAAATTTGGTTTTTAAAACATTTAGGTTAACAGTTGTTCATAATTATTTCCACTCTTAATACAGTTTCAAATAAATAAAGAACTGTAATGTTCGTTATAGTTTAATAGTTTGTCTCAGAATAGTCTGTTAGATATCATTTTATTTTTATAGTCGTCGACGCATTCGCATCGTGCTCGCAAATCCGTCTCTGTTATTGAAATCTGATCTCTAAATGTAACCATGCGATTTGTTCTTAAATTATTTGACATATTTTTAAGAATTCATCTAATTTTAAAAATTCTTTCTTTAACATATTTACGACATAATCACAATCATTTAACTCATAAAATTCCTTGTCCTATGTTAGTACTAAACCAACTACAAATGACCAGAAATTATACGTGGTGAACAATGGAAAAAAAGGTTCTTTGCTCAATACATGACAGGATATAGTTTTGTCAAAGGTGATTTTAAATATTTTAAATCGATGGATTCAAACAAAAAACTAAAAGTGATATATGATTTAATCAAAACCTTTTTCATCTGTTACGTTGCAAGCTTTGTCTTTGTATTTACGAGTTAGGCTATCATTACAGCATCACCAATTTCAAATTGATATTTCCTTATGTTATGGCAAAGATTGTTAATATAAAAAAAAATAAAAACTTGCTTAAGTTGTAATTTAATATTATTGTTAGGCATAATAACGACAACAAATCTTTGATAAAAGATCGACTTCGATCTAGATCTATGTAAAAAACACGTAGTCAGATAGTTGTTAAATAAAATTGAAGATTTGAACAACAAGCGGAAAATGCACCATGCCGAAAACTACAAAAATGAGGTTGGCCAGAAATAATTTTCGGTGCTTTATACGCTACACAAAATATAAATTCATTGAAATTGGTGAAAATGCGGGGTATAATTACACTGAAGTTTTAAAAATACTGTAGATGCAATTTTTAACCCATGAAGCTACATCGCCATAATTGACTTTTGGAACATTATAGCGACAAAAAATATTTTTTCATCAAGAGATGATACTTTAAATAACTGCAAGCCAATAGATATAATAGCTGAATATGTACAAAGAATAAAACGGGAAAAGTTTGGGTCATCAAACAATTGGCTATTTTACTATAGAATGAAATTTAAAAAGGAACCTAAATTCGCAAATATTACAAGACCAAATTGTTTTCAAGATACCCAGAACAGCAAATAATGAAATTATGTACCAATACAATGGTTGCCCGGTCTCTTCAATCAGCTCAGGAAAACAATTATTAAACAATACTTTTCCAAACTAATACATTTCCCAAAGCAGTCTGCAATTTTTTCAAATTGAATTTTCTGAAAACCAGGTTTTTAGATCTGATTTTAAAGATAAGACACTGAACGACAAAATTCAATACAAAATAGTGTAATAATATAAAGACCAAGATAAGAAACTTCTTCCACAAATTATATCACCGCCAGATTCATAAAAGTGAGATATTCGAACATTTGATGTTAATATATCTCTATTGTGTGTCTTTATTATTTTCTATTTTACCGGTTGTGTATAATCCTCATGAAGATATATCGTTGGTAAATTTTACGTTTATTTTCTAGAAGTTATAAAAATGAAAATTTTTAAGCAACAAATTACACTTTTTAAATGAAGGTGTAATTAAAAGTGTCTTTATAAGTTATTTATTTATTTATATATATTTATATTTATATATATATATATATATATATATATATATATATATATATATATATATATTTATATATATTTATATTTATATTTATATATATATATATATATATATATATATATATATATATATATATATATACCGGGTGTCAACGAATCTATTAGACAAGTCATAATTTCTAGAGTATTACGTGTATCAAAATGAGAATTGGTACAGGTAAATGTTATGTGAAGGGGAGAGTTTTCGCATATTTTCCACTTTCCGGTCACTTCCGGTTTCACCGGAAATGGCCCCGGTTTTGAATTTTTAAATGGAACACCCTGTATATTTTAACATTTTTGGATTTCTGAGACAATTCTAGATCAGAATGTGACATTTTAAAAACTGTTTACGTCTACTTCATTTTTTTAGAGCCACTTTTAAAATTGCATCTAGGTGGCCATGATCGGACGCAAACTAATCTAAGGGCCTTAGATGATGTCAAAAAAATACAATCGCAAAGTTTTAGTTACTAGTATGAAAGACAGGAATAAGACAAGTTGACAAAATTACGTTTTCACTTCTAACTATTAATTTTCAAATGGCGACCCCTTTTTGACAACTACTTTTCGAAAAAAGCATTCTTTGACGAATCTAACGGTACTAATTTATTTGCGATTGGATTAGACATAAGAACAGAAATTAAATATTATTAAGCAAAATACTGGATAATTTATTTACTTATGACAAGTGCGCCATGGACAGCCATGATGCATAATAATTTGCAACTGTTTTTATCAAGTCTTCTTTGGAAAACAAAGCACTCACTTAAGTAGATAATGACAGTGACATACGCTCTAAGAACAGACGTAAAAGTTTCTTAATTTTCGTTAAGTTTAGTTTAAATTTTCGTTAAAATAATGTATACTCAAAGTGAAAAAAACTTTTACGTCTGTTCTTAGAGCGTATGTCACTGTCATTATCTACTTAAGTGAGTGCTTTGTTTTCCAAAGAAAACTTGATAAAAACAGTTGCAAATTATTATGCATCATGGCTGTCCATGGCGCACTTGTCATAAGTAAATAAATTATCCAGTATTTTGCTTAATAATATTTAATTTCTGTTCTTATGTCTAATCCAATCGCAAATAAATTAGTACCGTTAGATTCGTCAAAGAATGCTTTTTTCGAAAAGTAGTTGACAAAAAGGGGTCGCCATTTGAAAATTAATAGTTAGAAATGAAAACGTAATTTTGTCAACTTGTCTTATTCCTGTCTTTCATACTAGTAACTAAAACTTTGCGATTGTATTTTTTTGACATCACCTAAGGCCATTAGATTAGTTTGCGTCCGATCATGGCCACCTAGATGCAATTTTAAAAGTGGCTCTAAAAAAATGAAGTAGACGTAAAAAGTTTTTAAAATGTCACATTCTGATCTAGAATTGTCTCAGAAATCCAAAAATGTTAAAATATACAGGGTGTTCCATTTAAAAATTCAAAACCGGGGCCATTTCCGGTGAAACCGGAAGTGGCCGGAAAGTGGAAAATATGCGAAAACTCTCCCCTTCACATACCATTTACCTGTACCAATTCTCATTTTGATACACATGATATTCTAGAAATTATGACTTGTCTAATAGATTCGTTGACACCCGGTATATGTGTATATATATATATATATATATATATATATATATATATATATATATATATATATATATATATACCGACGTTTTTCCGGCTTTCAATCCGTTCGTCAGCAGAAAAATCTTCATGATGTTTCGCCAACATCTCAGCTGGCATTTTCAAGTGATGCTTCCTGGGCGGCTGCACGGCTTGGAAACTTTCTATTGACAAACGGATTGAAAACCAGAAAAACACCAATGCACATTCCACCATTCGTGAAAACCTACAATACATCATATATATATATATATATATATATATATATATATATATATATATATATATATATATATATATTAACGGGACGGTACAGATCATCGAATTTAAAAATCTCTAACTATTCCAAGTTTTCCAGGCTTAATGAAGAAAATTGCCAAGTCCTATTTCACTATAAAAATATATTAATTGTAAGTCATTGATACCTGTCTCTTAAGAAAATCTGAAGAGGGTTTACAGGACCTAGACCATACTTATCTCTGCCAAGCAGCGCTAAATGCGCTTGAACATGATCAAATAAAATCTAAACAAGTTTGGGACCATCTTCTGGCAGAACACAATGTTACTCTTGCTTAGATATCAGGACAGAAAGGTGTACTAGGCAATGAAAAGCCAAACTAATTTGGAAGACATCACTAAACTACTGGAATCACATGGTGAGACGCAGGCACAGGAAACTATTGCTGAGCAAACTATCCGGTAACTTAAGCTGCGATTTCCTGCGTCTAAGCAGACAACAAATTAGGCTGGTGACAAGATTGATAACCGGCCATTGCAGCTTAAGGAAACGCCTATCCACAATGGGTATTTATATTGATTAGAATAAAAATTTGATTAATGCAGCTAACCTGTTCACATAGAATAAATATAACAGGAAATGCGATGAGCCTTCAGGACGTAGTATAATTGTAGTAGTAATTGAAAGACTTCTTAGCACTAGCTTGCTATATCATTCAATCAATCATGTCAAGGTAGCAAGGTTTTTTTGTGTACATTTTATTCAAGTACAACGTCATACTTTTTTATGTATTTGTTGATGTTAGGACGTTACTTATGATACGTTTCGATTATCTATTTATTAAACAAATTTAGTAGGATTGGTGGACTCTTGCTATGAGAATTTTCCAAACACGGCAGCATTCAACATATAGAAAGTACAAGCTTAAATGAAAAAATAAAAAGTGGAATGTCTGGCAGGTTAAACCTGATTACACTTGGCGAATCTTCAGTACCTAATTATCCAAAATATATTGTTGATTTCCCCAACAGTTTTCTAGGTTCTGTACCTTAACTAATATTCAAACATATTAAGTAAAAACTGGTCGTAGGTAAATTTAAAAATTTTAAATATATTTATTTGTATTGACTTAATAAAAAACAAAACACGGTTTCAAAATAAAGCCTAATGTTATTAAATAAAAAGTTAATACAAAAATTGTTTAAGGAAAAAATATTATTTTTATTTAACAGCGGCATATTAACGTTCAATTTCCTCCCTATTTCGAAAAAAAAATTCTCCCAATTTGTAGGACCCAATGTTTTCCTTTTACTGACATCAAGTACTGCAAATTTTATGAGTCCTTTCCTTAAATGACAGGCTTACTTCTTACCTGATGAGAAATGTTGGAAAGGGGAAGTTGCTGAATCATCTGGAAGTTCTTCTTCCTCTTCATCTAAATCATAAGTTTCGGGCTCTTCTAGATCCATAAGTTCATCTGGATCTAGACCCGAAGGGATGTCATCCATAATCTGAAAAATCAAGTCATATTCAGTATTTTTATGAACCTAACATATATTGTTATAAAAGTTAACGTATTTTTTAAATTAAAACACCGACCCACTCTTTTTTTCTTGCAATTTTACTTTAATGACCGATCCCATTCAAAATTATGCAACGGAAATAGTCAAAAAAATTAAATTCTTTCTCCGTAAAATATAGTATTCTAGAACCCAAAAAAGTAAACGTATTTTACCGTTTTACGAAAAAATCATTTTCAGATGAGTTATCGAGATTTTAAAGTTGAAAATAATTGTAATTGAAGAAGCATATAACAAGGAACCCCCGAAAAAAAAATTCATCGAAAAAAAATGTAAATATTAAGAAAACCGCTTTAGTGTTTTTTTCAAAAAATGACCAACATTTCGTTACTTTTGAAAATTTTTCAATTTTCAAATTTTCTTTTTAAAGTTTATGACTTCTATAACCCTAATCAACATAGAAAACTAAATTACGTCTATTAGTCATAAAAATATACAATTTTGAATAAAAAATGGCTCATCATTTTTCTTCACTGCAAAAGTCCTAAGCTCAACGTTAAAATCTTGAAACTTCCTTGAAAATTATTTTTTCGCAAAACGGCAAAATATGTATACACTTTCTTGTGTTCTAGAAAAATATTTTTTATGGAGAAAACGTTTTATTTTTTTACCATTTTCACTGCATGAATTCGCATGGAATCAGTCTAATACTAGCCTTATTCAAAATATATTGTTAAAAGAAAGGTATTTTTATGTGTGAATAATTTTCTTAAAAAACACTAATCTATAAAACAATCTTAAAATATCTATCGACAAATGAACCATTAATCTAGGGGATTTACTAATTTTAATGCATTATAAAATAGTAAAGTTATCATCACGGTATGAAAAAACCATAAGTAATTTAGTTTATGTCACAGAATCTAACCAAACTGGCCAACTCATGTCTTTTGCACTCTCAGTAAAGTAAAGCGCATTGAAGATACACATGAAGTAATTAATGGAACAAAAATTATTGAAAATTTTTGTCTTAGCAAAGGCTGAAAAAAGAAGAAAAACATAAATTTAATAGTGAAAACAGATCCAAAAAGCATAGTATTTTGTTAAAGCAAATTAAAGTGGTCTATATGTGCTGTTTTGTACTGCATTTGTTACATTTGCACTGTCATACCTGTATGGGGTTTAATCTGTTTGCAATTATCTGTAATTTGGAAAAAGTATTCTCCGAATACTATGGAAATATAATGGCTATCAATCCAAGGAAATAAATTGTGCAAACTGTAAGAAAAAAAAAATCAATATCGACACGTTATAAGTGTTGAAATCCCTCTCTTGACAGAAAGAGAAGATTAACTTTTTCTCTATTTTATAAATAATACGTAAATTACACGTATCACCAATATAAATCTTATAAGAGTAATGATTTCAATGTCATTGCAGTTACGAGAATGTAATTAAGTGTTAAAATGTTGTGAGATGTTTTGTGATATAGTCCATTTACTCAATAGAATGGGTAAAACCATCTACATTGTGATAGCGTTTCTAGGAGGACATGAAGGTACCAGGATTCTACCTTGTATTGTGGGGATGAGTAAAAATTCCCTTCATATTTGGCTGAGCGTGGGTTCACTGCGGTCAAAATTTTACTTTCCAAAAAAAGGAACATACTACAGATCACTGAGCGTGGCGGTTTTCGACTGCTGATATCAAAATTGTTCAATTTTCATATAAACAGAATTTTCGAAATTAATTAAAATAATTCTCGGAAAGATGTTAAACCGAAATCTAGAAAAAAAGGAAGGTACAGTAAATAGACTTCTAAAAAGGAAACAGCCAGGTACGATATAACAGGATATTAATGTAATTAAAATTGTATTTGTAGTGTAAGAAATTAGGATACAAATCGGAGCTGTAAAAGAAATGAGCTAACAGAGTTCAAAATATAGTAAAGCTGAATGTACAATAAATGGATTATTTTCATACAAGGGATTAATGAGAAATTCTAAACGAAAATGTCACTGTGATTGCCCATATCGTGAGTATTTGCATAAACAAGGTAAAATTAACAGAACTAGTTATAATGAGCCTAAACGGAATTTTTAACTGTAACAGTCTGCAGAGGAAAGTCAGAACATTCCTGACAAAGGACCACAAACATCATCCTCATAGTGCTACTGAGCGGATAATGTTACCAAGATACCAAGGAAGTAGAGGATTGGTGAATATTGGTAAGCAGTTGGGTCAACAACTAACAAACCTACGCTTATATTTTCACAGGTTGGCAGAGTTTTCTGTGCTACACCGGACAATATGCGAGGCAGACGATTCAACACCGCTGAGGTTGAGGGTCCTTCAACTGACTTCTCATCACCAACCAGAAAAAGTTTCAAATCTGGCTATCGAAGCCCATTCATGGACGACACTCAAATGAGGTCAATCAGAAAAATATGGTTGACGTCAGGCCAAATGTTTCCTGAAACCGACAGCTTCCTACTAGCTATCCAAGATCGGGTCATCCCAACCTGAAATTATCTGAAATAAATAATCGAGACCCTTCGATCCAGAACCACCAATGCCGACATGGATGTCGAACATCAAAAACAATCCAGCACATAACAAAGAATGTCAAACATATACCGCATAGAAGTATATGAGGAAAAACACGATTCAGCCGCCAAGATCACCCAGGTGGAAGAAATTAAAATGTTGCAGGTAATGAAAGTGTCATAATATGAAAGCAGCCCGAAAACCTATACTGGAAAAGAGATCACGCTGTACTTGGATCAAACTGTGCTTACGGATCATAAAATTACTCATAACAAACCAGATCTCATTTTAGTAAAAGAAACATCCAAGGGTGTGTTTGAGCTTGGGGTATATGCCGATAGCGAGGAGAGAAACATAAGTAACTTTTATTCCCAAGGTAGGAAGGACAGACGATACAGATCCTACGTCTTTTTACTCTATCAGCCTGACCAGTTTCTTATTAAAGACACTGGAAAGGTTGGTGGATCGACACATCAAGGAAGGAATAATGATACAGTGTCTCTTACCTACTTTACAATTTGCCTATCAGCCACAGACATGGCGCTACATCGACTTGTCACAAGAGTCGAAAACACGCTGTTTCACGATTCAATATCTAAATGCTTTACAACGACGAGGCTTTAAACCGACAGTGGTCGCATGGATCACAGCAATGTTAACTCAGAAACTGAGCTTAACAATGTAACTGTCAAATAGGGACTATCCACAGAGAGGATAGTTCAATCGTTGTAAGGTCTTCTGGTGGACAGTCCGTTAAGTGAATTAAATGAGGCGGATACACAGGCGTACTCTACGCGCGATATCCGGGACCTGGAGGGACCAATAATGCGAGCCCTTCGGGTAGCAGATCGATAGTGCCACAGGGAAGGGCTCGGAATAAATCCGGACAAGGCAAGGTGGTATTGTTTACAAAAAAGTGAAGAACGTGGAGACATCCCACAATTATGTTGTCGAAAAGGGCTCTTCAATACCAGAAAACAGGTAAATACCTGATAATAATAATGGACTCCTGAGCTGGAATCATCATATTGAGGCTCGAACCAAGATCATATGTGCTTTCTGGGCTTGTAAACGAGTCTTTGAATACACATGTGGGCTGACACCCAGAGTGCTATTCTGGATATACACTATGGTGATCCGCCCCTTGATCACGTAGCCTAGTACAGCAAAGCGCAAATGTTATCTTCAACTTGACATAGTTCAATGATTGGCTTCTGTGGGATGTGATGAGGACTGCCCTCACTAGGACTCTGGAGGTCCTGGTGAACCTGCCTCTACCCCACTTATACATAGAGAACGAGACCCTGAAGGCTGTCCATCGTCTCAGTTGCCTAGAGCATCTCGGAACTGGAACGGGCGACTACTCAGATGTCTGAGAAAGCGCGGTGGAGAGACGTCCAGCACTCCTCAAGCAAATAGTTTTTATGGCACCATTTTTGAAACCCAACCACTCTCTTGAGATACTTTTGCCAAATAGAAAGTATTGGAAAGAAGAGCATAATCTTCCGAGAAATGGATCCTGGTGGTTTACAGACGGATTTCGACAAGATTAACGAACTGGAGCAGGATTGTTCAGCAGAAGCACGGGAGTCAGAGAATTGTATTCTCTCGGACAACGTGCGACGATCTTTACAGGGGAACTTTATGCTATTCTGTGTGACCACCTCTGTGAGAGGAAAATAAACAGGAATAAGGTAATAAACATATGTTCAGACAGTAGCGTTGCGATAATGGCACTAAGGTCCAGTGTCGTAAAGATGTACTGAACAGTCTAACAAGGGACAGCTGCAGACTCGTGTGGGCCCCAGGTACAAGGGAATAAAGAAGCTGACCGTCTAGGAAAGGTGGGGTCCGCAATTGAACCATATGAACCTTAACCGTTTCTATCTATCCCAATTGCCGTTGGTAAAAGGGAATAAAAAATTATTGCTGGAAAGCAAATTTATTGAATCGTGAAGAGGAGCTCCTGGAAGGAGGTATGTCAAGGAACATTGGGCCTAATTTATAGCTTACTAGGGAGCTTCTCTCCTTGGGAAGGAAAGAGCTGCGAATTGTGCTGAGGCTGTTGAAAGGACATTGCCACCTGAGGGGCCATCTTCATAAGATTAATGTTGTAGATGACCCGATCTACAGATGGTGTCTAGAAGAGGATGAAACTGTTGACCGTATCCTCAGAGAGTGCCCAGTACTCAACGGACTGAGACAGAGATATTTGAAGATACAATTTTGTTACCGGGAACAGTTAAGCAAGTTCAATTAACGAGACTGCTTGGATTCACAAAGGCGATCGGCCACGAATGACTTGCAGCTCTGGTGAGATGTAAAGGGCCCAGTGAGGCCTAAGCATCGATAGTCAAATATCACCACCCTTTTTTCATTCATTCATTCAGATCCAATCGAGCAACACTAATAGAAGTCGTCATTCCTAACAATAACAACCTAAGGCTAAAATACAAGAACATCGCCACATATAGAGATCTGGAGGTGCAAAGTTGAAGACAATGGGCAATGAACAGGGTCCAAACGACTCCCATAATTTTATCAACAACTAGGGTAATACCAAAGAACCTCCTGCAGAACATCAAGGGACTGGGCCTTAGTGAGGAAATTACTACCGCAAGTGTTTTATATCTGGAGTACTTTATGTGTTAAGTGCTTTTTTAAATAAATAAATAAACAAATATGAATATCCAGGAATTGCAGACATGAGGGTCATTTATTACAGCCTGAAACCTCATTAATACTACATTTAAAACATAAGATATTTATTTTAGAAACATTCAATGTTAAGAAATTTGAATTGTACCATCTTTTCAACGCTGTTCAATTTTTGTTAACAGAGTTTTCCAGTTGGCGAATGTCCCTGTAACGCCACAAGATAGTCCTGTCGTCAGAAAATACTGTAAAAGAACCATTTATGCTTAGATGAGGCAAGTCATTAATATAGATCCTAGTACAGACCCTTGGAGTATGTATACCTGCGGTAATATCCGATAGACGCGACTTGCTATCACCAACAATGCTCCAACAATGATCTGATTTAAACCAGGCGAGAGAATTCCTTTTAAAAGCATAGATCTTAAGCTTACCCAGCAGTACCCCATGATTGACGTAGTCAAATGCCTTAGCAAGTTCACAGAATACTGCCACAGCAAGCTCGCAAGCACGCCCTTGTTCAGTCTTCAATACAACGCTTCAAGAAAGGAAAAAATCGCTTCTCCAGTGCTTCTTGACGAGCAAAATCCAAACTGCAACGTGTTCATGCTTTTGAAGAAATGCTTTTTACAAACTTCTCCAAAATTTTCGCGAGAGTTGGAAAAATAAATATTGGCATGTAGTGGAAACATAATTTGGTATCGCCTCTCTTAAAAAGTGACGTGATCATTGCTTGCTTTAAATAAGATAGAAAAACTCTCTGTGAAAAAGATCAATTTATAGCCCAAACCAATGCGCAGAGTGCAAGATATGGAAGTTTCATAAAAATCAAGCCCATCCAGCTGCATTTTTATTTTTAATATATGTAAATGCTTGTTCTAGCTCGTCAATATCAAATGACCGAAAGAAGAATGTATCAGGCACAGAAATGCCATTTAGAAACATTAAGGCATCCTCCCTATCACCTGCTTCACTTGTCGGGCCTCCAGCAATTGAACAATAAAACGAATTCAATACATTACCGCCAAGGTCACAATCAAGTAATTTTTGTTGGTGCCAATCAAATCCCTAACCATTTTCAATGATTCCTGCTGTTTGCTACGACTTCCCTGTATTCTATTATGAAAATAAGAATTTTTGGCTGTCCTAATAACCCTCCTATACATATTAATTTATTGAAATAATCTACACAAAAAGGAAAATGAGAAAAAAATGTTTTAATTTTATGTAAAGAGCGCAAATTTTGGGTAGAGATTTTTAATCCTTTAGTAAACCAGGACTTTTTACTTTTATTCATGGTTCTAATTGGGAAGGCACTGTTGAAATTATTCAATTGTCTGGAAAGAAATTGTTCAAGTGGATATTCAAAGTTAAAGATTAAACTGTAATTCTCGGCTATACACAATCTAGAAAACAGAATAGTTATTTTTAGTGTAAGGTCTACCGCGTCGTTCTTGAGCGTGCGACGCTCTACACTTCATGTTTATTTTAAATTTGCCCAATATAGCTTCATGGTTCGACAAACCTGTACTAACCACCGAACAGTGCATTATATCTATATTCCCATTCAAACTCAAACACAAATAATCCAAAATAGCAGCCAAAGTTGGAGTAATCCTGATTGTCTCCTTTACATGCATTTTCTAATCAAATAAATGGAGAAAATTTCTAATTAAATGATTACTTATGTAAGATTCATTTGAAAAATTTATATTAAAATCACCTGATGAAAGAATATTTGCATGTGAATGAATTTCCAAAATTAGTAGTTCTAATATGGTCACAAATACAAATACATCCATACTCAGTGGTCTATACAAACAAATAAATAAGTTTAACTTTGAAAAAAGAATGATAGAAAATTCAAATTCAGTGTCAACCAACATCACATTTAACTTATTAAACAAAATAAGGAGTAACGATGCAAGAATTGATCATATACTAAAATCATAACACCATCGTAAATTGAAGTCTCTCTATACTTAGATAGCATCTAAATTCTAAGCTTCTAATCATGTCCTGTAAACGCCTATATGGGTTACATAATTTATCCCCTGAAGCCAACCCCGGCGGCCAGTACTTAATAATGGTTTATTAACGGCAATAAATCATACAAATTCCATTTTATATAATACGTCAAATAAGAATAAAAAATCTAAAACGAAACAATCACAAAATATCACAAGTCACATCAGTAATAAAAGAATAACAATTAACTAAAACAATAATACTGTCACTACAGTCTATTATGTATAAAATTCAAATACTTAAAAATTCTTTAATACAACCCTTAAATGAGTTCAGAGAGAGTATAAATGGGTCAACATTCCTAGGCAGTGAATTCATTATTTCAAAAGTGTCATAAAATTCACAAATTTTAAGATTTCTTGGCAATTTTTGGTAACTAAGTTTATTATAATAACCTCTAAATCCCTATATGAATTAAATAATTTTTTCCCCTAAGACCATCAGTGGGATTCTGTGTTACATAGAATTCTACACATAGTTTTCTACTCTCGATTTCTATGGGCGAAAGCGATTTGTCGGCATTCTGTGTTTCTATCGTCTATACTTCGGGCGTTTTCAGATATCGTACTATCCAAACGAAAAACACTATTGTAAACTTAGTGAGATCTAGTAACTATTTATTTTAATTCGCCATCAATGTCAATGTTTGGCGTTTTTTTTTTCTTATTTTTCCAAAATAAAGCCATATGATACTAAGTTGTCTGAATTTTTTGAAGTTTAGAATGCTACCATCTGCAGATTAGCTCTGAACAAGAAATGAGGTTAGATTATGCGATTGCGACAGATCGCTTCCTGGCGACAGAAATAATCGATCAGGCGATTATTCTGCAACACAAAATACCAGACGTATAGAATTAAAGCTATTAATAGAATTCTATATGACACAGAATCCGGCTGCAGTGTTAAATGCTTATTAAAACTGTCATAAAACTCACCTTTTCAAAAATTTTTGGTAACTAACCTAATAATAATGTCCCCTAAATATCTATAAGGGGTACATTATTTATTGCCCTAAGATAACTCAGCGGCCAGGGTTAAATCCTAATTCTAAAAGTGTTATAAAATTCATATATTTTTATATTTTTCTGAGAGTTTTGGTAATTAAGCTTATAATAATGTTCACTAAACCCCCTATATGCATTACATAATAATTTTTAATAAAAACTATGATTTATTACAAATTTTTTTCAACTTTTTGTAACTAAGCTTCTAATTCTGTCCTCTAAATGCATATATGGGTCACTTAATTTATTCCCCTAAAAAAACAAAAAATTACTAAAAATCCTATTAAAAAAACCTGGAAATCAGCTGATGTATCAGAGCATAGAAGAGGTTATACTTCTTCTTCTATGGTTCTTGGTAAAACCTGGGACCGGTGGGCACCCATAAATGAGAAATGGTCTTAAGACAACCCCAGCGACCAGAGTTAAAATCTTATTTTAAAAGTGTCATAAAATTCACAAATAAAAAATTTTTCAGTGATTTTTGACAACTAAGCTTATAACAATGATAATTTTAAAACTAAGGGCTTAACCTAAGATATTTTTAAAACTAAGGGCTTAACCGTGGACACTGGTGTTATCTTAGGGGAACAAATTATGTAACACAAACAGACTTTTAGAGAATATTATTATAAGCTTAGTTAACAAAAATCTCCAAAAAATCTTTAAAAGTGTAAGTTTTACAATATATTTAAAAATAAGAACGTAACCTTGGCTGTTGGAATTGTCTTCCGGAAACAAATTATGTAACTCATATAGTTGTTTAGAGGACATTATTATAAGCTTAGTTACCAAAAATGGCCTAAAAATTTCTAAAAATGTGATTTTTAAGACGGTTTTAAAATAACAGTTTAACCTTGACCACTGGGGTTGTCTTAGAGAATCAAAGTATGTAACCCCTATAGGTGTTTAGTGGACATGATTAGCAACTTAGTTTCCAAAATTGGGAGAAAATTTTTATTAAATGAGAATTTTATACTTATAATAATATTGGTTTAACCCTGGCCACTGAGGTTCTTAGGAGAATAAATTATCTAACCCACATAGGTGTTTCAAACACATATTAGGAGCTTGGTTATCAAAAATCATTAAAATTTTTTAATAAACATGGATTGTAGAATATAATTAAAAATAAGGGTTTAACTCTGGCCAATGGGGTTGTTTTTGAGGAACAAATCCTTATAGTTGCTCCGAGGAAGCTGCAATAAACATAAATACCAAAAATCACAGAAAAATATTAAGAAATATGAATCTGATATTTTAAATATATAATTATTTTCTATTCTTAATGCACTTTATCTTGATTTGGCCACTAGCTTCATACTGTTCACCATATCTTATAAAGAGCATACTAGTAAATTTTATAGCAGTATATTGTAGATTGAAATTATCAAATAATAGATTAGTTACCTATTTTCTTTTATATTAATGTTAAAAGTTATAAAATAACTTTACCATTAACATAAGAAGTGATTGTCACCAACATAATAACAAAATCAAAACAGACAGAAATCAAGAAAAGACGAACTTATTCAGAATTCAAGTGACTTTGAGTGGAATAGAAAAATAGCAACAAGCCAAAATCTCTTTCTATTTCTATAGCATAAATGTTCTTTTTCAGGCATAACCGACCTTGGCCGATTATGCATCGAGAGTATATTTTAAATAATTTTCTATAGTAGAAAGAAAATGCAAATAAATTTCTTTTCTATAGGTCTAATTAAATTAGTGGTTCAATTGAGCGTGGTAACTTTCCTGATTGTCTAAAAACATTTTAGTATCCCCTTATTTAAAGGGGGAAATTCTAGCTTCCAGATAACTTGTTTCTAAATACACATACAGCTTTATGTAAGTACTGATAGTTTAGTTTGCAAGAGGTCAACGACACAAATGGTGTTACTTGCTTTCCTAGAGAAATGATAATCAAAACTTATAAAGGTTTGATTGTGTTCTGTCATAGGGTACTGTTACACAAAATAGAGCCAATTGTTTTTATTCAACAGTAAATAAGAAATGTGAGGAATCTAAGGAACTTTTAGTTAACATTGGTCTAATAAATGATTACTGTATAATCTTGTTGGCTTAATATTTCACTAAGCATATAATATACATTAAGTTTTATTGGATTCTAGTTTCTGTCAACGTACCTATGTATTATTGTAACTTGTTATGTTTTTATATTAATTTATTGATGACGTATATATATATATATATATATATATATATATATATATATATATATATATATATATATATATATATATATATATATATATATATGTAATGAAAGCAGTTTTGTTCTTGATGCCTCTTGTGATGTTGCTCTGTCATATTTATCAATGGATAGTAAGGAATATCATTATTAAATCAAATACACTCTAACTTACTGTGAAAATGAATTAAATATTAAAACAAAATTAGATGGTGATGGAAAATAAGTTTTGGCAGTTTGAAGTTAAGGGGCATCCTAATATACTCTACCGTAGAAACTGCAGACTTTGATATAAGGAGTACCTAAACCAATGTGAAAGACAAATAAATATTGTATGAATGATGGAATTTTAAGATATATTTTGTTAAATAAATATTATTTATAAAATCGAAAAATTAGCCAGAACGAAAACTATAGAGACAAATTTGTACAACAGGGAAAAAACTTAAGAGGATAAATTTTAATTGTGGAGAATTTTTAAAATAATTTATATAAAATTATTTAACATACCTGTTTAACGCAGAAACATAAGCGGTGTTAAAATCCAATTTTTCTAAAATACTGCCTTATATTAAACAAAGTTCTATGAAAACTATATACAAGTACAACACTACGCCATGTCACTAGCTCCATTATGGCAGAAGTAAAATCAGTTTAAACATTAGGAGATTAAAATTCACTAAATCCCTTGGATTTTTAGGAAACAGCAAAATTAAAAATAAAATTTTACTTAAAATAATACTTTTTCTCAAAAAATTGTATATAAAAAATGAGGGTACTATACAATCACATCATTCCAAACTTCACAAACTTCACGATCTATTGCTAGCGTTTTCCATTGGTAAAACCAAAATCGGTGCGTTATTTCAAGCCAGTGTGCAAATGCGCAATTAATAAGGGTGCGTCTAATTGAAGATTTATGTAGTAGAATGGAATGAGCACGAACTCACGCACGTATAAAGTATATGTACTGATCGTCAAATACACAGAAAATGTCCGGACCATGCTATGCGCCATTTTGGGTAAGGTGAAGTTATAATAACAATGAATACGCTGTCGCCACTGAAAAATTATAACGACTAAACGTAATCGTTTACCTCCCACTGACAAGGTTTGAAGCAATTTGCATTCCTTTCCGAAATTTCATCGACATAAGTAATTGAACGAAACGAATGGTAGAAAGAGATAAAATGACAGTATTACGTTATAACCTTACTCAACTAATCCAATTGGTGTCAATTGATTGTTATGTGTGGATATTTGTCATACTATTGGTCGGTCGTAAAAATAAATTAATAATTTTTATTATATTTTTGGTTGTTAAAAATAACTAGTCCTTAAAAAAGCAATATGTTGACGAACCGTTTCTTCAAAACGTTTTATTTTTTGAAAAAACAGTTGAAATATTAATTAGGTAGTACCCCGTTATTTTCTAATTAAAATTTCCTTAGAAAGTTGAATGTTTCGCAAATTTCAAGTAAATTTGAGATTATAGACATACAAAATTATTACACTAAATTTTGTTCATATCTCAATAGTATGAGCGTGCTGCTTAAAAATTGTTTTCGTACGACTAGTTCTAATTATGGATTTAATATAAACACCTGTGTCCGTATGTCCATAACTTACTTTAAACAGTTAAGTGTAACATAATTGTTTTCATCAACACAACTTATAAAAAAAAATTGAGAAGTAACAATTTGTAAGATATTTAAAACTTTTATTAAAATAAGTAACATTCAATTTTATATTCAAATAATGTTAAATACAACATTTTACTTCCTTAGGCTGTGTTAAACACTATACTACACTACAATTAAATAAATATTATTGATTATAATTTATTAGGACATATAAATTTGAACCATACAAGCCAACAAACGAGGTCCTTCAGAATAAAAAGCTTATTTATAGTACGTTTGGTCTTCAAGCCCCTACAAATCTTCACAAAATAATAAAAAAGTATATTAAGGGTTGAATAGTATCATTAATGGGGGTCTTCGGGCTGGCCTATGGTTCCAGCCCCTGCTCGTACTCAGTTCCTCTATCACCGGTCAAGTTTCAGGTTTTCTTTCAAACTTACTTGTCAGGACAGGAAGTCTTACAATAATCGGCTAGATGTTAAGTGAATGCATACAATAATTGATTGGTGGATAGCTAGGACGATGGATTTTAGTAATACTACATAGAGCAGAGGTTTCTACCGTTTCAAGTTTTATGAGTGCTGGCTTCCTGCAATTACTGTATATAGGAGGTATGTATTCCTATTAAAGTCAGTATATTGCTTTGTATATATGAGTTGGTTTTCTTCAGATGCCTTTTTCTTTGTGTATTAGACTCCTAAGGTATTTGACCCTTTGTATACATTTTTTGTTTAACAGTTCTAAAGTGCCAATTTAAGATAATTTTGTGGTCTATATTTACACCTAAATATTTGACTGATGGCTTGGTGCATATTACTTGATTATTAAGTTATTTAAAATAAATTTAATCCAAGGAAAAACAAAGATTATTTCACAATAATAACAATGACACTATTTTTGACTTTTGACGGTTAATTTGACGTGCCAAAACGTCACTCTTACCCAAAATGGCGCAGAGCATACTCCGGACATTTTTCGTTTGACAGCTCCATTACCACCTGTCATCCATTTATGTTCAGAAATCCGTGCACGAACTTGACATATTTTAGGTATATTCTTTTGAGTAATTATCACTTTCAGTTCTGGCACTTGAAGTAATCATGATCACTTCGACCCAATGACAAGTAAAGGTAAAAATTTGCAAAGCGTGAAAAGCATGAAAATTATGTTTTTTTGAAAAAATTTCGATACTCACCCCCTATTTCGAGGTGTTAGAACACAATTCTGGCCTTGATTTTTCACTATTTTTCCTCACTTTTCCGGAAAACTCAAAAAAAGAAAAGCGTCACTTCACAAAGCACTTTCTTTTCAATTAAAAACCGAATTTACGTCTTCATTTTCAATGAAACTAGTTAAAAAATATTGTACGTAATATATTTCAATTATTTTTGAACAAATTTTAGCAAACCAATTTAGAAAAACTTATATTTTCAGTGAAAAATCAAAAACACGTCTCGAAAACGTCATCGACGGTCAGACCATCTAAACTAGCCTACGAATTACGTAAAAAGGTACAACGTTGCCA
Organism: Diaprepes abbreviatus; assembly: GCA_034092305.1. Lineage (NCBI taxonomy): Eukaryota > Metazoa > Arthropoda > Insecta > Coleoptera > Curculionidae > Diaprepes > Diaprepes abbreviatus. Next base: position 5,615,456 of record JASJET010000022.1, read on the forward strand.
GATTTAAAATTTCTTCATAATATAAACTATAAGATCTGTCTTTCTCAGTCAACAACATGGTTTAATTTTTTTTAATATTCAGAACAGTTTCTAAGTAAAAATAATCTTAACCCTTCAAAATTATTGGTTGATTTTGGTTAAGATAGGTTGGTTCAGGTTTAGCTTGATTTTGGTTAATTTGGAAAACAGAAACTAACCTGAACTAATCTAAATTAACCTAGATTTAAAGTTTCCTGGTATAAACTTTAAAATTTACCCATTACAGTTAACAACATAGTTTAATGTTTGTAACATATAAAAAGGGGTACAATCATAGACGTAGAAGAAATTAAATAAAATACATTTTATTTAATCTAAAATGTAATTTTATTTAATTTCTTCTACGTCTATGGGTACAATGAATCTTAACCTTCCAAAATTGTTGGTTAGTTCTGGTAAGTACAGGTTAACATTAGTCTTGGTTACTTTAAAAAACTGAAATTAACCTGAACTAACCTGAACTATCCTGAACTAACCTAAATTAACCTAAACTAACCTAAACTAACCTAAATTGACCTAGATTTATTAATTAAAAAATGTCATTGTCCAGCAGAAACCTCGTGGAGGCGGGACAAGCTCTGCCACTCGACACTTTCTGCTAACGGACATAAGCAACATGATCAATTCATATTATCCGTTTAAAACTACTGGTATTTGGAGGGAAACAAAAACAACTATAATCCTTAAAACCTTTAATATTTAGAGTCAAAATCGCACATCAAAGTACTGGTATTTGGAGGGAGACAAACAAAAGCAACTATAATCCTTAAAACCTTTATTATTTAGAGTCAAAATCGCACATCGAAGACATAGACATAAGAGTAATTAATAGTTCTTCAATAATCAAAGGAAAGGAAAACATTCTTTTTGAAACCTTTTCTTTCCAATTCAAACAGAAAGAGAAGATTATTTAAAGAAATCGTTTTTGCAATCTGGCAACATCGCCGACTTCAACAGTACGCCATCTTTAGTGAACTATGCTAACTATTATTTTTGGGTGCCGGCGTTTTCTTTTGATTTTGTTGTGATTTTTGTCGTGGTAATTTTTAGAATTTTTTCGATAAAAAAGTGCATATTTTTGAATTTTTGTATAATGCAGAAGCTTCTATCACTGTGAAATTCGTTGTTATAACAAAAGTTTAATGATTTAGTGAAAAAAATTGAACCTAAAGTGAAAAGTTATTTTACCTGTTTTCCGAAAAATTATAGAAAACCGAGGTCAGAATTGTGTTCTACGACCTCGAAATAGGGGGTATGTATCAAAATTTTTTCAAAAAAATGTCATTTTCCTATCATTTCACTCTTTACGATTTTTTTCCCAAGTAAATGCATATTCAAAAGAACATGAAGTTATGTTTCACTTTTTTCACCTTGATCAGTGATAATTTACTCAAAAGAATACATGTCATTTTCGTGGGAATGACCCTTTGGGCACACTACTGGAGGCAGCTTTTAATTGCCCGCGCGCGAAATACGGAAAAGAGAGAGAGGGCGAATATGAGGACATGCTATTTCTCTTGCCCTGAACGACGGTTGGTAGACGCACACTTCCAAATTATGGAAGCGAGAGAGATAGACTTCTCCTTATTCGTCTTCTCCCTTTTTCTTTGCCTGTAACATGCGCTGTCAGGTATATTCTTTTGAGTAATTATCACTTTCAGTTCTGTCACTTGAGCCCCGATTCTGTAAACATATTTTTTTGACATTCCCTTTCCTTATCTCTTATAGAATCGCAGCCTTGAAGTAATCATGATCACTTCGACTCAATGACAAGTAAATGCATATTCAAAAGAACATGAAGTTATCAGTTTCACTTTTTTTTACCTGGATCAGTGGTAATTTACTCAAAAGAATGGAGCCGTCATTGCAAGACTGCTTTCAATAGAGTATGTTCAAAGGAACAACCAGAAGGAATAATTCTTATTCCTAGTATAATTTGATATTTTTATTCTCTAGGGAACATTTCAAAAAAACGTTGCATTTTTGTGGATTAATTGGTTAAACATTTCATCATTCCAAATCAGAGAAAATGGGATGTCGTAGTGAACCAACTGTTTGGCACTTACCCTGTTCGCTACCTTATTGTGAACCAACCTATTTGCAAATAATCAGAAAATTAAAAAATAAATAAATAAATATCATGTAACCAACATATTTTATATTTAAATCAGGAGTTATGTTTTTATTGCACAAAATCAATTAATGAAATAACCAAGACCCCATTTTACATATTAAATTTTTATTTTAATCATTTCTAAAATTATATAATAAAACAGAATATTTTATTGTTTCATAAAAGTCTAGTAAAGTTACTTTAAAAGCTTTGAGTCAGTTCATAAACAAATCACATTCAAACTGCATTGTATTATATAAGCTACAAGTTCTATATAAGACTGAATTAAGGGCTATATTGGAATTCACGTGGGGCAAATTAAATAAATTGGGATTTCTCCGACTATACATTGACACATTAAAGTTTAATGACTTCAATATATCCTTATTTTCAGTAAAATTGCTTAATTCTTTAAATATAGCAAATCCGCAATTTTTCTTCCTTTTCTTAATGTGTTCAAATTAAATTTTCCCCCAAAAATTCCTTAAAAACCATATAGGCCTGATTCTTTAAAATAGACATATCTCAAAAATTGGTTTTATATTTTTTCAATGCTATATTTCTGGCATTGACAAAATAAACTCTATACCTGACTACCATCCCAAATAGCACACTTCAGTCCACTGGATATCCATCGTTTATCCAAAGCTGGACATACTGGGTATCCATGGGATGTCCAGAATTTGTCCACCAACATCCTATGGATATCCACTAGACTATACGTTTGTCCCACTCATGGACGTCTTTTTGGATTACATATATTGTCCAAGTATGGATCATTTTTGGATATTAATAGGACTAATTTTGGATGTCCATATATTGTACATTCTTGACCCGATTGTGGACATATTATCCGATGGTATTGTGCTTTTTGGATAAATAGGTCATAATCTATGGTTCCCTCTTCTTGACGTTCCGGTAACGTGAATGGTAGATATTTTCAGAATTTGCTTAGGGTCCGAGAGCTTACAGTACCTAATTAATCTGCACTTCTGAAGACACAGACCACTCATGTCATCAAAACGTCGATAACAAGTAACCATAGATGGCCCTATTAATCCCAAAAATTAAACAGATATAAATTACATTAGCGAACCAGGTAACAGGAACTGGATCCACATATTACACTTATTGATTACAATTGTCAAGTTTTTAATACAATACTATATAAGAATATAAAATTTTATAATTAGTCGAATTGCAAGTGCTACAAAATATAGCTTCAATTGATTTAAATTGTTCAAGCTGTAGAAGGATCGCTATGAATAAGTTATCTGGTTCCATAGTAATAGGTACAATTTCAATTGGGTAATAGAAAATATACCAATTATTTATATAAAGAGTTTTTATTGTTACAATAATTATTTTTTTCTAGATTTATTTCTGTCGTTTAATCTCTTCTGCCATTGTCTAATCTCGTCTTCGGCCCCCCATTCTTCTACCGCAGCTGAAAATTAATAACGTTTAACGTTAAATGATGCAGTATTTTATGGTTTTGTAGGAATTTAAATATCTCTCTCTCTCTCTCTCTCTCTCTCTCTCTATATATATATATATATATATATATATATATATATATATATATATATATATATATATATATATATATATATATATAACCAAATGCATCGTTATTGCTTAGAATGCTTAAACCAACAGGCCAGAAAAAAAATTTTAACACACTTTTTGTCTGGGTATTATCAGAACAAGAGGATCTAGAGTTCAACGTGTGAAATCGGACACCTAATTTGTTATTATTTACGAGTATGACAAATAAAACAGAGAGATTTTTTTCATCAAATTTTTATATTTAAGTGGTAACTTACCTACAAATAGTGAACATAAGTTCTTTAAAGGGCACTTTACTGTTCCATCATATGTATAATTCTTGGAAAGGCTATCTGTCATTGTTACAATAAAATATCTTTTAATAAGTTAATAGGTATAATTTCCTCCAATTTTCGCTAATTGTAAAACCTAAAATTATATTACTTTATTGAGATAATTAAACGTTAATTCCACATATGCTAACCTAAGAATATTTTTGACTTTAAGAATCAAAGTAAAAAAATATATATAAAATAATCCTGTAAATTAAGTTTTTTTTTTATCAATAAACTCATACACATAAAGAAGCATTACTCGAATAAGTTTCAGCTTTTATTTCAGGAGAAGTGTAACAAACTTACTGCATCTTTGAAGTTTAAATTGTCCTGAAGATCTTATGTGACTTGAGGCAGCTGATTATTTTCTTAAGTAAAAGGATAGTTGAACTCCTGCAGAAAATTCTTTGTAGATACTTGTTGTTTTTTCCCTATTTAAGATTACCTGAATATCCTCTCTTTTTTGGTATAATTAAAAAAATTAAATTAAAAATAACTATACTTACCTTTAACGGTGGCATCTTCTTCAAATAAAAACACACTTGATTTTAGCTCAACTAAAACTCCAAAGGTCTTTTTTAGCTCAACGTCAACACAATAATGGGCACAAAATATCTGAAGGGATATTTTGTGATCATGGGCCGGCGGGTTAAGAAATGACAATTCTACAGGCCGATATAACAGTATCCGATTTTACCGACAACCCGAAATTTAATTAATGGACGTCTGATGGACTTACACTGGACATCCAGATATGGACGTCCATATAGATTCCAGGTCATCACATCTAATGGACATCCATAAACGGTCCATGGACATACAGGACATTATATGTACCTATTCTGGATATCCAATGGAAATCTTGTGCTATCTGGGATACTCCAAAAAACTGCAAACAAATGTTTCAAATAATACCTTTATACACTGAAAGTTTTTGAAGCCATGCGCAGATCCAAGGGGGGCGGTGGGAATATTCGTCCCCCCCCCCCAAGAGCTTAGAATTTCCAAAAAAAAAGACTAGCCCCTGAATGCTGCATTAGGAAAGTGAATGTCGCTGACACCCACCCTCCCGTCGACAACTCTCTTTCGCCTGCCATGCTTTGCGATCATCCCCCCCCCCCAAGACCTTCAAATTCAGAAACAGACTCATCCCTGTGATATCCCCCCCCCAAGAGAGAGGTTGGATCAGCCCTAGCACTTCTAACAATAAAGCCGTAAGTCTGAGATCCCCTCCTACAAATAGATTGTATAAATGTTTTAAATGTCAATTGTTCATTTAAAGTGATCCCCAAATCCTTAATATCGCCGATTATGTTTAGTGTTGTGTTTTGCATGTTGTACACATAATTGAGGTCTTTTTTCTGGTATGTGATAGTACTGGTAATTTGTCTATGTCAAAATTAAGTTTATTTTTTATTGATCAATTAACTAAGTTGTCTATATCAGATTACAATAAAATACAATCATTTAAAGAAGTTACAACACTGTAAAGCTTTATGGTCGGTTCATACTTCCAAAAATTATCAACTACCACTAAAATTTTTCACTATCAACTTTCACTTCGAAGTTAAATGATAGACTTTACTTTCACCTGTTCATAGTCCCAACTAAAAATTATTAACTATCAAACTAGTAGGTCAACTGTTAACTTTTTAAAAAGTCGGCATAATTCGTGCCCGGTGTCGGATGTTATTGACTAGAGGAGAATATGACAAATACATAAAAATATAAAAAAACAACATATTAAACCAATAAAACTTAGTAAAAATGTGTCATTAAATAGTTAAATAACCTTAAAATGAAATTATTTAAACAACTACAATTGAAAAGCAAAAATTTTTCGTTTTACTTTTAGGTTAGAATATTCATGGAGGATATTGATTGGACATCTTTAATTTTTACTAATCGTTGAATTTTGAAGTATGAACTACGCATCTTTATTTCTTAGTATAAGTGTTAGTTTAGTAGAAGTTCTTAGTAGTAGTTGATAATTTTTAGAAGAATGAATTAGGTTGTCAACAAATTGTTTAACTTTGAATCATTTGCACCAAATAAGAAAGTTGTATCGTTGATAAGCATAAAGAAAAGTAGCAGATCGAGGTTGGAACCTTGAGGAATCCCTAATATTGGTACAAAAGAGCGAGAGACATGACCTTTGGCAACACATTGCTCTCAATTAATTAAATAAGATGACATAAGTTACAACAATTTTGGATATAACTCATATTGCAATTCAAGCTTTTGTAAAAGTATAGAATGAGACACCGCATCACAGGCATTGGAAACGTCAGTGTAGATAACATCCATCTGATCATGTTTGTTCAAAGCTCCCGACATGGTGTTCACCACTCACAGTAAATTACCCACGCAGGACTTTTTTCTCATGAACAAATGCTGATCGAATGAAATCAACGGCGAAACTGAATTGTATGGTTTTTTGATTTAAATAAGATTGTCTCAATCACTTTGGCTAGATAGCTTGCAATTGGTTTTTAATTTCTTGTCTGTTTTTAAACTCTTCTTAAAAACAAGGAAAATTTTAACTTTTTTCCACTCGGTCGGAAAACTTTGATTTTTAGACTTATGATAAATATAGTTCCTAGTGAGAATCTATACGTCTATTAAACCTTTAATTATAGAGGGCGAATTGCCTTTGGGACCAATTGCTTTGCCTATTCTATAAGTTATTAACACTTTTTTGAGGTTTTTATTAAAAAGGTTTATTGTTTTAATAATATCAGTGTACTAGTGTATTGAATGTTTTAGTTTTAATTTTAATTTGTGACAAAATTTTTTAAAAAATTTTTAATTGTATACGTTTTGTCCTGTGTGGAGGCTACGCTGGTGACTGCTCTCAAACTGGCAGGGTCAAGGTGTGCCCTTTGACGAGGTCTGAGCCCTGAGGATGGTCTAAGTTAGACCGAAAGCGCTTGGCCAATATTAGTAAAACATACACTGAAATACAAAACCCGTCTATTTCTTGTTTTGCCTATTCTAAGCTCCGCAAGAGCGAACACCACATTTCTGTCACAATGTATATTTTCCACCAGCGTTACATTGCCTTTCATCAGGGAACATCCTGCTTGAAATATTTTTTGATTATCTTTTATTGTTAACGTAATTCCAAAAAGACTTGGGATCATTACGTATATTTTGTTAGACTTTATTTATATAATTTTTATGTGCCTGTATTATACTTTGTTTAATTTATATTCTAAAAATGTGACAAGTCCAAGTTCTGGGCATAGTTACATTTCATTTTTATTTTTTAGATTTTTGCTTTCAATGGTATTCTTATATTTGTTTACAAGGGATACAAGAAGAATTTCTGCTTCTTTAGAGAAGTTCACAGTTCTCCATTATTATAATATTAAGACAAATATTCTCCAACTTTATAAAGAAATGAATCTTGAGAATTTATTTTTTTAAAATACCGTAAAGAAAAAATAGAGGAATTTTTTTACACAGTTTGTTTAGCCACTTGTTATGAAAAGCAACATTGCTTCTATATTTATTTTTTAAGTATGTCATTAAACCTATTTCCATAGAATTGTAGCATCAATATTGACAGATAAATTGGTCTCGTAACCAATCTTCAATCTTTATTTGCGAAATACCTGGCCCTGCAAACTCATGGTTACATGCCATGTAACGTGGGCGGAGCATTGCAGAGGTCTTATCCTCAAACTGGGGAATGTGAAGTGAAAAGGGATATGAACGAGTAATCTGAACTCTCACTCCATACTTTGACAGTGAAGGCAATATTCTTGAATAACCAATATTGTCAGATATTGAAAGGAGCCAATAACCATATATTTATAGTTTTATGTCCGGTACGTCTGCATGAAAGAGCATTTTGTGGGATAATTCGGGTTAACTTGTTTTTTTTTCTAATTTAAATTTTGCCAATTTAAAAAATATTAGAGTAGTGTGCAAATGCAAACAGAGTGTCACCCCTCACTGCTTGACTTTAACATGGGCTACTGGACCTGGGCAGCGACGTCGACTTTAACCTCGATCCTTACTGAGACTTTCGCTTTGGCCTTGACTTTGACCTTGCCCTTGGCGCTGACTGATTCGCAGCTCCAAAAAATGACAATGAAATGATGGTTGCCATTTTTGAATGTATAGATGGATTGTTTAACTTTTTAAAGCTTCGTAAAGTTCTTTATATGGTTATCAATGCTGTAGTTCTTAGACCAAAAATGAACCAACAAAGGTCCAGATGTTTTCGTGCAACAAAGGAAATATGGCCTTAACTTTGAACTTACCTGATACTCATCTCCAAAAAATGACAATTAAATGATGATTGCCATTTTGAATGTATATATGGATTGTTTAACTTTGTGAGGCCTCGTAAAGTTCTTTATATGGCTATCGATGCTGTAGCTCTTAGACCAAAAATGAACCATCAAAGGTTCAGACGTTTTCGTGCATCAAAGAAACGGACTGAAAAAATTAATGAAGTTAAAAGAATTAAAGCTGAGGTTGTGCTTAAAGGATGTGTATTGTCACCTGAAAAACCTAATGAAGAACACTTTGATTCAAACTGCATTACTCCAGGCTCTCCATTTATGACTCGCTTATCAGAATATTTACACTATTGTATACATGACAGGTTAAATAACGATCCAGGATGGAAAGGCATTAAAGTAATTTTATCTGATGTCAACGTACCTGGAGAAGGAGAACACAAAATTATAGATTACATCATAAGGCAAAGGGCACAGCCTGACTTGATCCTAATACACAACATGTTTTCTGTGGAGTTGATGCGGATTTGATTACGTTATAATTGCAACAAATGAACCCAATTTTACTATTATCAGAGAAGAATTTAAACCTAATCAACCCAAACTATGTAGAATTTGTAAACAGTTAGGTAAGGTTTTAATAATTAGTGCAATAATCATTGAATTCTTGAAAAAGAGATTAAATTGTCTTGAGGCGTAAGAAAGTAGTTTTTTTTTTATTTATGTACTGAAGTTAAATATTTTAAATTTTTTTATTATTATCTTTTGGCACTGGCAACTTAAACTTCATCAAAACTATAAACTATTTTTGCTTTAACAGACATTTAGTAGCACCTGACTAACAATTGACGACTTTGACCTTGACTTCGACCTTGACTTTGATCTGAGCTTTGACCTTGACTGCGACCCTGACTTTGACCTTAGCTTTGACCGCGACCGTGGCCTTTACTTTAACCTTGGCCTTGGCTGTGATCTTGATTGAGATTTTGACTTTGACCTTGGCCCTGGAATATGTTAATATTATGGGATGACATTGCGATGGTTGTGACCTTACAATTTCTTCATCTATGAAATCCGTGTAGCGGAATGTTGTATTGTCATAGTCAATAGAGTGTGAAAAGGTTATAACAATAATGCCAAATACGCAATACGTATATGATACGTGCGGTGTAACATTTACTCGTACTTACACTTTATTACTGCATAAAATAGAATCTTGTGTGGCAAGATTTGAAAGTAAATTTGAGGGCAAACGTCAAAGAGTTGAAGGTGGTGCATCAACGTCAACGATGCAGAATTGTGACACGTAAAATGAAGCTCTACCAAAAAATCGAATGTCACTCCACCAAAAAATATTAAAAGTAAATGCTGTGTGCCGATGTTCCGTGGTGTAGGGCTTATACAGACTCGTATCATATTGTATAAGTAGCGACAACGATCATGTGGACTAAGCAACATTTTTTCATAAAATAATAAAATGGAAAGTGTTGAACCTAATGGGTGAAATATTAAGAGTACAGCATAAATTAAAAATCAATATGGTTGTTGTTGGTCATATTTCACAATTCTAAGTGAAGTTGTCGTAAAAACAGCGTCGCGACCAAATCGGACATCTTCTACAAAAGGTCTCGAGTTGAAGAAATTTCTCACCATGCCAAGAACAAAAACGGAAAGCAAAAAAGCTTTTATTCGGCGATTAAGACTGCGGGGCAGACGAGAAAGAAATTTACTTTTAAACAATCGTCTGGCTACCGGATTTTCTGAAAACGCCACTACCTCAAGAACCCTTATCCGTTAAAATACAGATAATTGAAAATAATAATGAATCTACGCCACCAACGCCTGCTTGTGTGGAATAAGTGTCGTGGGTAAAGTCTTCACCAGTGACGACTGAGGCACCGCTGTCTCCTATTTTGGGATGCCGAACAAGAGCTTTAAGCAATGTTATGAAGGTGAAGAAGCATCCATTGCTTCATCTTCTTCAGAAACATCACCGAACAAAACTGCTTCTTCTATATGTTCTAATTAGCTTTATAGAAACCTATTATATAGAATACCTGTCAAACACAAATAGATTTCCATGAAGCATCTTTAATAACATTTTGCGGCTTAAGAAGTTCAGGTTCTGTAAGCTGAATCTCTAAAACTCTGTGTCTCAATATTGTATGTTTTTATAAAATTTTAAAATATTGGTCACAAAGTATTATAACCAACCAAAACTATGATGAAAGTATGTGTGGTTCTGAAAACGACTGATTTTTATACGGGGGTGAGCATGTTGTCGACCTATTTTAGTTGACTACCCACCAGCTTGAAGAATCCTCAGGTCACTGCGTATCTTCTGGAACTGGCAAAACCGATAGTGTTATGGATCAGTCACTTGTGGAGTCCGGCTCCTCGGTCTCCTGTTCCTGTTCCTGTTGTGGTGTGATGGTGGTTCCATATCATGCCAGCCCCCTTGTTGAACATCGTCGATTAGCCACCGGAGGTCATCGTGATCTAGCTCCACCAATTCGTCGTATTCCTCAGACCAATCTAAATCGTCGTCTATCATGTCATCGACGTCAATATTGATGTTGAGATCTTCCACATTTGATGGTTGAGAATAATATGATTCTACAGTTAAATAAGCGCAAACTCCCCCTTCCACCACTCTACCACTTCTTATTTTTAGAGATATTTGTTAAAATGGATTATAGAAAATATATAGATATGCCCTAATGTCAAACACCGAATTTTATTTACGTGATATTTGGTTCTAAATTTCGTCGCTTTTTCCAATTTTTACTATTTTTTAAGGAATTTTCCGACATGATACAAAAAAATGCTAAGATCAAAAAATGTTTATCTTGAGCCCAAGTATTTAATTCCGAATTTTGTTTGCGTAATATTTGATTTTAATTTTTTTCGTTTTTCCGATTATCCTTAATTTTTTAAAAGATTTTTCGACATGATCCAGAAAAAATGCAAAGAACAAAAAATGTTTATTTTCAGCCCAGGTATCAAACTTTGAATTTTGTTTATAAGATATTTAATTTTAAATTTTACGCCTATTCCGATTTACATTAATTCTTTAAGGGATTCCCAGACACTTTAGGAAAAAGTATGTAGTACAAAAAATTACTTTACTGGCGAAAAACCTGAATCGGCCGTGTTTTTGACCATTTATCAAAAATGAGCGCAATTGCTATTGCGCAGGTTCCTGGATTTTTAAAAAACTCCGTCAAGGCCCCTTCCACCTATTTCCCACCCTATTATTTTGACTATATATGTGTAGAGGCAAAATTTATAGAATTCATTTCTAACTACATCGTTCACCAGTTAACAGATATGGAAGACGAGGGTGTCGTATGTTATCTAGAAACTGTGAAATGTTTCATTTATTTGATGTGTATAAAAGAGCGTCCTCGCATATATGTTTGTAGGCCATTCATTCCAATCACCGGATGACGGAAAAATGTCATTGTACATAACTACAGATTAGAACCAATTGCGACCCCCTAAGCCCAAATTAGATTTTTGTGGTAACCCATGCTATCTGGTTATGAACAGAGGTGCGTTGTGTGCACCCTCAACTAAACACAAAGACAACCCTTGAAAAAAGTTGTCCTTTTCAGGACGACATAATATTATGATCGTAGTTTTAGTTTCTTATGTTACTTAGTGAGTAATACAGAATATGTTGTTGAATGTTCAGCAACCAATTCCTTAATATTCACTAGGGTGCATTAGATTACATGTAATGTGTTGTTGAAAATGCGATCTTGGTATTTTCGGCCAGATAAAGCAAGTAACCTAATAATCTAAACTACTATGAAATATTTATAGGCCTAGCGATCATTAAAGTCTTTCCCAATTTTTCAAAATCTTTTTGTTTATAAACTATGAAGTAATAGAACTCTAAAAATTGTCATGTATCTATCTTTATTTCGAATTAAAAGTATTACATGCTTCTAATTTAGGTAATCTTACTATGTATTCTTTAAATATATGATATTTAAAGTGTTAAGTATGGATTTGTTGGTTATAGAACTGTTCAATATATTATAACTAAAATAAGAATAGTAGATAACCAATGCGTACACTTTAGTGTGCTTGGAGAATTTGTTCTTACAGGTTTTGAACTAGAATTTTACGTCAGCTGTGGATGAGTTGTTAGCTTTCTGTTGATTGCTGCAGTCGATAACGAAAACTGGATTATCGAGGTATGCTGCCAAATTCTTTGTTGGTTCATTTATTTCAAGCGTATAGTAGCTATTGTGGAAATTTTCGTAGCTACAATATGCTACGGCATATAATTTCTTTGAAAAATCCAAGATCCATCGTTCGTATGGAAATACGGTGGAATTCAAGTGCAACCTAATGTCGGTTATATCGAAAGTAATAAATTGTGTGATATTTCCTTATTTTTTGTCACACACCTTACTGCCCTGAAATCCAATTATAAAATAACGTGGCTTTTCCAGAGTTGTACCTGTTCGCAAGGCCCAGACAAAATTTGACGTTGTGCCGGCCGTTTGTGAAGATCCCATTTACAATAAGCCATTTACATGCTCACGTTACTTCCACCTTTATTAATACGTCAATTTCTGTCGATCGTTCGGAATGATATGGCGGATTTTCCATTCGAATTTATCGATTATTTCGTTGGCATCGACCTCACCAATGTAACCATTGGTGAATGTACGTGCGATAAATATGAGAAGCTCCTACTTGACGTTGAAAGTTCCCTTCGTATCATCTTCGGCGAATCCCATAAGGAATTTTAGAGGTAGTTTTCCGGAGAATCCACCGCTGTGTCCAAAATACCTTAGTTGTTTTCGTCAAGGCTCCACCCACAAACCGTAAGAGGTCTTTTTTTGTAACATGCCACCATTGTTTTTAGCGTATGTGTACGTGCGATAAATATGAGAAGCTCCTACTTGACCTTGAAAGTTCCCTTCATATCATCTTCGGCGAAACCCATAAGGAATTTTAGAGGTAGTTTTCCGGAGAATCCACCGCTGTGTCCAAAATACCTTAGTTGTTTTCGTCAAGGCTCCACCCACAAACCGCAAGAGGTCTTTTTTTGTAACATGCCACCATTGTTTTAGCCATGTTGTGATGCCAGGTTTAAGAACCACATCTCCCATCTTATAACAAATTTCATCAAACAGACAGGCGAGTGCGTTGTCAGAAAAATAACACTGTTTATTGGCACCCTTGGATTTAAAGGTCCTTTCTATGTAAATGTAGCTTTCAAATACGTCCAAAATTATATCATGAAAGTGTACTGGAATACGAATTTCATCAGAATTGCGAAATGTTGGGGAGCAGTAAAGTTTATAAGTGTGCTCCTGTAAACTACTGATGGAATTGTTAAAAATTGATTCTATAGAAACTTTCATTTTTTCGCTAGTGGTCATCATCATTTTCTAGATTTTTGTACCTTTAGTCCTAGAAATTCTAAAAAGTTGTGGTCTGCGGCTGATAGGCGTTGACTATGACTACAACGACGATGACGTGTTTCCCTCTAATGTCTGGATTGAAAATGAATGTTGCTTTACCACTTGTTTTCTTTTTATGTTGTTTCATGGAAATTTTATAATAGACATCTTATACTGCCGGCGATTATATTGAAAATCCATAATTACAATTTTTTTATTCCAATAAAAGTCTGAGCTTAAAATGCTCGAATGCCTCGTTAACGTGAATCTATGACATGAGTGATAAAAACACGCACATCTCACTATTTTTATTGCCGTTCGCAGGAGTTAAAATAATTTAAACCTTTCAAGCCATTAACTTGTTTTGAGATATTTATGCACCTCAATGCGTGTATATTTAAATCATTTACTTTACAATAACAATAAAAAAGCCTCCCCATTACAGGTTTATTTACTTTATCACCATTTAAATTTGTTTTTTGTAGTGATCGTAGCAATATTGATATTTCGTTCTCATTTTTAAGACGTTCCGGCAATTTATCCCAGACAATAGCAAGCTCGTTAAGTGTGCAGGCCATTATCATTTCTTTAGGCATATTTTGTAACTCTTCTGCCATCATTCCCAATTGACCACCTTGTTGGGAGAATGCTTTGAATGACAAATGTCTCTTTCACTATTACTTTCAGCTTGATATCCATTTTATTTATTTCCACTTTTTTTAACACTCTAGGAAAGAAACTTTAGACCTAAATGTCCTTGGCTGCCTCGGGATCAGTATATAAATCATGTTTTTATTCTAAAGGTGAGGTAAACCTCCAAAATTGTCGTAGTAAGTTGCTTTCGATTTGTTCTTTCTCTATGCGACCCAGTGAGTTCCTATGCCCGATATGCTATCTAAATTACTAATTTCTGCTTCGTTTCTTCATTGACTTCGCTTAGATAATACATCTCTCATAGATACACCACGAAAATGTAGAATTCTAGTTTTTAATGCACACTTTAGTATATCGATGTTGTTTTTTTTTCTTCTTGACAATTGTGAATAATCCCATACCATTGCGATAAGGTTTCAAAAATAAACCGTTTCCTTTTGAAGTAACGTGCAATATGGCACCTGTCTTCTCAGAAGTCGACTTCTTTGCTGTTTTTACTGCACGTCCAATGCCTTCCTCCCCACCTGCCAAAGAATCCGAAACGGACATCTCCGCAAACATTGGTATTATTGGTTTAATTCTTGGAGTACGAATTCTTCGTTTACTTCCTGAAGATCTTGAATGTTTGCATGCGGCTGCCACAACTATTTTAGATGCTTTCATGACATTTTTGTCAATAATTTTTGGTTCCACCTGCTGTTAACAAATCGGCTCGGATAGATTTTCTTACATCCGAATCAAATGAAATTTTACGTCTTACAATGTTTTATTTACACCTTTTTCTTTAGAATACCTTTTATAGTGTACTCGATGACCATTGTCCATTCTGTTTCCTTCTTTAACAAACAAACACGATACACCCATATCGAAAAGTTGTTTTGCCTTCATAATATTGGTGACTAAAAAAGCGGCTCCTCTTTCTCTTACATTGACGTCTTTAAACGTATCCCTTTCCCAAGCGCTCTGTTCCAGTTCGTAATCTGCCTTCTGTCACACACTTAAATTATCTGGATTGTTTAAATAGGCTAGATGGTGTTTTTTGCATGCGGCATTCGATGGATTAATTCCTTGATCGTCCCTCGATACACGTTTTACCACTTTGGTTTCGAGTCCACAATATTGATAACCAGGAAGATGTAACTTAAATGGTAGCCTATTAATTAATGAATTAACAATGCCACTTCCAGTCTTACTCAATAAACGAGACCGTCCACTTGGAATGACGGACGACATCTAATTGATCGTTAAAGTGTGCTGTCGTTTTTCTTTATAAAAATGCGTATTGTCAAATTTAAACATAAACTTCCCATTGACAATCTCGATGAAAAGGTGGACCCTCGAACTGTGGAAAAACAACTGTAATAATTTCATTTGGGGTTATGATTCGAAAATATTTATATCTATTCAAAATCGGTGTATCAACCAACGGTCTTTTTTACTATGCTTTTAGTGATGCGTCAAATATTGAGGAACTGTCCAATGCAAAACCAAACTCTATATTTATTTTTGATGATGTTATCTACGAGAAACAAGATGTTAAATCATATTTCAGTATCGGTCGCCATAAAAATACCGATTCATTTTATTTGGCGCAAACTTATTCCAAAGTTTCACTGTTGGAATGATGAGTTTGGGTTTCTAGTTATTGACAAAGCTAGTAACAGGTATGCAATATCATTTCACATTCGAATAGTGCTACGGAAACATCGTGAAGCAAAACATTTAGTTAAAACTTAAATTGGTAGCTTCTGCTACAGATGTTGTGAGAAAAAAATTTAAAGAGATAAAATTTAATCAAAGACAGAGTCAACTGAAAATGCCGGTCTCAAAATCTCTAACATCTAGATCTAATATGATAGGGCACATAAACAGCAATATACCAAACGTTTACCTTTAGTGATCCATTCACATTTTTTTAAACATCCACACCTATCACACACAGCAAGAAACCAAAACTTGGAAGAGTACACCAGAGTAGTGAATATATGAGAGAACAAACGAGGAGAAAGATGAAGGGTAAATACTCTTCATCCTCCTCCTCCTAATTTGTTCTCTGATAATATTTTTCGAATTATCTCGTTTACATATCAGTAGATAGTAATGTTTCGTTCTAAATATTGATCAGAGATTACTAGTGATCCCTAGAAAATCTCATCTACCTTCTACAGCCAATTTCCCCTTCCCTCACTACTCTCCTCACTCTTTAAACCTTAAGAACTGATCTTCTTCTGAAACAAGAGTTCTATAAAATATGGTTAAAGCAAAATTTGAGAAAGCCGCCACCGAATTTAGGCGAAATGAACAGGAAAACAATAGAAGAGAAGAAACGCTAAGAAAAAAATGATTGCCCCTCAGATAATTTAATGCTCATTAAACTGCATGGGTGTAAAGAACTTGTAAATTTTACCAATAAGGAACTAGAAATGATTTCTGCAGATTATTTAATTAAATACGAAAACCCTCTATTTGGAATAAACCACCACTGATATACAAAACAAATTTTCATCTACATGTTAAATTTCCATGATTCATTCATTATAATAATCTAAATTGGAAAATTGCTTTTGATGGACCACCAACTTCACAAGAAAAATGTTCTTTTTGCAATAAAACAATATCTTCAACCTCTTGTACAAATAAAACTAGTAAATAATTGCATTCGTCGGTATATCGGATATTTCATACTGTTGTGGAACATACAGTTATATAAATCTGCAAACTAGTAATATTCCAGAAAAATAAGTTAATAATAATAATAATAGTAAATTGAACGTACAATGCTTCCAAGACATCAAGGAGGAAGAGGATTGGTGGATATTGGTAAGCAGCTCGACCAACAAATAATAAACTTACGTTCATATTTCCACAGGTTAGCGGACTCTTCCACACTACATCGAGCAATATGCGAGGCAGACGTTTCAACGCCGCTACAGTTGAGAGAACAAGATATTACTTCTCACCACCAAACAGACCAAGAGAAGTTACAAACCTGGCTTCAGAAGCCCCTTCATGGACGGCATCCAAATGAGGTCAATCAGGACAATGTCGACAACTCAGCGTCGAACTACTGCTTGATTTCAGGACAGATATTTCCGGAAACGGAGGGCTTCTTGTTAGCTATTCAAGACCAGGTTATTCCGACGAAGAACTATCGGAAGTTCATCATTAGAGATCCCTCAATAGAGAATGACCAGTGCAGATATGGCTGTCGAACATCGGAGACAATTCAACACATAACTGGAGGATGCCAAGCATTTGCCGCAACCGAGTATAAGGAAAGACACGACTCAGCCGCTAAGATACTCCATCAAGAGTTAGCAGAAAAGTTAAACCTATTACAGGTGGGAAAAGTGCCTTATTACAAATACAATCCAGAGCCTATTCTTGAGAACAACCAGTTCAAGTTATATTGGGACCGAACGGTTCTGACGGATCAAACAGTTGCTCATAATAGACCAGATATTATACTAATAGATAAAATTTCTAGGCGAACTACACTAATCGACATCGCTGTACCTAACAACAACAACCTAAGACTAAAATACAACGAGAAGATCGCCAAATACAGAGATATGGAGGTGCAAATCCGAAGACAATGGGCAATGAACAGCGTCCAAACGATTCTCATCATACTCTCAACAACTGGAGTAATACCAAAGAACCTCCTGCAGAACATCAGGGGACTGGGTCTTAGTGAGCATCTGTATAAACCGATGCAGAAATCAACTCTCCTAGCAACCGCGCGAACCGTCCGAAAGTTCATGGGAAATACAGCAGACCACGTCACCTAGGACCCGATAACATGGAAAGGGTTCCCACAGAGCTTCATACTTGTGGTACCTTTGTGTACCTGGTATGAGTGAATATTCCCTGGAGGGAGTGCGAAGCCGTCTGGCTTGTAAATCATAATAATAATAGGAAAAATTCGTGGTTTATTTATAAACTTTACTCTCAAGAACTAGTTTTTGTTGTGATACTCTGACAAATACACATACAAATAGACAAGTAGAGAACATTATATTATAACATATTACTTCGAATAAGAATTTTCAGATATTACTTAGGTATAAATTTATCAGAAAGGCAATTTAAACTCTGACGCTAAATAAACATCACATGTGGTCTAATTAATTCCATGATTCCCAGACATTGGTAAACTGGACAGATGTCGACCAACGCAAAAATACGTTGCGCTGGTAACGTACACAAATTACCTCAGACAACGACTTAAATGGTAATTACAGAGTGTGATAGAATGATTATTAAAATATACCTTATTTTATATAGATAGTTTACAGTATTATTTATTATGAGTAATGATACAAAATAATATTTTTATATGCATTTTTATACTGTAATACTGAGCTTAGGTTATCAAAAGAGATTTAATTTTAGCAGATTTCCTTGATAAGTACTTTTTATTTTGTTCTGTTGATTTAAAGTGAGTTTATTATAAGATAAAACAATCATCTTTCAAATAAAAGGGTAGAGATTATCTTTAGTAACAAATATTTAAATAATAAATAAGTAGTGAGCATTACCCGATTCGCTCAACCCCCCACTCCTTGATCTTGACCTTGTCCCCATCTGCGGTGCCGCCCATTGGCTATGATGTTCGACCTTGCGTTGATATGGCCTTGACCCTGAAAAAACGTTGTAGTCAAGGGCGTGTGTGACCTTGACCTTGGCCTCGGTCAAGGTAACCGCCACTTTGCTGGAGATCATCTTGGGTGTATAACCTTGAAGTAGTTATTTGCTCATTGTAGTAGTGTGGGATGATCTTGAAATGGTTTTGACCTTGCAAATTATTCTATAAAATTGTGTGAGTCTATTTACATTCATTCAGCGTGAAATGTCAGATAGGAACTATCCAAAGAAAAAATTATAGAGCAAGTCGGCAGAGTAATTTATTTATATCAAAGTAATTTAAAAATTTGTGTGATTTTAAAGAAAAGGATCTAGCATTTTTTTCTCTCGAATATTTAAAAACTTACGTCGATTCACCGAGTTTACAGCAAATTTGGGATAACCTGCCAGCGCCATATAGGTATGACAAGGAACTACAGTTAAACTTACCCTGTTACAGTCACTATGAACAAATATATCGTCATTATATAGATGGGCCACCACCAGCAATAAAAAAGTGTCGTGAGTGTAAAAATAAGCGAATAATATGAATAGTGCTTTGCAAGAGACAATAAAAAAATTGGGCGATGAGTTCATTGAAACGGCTAGTCATTATTTCAATGATGCAATGAAAAGTCAAGCAGAATGGGCGTCGCGCTATTATAATTTGGCTTTTGAATATGAAAAGGCTGCCAATGCATGTCATAAATATTGCTGCAAAACATTAAATTTACTAGACTTTAATTGTGAAATAAAAAAGTTGGGGTTTAGTGACTGTTTGAAAAAACTGATTAGTTTCATTGCAGATCCGGTTGTGTTAAATGAAATTAGAGTGTAGGAGTTACGATTAACGTCGTCGTAGTTAACATGGAAAGTTTAGCAAGATCAATGTACGAAGAATTTTTAATTCCTGCAGTCGGAATTTTACGTATATGAAATGCAAGATTCGGAAGCTCAGGATTTTAATGTTTTTTTTTTAAGTATATGGATCATGTTGAAGTGTATCTTTTTGCTAGTATAGTTTGTAAGAATTTTTTAATAAATAAAAACGAGCAAATATTATTAAACAAATCAAGAAATTTAGGTTTAAACGATTATGTTACACGTATAAAAGAACGACAGAAAAATGTCAATCAATAAAGTACATAAAATGTAGTTATGTGTTTCATTATATTTTGACTTTGAAGTTATCCTTATACCATTTTAAATGTGTGAAGTCATTTGACTTTGAAGAGAGAAGAGACCCCCCACCATTGTTACAATTCGACCTTGAAAACTAACTATAAAAGTTGAGGGGAAAAGAAGTGACTTCAAACAGTCGCAGATATCAGTGGCATATACATCAAATAATGTGTTCGTGTAGTGTTCTGAAAGTGCTTTTATATTCACGGTAATTTTTGGGTTCATATACCATTTTTTCAATAATGAGTATTGCAAAAGATACTCTAGATGAAATTAATGAGATGTTCAACAAAGATTTTGAGGTTTTAGAGAGAAAAAAGGTTACCGAAATGATTGTGGGGAAAGTGTATAAAATTGTAAAAATAGTTTCAATGACTACACGATTTGGTAAAAGTCTTCTAGTGGCTTTACGATGACGGAGATAATAGCACATTTGAGACTTTTTTGCCAAAACGTGTGGCCGAAACACTATCAGACGATATTGTAGATATTATAAGTAAAACTAAAGGGAAATACACTCTAACTTATTTGGGACAAGGTACTAGGGTTTTTGGAAATAATATCCGAACATTATTACGTTTTGGTTGATTGGAGTAAATTGTATGTAATATTTGAAAAAAGGATGTAATTAAATTTAAAAAATAGTTTCATATGTCAAAATACTTACGCGTGTTCATTATTTCTGCTAAAGATGTCTGCTGATGCGACGACCGTCAACGAATGTGTAGATAGATACATATTTTGGTTGGGAAGAGAATTAAGAAATATGGCTCACGATAGGTTAGATAGCGCAAATGCTTGGCCGCATATTAAGGCAACCAAAGATCAATATAAGAAACAGATCAGGGATGCGATCAGTTTTATGGCTGGGGCACACCTGTGCGACAAATTTTTATATGGTTCCATAGACATGGAGACATTTTGTGCTGAAATGGTTGAAGAAGAATTAAAAGAATCCCTCGTCAATATTCCACATTTACCTGGTGAGCTTGCTGCAAAATATGAATTGGTAACTTTGGTCTTTAGAAATATAATGGAAAATATCATATATTATTCGGGCCGCCAGTGATTGGTTTTAAAGTTACAGCGGATGGGCAGTATGATATGGGTGGAAAAATCATAACCAACTTAGGCAAACCTAAAGATGATGACGATGCTGTGACAAAACACTTTGTTAATAGAAAGTTTTACAATTTCGCAGTTGTAATATGTGACAGATTTAACAAGAATGTCCTCCCCCTGATATATAAAAATAATAGTGAGCTTAACACAAAAATTGAAATTATTCAGAAAATACTCAAT
Organism: Diaprepes abbreviatus; assembly: GCA_034092305.1. Lineage (NCBI taxonomy): Eukaryota > Metazoa > Arthropoda > Insecta > Coleoptera > Curculionidae > Diaprepes > Diaprepes abbreviatus. Next base: position 5,636,934 of record JASJET010000022.1, read on the forward strand.
CATCAGCCTTTAAATGACTCATTAAGCGCACTGTCGAACGGCTCGACTTCAAAAAAAAATGTAAAAAAGGGAAAGCAGGTTAAAGAATAGGAGAACGCACTCCGAGTAGCATAGTCTTGCAGATAACGTCGTAGTCGTCGGTGAATTGGATCTTCCCTTCAAGAATATTGAAATGTCATTTATGTGTATGATGTTTTATTGTTATTGTTATTGATGATAAAGATTGAAATAAGAAGCTTTGTATTGTTTATTTATTTATTTTACATTTTAAATTAAAATTATAGTTAAACAATATCTTATTTAAACAATTTATCTATCCAAGAGTTGAAATGGTTGGGAAATCCTAGCCATTTTACAAACAATCGATCGGTGTGATTTTTTTTTGCGTTATCTAAAGACTTTTTCTACTAGACAAACGCCAGGACTGCTTGTTTTTTGTAGTTCTGACTCGTAAAAACATTCTCTTATAGCCTGGCCTTCTAACGATTTCAACAAGTATGTAATTGGATTTGTAACGTTATTTTTTACAATTTTAAACTGTTCAGTTGACCAATCCTTTCTCAAATAAGCTTTTTGTACTTGCTAATACGTACAATGTCACCCATGGAAAACTTAAATTTTTTCGGTACAATTTTTAAATAATCGTATGCTCTAATTTGCGTTTCTTCTTGCGCATTTACTGGCTTCATTCCAATGGTGCAATGTTTCAAATGGTTATAGGCTTTTGTTACTGCCGATAATATATGTAATTGTAATTGTAATGTATTGTAATATTTGTAAGATCCTTTTGCCGAAAATTGTTTATATAAATTACTTTTAAGAGTTCCTATGACTCGCTCAACAATTGCAACTTTCTTTGTGCTGTAAGTGGAATAATGATTTATATTATATTTTTTCATCAGGGCTTGAAAGTTACTATTATAGAACTCTTTTCCTTGATCACTTTGCAAATTTGTTGGTGTATATGATGCCTCTTGAATGATGCTCTTCATCGCAATAGTAACTTCTATACCTGTCGTGTTTTTTATCGCTTTGGTATAGATAAATTTAGAGTAGCAATTTATACAGACCAAAATATAACGATAACCATCGTTTTCATCAGCATACTGTTGCATTTTAGCCAAATCAATTTGCCACAAATCTCTGTATCCTTTTATTATCGTACGCCTCCATATAAAATTTTTTCTAGCCGTTCTATGTAGTTCATTAACAATTTTGTTTTTTTCTAGACTGAGCTCCATATTATTAGTAATATTAAGGGTTCCAGATCGAAAGAAGAACTGAAGCATATCATTAAATATTGAGCTTAATATATTATACCTTCTTCTCGTAATTCCTCTATTATTGACATAATTTCATTTTCATGCCCCGTGTGTCCGGCCACTTTGAAACTCCACAACAAACGTAAACGGTCTACCAACTCTTTAGCTTTGTTTTAGTAGACATATTGAAATGTTTTCGAAGATAATTTTTTTTTTGTGGGTAACTGTAGTTTTTCGGAGAGATTTTTTCTTGTAACACCACCACCTAATTTTGTGTTCATCATCAGAGGTCTAATAATTCGTAAATATTTTTGGAACCAAAACGTACACTATATACATTATCATATAGAGATGGTTTTAAACGCAATCCTTTCAAGTGTGCGTTTAAAGTATCGGAAGTTGCGGTGCGGATGCGAGAGATGTATTAGTTGATGTCGAGGGTGTATCAAGTATCGATTGGCTAATATCCTCTTTTGAAATGCGATTCTGCTGCTGCTGTTGCTGCTGAATAGGTGTAGAGATTTGAAAGGAATGTGTAGGTTGAGGAAAACTAGAAATTTAAGTCGACTACACCGATATACTGGGACTATGTGACTTTGTAGCTGGATAATGTTGCTGTTGTTGTTGTTCTTGTTGTTGTTGACGTTGCTTGATCGCATCAGATGTAGTTGTCAACGGCTTAGAAATGGGTTCATAAAATTTTTCCAATTCCACCATATTTAATTCTTTAGCCGCTTTAATCTGTTTAAATTTTTTTCTAACGGCATTAGTAGCTTCCACTAGTTGACGTTTTAAGTCGATCGCCTTATTTATGATGTTAACAAAGGATGTTTCAACTATCAAATGAGTGCTTTCTCTTATTATTACAGTAATATATAGCTATCAAATCCTTTACGGTATCTTTCCGATTCCACATCATTGTCTTTATCAATTACTAAAAACCCATACTTATTATCCCAACATTTTAAACACATTTCTTGAAATTGAGTAAAAGTTAAATCTGGTGAAACGTGGTAGTAAAATATGTGTTTCATATTCAACTCATCTTGCTTCAACATAATAATAAAATTGGCATTGTCTCGCACAAACTGTTTAGGCACTCGCGAATATGTTTACACTGGATAAAATGAGTCGATATTTTTATGACGTCCCATGCTAAAGTACGATCTTATAACATCGTGTTTTTCACATATAACATCATCAAAGATAAATATAGAGTTTGGTCTTGCGTCGGATGGTTCCACAATATTACTAGAATCACTAAAAGCATAGTAGCCTTAACCTTTGATGGGTGCTAAAATTTTCCTTAAATACTCATATTTTGGTTGATACAGAGATTTCGAGTAAATAAAGACTTTTTCGAAACGTAGCCCAAAAAGTGTGTAAGCTGCGTAATCATGACATTAGTTTTTCCACAATTGGATGGACCAATTAACAGACCGCGAATAGAGGAAGAAAGTACAGGACCGTGTCTCTTCATTATGTCCGACTTTTTCATCGAGATTATCAATAGGAATTAAGATCGATAACGCGCATCGTAGGAAAATTTGATATTTTATAGGCAAATTTTCACAAAAACCGGCATTCAGATGCCGAGCGTCAAACGAAGTGGACGGTCTCACGTTTTCAATAAAACTAGACAGGGTATCGTGAATTCGTTAATAAATAAATTCCCGGTTATCAATATTGCGGACCCGCAACAAAAGTAATAAAACGTGTAACAAGTGGTGATACGGGCATTAATCTTTTGGATGCCGCATGCAAAAAACACGATTTAGCCTATTTGCATAACAAAGACAACATAAGTGCGAGACATCGAGCGGATTATGAGCTCGAACAAAGTGCTTTAAATAGAGTAAAATCGAAAGATTCCAGTTTAAGTGAAATAACAGCAGCTTGGTTAGTTACAAACATTATGAATGAAAAACAGCATTTTGGTATGGGTGTACCATCATCATCATTACCAACAAAAAATATCTAGTAAAGGCAAACGTCGTACAAAAACGAAAGGTGTCAATAATACTCGACATGTTCGGAAAGTCAGTTTCTTAACAAGCAGTTCGAAAGGAGTTATTAAAAGCTGGAAGAAAAAATCTCATAAATGCATCTAAAATAGCTCTGTCGACATAACGTAGATCGGTAAAAGCGGCAGGTGACAAAAGGAAGGTTCGAGAGTTCGAGAATAATACCGATTCCTAAAACTGGCGGAATATTACCATTAATACCAATTTTTGCCAGGTTATCAGCTTTGGGTTCATTAGCCGGTGGGGCAGCGGGAATTGTGCGTACCGCAAAAGCTGCAAAAAAAGCAGTGAAGATAAAACCGGTGCCGACCTCTATTTGAAATCGAAAGGAAATGGTTTGTTTCTAAAGCCATAGTGAATTTAGATAGTACGTCTGGTGCAGGGACTCATTGGATAGCTTATAGAAAAAACAATTCTAAAGTAACATATTATGATAGTTTCGGCGATTTACCCCACTGATCGAATTGGTGCAATATCTACAAACTGCATCCGAACCATCAAAAATTATTTACTATACATACGATCGTCAACAGGATTTTGGAACAGTCTGGTGTGGATTTTTGTACTTAAAGTTTCTTGTCGAATCATCACCGTAAAAGCGCCACCATTAACACCGCAAATGGATCGCAACAACTATACTAAAATGTTGCGATCACTGAAAGCATTTCATCTAGCCAGTAGATTAAGGAAAATGACCCTGAAACAGCTAGAAAACATGCCAAAGGAATTAATGATTGCATTAGCCCCAAATGAAATTCCATTCGTTTGGGATAAGTTGCCCGAGCACCTCAAAAATGATATGGATATATGAAAATATCAGTGCGGTTCCAAACATTATTACAGCAATAATTTAAACGAGGATACGGTTGATGACGGTCTTAAGTCTGGAAAAATAATTTGTTGTTATTGCAAATTCAGCGATGTGCGCATAAGAGCAGAAAATAGCATAAAAACATCATTATCTAATGCAGTGAGAAAAGGTGTGAAGATGAATTTTTTTAAATGTTGCCGCTAAGAATAAAACCGAGATGTGGAATGTTGTAATGGTTAGTCAAGTGTTATATGTTCACACTAACAGGACACTCATCGAATTACATAAAGAAAACAAATATGGTCTTGCATTGCTGGGATTTTACACATACAATTCAATTTTTAGTGTGGATGAAAGCAACAATAAGTTTTCCTACATGAAGGAGGGTTTGAGGAATTCTACTGAAGAAAAGAATGATGGAATCTTTTCCTTAGTCGCTAATAATAATACGCTGAAATGTGAACTAAAATCCCAATATACTTTAGAATTTTGTTAAAAAGAGACAAAAATCATGAGTCAACCGAAATGGTGGAAATAATGAAAGTACGCATCATACGCGTGGATTGTAATATAATTTCCGGAGCATATATGAATTCTGTGGAAAGTCATACCTTATTCGAATTCGATATCGATGTGGAGTCCGGTTACAAAATCAGTAAAGAACCACAAAATAATATTTACATGTTGTTAATGCCGGAAGGACGTCGACATTACTCTTTGCATCTTGGACAATGGCGGTGGTCTAATCAATTTTCAAGGTGAAAAAATTATCGTGAAATTGGAATTGAAGAAATTCTCATAAAAATGGGTTTTTCCTTCAATCGTCAATTGTGTATGCTGTCGACTAAGATTGGGGAATCGCCGAAATAAAATAAAAGTAAAAGAACAGTTAAAGTCAAGGTTAGTCGTTGTCCAGACATTAGATCGCAAACATCTCAATAATTATCTGCCGAAAACTATAAATTTTTAAAATCAATCGGTCGTAAAGTGCAAAAATGATTTCCACCACCAGCGATAAAATAGAGGTTTTCTCCGAACCCATCTTGGACAGTTCCATTATTAGTCTAGAAGAGCATACGTATAAACCATACGGCTCTCCATCATTCAACAATTCCGATGAAGTCCGTATCCCCATTAATTTTCAAGATATTATACTGGATATCGCCGAAAGTTACATATATATCGAAGGGAAATTTAAACCTATATGGAAAATTCGTCACATCATTCCAGACGACAAGCAAAAATTGAAAATATTGTCTCGCATATATAGGTGGAAACAATGCCAGTATTCAAAGGGTATGGGCCTTGAGAACGAGCACAAGTCTAGAATGACCGCACTATATAATCGTCGGATTTCAAGAAACGCAACCCATTTTACCCACGCCGATGTATGCGATATTAGACTATATCTGAATTCAACCATTCATCCCTACGAAAGATGTAGTTTTATATTTATTTGAAATCCAATAAAAAAAGTGGATTCCTTTAAGAAGGGAGTATGGGAGTTTAGATAATAGGGGTTTATTTAGCAGAAAAATGTACTTAGATAACGCAATAAAAAAATTTTTTAGGGAAAATATGAACACAACGATTTACAAAATTTGTAGAAAAGTAACGATTAGGAATAGGGAAAAAATTTATGGGAGAAAATTATAGAGGAAGTCGAGTACTATAAGCAAGCATTTTTCTGTAAAAAAATAATTTTTTCAAAAATTAGTGAAAAATGGTGAATGCGCGCTAAAGTTGAAGATTTGGAGCAAAACAATATTAGGAAATTGGAAAGAGAATTTTTTTCTACATATTGTAGTATTTTTCAAAATTCGAAAAGGTGAAATTTGAAAATGGGGTTAAGAAAGGTTGGTTTTTGGTTTTTTTTAAAGCATCGTAGCTCGGGAACCGTTCAAGATAGAGAAAAACTAAAAGCACTTTAATTACCTAGAATTTTGAGGAGAATGCACAGGTGTAAAATTTTTTTTTTAGGAAAATGGAGAATGCGCGCTAAAGTTGAAGCTTTGGAGTAAAACGGTGTTGGAAAATTTGAGAGAATTTTTTTCTACATATTGTAGTATTTTTCAAAATTTGGAAAGGTGAAATTTGAAAAAAAGAGTTACGACAAGTTGGTAATTTGGATTTTTTAAAGCGCTGTAGCTCGGGAAACGTTCAAGATAGAGAAAAACTAAAAGCACTTTTATTACTTGGAATTTTGAGGAGAACACAATGATGAAAAAAAAATGAAAATTTTTAAAAAAGGACATAGAGACCAAAAAAATTCAAATACAATAGGAAGGAAGCTTGACCGCCGGACGGCGTTATCGGAAAGTTGTAGGGGGCCGTTTTTTTTTTAATATGTTCCGCTTCTTCATCTACCTGCCCACCCGGGGAGGAGCGAAAAATCGATTTTTGATGGTTTTAGCACATTCCGGCAGCGCCCCCACCTTTTTTTCGCAATTTTTGGGGTATGAACTTTTTTATTTTGATTCCAGAGGGAATTTCACATCAATATACGTATTTTCCAATTTTTTATCATTAAGAGTTACGACGCCAGAGCCCCTCCAAGATGCAGCATAATTTTTTTTTAGCGATTTGGGAAAAATAGTGGGAAATTCTACAACTCTTCCTGATTACGATTCCATCAAAATATTTTCAAGATTTTTCTTAGATTTTTCTAAAATAATTAAAATATATGCATATTTGGCATTATTTGTAAAATATAGGAAAGTAATGGTTAGGAATATCAAAAAAAATTATTCGGAAAAAATATAGAGGAAGTTCAGTACTTTATGTTAGAAAAGGGGGGTAGTTTGTGTCTAAAAAGCAGAGATACGGTGATTTTTAATATCATGTTTTTCTCAAACCCTATCCAACTTTCTTGAATATATATAGGAGCGGTATTCGAATTACTTCATCATTACACATTCGACCGTCAGGATGTAAGATACCCCGAAAAAGATTATTGCCATTGTAAAGCCATTCGTGCCCGGTAAATTATGTACGTGTGTGGAGTGCGGGGGTACCGCACCAGCACCAGCACCTTCGGCACCGCCCGCAACGCCAGCACCGACGGCACCACCAGCAGCGCCGACACCACCAGCGACGACGACACCGCCAGTACGGCTTTGGCAACTCGAGGTCTAGGTGCAGCTAAGAAGAAGACCAAGGGCTGCACCTAGGTCGATGTTACTATCGTTGGGTATTGCTCCCCGGTAGACACCCGACCTTCCCCACAGGCCATTTTTGGGCCACAAAAATGGTCCCTTTCAGGACCACATTAAATTTTGACCGTAGTTTAGTAGTCCTCACTTATGGGGCGAGATATTCGTTTAACGACGATTTGTCTCGTCGCTTAAGTGTCAAGTTTCTATAAAATGTTTTTAATGTATTCTTCATAAAATGTTAGGAATTGGTCTTATTTTGTAAGCCAAAAAAAAATAAATTCTGTGGTTTAAGTTTTTGAAAAAATCAATAATTCTATAAGCTCTTACCAACACACAATATTTAGAACACGCTGGTGGGGTGGGGGTAGTTCTATATATCTGAGGCCGGGCCAGTTACACAGTCATATCTACTTCAACTTTCTTACGACTAACATGGAAGAAGAAAGACCAGCAAGCAGAGGTTATTCAATATTTAGCGAAAACACCGTCGCCGGCAACGTTGAAAACCTGGAGGACTTCGACAATGTGGACTTTGAGATTGACGCCCACGTTGGAACGACTTGGATGAGCCAATTCCACGGCTCTCTGGTTTTGTGGAGTTGAACGACGTGGGTGACTGGGTGCTTCAGCGCCTCGAGGATGACAGTCCGCAGCCAGAGTCGGACTCAACGGAGGACGCGGTGTTGGAAATTCCAGCATCGCCGACGCTCGAAGATCCTCAGGGTCCTTGCGACTCTTCGAGCTAGTGGTTTGTCGATGCCGATGTGCCACCATAAGCCTCACACCCTCCCGGTCCCTTTTAAGAGCGCAAAACAACGGTCCTTTTCAGGACCACAGAGTACTTTAATCGTAGTTTTAGTTCATATTAGTACTTTGTTATTAACATTGTATCTATAGAACATACAATATTGGATACAAAGTATTAAATTCTAGGTGCTGGTGGAACCCGGCAAAGTCGTTCGTTCGTATATGAGACCACATACAACTCTGGTCCCAATACGTAATACGACATTTGTCGTTACCCCCACCACTAATTTGTCTCTATATATACGGCCATTATCTTGACTTCAATGGACAAAGTTTCTGTCGGTCGCGGTGGTGGTGACGGTGTTGACAAGAAATCGGGCAGCGGTGCGAGCGCCTTTGGTTTCTTAAAGGCAAAGTTCTTTCTCGACTGCTCTACACCTTTAATCGTCGAATAAAATGTTTTATCGGCGATTTCCGATTTCGGCATAGTCAACAGCTTTTGCAATTTTGAAGCTTTTGGAGAAGGTGCCCAATTTGTATGCGACGCTTTTCGCACAACCACATTACTTATAACTTTTATTTTCGGCTCCTTCTCCCCACTCTAACTTTTAAAGAAATTCCGCTGTCGACTGCACCAAATCTTCATCCCGACCATCGTTGAGGACTTTGTCTTCGGCATCCTCTAGCGCCCTGTGCTAGTCCTCGAACACCTCTGGAGTTAACACTCCCAGACCACTCATGTTTTCCAACATCTGGGAAACGCAACTCACGTTAAGCCCGTCCAAAAGTGTGCTCTTGAAGACATCTTCGTTTTTTTCTTGCTTTACTTCGACTTGCACTTACTACTGTACTGTTTGTTGTTCTGACGAACTGTGAAGAGCTGTAGCCAGCAAGTCTGCTTTTATGTCTATTTCACTCACATAGTTTTTAAACTTGTCGAATGCAAGACCAAGGCCAAGGCCAACGTAACCGACACTGCCAGGGTCGTTTTCGAGGTTGTAATTTTCAAGGATTTTTTTTGTCCCTGTCAAGGTTATTTTAAAAAGTAACATATAAATATACTACTAAACTTGTCAGATGCAAGGCCAAGGTCAAAGCCAAAGTAACCGACAATGCCAGGGTCGTTTTCGAGGTTATAATTTTCAAGGATTTTTTTTGCCCCTCTAAAGGTTATTTTAAAACACATAAATAGAGTACAGCGTTTGAAAAGTACAACATACTCAAACATCATGTTGCCAACTGATGAACAACCTGGTCAAGCAGCCAAAACATACAGGCATATACCAAGAGCTTTTTGTTTAACTGGTCATCGTTGTAAAAGACAAGGTATTTGCTGGAGGAATGATCTCACACACGATTTCAACTACATTGACCTTCTCAAGGTCAAATTTGTACAATTCGGTTTTTGTGGACTAGTTCACTACCAGGGTAAGGACATTAATGAATACGCTATCTAGAGAAGAAATTGGGTCATAGAAGAAGGTTACTGTACAGAAGAAATTAACATATGTATTTTATTTCTTGCTTTTTTATTTTCTTTTTGTTTGTTATATTTTCATTTTTTAATAATAAAAAGTAAAATTAATTTTTTTGTTTATTAAACATCACCTAAAATACGTTTGCGATCCATATTTTTCAACATAGTCTGTTTATTAATGAAATAGAACCATATATTAGGGTGAAATCTAATGGTTTCAAATCAGTCTCACATAACAATGTCAGAAGTAAACACTATTGATAAGTTCGGTTGCAAAAGAAAATTTAAGGATTTTAACTTTATGCGAGGTCCTTCAGGAATAGGTTTTAAACTTACACCTAATGGAGATTACGACATGGGAAGCAAAAGATTGTGCTATTTAGCAGAACCTCTTGAAGGAGACGATGCGACCACACGAAATTATGTTGATAATAACCTTGCTCAGTGTGTGCAAGATACGCAAAAAGCTGTACATAACTCAACAATTGTTATTAAAGATATATTCAAAAACCAACTTGAAGGTTATGTACACAAGAAATTAATTGAAATTTCTCAAGAACTTAGAGGATACATTGATGACTCTGTTATTGCAGTATATAAGCTTAGACAAGACGGACTGCGTGATGAACTTAATTCTAGAATGTTGAAAATTGAGAAAACTATGGAGGATCTTGTCAACAAAACTGCTCCACTTTAAACATTTACTGGACCTGTGCGTTTAATTTACTGTTAAACAAATTTTTCAACAATAACTTTGCCTTTTGTTATGTGTCAATTGTCATAACGTTTATCATCGCTGTGTGATAATGCTACTTTATTTATTATGTTGGTATAAATATTATGTAATTTATTTCTAAATGTCTTCATCTTTCTTAATATCAAACCACCCCATTCAACAAATCTTTGGTAGTCTTCTTGATGAAGGTCTTTCTTGATAACAGATTTTTTGATACCTTTGGCTTTTTTAAATTCATTATTGATGGACTTTACATAATAAGCCTTCGCGCCGGTACCATAAAAACTTATTATCGGATCACCAGGAAACTCATCTTTCATTCTACCAACTACAGAATTACTTTTAATTATGCTGAAATTATTTATTTCAGGGTAATTTGATTTATCAAATTTTTCGGGGTTTTCTGATATAGTTTGATAAAAGTTTTCGGTGTACACTTTTAATATAAGCGAGTCAGTATCGGTGTAAAGTAACGAAGCATCATCGCCAAACTTGGATTTAATAAAATTATAATAAAAATCGTATATTACAGTATTTGATATATCTAATATGAAAAATCCGATATAAATTAGTTTATTGTATAATATTTTAACTTTATTCATATGTATAGCAACAAAATTTTCGGTAAATATCGAGGTACTATTGAAATTGGGGCGGAATATTAGTGCTCTAGCTCCATTTCTGCCTACACTGTTATCCCGATGTGTTACTAATTTTATATCCTTTCGATTTTCCACATTTTCCATAGTTTTGCCAAAAATTGCGTTATTTTTTAATTTAAAAGTGTCTTTCGCAAATTTTATGGTGGCCCTGTTACTTCAATTGGTTATAAAATCAGTATACGTTTTTAGCCATTTTGATTGGTTAAACTGTAATACTCGATGAGTTTGCATTACCACTAAGCCGTTGGCGATGGCTTGTTTTAAAGTTTAAAGTGTACAATGTATTTTCCTTTATCTTGTACATTAGGAATTAGTTTTGGAAATTCCGCGTTTTCTGTTGGCGGTATGATATTTTCTACTAGAAATGGAAGATCAGAATGTACATCATGCAACTAAATCGGATAATGCACATCCACTTCCAAAACTTAGCCATGTAAACTATCATCACCAACAGCCATAGTATTTAAACTGAGTATTTCGCGCTCTGTTAACCATTGAAAACCGCCATATGGTAATGCTTGTGATATACTATGACCATATAGATTTGTAGCATCAAGGTATGTTATAAATGAAGGCGATTTTGTTGGGTCATGGTCTGGTAAATAAATATTATTAGCGATGTGCTTCCTTTCTGTACACTGGCATATGCCGTCGTGTATACCTTTCTTAAAAAAATGTTCATGTCTATATTGGTTAAGAGCTCTAGCTTAACCTTAGTCATACACAACATACAGTCAAATGATAAACTTGGAAGGGTATAGTAGTGTGTCGGATCCAATTTATCGAATTTTAAACAATTATTCCGAAATTGCTCAAAAACATCGCACACTAGCAACACATCTGATTTTAAATACACGTCTGAATAGTCATCCAAAGTTTTACACCCAAACAAGCGCCATACTTCTTTTGCTCGCTATAGCTTTCATCGCTAATGTGTTCTTCCCGTAAATTATCATAAAATTGATCTTTACTTGGAAGACGTGTATTTTTCATTTTTTCAATAGAGTCAATAAAGCTATAGGGAAAAACATCCTTTTGACGCAACAAATTAAACTGTTCGATATTTAAAAAATGTTTCCGCGTTTCAATAAAATGTTCGTCGTTTAAACCGCTGCCGAAATTTTCCAAAGATGTTGACAGAAATGTAAAACTGTCAATGAACTGCACTTTTAAATATTTGCTCTTGACTTTTCTACATTTACTATCAAAATAATCGTGCACATAAATGCTTTTGGTAAAGGATATGTACTTTTCTTTACTTTGAGCCAAAACATCAATTTTATCCCATATTTACATCTCTTTTATAAATAAATGGTTGTTGTAGCCGCTTAAGTTATGATAGTGATGAAAGAGGGCAATTTATAATTTAAATTACAAACGAAATGTGCAGCACCAAATCTTTTTGCACCAATTATATAACAATAATCTCGTACTTTAATCTAACCGTCTTCAAAAGAGCCTTCACATATACCACATACTTAAGCATCATTAAACTCCCTTATTTCTTCAGGCGTTAACGGTTTCATAGGCTTAATGTCTTTTAAATATGTATTATATAGAGCCCTTAAATCACACTCGATAGGATCCACAAAGACTTGAGCTGTATTATTCCCCCGAAATAGCTCAAATTTTGAAATTGAGTCGTTAAAAGAGCGTTTAATTAAATAAGCAAAATAATATGGTTCATGTTTAAAACTTTTTACAGTATAAGAATTTTATGGGTTTGGTTGTACCGTTTAATCAGGTTTTAAGACATGTTTGAAATCTGCACACACCCCGAATGGAACGAGCATTTGCTTTTCTATACCCTCCAATTTAAAAATATTTTCCGGCACACTCTTTCCAAATTTATCAATTTTTAAATCCACTGAGGGTGTTTATATGAAAATGTGGTTACAATCGTAGTTTTGATGTAAAGTTAAATCTGATGGTGTACTAAAATTAGTGAGACAACCATCACAAAAATATATTTTATGTTGTTGACAATTAATTTGACTTGAAACTAAGCGTGATAAATCCTTAATCCAACAATAATGACTTCTTGAACAAGTCGTATCACAAAAATGTTCAACGCTATCTTTACTACTACATTCTTTTGTAATTGATAATAAATTTACATGTCTATCCAACTTTCTTGACGAATACCTCAGTGGACCAATAACTTCATCCATTACTTTATTATTTCCGTATTTAGATTCGAGATCGTATACGTTAATTGATATGTTGTTCGTTTCCTCAAATTTTTTAATGTCACGTAATTTTACAGGAAAATCCATGCCTGTTAAATTTAGCACTCTAGAAAAATGAGGACAGGATGTCAGCTGTGAAGGCGCTGCTGCTGGCGGAACCAATGCTGATGTTACAGCCCACGAAAAGCAAAATTTGTCCTGGTTGATCACATTGACGACAGCTCCTCGCTTTTCAATAGAACACAGCAACTTGATGAATGATGAGCCACTCATAGGCGTATACTTGTTGATGCTAACTTCCAAGTATAAAATTCGTACAAGAGCCCATCCTATAACAAGAAAAAAAAACTATAAAAATTAGTTTAATATATCGGGTTTTGATTTTTACATACGTGAATCTTTCTCCTGAAACTCTGTCGCCCGAATTTTTATTAATTCGTTGAAAGAATGGTAAATGGCATCCAAATCACTATCTACAGTAATTATTTGATTAGCAGTGTTGCTCCATATCACTGCTAACCCGATAGGTTGTAATTCTCTTTTTGAAAGCACATTCAACGAGCTTCACACCATGACATACCGGCAAACATGAATTATTTTTATATTGTTGTGTTCGTTGATATGTTAATATTTGATTTACTGGAACATCAACATTACATGTAGAGCAATTAATTACTGGAATCACCGATGTACACTCTTCAATTCAGAGCCGTTTTCCTCCTGGCACTTCATTAAATCTCGCCGCACACGATTCTCTTTTATGACGCCTCATATTATAACTATTGGTAAACTTAGAACCACAATTTTCGCAAACATATGCCATGATCTGACAAATAATAATAGTACATGTACTATCTATTCAAGTCAGACACAACTGATGAATGAAACTGCCCCACACCATATATAAAACCATTCAAGGTCACTCTAAACTACGTCATATAACTTCAAGGCCACACACCCAAGATGGCCTCCAGCAAAGTCAAGGGGACCTTGAACAAGGTCGCACACTGCCTTAAACACAACATCTTCAAGGTCAAGGCCATATCAACGCAAGGTCGAATATTATGGTCAATGGGTGGGAACACAGAGTGGACGGGCAAGGTCAAGGGTAAGGTCAAGATCAAAAACAATGCCAAGAAGTGGGGGGGTTGAGCGAATCAGGTGATGTTCACTACTTAAATATAAAATAAATATTCATTTAATAGTTGAAAAATTTACTGAAATAATTCATCAACGAAAGCAAATTAGAATTTGAAAAATGGTACTTTATATTACTGTGACCACTTTGTATTTATATCCCATGGTTAACTCCTTAAATAACTGGAGCACTAAATTAGTGATAAAGAAGGACGGAAACGTGTTTTTTAAAATACTAGTATAAATTCACCTCGCACAAAGTTCGTAGAATCAATCTTAAGTTTAAATTTAAAGATATATTATGTACTTAAAACCTTTACTGTCAAAAATGGCACAATTAACTCGTAATCGCATTGTGTTACAAGATATTGTAATTACTCCAACAAACCAACCGAACTTTAATTGATCAAAGTAGTGGGAATAGGGGGCTTCTAGTTGACCCCCCCACCACTTTTTTGATTGGTCAGCCAAGAATGACCTTGTTTCTGATTGGCTGCCCAAGTTCGCCCCCTATTCCGATTGGTTTCATAAACTCCGCCTCTTTTTGCTCCACCTCCTACCTCCTTCCTAACCACCACAGTAGTTGGAGGGGAGCTGGTAGCAGTTGGAGGGGAGCTGGTATTTTAAACGATCGAATCTGAGCGAACTTCAGTCATTCGTGCGCGATGTCAAATAGCGACCAACAACAACAACAACAGCAACTCATTGAACGTGTAGGCCAAGTAATAATTTCCTACCAAAATAACGTAAAAAATCTTGCCGATTTTGAAGATCAAGACTTGGCCTTCTTTCCCATCAACTACTTGAAAACATTCGTCGATTCACTTAGTTTACAACAAATTTGGAACAGGTTGCCGGAAAATTATAGAAGTGACGAAGAATTGCAGCTAAATTTGCCGTGTTTTAAACACTATCCACTATATCAACACCACATAGACGGCCCACCATTATCAATAAAAAAGTGTTGTAAAATTAAAAAATAGTGTGAACAAGTGAATCGAGTTTCATCGGACAGTCTTCGAAATGGATCAGACACATGTATATTTAGATTCTGCTTGCGATGAAACGATCCAGTCAATGTACAAAGATGAAACAACTCATTTTAACTTGGCTGGAAGAGGAAAGTTTCACGCAAGACAGGATTCTCTGATCACTATTGATCGAAATAATTTCGAAGACGACGATGAAGATGAAGAAGATGATGGGATAGAGGATAATGGCGTTCCAAACGGGTGTGGAGAAGAAGGGCTCGTGAAAGTGGCAAAAATAAATGCAAGTGATACATTGACACCAAATTACCTTACGCGAGAAGTGTGCGTTTTTCAATCTCATGTCGTAATTATTTCATCTTCTGGCGGTGCATATAATTTATGTTGTGAATGTTACTATATACATGCTCTAAATTGCCCAAATGGGAAAAATAATTTTGTTAATAGCCACTATAAACGATCCTTTATATGTTGCGAAAAAGATCTGCAATGCAACACGTGTGAAAACGATTTATTCCTTCACAAGCATGTATAATATGTAACAAACCAGAACTAAAGAATATGCAAAACCATCTAATCGAAAAATCAAATTTTAAATAAATTTATTTCACTTGCACTTATTCATGCACTATGGCGTTTTTAATATTAAGTTTAAGTTTAAAATATTTTATAAGAATTTAGATTTTGTTCTGCTAAGTTAAATAAATATAAGAAACTATGTAAATAAATATAAGGGAATGATGTGAATAAATAAGAATTTGTATTTATTCCCATTGAAAGAAATTATAATTTTGTTCTTTCAGTGTAGAATAATTCTTTTCAAATAATATGCACAACAACCCTACCGATAAATCAAATTTAAATAAATGAATTTGATACTCCACTTGAATTTATTCATGCACCCTAGTAGTTTTTGAATATTAAGTTTAAAATGTCAACTAATTTAAATAAGATTTCATATAAAATATAAGTTGTAAGATATAAGTTATAAGATATAAGTTATAAGATATATATTAAGTTTAAGTTAAATAAATATAAGGGTGCCATCTAAATAAATAGAAATTTGTTTATATTAAGATTCGAAGAACTAATGATTTTGTTCTTTCAGTGTAGAATAATTTTTTCTACATAATATGCACAATCAATCCTATCGATAAATTGAATTTTAAATAAATGAATTTGATACTGCACTTGAATTTATTCATTCACCCTAGTATTTTTTAATATTAAGTTTAAAATGTCAACTAAGACATTTAAATAAGATTTTATATATAAGATAAAGAACAATTAGGTTTAATTCCCTGACAACAGACTATGATTTATTCTTCCATGTTAAAAAAAAACAAACCTAGTTTTCATTACTATGCTTGTAAAAAAATTATATTCATCCTATTCATAATAATTCTTTCAAGTTAAAGAAACTTGGTTATTAGGTGTGATTCTGTATAAGAAATAGAAAAAAATAAAATATTTTCTTCAACGACTTTGTTTTTTATTATTCCTATATCCAAAATACAAATATACATATATACATATTTATAATTTATACCATTTTGGGTTGCCAATTGCTGCTGTCTGCCAGAGGTTGCTGCTGCATGCCAGAGGTTGCTGCTGCATGCCAGAGGTTGCTGCTGCATGCCAGAGGTTGCTGTTGTCTGCCATAGGTTGCTGCTTTGCCATCGGTTGTTGTTGTTGTCTGCCAGAGGTTGCTGCTCTGCAAGAGGCCAATTTATAATTTATAATTTATTGGCCTCTTGCATTTTCGAGGGTAACTCTGCCTTCGCTGCTGCTGCTGTTGTTGTTGCTGTTGTTGTGGCTGCTCCTGATGCTGTTGATGTTGCTGTTGATGTTGCTGTTGCTGCTGTGGCCTCTTGCATTTTCGAGGGTAACTCTGCCTTCGCTGCTGCTGCTGTTGTTGTTGCTGTTGTTGTGGCTGCTCCTGATGCTGTTGATGTTGCTGTTGCTGCTGTGGCCTCTTACACTTTCGAGGGTAACTCTGCCTTCGCTGCTGCTGTTGTTGCTGTGGTTGTGGCTGCTCCTGCTGCTGCTGCTGTTGTTGCTGCTGTTGTTGTGGCTGCTCCCGCTGCTGCTCCCGCTGCTGCTCCTGCTGCTGTTGTTGCTGCTCCTGCTGCTGTGGCTGTTGCTGATAAACCGGCAGAGGCTGCATTCTCATTATTTCATCCAGAGCTCGGTCAAATTCGACGGGCTCTGGATCTAAGGAGGGCTCAAACATATTGAGGAATTCCTCACTTGGCAAATCATCCATGAGGAATTCATCGTTAAATTCCTCTTCCATAAATTCAGCCTCTGACGGCGGCGGCCACATCACAGTGTCTTCAGAGTTCGGTGAAAGGCTTCTTAGGCTATCCATCAGGTTCGCCTGATGCTCTAAGAAGCCTATAAAATCTTCCAGAGTCAACACGATGAAGGTACTCATGTTCAATGAATGCTAAGTCAAGACGCTGTAAATCCTTATATACAATACTGAAATACCACTTTTCCTACCTCCAGCGGCAAAACCAGTCCGAAGAATGAGAAGAAGAAGAAGGCAAAGATAGCGTGAACTCGAGAGAGGTCGTTCAACGGTCGTAAGTTGTTTTGTTCTTAAGAAAAAGACGAGTAAAGAGGAGAAGAAGAAAAAAAAAAAGTTGTTTTTTGGAATAATATAAAAAACGAAAAAAAAAAAAAAAAAAAATTAAAAAAAAAATTAAAAAAAAAACGAAAAAAAAAAAAAAAAAATTAAAAAAAAAAAAAATTGTTTTTTATATTATTCCAAAAAACAACTTTTTTTTTTTTTCTTCTTCTCCTCTTTACTCGTCATTTTCTTAAGAACAAAACAACTTACGACCGTTGAACGACCTCTCTCGAGTTCACGGTCGCACGGTTCCCGTCGTACCATGCAGTGCCACGCCGTACCAGCCGGTACCAGGCTCTTGGCTGCTTTAAAAGGCGGCTGGGTACGAAGCGTCTCTTCAGTTTACATCTCGCTATTAGCGTACGCTTGTAAAATTATCGAATCGATTTTAATATATCTTGATAGTCGGATTTATTTCGTGTGACGTAGTGACATATTATTAATTTTCATTTGGTTTGTATTGTTGATTTCATATTTTTGATTTAATATTTTTGACTTAATATTTTGGATTTTTAATTAATTTTTATTTCATCTTTTAAAAGCCAATCTTTGATTGATTTTGTCATTTTTGTGGATTTTTTTTATTGATTTTTTATTGATTTTTTGATTTTATTGATTCATAATTTTTTTATTTTTTAATTTATAATTTAAAATGTCATTTTTTAATGTAAAAATTGAAAACATCGACTTAACAGCCTTCGATTTAAACGACGCTTGCCTTGTGCATGATTTGATTGATTGTTCATTTTGTGGGCTAAGCGACGAGGAGCTAGATATTAAATTTAGGGAAATTGATATTAATACATTTAACAATTCATCTGAATCTGGCGATTCTTCCGAAATTGGTGAAAGCGATATTTTGACACAGCTCTTAAAAGTTTTGGATGAATCTATTATCCCTGATATTCCTCAAGAACCTCTTGAAACAATTAATTTCGATGATTTAAATAATGATATATTAAGGAAAAATTTAATTAACAATTCTGAAATAAATGAGGGATATAATTTGGAACAACTTTTAGATATATTAGAAGGGGGTGAAATTTGTGAAAATAGCTCAGGGCAAAATTTAATTAAGGGTGATGTGGAATATCAGGAGACTTTTGAGAGCTGTGAGGAACAAAATAATAAGGGGGTTTTAAACAATAATAATAATAATAATGGGGTTGGTAACGAGGGAGCTTTAAATAATGATAAGAGGATTGGCATTGGGGGTTTTTCGAAAAATAATATGGAAGAGGTTTATCGCCCCCACTATTCGCCAATTTCAGATGCATCGTCAGATTCATCAGAGGATTCCAACGACAGCGTTGAGACTGTTATAAACGTCTCAGCCAAAGCTCAGCATAATTTTATTAAAGTGTTGGATCAAAATTTAATTGAAGGGTTGGATCAAAATTTTATTCAGGGGTTTGAACAACCATCCAAATTTGGCTATACCAGAAATTCAGTAAATTCGGTAGATGTTTTTGATTTGAGTTGTGGCGAAATTGTGGGGGACATTGAGGTATATACTTATACTGAAAATTTTGAAGATGAGCAGCCTCAATGTCCCTTAATTTCTTCCTGTAATCAAAATCAATTTTTGAAAAATCCTTCTGGCCTAAATTTAGAACAAAGTTCTGAAAATTTAATTGAAAAAAATTTACCCAAAAAACGTTCTTTATCAGAAACAAATGATTGTTCAGATTTAAAAAAGTCAAAATTGGACGGTGATATTTCTAGTTCCCAAACTTTAGGGGCACAAATTTCAAAAAATTCTTTACCAGTCGCTGTAACAACAGCTCCGAAAATCAATCCAACAAATAAAGTCGCTATTGGAGAATTAGATAAGTTTCTACATAAGAAAACTAAGCCGAGCTTAAATAGGAATGAAACAAGGTGTGCCACATCTAGATTTAAGTCAATGGTTTATTCCTATTTAAACTTAGATAATATATGTAATAATTTATCTAATTCGACTTTAAAAGACGTTAAAAATTGTATCCAATGACAAGGCGATCTTCTTTTAAATTTGGGAAATATATTTTTTAAAAAAAATCCATGTTTTTCTTCAAATTAAAAAGTGAATCCAAAAGTTAATTCAAAAGTAAATCCAAAAGTTTTCTAAATTGCGCGAGCTGAAAAAATTGCTAATTATTCTATGTCATTGGGTCTTGATAGATCAAAATTGTATTTATTTAAAAGCGACACGGCCCTAACCGATTCCATTTTAAAATGACTCTCCTTTGCACACACTGCTTAAGAGAATTTAAAAGAAAATCACATATTGTACGCCACCTTCGAGAAAATTTTGTCAATAACGAAAACACCTTTAACTTGGAAGATTATATAATTAATCGTAAGTATTTTTTTATAACATATTTAGCTATAATTTTCCTTTTAATTTTTCTTTTTATTATTAATAAAGGTTTACAGAGGAATTAAAAAATAATAATTGTTTCAGTTGATGAACTACTTTCAAGACCTCCAATGCGATTTTGCCAAGATTGTGAAGTAAATGTCAAATCTAATTCCTGGAGCACACACTTGAGGACAAATATTCATAAAAACAGGAGCTGCATAAAATATGGAAATGGAATTGACATTATCAGGAGTGCATTTAAATGTCGAATAGCTTTCTACAGAATATATTCGCAGAATTATCACATCGACATCAAAAAGTTTCAGCAAGATATTGGTAATAAAGTGCAAACATTAATACGCCAGCGTCAACAAGAATTTACATGTGCTAAAGTAAATTTGGAATTATTGGGAATATATTATTCTCCAACTTTAACCTCTACTTCAATTAAGTCATTTAATACACCGTTCTTCATTGTAACCCATACAACTGATCTACAACAGCTTTACGATGATTTATTCAAGATTATTGAAACCAAAGCAGATGAATTGCCGGAAAGAGACTCAGGTAATTATTATTTAATCTCAAGAGCTAAGTTTTCTTAATCTCAAGAGCTAAGTTTTCTTAATATCACTTGTACATCTCTAACAAATATTATTCAGAACTAATTTTTTAATTCCTATTACAGGGTGGGCTCTACAAAGAATTCTGCATTTGGAAGTCAACATCAATAAGTACAACCCATTGAATGCCTCCTCCTACATTAAGATGCATCACTTTTCTAAATCAATAGTGAATGTGATGAATGAGGACAATTGCTGTTTCGCCTGGGCAGTGGTTTCAGCAGCATACCAGCCAACCGGTAATCCTCGAAAGACCTCATCATATCCAGACTTCAGAGACGCTTTCGATTTTACAGGTATTGAATTTCCAGTAAAATTATTAGATATAAAAAAGTTTGAGGAAAAAAATAATTTGTCCATAAATGTATATGGAGTTGAAAAATTTTTAAGGGATAATAAAAAGGCATATGAGATTGTCGGTCCTTTACATTATAATAATGAAAAGAAAAAATTACATATTAATTTGCTTTTAATAAGTTCTGATGATGGAAATAACCACTACTGTTGGATAAAGGATTTAGGTTGCTTGGTATCCAAACAATTATCAAAAAAGAAAATAAAAAAAACTTATGTGATGGATGCCTTCAATATTTTGGAACATATGAAAAACTTAACACACATTTAGAACGTGATTGTAGTTTTGTTCGAATTGAGCTTCCTTCAGATAATTTGATTTTGGATAAATTTGGCAATTATATTCCTGCAAATATATTAAAGTTTCAAAATATTCAGAAACAGTATAAAGCTCCTTTTGTTATTTATGCCGATTTTGAATGTTATTTGAAAAACATTGAGTGCCAACAATCTACACCTGATTCGACAACCTCATATACTATTAAAACTGCTGAACATATACCCTATTCATTTGCTTATTATATTAAATCATCATTTGATGAGAATGTTGTGTGTCTTAAACTTTATAGAGGTACAGATTGTGCTATAAAATTTATTGAATACATTGAAAATGATGTAAAAGAAATTTATAAAAAATATTTAAAATATCAAGTACCATTGAAAGACTTATCATCTGTGGAACAGATTGAATATGAAAATTCTAGCATTTGTTATGTATGTGAAAAACCTTTTTCAAAAGGAAATTTCATAAAGTGTAGGGATCATTGTCATATTACAGGTAAATATCGAGGAGCCGCCCACTCAATATGTAATTTGCATTTTAAACCTCCAAAATATATACCAATAGTATTGCATAATTTAAAAAACTATGATTCTCACCTATTTATTAAATCGCTTTGCTATAATAAAGAAAATATTAGTGTTATAGCTCAAAATAAAGAAAAGTATATTTCTTTTAGTAAGGAAATTTTCGTTGATGTGTCAGAAAAGCGGAAACCAGTTGCTTTGCGACTACGCTTTATAGATTCTTTTCAATTTCTCCCAGAGTCTTTAGAGTCACTATCACAAACTCTACAAGATTCACAATGTTTTGAAATTAAAAAGTTTTTCTCAAATGCTGATGAATTTCGATACATTAGACAAAAAGGGGTATTTCCATACTCTTACATAGATTCCAACGAAAAATTAAATGAGAAATCTCTACCATTGATTGATAAATTTTATAATAACTTAACCGATGAAAATATCTCTCCTCAAGACTACAATCGCGCTGTAGAAGTGTGGAATCTATTTAAGTGTTCTACAATAGGGGCTTATTCCGATATTTACTTAAAATCAGATGTTTTACTTTTGGCTGATGTTTTTGAAAATTATAGATCCACATGTATTAAAACCTATAAGTTAGATCCTGTTAATTATGTCACTAGCCCTTCTATGTGCTGGGATGCAATGATGAAATTAACTAATGTAGAATTAGAATTATTAACGGAACCAGATATGCTTCATTTTTTCAAAAAAGGTGTTCGTGGTGGGGTTAGCACTTGTTCCAAACGCAAATCTGAAGCAAATAATCCATTCTTAGAAAATTTTAATCCTGAAAGACCTACAACATATATCGCTTACTTAGACGCCACAAATTTGTATGGTTATGCTATGAAACAATATTTGCCTGAAAAAAATTTTGCTTGGGTACCTAAGCTCGAAATAGAAACTTTAAATATATCCGAACTTTCAGATACATCATCTATAGGATACATATTTGAAGTTGATTTAGAATATCCAAATTATTTACATGATAGTCATAATGATTTCCCATTTTGTCCTGAACAATATACACCACCAATTTCAAACCACTCAAAATTAATTCCAAACTTACATAATAAATATAACTATATCATTCACTACCGATATCTGAAACAATGTCTACAATTTGGACTCAAAATCATAAAAATACACAGAGCAGTTAAGTTTACACAATCACCATGGTTAGCGGAATATATAGATTTAAATACAAATTTACGAAATTTATCTAAAAATAAATTTGATAAAAATTGTTATAAATTGGCAAATAATTCAATTTTCGGTAAAACCATGGAAAATGTTGATAGGCGAGCAGATATTAAATTAGTATCTCAATGGGAAAGACAGGGTAATAAATTTAGTGCCGAAAAACTTATTTCTAAACCTCAATTAAAGGATTTTAAAATTTTCTCTGAAAATCTAGTTGCTCTTCAACTTCAACAGGTTTGCATTGAATACAATAAACCAATTTATGTTGGGATGAGTATTCTGGATATTGCAAAAACTGTAATGTATAATTTTTATTATGGGTATTTAAAAGTAAAATATGGTAATAATTTAAATTTATTATATACGGATACTGATTCCTTAATTCTTGAAGTTCAGACCCAAAACTTTTATGAAGATATGAAGCTAAATCTGGATAAATTTGATACTTCTAATTTTTCTGAACAAAATATTCATTGCATGCCTATTACAACATCAGTTGTTGGTAAATTTAAAGATGAGTACAAAGGGATTCCCATTGAAAGTTTTTATGGAACTGGTGCTAAAGCATATTGTATAAAATCCAAAAATAGTGTAGATAAAAAAGCAAAAGGCGTTAGTAGATCATGTATAAAAAATCAATTAACATTATCAGATTATAAGGATGTTGTTGAGAAAGGTGACAAAATATTCTGCACCATGTATGTATTCAAGTCAGATATGCATAATATATACACTAATTTGTTAAATAAATTGGCATTAACAACTCATGATGATAAAAGATATTGTATACCAAATTCCACAAAAACTCTTGCATGGGGACATAAGGATATTTTGGAAACAGATTTTTTTGATAAAGATATGAAAATGATGTATGATACTCTAACTTTTTTAAGTTCTGGAAACGAAAATGGATCTAAAAATAAAAAACCGCGATTAGAATTAACTACTCCTAGTAATTTTTCATCTTTATAAAGACATCATTTTATATGATGATAAATTATGTAAGTCGTTTTTGAAGCTTTAAAAGTTGGAGGGGGAACTGAATCCAAAAACATATATATTGTATAGAAATACCATTATTTGTTAGTAATATTACAACAATGACTGCTGCATCTTTAATAGTTTTAGTTTCCCTTGTTGGAAATGTGATATATGTAAATTACATTCCTAATACAGTTAGGGCTGATATATGTATAAATGCCCTCAAAAATGAAACCGACTGCTACAAACAGATGAAAATGACATATCTTGTTGGAAATTCACACTTTTTTACCTATAATGTAACTGATTCTGCTTTGTGTGAAAATATATACATAAAAATTAAATATTCCATGACAAACAAACCATTACAATATTCAGATTGGATTCCTTTCAATAATAAAAAAGAAGAATCTTGTCATTGTGTCTGTTGTTATATATTTGTTATTATATTTACAGCAGCAATATTTATTTGTACATGTTTAATTTTATTGTATTTCATGAAAAAATATCTATAAAAATATTTAATAAATGTTAAAAAAATAATATAAATTTTGTTTTTTATTGATTCTCGTTAGTATAAAGACATTTAAAGTTTATCCCCTCCTCTTAAATGGAGAGGGAAAATAAGTTTACCCCTCCACTTGAGAGGAGAGGGAAAATGTATAAAATTTAGGAGCAAACGGATTGATAGTTAGTTTTTTGAGAGCAAGCAGATAGCCAGTTAGTTTTTGAAATACATCATTTAAAATGTTCAGTAATCAGAGTAAAAATATATTTGAAAATTCACCATTAAAAAAGAAAATAAAAAAAACAATTATAAATTCTACAAAATATAATTTAAATAATTCTAACTCTAAATATGCTGTGATTGGTTTGTGGGTGGAAAGTGATTTTCTACCATGCATTGAACTTGGTGGTAAAAATGGTCAGTCTGTGATATTAAATGAAGATGATTGGAAGAACTTATTGCAATATCAAGGAGTTATAACAAATTATATGTTTTCACCAAATGTTTTCAATGAACCGATATATTTGCAAAATTTATCTATTCATTTTGAAAAGATTGGTGAATTACCAATAGTGAAGATTGTGAAAAGCTGTGATTTTATTTACTATGGAAATGAAACTGTGTGCAGACTATGGGAACAAATTCCACTTATAGAATATAGACTAAATGTTTTACAAAAACAAAACTTTCGACGTTATTTCAACGTTTTTAGAAATAACAATTTTTACGACGGAGATTCTTTTGACAAAATATATAATGTCCTTTCTCCAAAACAAAATCTAAATAGTGAAAATGTGTGCTCCATGCTGGAACTGCTGTTGAATCATCCCGAAGAACTAGAACAAAAATTAAAGTCTAAGCACTATTATGAAGAAGACAGTATCTATTGATGAATCAAGAAACCAAATTCATCTGATGGTTGCTTGGAACTTCGCCTACAGAAAAGCTCGTATGACTTCTGAAGAGTTTATAAATCAAAAACATTTTAGAAGAAGGATTAAATTGACTGAAGAAATTTTAAATCCCATATTAGACTCTGATTATAGGAATATTGTATTTAAAAAAATGTTTATGTAATAAGCTTATTTTTAAATAAAACAAATATATATAAAAAATCATTTTTTTTTATTACAAACATCAATTATTATTACAGCATTAATTACTATTACATCACATCTCTCTTGAAGATCCAAGAGTTATAAGATTTATCTAATCCTAACCATTTTACAAATACTTTGTTTCCTTTCTTTCTTAACACTTTTTCCACCAGATATACATTTGGGTGTCTTACTTTTTGAAGTTCTTCTTCATAGAAACCTCCTTGAATATCTATCCCATTTCCATCTTGAATCAAATACGTTGTTGGATTAGTAAGCTGGATTTTTTTTATTTGAAAAATTTCGTTTGACCTGTTGGGCGTGTAACCTTTAGAAAATTGTTCGCGAATCTTGCTTATTCGTACTCTATCACTGACACGAAATTTTGGTGATCTGGGATCCACAGTTTTCCTATGAGTATAAGCTGATTTCAAGATTTCCATTTCATTCTTTTTGTTAACTTCGTTTGGTTTTTTTCCGATTGTTGAATGCTTAGTATTATTGTATTCTGTAATTATTTCTTTAAGAAAGCTGATCCATTTATAATTACCTAGTAAACTAAACTTTTTCCACATTTTGTTTTTTATCGTTCTATTTACTCTCTCTACAATACTAGCTTTCATATTAGAAAATGTGTTGTAATGATTAATTTTGAACTGCTCCATAAGTTTCTGAAGGTCTTGATTAAAGAATTCTTTACCCTGATCAGTATTCAGATTTGTTGGGGGAGTTTTTAAAGTTAATAGAATTTTTTTCATTGCAGCTGCTACATCTTTACCAGTTTTGGATTTTACAGGTTCTGCCCATACAAATTTAGAAAACACATTTATTACCATTAAAATATATCTTAAACCCCTATTAAATTTCGCATATGGCTGCATTTCTATCAGATCAGCTTGAAATAGATCATTAAGCCCTTTTACAATTGTTCGTCTCCTTCTATATCGCCTTCTCGCCGGTTTATGTAATTCATTTACAACGTCTTGCTTAATTTTACTCATTATTAATTTATACCTTACTCTCGAAAATAAATCCCACAAATAACTTTACCTCCTTCTAAACCGTTTATAAAAGCCCTTTATCGCTGATGTTGTAAAATATAAAAAAATCATCTCAGTTTTTTTTAGTAAGTTCTTTAATTTTATTTTCCATTGCTTCAAATGATTTTTTATTTTCATTTATAATTTCTTTTATTGACGAATTTATTTGGGTGATGTTGTTAGTAAGATCAGAAATTTTTACATTAAATTTATTTTCCATTGTTTCAAATGATTTGTTATTTTCATTTCTAATTTCTTTTATTGACGAATTTATTTGGGTGATGTTGTTATTAAGATCAGACATTTTTACATTAAATTTAGTTTCCAAAAGAACATTTGATAACGTATAATCTTTTTTGAAACCACCTAATGTTGAATTCATTTCTTCTCTTGCATAATTCATTGTATCATTAAATTCTTTTCTAGAAACTTCAGCAGCTCTTTGAACTAATTCGTTTAAAGATTTTATTTCTTTTGTTAATTTATCTTCTAGATTTTTTATATCTTTTCCTAATTGAAATTCTGCATTTGTAATATCTAATGTCATTTTCACAATTTTTTTTTCTATATTTTTTATGTCTGACGCTGTCTTTTCAGCTTTGTGTAGTATATCTGTATAAGATGTTTCAAGTTCTTTTATGAGTAAAGAAGTCTCCTCGATTTTTGAACTATTATTTTTAATTTTAAATAATACATCCTTTTTAGAAACTTCTATTATAGCTTGCACTACTTCTAGTAAGGATTCTAATTCTTTTTGTAATTTCTCATCGATTGCCTTTGTAAAATTTCCCTCGTCAAAAGACGTTTCAGATTTGGTTTTCAGATTGTTTAATTGCTTTAGTACATCCTCGATTTTTTCATTATCTTTTGTAATTTGATCTTTGAATTTTGTTTCAATTTTTTCATTTTCGTTTTGAAAATCCTCCTTCAATTTGTCTTCTAAATATTGTAAATTTGATTTATATGCATTGATTTTAATTTCAAATTCTTTAATTTGTTCTTTAAATTCATTAACTTTGTCGGTATCTTTTTTGTGAATTAGGAAATGAGTGTTCATTGATTTTTCAAGATTTTGTGTATTTTTATCCATAACGTCATGTATTTTCTTAAAATTCCTTACTTCTTCTGCTACTCTATCATTAAGCAAATTAGTAAAATTTTGAAACTTTGATGTAATTTCCTTGGAAATACTGTTCTTGACATTGTCAATTGCTGAAGTATCCTTAATTATTGATTTAATTGATGTAATTTCATTTTTTATTTCATTTTCAAAATCATCAACTTTATCATATTTTAACTTCACTACGTCAAAGTCATTTGCATATTTAGAAACTTTCTGAGAAAATTTTTCTACTACCTCATCATTTCCATCAACAGTATTTTTCAAATTAATTATCTTGTCATTATATTCAGGAATAACTTTATCCTCAAATAACTTAATCTTTTTTGCAATATTTTGTATATTGTTATCATATTCATTTATTCTCTTATTTAAATTATTAACATCGCTTTTCAACCTGGGATCTAAATTTTGAATTAATTTGTTTTCAATATATTTGACATCGCTTTTAAAAATTTTTATTATTTTCTCTTCAACATTTGATAATATTTTATTTTCTAGTGATAATAATGTGTTTAGAGCAGATTTTTTTGAAATATGACGACCAAATTTATCGATGGTCATTTTAGAAATGTTTAAAAGTATCTATTATGTCCTTTTATATAATAATATTCGCTTCTCTTAGTTCTTCAATAATGGAAATAATTTCATTGTTATGACCAGTGTGTCCCGCAAGCATGGATGCTACCAATAGTCGAAGTCTCTCAACAAGTTCGTTTACATTATCCCAATATATGTAATCTGTATTAGGTTTATTAACTTTTAAAGTTATACCAAATCCGGTTTTTTTTGAAGACACTCGACTTTCTCTATATGGAGCTTTGCGTCTTTCAAAAAATCCCTGGACTGCTTGTTGAGATTCGGGATTTAGAGTTTTAGTTGTTGTAATTCCTTTGCTTTGCAAATAAGGTCCTATTATAGAAATATATTTATGTGATCCATTCCCCTGCACCTGCTCATTTGGATCATTATTTCTACGGTATGCATTGGTTCTTTTTAAAATATCCATATAATTTTCCAAATCTTGTTTTTTATACCCTATTGGTTCTTTTTTAAATAATAACTCATATAAACCTGGTGTACCTGTATAGGTTATTCCTTCAATTTTGATGTTTTTACCAATAATTTCGACAGGTTTTTGAGTTAAACCCAAAAAGAATTTCTCGGTTTCCAAATCATGAACTATTCCATATTGGTGATCAAACTCATGTTCAACATCTTTTACACCGCTATCAATATATTGGCGAGGTAATTCATCAAATCCTAATAAATATTCTTTATATAAATCTGTATCAACAAATGTTCTAACTGTTTGCCGTGTTTGTTCCAGTATATCTGAAAGATTTCCTATTGTGGAGTGTGAACCTGAAGAAGGGTTTGTTTCTGCAATAATACTTGTTTGTTGTATAGATGGCATTTGACTTGCTGAAGCTAAACTCGCGTCCCAGTCAATAATCGATGGTATTTCTGTAGGAAGGAGTGGAGTTTTTCCCGTCTTTCTTTTTTCTGGTGTTGATGTTCCATATTGTAATTTTCTCTTTGGTGTTAGTGTTTGAATTGATCTTTTCTGTGGTGTTTCATAAATTTTTTTAATTGGTGTGTGTAGCTCTTCCTTTATTTCAACAGGTTCAATTTTACCAATCGTTGAAATTAATTCTTGTAAGGGTTGAGTTATCGGTTTATATGTTTCCTCCAATTTAGTTTGCGCCTCAAATTCCGCATTTTTTAAACTCTGATATTTTTGTTTAACAGCTTTTCTTGATTTAACTAGCTCTCTTGCTAAACGTTCATCCATGATTGGTATAATTTACCATCAAACGTTTATTTTTATAAGTAAATATATGAATCAAATCCTTTTCGATATCGGCCAGATTTCACATTAGAGTCTTTGTCTATTACTAAAAATCCAAATTTATCTTTCCAACATATTAAGCACAACTCATTAAATTGGTTTAATGACATATCAACATTAACATGATCATCATAAATATGTTTTAAGTTTGTTCGATCTTGTTGAAATATAACAATTAAATTTGCATTGTCACGAATTAATTGTTTCGGAATAGAAGAATATGTTTGACATAAATAAAAACAATCAGTATTTTTGTGTCTTCCGAAACAAAAATAGTCCTTTACAACATTCTGATTACAACACACTATATCATCAAATATTATTATAGAGTTTGGTTTAACTTGTTTTGGTGAAACAATTGTTTCTTCATTTTCAGATTCATAGTATCCAATTTTTTTCAAAGGTTTAAAAAGTGTTCTCAAATATTTATACTTTGGTTGATATAAGGATTTTGAATAAACATACAGATTTTCAAATCGCAAACCATTCGGATCTTCAATCAAACTAATAATAATATTGGTTTTGCCACAGCCTGACGGGCCAATAATTAACCCTCTTTTACTATTTCCCTCAAACAGTTTTCCATGTTTTCTAAAACCATTCACTGAACTTTCATGATCCTTAATTGTTATAGAGTATGGTTGTTTCTCAACTCTCATTTTATATATAAAACAAACTATTAATATTCAGTATTGTGATGTAACTGGTTAGTTATCACTAGGATTGCAACTATATATAATGTTTCCATCACATAATAAACGAATCATTTACAAGACAAACAGCAAAAGGAAAGGAAGTGGTTTAGTAAACTCATTAATAAATAAATTACCCTTTGAATTGCATATTCCTGGTTATAATTTTTGTGGACCTGGAACAAAATTGGAAAAACGATTGTCAAGAGGTGATAAAGGTATAAATTTATTGGATGAGGCTTGTAAAGAACACGATATTGCTTACTCACAATCAAATGATATAAAAAGAAGGCATTTAGCTGATAAAGTATTAGCTGACAAAGCTTTATCAAGGTTCAAAGCTAAAGATTCTAGTTTTGGGGAAAAACTGCTGCACTAGGAATTACTGGTGCTATGAAAATTAAAAGAAAATTAGGTATGGGACTTCGAACGAGAAGAAAGTTCAAGCGAAAAACTCGAAAAGGACGAGGACTATCATTATCTCAGGTAATTTCAAAAGCTAGAAAAGGAATTAAGGGGAAACGTTTTAAAGACCTAAATGAAAGTATTCAAACTGCTTTAAAAGCTATTAAAAAAACTGGTAAAGTGTTACCTCCAAAGAAAAGGGTAATTCCAATCCCAAAGACTGGCGGATTTCTTCCACTTATACCTTTATTTGCTGGTTTGTCTGCTCTTGGTGCTCTTGGAGGAGGGGCTGCAGGTATTGCTAAAGCAGTAAATGATGCAAAAGCAGCCAAAGCGAAATTAGAAGAATCTAAACGACACAATCAAATGATGGAGTCCATTGCGGTAGGAAAAAAAGGAAGTGGACTTTATTTAAAACCCTATAAAACAGGATGTGGATTATACTTGAAACCTTATTCAAAAAACTGCTAAAACATATACCTCGAAAAGCACTTACAAATTACGATTTACTTAAATACGCTAAATATTTACAAATTCCCAACTTTCGTGGTATTTTTATGAGGGATAAATTACCAAAAAAGATAAAGTTAATTGAAAGTGCAATTGTCAATCTAGATAATCACAGTGGTGTTGGTACTCACTGGATAGCATATACAAAAAAAGGAAAAAACATAATATATTTTGATAGTTATGGTAATTTGCGACCCCCTTCTGAATTAATTAAATATTTTTATAGCGACCAAAATAATAATATTGTTAATTATAATTATAACAGTTATCAAAACTTTAACAAAACAAATTGTGGTCAATTGTGTCTAAAATTTCTTTATAACCATATGTAACACCTAATTTTAGTTTATTATTAAACATATTTTTAAAGTAAAATGTCATATAGTTTTGTTCTTAGCGGCAATTCCGCTATTTTAACATCAGAGTTACATCCTCCAATATATTTAGATGAAGATGTTGAATATGTTATCGGTCTTGTAAATTTCGAAACATTTAATGCAATTCCCAATATTGATGTTGGGAATAATGTATTAATTCATGATGAAAATTTAGAAATAGCCATACCCCCAGGTAGCTACGAATTAGAAGACATAACAGATTTTTTAAAAAAACACTTGGATGAGGATAAAATTAGTTTTAGTCTTTATGCAAATAATAATACTTTACGTACACATCTTAAATGTTCAGCCCCCATAACTTTTCGTGAAAGAACTATTGGTAAATTATTAGGGTTTAAAAATGGGCGATTGGAAGCCAACATTGAACATATATCAGATTTTCCCGCGGAAATAATTAAAGTAAATTCAATAAATATA
The DNA here is from genome assembly GCA_034092305.1 of Diaprepes abbreviatus. Classification (NCBI taxonomy): domain Eukaryota; kingdom Metazoa; phylum Arthropoda; class Insecta; order Coleoptera; family Curculionidae; genus Diaprepes; species Diaprepes abbreviatus. Next base: position 5,669,109 of record JASJET010000022.1, read on the forward strand.
GACTGCAGTATTGCAGAGGGATCATATTTAAACGGGAAACCTGTTCATATAATACACCAATTTTTCCCGAGCGTTGCTCCAGGGTTCAAAATAATTGAGTCACCTCAAAACGTCATATATTTCCCAGTCACCGTTAAAGTAATTGATAAAATAGCCATTAAAATAATAGATCAGGAAGGTGATTTGGTTAATTTTAGAGAAGAAACCATAACCATCAGACTACATCTTAAAAAAGTAGATTAAAGATGGTAATATTATATAACAATAAATCTGCAAACTTTACTAGAAAATTTAATAATAAAAACATTAATAAGACAAGAAAGAAACCAACTTCCTTTAGTAGGAAATCAAACTTCCAAAGGTTAACACCTTCTAATAGAAAATTTCTTCAAAGTTTGGGTTTTAAACTTAAATAAAAATGGATTATTTAAATGTAAGAGAAAATGTATTGGTTGATGAATCAATATTAAGCTGGGAAATTCTTTCTTTCGATCCTTTTAATCCTACAAAACTCGGATCAAATGATGAAATCAGAATTGCTTTGCAACAAACAGGAAAATATCCTTTACCTTGCAAAAGTGAAATTTATGTGGAATTGCAAGTAACTAAAGAAGATGATTCCCCTTTAGCTAATACTGTTTTAATTAATAATGCTCCGGCATTTTTATTTAAAGAATTACGCTATATTTTAAATGGTGTTACTATTGACTCCGTTCGGGATATTGGTATAACTTCAACTCTTAAGGGATATATTTCATTTAATCAAAATGAAAGTGCTAAATTGGAAAATGCCGGTTGGTATCCGAAAACAAAATCCAAAGAAAAAATTATGACTGATGACAAAGGTAATGTTTCATTATGTATACCATTAAAGATGTATTCAGGATTTTTTGAAGATTATAATAAGATTATTCTTAATTCACAACAAGAACTTATTCTAATAAGAAGTAATGATGATACAAATGCATTATTATCCAGTAATGAAGATGAAAAACCCAAAGTTAAAATTACCAAGTTGTGTTGGAGAGTTCCTCATCTTACTGTAGCGATTCCGCAAGAATTAGCACTTACCAAAATTATTGACAAAAATAGTGATATACTAATAACCTTCCGAAGCTGGGAATTAGTTGAATATCCAGAGTTATTGGAAACTACGAGGCACAACTGGCCCGTAAAAACATCTACAAAAGTCGAAACGCCACGTCATGTTCTAATTGCTTTTCAGAAAAATAGACGTGGTAATCTAAAAATGGATATGAGTAAATTTGATCATTGTAATTTAAGAAATATGAATGTCTTTTTAAATTCAGAAAGATATCCTTACAATGATCTTCAACTTGACTTTGAAAATAATAAATTTGCTACTCTGTATGAAATGTTTACAGACTTTCGTCAAGGGTATTATAACTCTCCAGTGGAACCAATTTTTAATCCGAAAGAATTTAAAGAAAATGCTCCTATAGTTTACATTAATTGTTCACATCAAAGAGATTTACTACAAACAGGTCCAGTAACCATGAGAATTGAATTTGAAACCAAGGAAAAAATTCCCCCTAAAACAGCGGCATATTGTGTTATAATTCATGATAAAGTTTTCAGTTACAATCCATTAACAAAAATTGTGAAACAGTTGTAATACAATTTCCTTAAGATAAAATACTCTTTTTAAACAAACCGCTACTTACGCTTAAGAGCGCACGCGTCAATTTTGATATTTATTAACGTAGCCAAACCAGAATTCTTCATTTATATAATGTCTTACGAGATTTCAGTTCGAGTATTAGATTTTCAACTTCAGTTGTAGAAATTAAAAAAACAAATAAGTGAATATCAATTAAAAGTAGAAATGATCAAGAAATTCAAATATTTGAAAATATGAAACTTATTCTAGATCTTCAAGGATTCAAAATTGAAAATAATAAATTTATTGTAAAGGAATTAGCAGCGTACGATGGGCAAAAGACAAGTCATTTTATTTTCAAAGCTCCATTTCCGATGGGTCATTTACCATCCTATTTACACAAACAAGCTCTGTGGTTAATAAAAAATTACCATTGCATTGAATGGTGTGAAGGATTTACACCATTACACAAATGTGGAGATATCATAAGAGATTTAAGCGCTAAGGTGGACTATGTTTATGTAAAAGGGGAAGAAAAGGCAGATTTCGTAAAGAAGTATTCCATGAAACCAGTTATCGAGATTGATGAACAACCCACTCTAAAGAAAATGGATCCTTGCTGCTTTTATCATCAAAAAATACCATGTGTATGTGCATTATCAAATGTTTATTACCTTTACAACAATTTTTTTATGTAATAAAAGGCTTGATTACAAATTATGTGTTTTATTTTCTAACATTGTTTTAATACATGAAATATTATTATTTAATCCTAGTTCTTGAAGTTTACATATTAAAATATCTATATTTTTATTTTTTAAATATTCGCTACAACATTTAGCTGCTAGTAAACATAATTCCGCATGTTCCATATAATTTAAAAACAATATAATATTCTGCGCTTCACTTTCTTGACCTTCATATGCATAAAACTCGGAACAGGCTGCGGACATCAAAAACTCTTCATACATTTCTCTTATTAATAATTCCATAATAAATCCTACACTAAAACCTCCCTGTTTCTCAATATCTCTTTATCTCTCTCTTCCTCTTCCACGATTTCTTTTAATATATCAGGATCTTTTATATAATCCTTCAATATCCTTAAAAAGTAACTGAATCCTATTTTCTTTATTTCATGAAAGAACTTCGGCAAATTTTGGGTTTTTCTATAATTTAAACAGGCTTCTGCAGCTAATTGGTATTGGAAGGCAGTCTCATAATATACCTGTGCCCACTCGGGGTGTGTTTTCCTTAGCATTGCATTCTTTAATTCGGAATTTTGAAGTTTAGTAAACTGTTTACCTAATTTGATTATTTCATTTTGCAAATCACTGTTCATAACTACCACTTATTTTTAATTTAACACTGTTCTTTATTAGTGGTGAATCTTCTATATAAGCTTAAGACTAGTTGTAAATGAATGTAGCTCGCTCAGATTCAGTCCTTTAAAATACCAGCTCCCCTCCAACTGCTACCAGCTCCCCTCCAACTACTGTGGTGGTTAGGAAGGAGGTAGGAGGTGGAGCAAAAAGAGGCGGAGTTTATGAAACCAATCGGAATAGGGGGCGAACTTGGGCAGCCAATCAGAAACAAGGTCATTCTTGGCTGACCAATCAAAAAAGTGGTGGGGGGGGTCAACTAGAAGCCCCCTATTCCCACTACTGATCAAGAAACTGAAAACGCTATAAACTCCATTACCAACGAAGAAGATAAAAGAATAGATGAAATTTGACATGAAGTAATCAATGTTCAACCAATCAAGGATTCAACCTGAATCAAAACTTCATACAAGATGTCACCATTATACAATATGGGCTTGACTTGACTCAAGACGTCCAAAATGGCAGCGGTTTCGTATTAACAGAGACTTCTTCAACCTTACCACAAAGTGTGCAGAAGAATGGTGTTACAATGGAAGTAGATACCAATCAACCTGTTCACATAAAAGCAAATAATCAAGTTAGTGCAGAAAACTCTTCAGAAGAAATTCTTACTCTTAACGACGTCGACATGCTGAAATGCATACGATGGAGAAAGTTATTACATTGGAAGAAGTTAAAGCAACGAGAAAAGAACTGCAAGAACGTCTAGAAAATTTTAGAAACTTGGTTCAAGACTGCACTCAATTATTGTAATTTGCTCGTCTTGGGAAAATAATAATATTTCGAATTTGAATAGTTATTATTTTATATTTTACTTATAACATAATTTAACTTATACGTAAAATGGCATAGATACTATAAATATATTATAATTTTTGTTTTTTTTTAATGAAAGAAGAAAATATTTTTATTTTAATAATGGTAGCAGTAGGAGGTATTGTGGGCTTCTAATTCTCTTTTATTAATTCTTCCCCCTCCTTCTCCTCTTTTTGATCTGGAGATTTACAAAAAATAGTAGCAGTGAATAAATTAAAGTAAATTGGTTCAACCTTGACTTTGGCCTTGAGCTATATCTTGCAAATATTGAGGTATAATAGCTGAACTTAGTATTGAATCCAGCTTTGACTTGATTTTGACTTTTACTTAAATTTTGGCCTCGACCTTGATCTTTATATTGAGAGTATAAGTTTTATGTTAGAGAAAACAAGACATATTTTTGTATTGAAAGTTTATTAATATTTTCAACAAGTTTACATAAAATAATTTTTGTCAATCAAATGATTTCCTATGTTTGAAATTACTCCTTTGTGGCAGACTAAATATACTTGGGACGTGACAGTTTGACTGAGATTTTCTTCACATAAAGTACAACATTTTCACCACATTCGGCACTTCGTCGATAATGAGTGTGTTTCCCTTCTGTAATATTAAAATATGCAAAAAATAATATGGGTGACAAATACTGTATACACCACCAAATTTGGATATTATTGCAACATATGATTGGGTTACGCATACCATTCTTTCTAAATAGTTCGGCTTGACAACCTCCGAAGCATCTAATTTTTTAATTTTTATTAAACCTTCTTGACCACAAGAATTTTCACTATTTCCGTCTTCCACGCCACTATCTTCTTCACTGTCGTCATGATCACTATCAAAGATATTTTTATCAATATTTATTAACATGTTTTGCCTACTCTCATATATATTTTGATCGACTATTAATCGAAAGTGTAGCAACTCATTCTTGTAAATATATTTAATTTTTTCCTCAATTATTATTAACTTCATTTAAGTGTAATTGATTCACTTTTATTATTGGAAAGTGAACAATTTGCTATTTTATTTAAATGTAGACTTGGAAGTATAGGTGGTGGTGCAGCTAGCCAATCCATACGTGATTCCCTCCACCCCCAAATATTTGTAAAATAGACATAAAACGTTTTAATTGGCGTAGGAAATAAAGGTTTGTTATTGTGTGAATAAATAAAATACAATACTTATTCGTTAAAATTTTTTATTCAATCATTAAAAATATATAAGACATTATTTTTTATGTGATGCTATCAAACTCTTTGCAATCAATTTAATGGTTAGGTGAAGAAAACTAAGTTAGAGTTATTTGATGACTTTTGTTAATGGATTGTAGCTAAATACTTTATCGTGAATTATATGACAATACGCTGCTGTTTTAGCTGGAATTTTTTCCTTAGTTTCAAATTCAATCCCCGTTGTTACTGGGCCAGTTTGTAATAAGTATCTTTGATGTGAACAAGTAATGTGGGGTAATAGGAGCATTATCCATAAATTCGTTTGGATTAAAAATTCGTTCTATTGGATGTTCATAATACACTTATCTAAATTCAGAAATAATTTAGCACATTTATTGGTCTCAAAGTCAAGTTGAATATCTTTGTAAGGATATTTTTCAGAGTTTAGAAACATATTTACATTTCCTAATTTGCAATGATCGAATTTGCTCATATCCTCTTTTATATTACCACGTTTATTTTTTTGGAAAGCAATTAAAACATGTCTTGGTGTTTCAATCTTCGTGGAAGTTTTTACAAGCCAGTTATGTCTAGTAGTTTCTAACAATTTTGGACACTCAATTAATTCCCAACTTCGAAAGTAATAAGTATATCACTGTTTTTATCAATAATTTTAGTTAGTGCTAATTCTTAGGGATGGCTACAGTAAGATGTGGAATCTGCCAACAAAGCTCAGTTATTTTAATTTTGGATTTTTCATCATCAACGGTAGATACTAATGCACTAGTGTTATCATAACTTCTTATGAAAATTAGTGTGTGAATTTAAAATAGTTTTGATATAATCTTCAAAGAATCCCGAATACATCTGTAAGGGTATACATCGGGAAACATTCCCTTTATCATCAGTCATAATTTTTTTTTTGCTTTTGTTTTTGAATACCAACCCGCATTTTCCAATTTAGCACTTTCGTTTTGATTAACAGATATATAGCCCTTAAGTGTTGAAGTTATACCAATATCTCGAACAGAATCAATTGTTACACCATTTAAAATGTATCGCAATTCTTTAAACAAAAGTGCTGGAGCATTACTGATTAATATTGTGTTAGCCAATGGAGTATCATCCTCTTTGGTAACTTGTAATTCTAAATATCGTTCGCTTTTGCCAGGTAGCGGATATTTTCCAGTTTGTCGTAAAGCAATTCTAATTTCATCATTTGATCCAAGTTTTGTAGGATTAAAAGGATCAAAATAAAGTACATCCCAGCTTAATAGGGATTCATCCACAAAAATATTTTTTCTTATATTTAAATATTCCATTTTACTTAAATTTGAAACCTAACTTAAAAACAATTTCCAATTACGAGGTGTTAACGTTTGAGAGTTTAATTTATCACTAATAGAACTGAGTTTGGTGTCTTTCTTAGTAAGACTTTTCTTGAAGAATTTTTTAGAGAAATTAGAGTTTGTGGTCTTCTTATTATATAAAATAACCATTATCTATCTTCTTAAGGTGTAGTCTTACTGTTACGGTTTCTCCTCTGAAATTGATGAGTTCACCATCTTGATCCACTATATTATCTATTACTTTTACAGTGATAGAAAAGTAAAGGACATTTTGAGAGGATTCTATTATTTTAAAACCAGGAGCTACACTAGAAAAAAATTGATGTATTATATGAACAGGCTTCAGCAATGTTACAATCAATATTTATTGCATTTATCTTAATAATTTCTGCCGGATAATCTGAAATATGCTCTTTATTTCTTTCCAATTCTTGATTTTCGAAACCTAATATTTTTCCTATAGTTCCATCACGGAAAATGATTGAAACATCTGTTTTAATATGGCTTCGCAAAGTATTATTATTTGGATAAATATGTGTAAAAGTACGATTATCTAATCGTTTTTGAATAAGATTATTTATATCATCTATTTTGTAACTATCTGGCGGTATCCTATATTCTTTAACTGTATCATAAATAAAAAGATTATTGGTTTCATCAATATTAGGAATAGCATTAAAAGCTTCAAAATTTACAAAACCTATGAAATAGACGATATTTTCATCCAAGTAAATAGACAGTGAAAATTAATAGCCAGTGTGGCAGAATTACCATTTACAACAAAACTATAAGACGTATCTCTTAAAAATTTGCACATTAAATGAATTAAAATTAGTTGGCACACATTATTATAAAGGAATTTGAGACAAAACTCACCACAGTTTGTTTTGTTATACGTCTGATAATGGTCATATTTATAATTCACAATATCTTTATTGTTATCGCTGAAAAAATATTTAATTCATTAGGTAGATGGTCGCAAATCACCATAACTATCAAAGTATATTATATTTTTTCACTTTTTTACGTAGGTATTCCAATGAGTTCCATCACCACTATTATTATCGAGATTAACTATACCATTTTCATTTTTCTTAATCTTTTTTGGTAATTTACCTTTCATAAATACACCTAAAGTTGAGAATTTGTAGAAGTTTAACATATTTAATTAAATCATAATTTGTAATTGGTCTTCCAGGTATATTTATTAACAGTTTTTTGAATAAGGTTTAAGATATAATCCACATCCTGTTTTATATGGTTTCAAATAAAGACCACTTCCTTGTTCTATTTCTATACATTCCATCATTTTATTATGTCTTTTGGATTCTTCTAATTTTTCTTTAGCAGCTTTTGTATCATTTACAGCTTTTGCAATACCTGCAGCTCCTCCTCCAAGAGCTCCTAAACCAGACAAACCAGCAAATAATGGAATTAGAGAAAGAAATCCACCATTTCTTGGAATTGGTATAATTCTTTTCTTTGGAGATAATATCGTTCTATTTCCAATATTTTTTAATGCAGATTCTATACCATCGTTCAAATTTTTAAAGTATTTTCCCTTCATTCCTTTTCTAGCTTTTGAAATCGCTTGAGATAAAGATATTCCTCTTCCCACACGAGTTTTTCGAGTTGTTGTTTTTTTAAGTGCAGCTGATTTCTCCCCAAAGGAAACGTCTTTAGATTTAAATCTCTCTGTAGCTTTTTCAGCTAATAATTTATCAGCAGCGTGTCTACTATTTATATCATTTGATTGTGAGTAGGCAATATCATGCTCCTTACAGGCTTCGTCTAATAGATTTATACCTTTATCACCTCTAGCTAGTCGCTTTTCTAATTTTGTTTCAGGTCCACAGAAATTGTAACTTGGTAGATGTAGTTCAAATGGCAACTTATTTATTAGAGTATTTATTAAACCCCTTCCTCCTTTTTTGGCTCTTCTTTTTTAAGTGACTTGTTTGTTGTATGAGATTTATATATAATTGAAATCTTATTACAAACTGGCTAGTTTTAATTTAGCGCTAAACCTTTATACATCCTTTTATATAAATGAGGATTGAAAAACAACCTTATTCTATTACAATTAACGACGAGGCTTCAAAAAATAATTTAGGAAAACATGGACAATTGTTTGAGGGAAACAGCAAACGGGGTTTAATCATTGGTCCATCAGGATGTGGTAAAACAAATGTCGTTATTAGTTTAATCGAAGATCCTAGTGGTTTACGATTTGAAAATTTATATATTTACTCAAAGTCTTTGTACCAACCGAAATATGATATTTAAGAACACTTTTTAAACCACTAAAAGAAACTGGATACTACGAATCTGAAAAATGAAGAAAGTATTATTTCTCCAAAAGAAGTAAAACCGAACTCTATAATAATATTTGATGATATTGTGCGTTGTAATCAAAATATAGTAAAAAATTATTTTTGTTTCGGAAGACACAAAAATACGGATTGTTTTTATTTATGTCAAACATATTTTTCAATTCCCAAACAATTAATTCGAGACAATTGGAATTTAATTGTTTATATTTGAACAAGTTAATACAAACTTAAAACATATCTATGGTAATAATGTTAATGTTGATATGTCATTTAATCAATTTAAAGAGTTGTGTTTAATTTGTTAGAAAGATAAATTTGGTTTTTTTGGTAATAGATAAAGACCGTAACATAAAGTATGGTAGATACCGAAAAGGTTTTGATTCATATATTTACTTATAAATATAAAAGGTTTATTATTAATTATATCAATCATGAATGAACGGTTAGCAAAAGAACTTGTTAAATCAAGGAAAGTTGAACAGCTAAAAAAATGTAGAGTTTGAAGCGAAATCTAAATTGGAAGAAACCTATAAACCAATAACACAACCCTTACAGGAATTATTTTCAACAATTGGTAAGATTGAACCTGTTGAAGTAAAGGAAGAATTTTAAACCCCAATTAAAAATATTATGAGACACTGTCACCACAAAAAAGATTATTTGAAATAACAACACTTAAAAAACAAAAGTTAGAGTATGGAACATCAACACCAGGAAGAAGAAAGACGGGAAAAACTCCATTACTTCCTACCGAAATACCGCCAATATTAGATTGGGATAAAAGTATCGATTCAGTAAGTCAGATGCCATCTATACAATAAACAAGTATTATAGCAGAAACCACATCTTCTTCAGGAGATTCTACAGTAGCAAATCTGTCGGACATATTAGAACAAACACGACAAACAATTCAAACGTTTATGCGTACACCTAGATATCAAGATTATTTATCAGAATTTCATGAATTACCTCGTGAATATACTGACTGGTGTAAAGGATGTAGATCATAAATTCGATCATCAATATGGAATAGTTCATGATTATGAAAATGAAAAATTCTTTTTGGGTTTAACCCAAAAACCTGTAGAAATTGTGGACAAAAACATAAAAGCTGAAGGTATCACCTATACAGGTACACCAGGTTTATATGAATTATTATTTAAAAAAGAACCTGTAGGTCATACAAAAATAGATTTAGATAATTATATGGATATTTTAAAGAGAACAAACGCATACCGTAGAAATTATTACCCAAATTAGCAGGTATAAGGGACTTTCACAAAAAAATATGTTTATATAATATGACCTTATATACAAGAAAATGAATTACAAAAACTAAGAATATTAATCCAGAAGTTCAAAATATAATTCAAGGTTATTTCACTAGACGTAAAGCTCCATAGAGGGAAAGTCGAATATCTTCAAAAAAAAAACAGGATCCGGTATATGTTTAAAAGTTAATAACCCTAACACCGATTATGTATATTGGGACAATGTTAATGAACTTGTTGATCGACTTCGAATATTAATAGCATCCTTGATGGTTGGCCATAGAGGACATAACAACGAAATTATTTCTATTATAGAAAAATTGAAAGACGTCAACATAATTATATAAAAGAATGATGTGAATGTTTTATTTCATTTCTAAAATGACTATAGATAAGTTTCGACGTCATATTTCAAAAAAGAACACTGTGGATGTATCCTCATTAGAAAAGAGGATATTAGCAAATGTTGAAAATGAGATGCTAAAATTCATAAAAAGGATGATAAATATATCGAACACAAAATAATTAAAAGTTTTGAACCTGAGTTAAAAAATGATATTGTAAATTTGAAAAAAAGGGTTCATGAAAATGATGAAGTGTCCAAACTATTTCAGAAAAGCCTAAGTTGTTGGAAGAAAATGTTGTATTGGAATATAACAGAAAAATATTAAATTTAAAAAATATTGTCAAGACAATGATGAACTATAAAAAAAATTTTCTCAAAAAACATTGAAATGTGAAGTTGACTTTAAAACAATAAAACAGAATTATGATGAAATAGGAAATTTTGAAAACAACATTAATAATGAAATAACATTGGTTAAATCAAAAATAAACGATACTTCAGTAATGGATAAGGTGAAAAAATTATTGCAAAGGATATGGCTTCAAAGTTTCAAAAATTTACAAACAAACTTAATAGTCGGGTTTTGGAAGAAGTGGAAAATTTTCAAAAGATTCATGATAATATGAATAAAAATATACAAAAAATTGAGAGATCTATGAACAAACATTTCGTAATTCATAAAATAGATAGTGATAATGTTATTGAATTGAAGGCGAAAATTAAAGTAATTGAAAATAATTTCAATGAAATTAAACTGAATATACAAAATTTGCAAGAGAAATTACAGACAGATTTACAAAATATTAATGGAAGTAAATTTCAAGACCAAATTACAAAATATAATAATAAAATTAAGGAAATAGAGACAAAATTAGACAGTAAATTTGAAAATTGAGTTCTGACAACTCAAGGATATCATAACGCAATTAAACAATCTGGAAACAGAATCTAAAACTACTGTTGAGGAAGTGGATTTTCAAAAGAAAATGGAAGAAAAATTATAACAAGAATTAGAATCCATAGTAGAAGTAGTTCAAGGTATGATTGAAGCTGCTAAAACAGAATTATTAATTGAAATTTAAAAAAAAATCAAAAATTAAGGAAATCTCATCACAATAAAATACTCCCGAAAAATCTTCTAACGATGTAGGATACAAAGTTGAAAAAATCATGTCCGATGTAAAAAATTTAGATGACAAATTAAACAAGGATATAAAATCACTGAACGGTTTGGTTCAAAGAGCAGCCGAAGTTTCTAGAAAATAATTCTATGATACGATGGCATATGCCAGAGAAGAATTAAATGCAATAGTAGGAAATATGATAAAAGAAACTACAAAATCAAAGGTGCTTTTTGAAATCAAAATTAATGTTAGAATAGGTAACATTGAAGATGATATAAAGCAAATTAAAAATAATTATAATGTATCAATTAAATCTTTCGAAACTAAAATTGAAGATTCACTAAAGAAAGATAGCAAACCAATTAAATAAGTTATTTGAAGAAGATATTATTAATTCTTGTTTCAGTACTATGAGAGGGAATATAAAAGAAACAGTGGTAAATGAATTACATAAACCAGTAAAAAGGCGATACAGAAGAAGATGACCAATTATTAAAAGTCTAATTTACTTACGACAGGCTGATTTGATAGAGATGCAACTTTATTCTAAATTTAATAAAGGTTACATATATTTTTTGGTTGTAATGAACACATTTTCAAAGTATGTTGGGGCTGAACTACTTAAAATAAAAAAGGAAAAGATTTGTCGATAGCTATGAAAAGAATTTTAGAAACAAAAATTAGTCCCAAAAACTTACAAACAGATTTGGGAAAAGAATTTTTCAAGAAAATTTAAAGTTCTTATGAATTCTTACAAAATTAACCGTTATAATACTTACTCTAGTTTAAAAGCAAGTGTGGTAGAAAGAGTTAATAGAACTTTAAAAAACTTAATGTGGAAAAAATTTATCTTGCAAGGGAATGATCAATGAAATGATATTTTGGATGAAGTTGTCCAAAAATACAACACTGTTCATAGAACTACCGGATATCAACCTGTTTAAGTTAATGAACACAATGAAAAAGAAATTTTAAAAAGCTCTTTTACAAATATAAAAACAGTTGATCCTAAAATTTCGAAGCTTAAAATTGGTGATTATGTGCGTATAAGTAAACAAAGGGAGGCTTTTTCCAAGGGTTATACTTCTAACTGGCCCAATGAAATTTTTCAGATCAAAGAAGTAAAATTAACCAATCCAACCACCTATTTATTAAAATATTACAAAAATGAAGATATTTTAGGTGGTCTCTACGAAGAAGAATTACGGAAGGTTAAACACCCTAATGTCTATCTGGTGGAACGAATTTTAAGAAAAAAAAGGTGACAAAATCTATATTAAATGGTTGGGAATGAATAAATCACACAATTCATGGATTATAAAAAAGATGTGTTGTAATGTAATAAATATATTTTATTTCGATATTTATTTCTTTTTCGTAGTATAACTAGGACAATAAAGCAACTTTGCTTATTACTAATTTTATAAAAACGGATGTATGCTTTTAATATTAATCACTATGGTTGAAGAGCTAGAAGTGCGTTTATATCGGTATTTAGAGGAAATAAAAAAAATTAAAAAAACCAGTAAGGGAGTATTCTAGAAAAAATACATTTTCAAAAAGGTTTTATTAATGAAATGAAAAAAATTATTAGTAATTGACGTACAAGGATTCAAAATAGAAAATAATAAGTTTATTCCTAAGGAGTTAGCAGCTTATGACCGAAAGAAAATATGTCATTATATTTTTAAGCCCACTTTTTGTCTAGGGCATCTACCCTCCGATTTACATCAGCAAGCGGTTTGGTTAATGAAAAATCATCACTGTATTCTATGGTATCTAGGTTATACACCGATTCATAAAATTTCATAATAAAGAACCTAACCGAAGAGGTAGATCACGTTTACGTGAAAGGCAGAGAAAAAGCAGAATATATAATATCATATTCTTTGAAACCAGTAATCGAACTTGATGAAAATCCAACGTTGAAAAAACAAGAACCTAACTTCTACCATTCAAAATCTTTATGTAAGTGTGCACTTAGCAATGTATGTTATTTGTATAATAATTTTTAATGATTGTTAAAAACAAATAAATAATTAAGTGTTTTTATTTTATACAATAATAAAATTTAGGTTTCTTGGAATACTTTTTGAAAGATATTATGTGGTAAGTAGTGAACATAACCCGATCCTCTTCATCCCCCCACTCCTCGACCTTGACCTTGACCTTGCCCCACCCCTCTTTGGCCCCGCCCACATGTCCTTGTCATTGACCTTGAAAGTGCGCGTGTGCTTTGGCCTTGACCTTGTGTTCAAGGTTGTGTGTGTGACCTTGACCTTGACCTTGGCCGAGGCGACCTTGACTTTGTTGGAGGTCATCTTGGGTGTGTGACCTTGAAGTAGTTATTTGCGCATTGTAATAGTTTGGGATGATCTTGAAATGATTTTGACCTTGCAAATTGTTCTATAAATTGTGTGAGTCTATTTGCATTCATTCAGTGTGAAATGTCAGATACGGAACTATCTAAAGAAAAAATTATAGAGCAAGTCGGCAGAGTAATTTGTTTATATCAGAGTAATTTAAAAAGTTTGTGTGATTTTGAAGAGAAGGATCTAGCATTTTTTCCTCTCGAATATTTAAAAACTTGCGTTGATACGCTGAGTTTACGGCAAATTTGGGATAATCTGCCAGCGCCATATCGGTGTGACAAGGAACTACAGTTAATCTTACCCTGTTACATTCACTATGAACAAATATATCGTCATTATATAGATGGGCCACCATCAGCAATAAAAAAGTGTCGTGAATGTAAAAATGAGTGAATAATATGAATAGTGCTTTGCAAGAGACAGTAAAAAAATTGGGCGATGAGTTCACTGAAACGGCTAGTAATTATTTTAATGATGCAATGAAAAGTCGAGCAGAATGGGCGTCGCGCTATTGTGATTTGGCTTATGAATATGAAAAGGCTGCGAATGCATGTCGTAAATATTGCAGCAAAACAATAAATTTACAAGACTTTGTTCGTGAAATAAAAAAGTTGGGGTTTAGTGACTGTTTGGAAAAACTGATTAGGTTCATTGCAGATCCGGTTGTGTTAGATGAAATTAGAGTGTAGGACTTAAGTTTAACGTAGTAGTAGTAAATATGGAAAGTTTAGTGCGAGAAATGTACGAAGAATTTCTAATTTCTGCAGCCTGTTCGGAATTTTACGCATATGAAATGCAAGATTCGGAGGCTCAGGATTTTAGTGTATTTTTTAAGTATATGGACCATGCCGAAGTGTGTCTTTTAGTGAGTATAGTTTGTAAGAATTTTCTAAGAAATAAAAACAAACAATTATTATTGAACAAATTAAGAAAATTAGGTTTAGGTGATAATGTTACACGTATAAAAGAATGGCAGAAAAAAAAACAATCAATAAAGTACATAAAATGTAGTTATTTGTTTCATTATATTTTGTCCTTGAAGTTATCCTTATACCAATTTAAATGTGTGACGTCATTTGACCTTGAATACTCCTCCCACTATTTCTATCGTTAAGCTACCCCCACCATTGTTACAATTCGACCTTGAAACCTCGCTATAAAGGTTCGTGGGAAAAGAAGTGACTTCAAACAGTCGCAGATATCAGTGGCATAAACATCAAATATTGTGTTCGTGTAGTGTTCTGAAAGTGCTTTTATATTCACGGTAATTTTTGGATTTATATACCATTTTTTCAATAATGAATATTGCAAAAAAAACTCTAGATGAAATTAATGAAATGTTCAGCAAAGATTTCGATGTTTTAGAGAGAAAAAAGGTTATCGAAATGATTGTAGGCAAAATGAAGAAAGTATTATTTCTCCAAAAGAAGTAAAACCGAACTCTATAATAATATTTGATGATATTGTGCGTTGTAATCAAAATATAGTAAAAAATTATTTTTGTTTCGGAAGACACAAAAATACGGATTGTTTTTATTTATGTCAAACATATTTTTCAATTCCCAAACAATTAATTCGAGACAATTGGAATTTAATTGTTTATATTTGAACAAGTTAATACAAACTTAAAACATATCTATGGTAATAATGTTAATGTTGATATGTCATTTAATCAATTTAAAGAGTTGTGTTTAATTTGTTAGAAAGATAAATTTGGTTTTTTTGGTAATAGATAAAGACCGTAACATAAAGTATGGTAGATACCGAAAAGGTTTTGATTCATATATTTACTTATAAATATAAAAGGTTTATTATTAATTATATCAATCATGAATGAACGGTTAGCAAAAGAACTTGTTAAATCAAGGAAAGTTGAACAGCTAAAAAAATGTAGAGTTTGAAGCGAAATCTAAATTGGAAGAAACCTATAAACCAATAACACAACCCTTACAGGAATTATTTTCAACAATTGGTAAGATTGAACCTGTTGAAGTAAAGGAAGAATTTTAAACCCCAATTAAAAATATTATGAGACACTGTCACCACAAAAAAGATTATTTGAAATAACAACACTTAAAAAACAAAAATTAGAGTATGGAACATCAACACCAGGAAGAAGAAAGACGGGAAAAACTCCATTACTTCCTACCGAAATACCGCCAATATTAGATTGGGATAAAAGTATCGATTCAGTAAGTCAGATGCCATCTATACAATAAACAAGTATTATAGCAGAAACCACATCTTCTTCAGGAGATTCTACAGTAGCAAATCTGTCGGACATATTAGAACAAACACGACAAACAATTCAAACGTTTATGCGTACACCTAGATATCAAGATTATTTATCAGAATTTCATGAATTACCTCGTGAATATACTGACTGGTGTAAAGGATGTAGATCATAAATTCGATCATCAATATGGAATAGTTCATGATTATGAAAATGAAAAATTCTTTTTGGGTTTAACCCAAAAACCTGTAGAAATTGTGGACAAAAACATAAAAGCTGAAGGTATCACCTATACAGGTACACCAGGTTTATATGAATTATTATTTAAAAAAGAACCTGTAGGTCATACAAAAATAGATTTAGATAATTATATGGATATTTTAAAGAGAACAAACGCATACCGTAGAAATTATTACCCAAATTAGCAGGTATAAGGGACTTTCACAAAAAAATATGTTTATATAATATGACCTTATATACAAGAAAATGAATTACAAAAACTAAGAATATTAATCCAGAAGTTCAAAATATAATTCAAGGTTATTTCACTAGACGTAAAGCTCCATAGAGGGAAAGTCGAATATCTTCAAAAAAAAAACAGGATCCGGTATATGTTTAAAAGTTAATAACCCTAACACCGATTATGTATATTGGGACAATGTTAATGAACTTGTTGATCGACTTCGAATATTAATAGCATCCTTGATGGTTGGCCATAGAGGACATAACAACGAAATTATTTCTATTATAGAAAAATTGAAAGACGTCAACATAATTATATAAAAGAATGATGTGAATGTTTTATTTCATTTCTAAAATGACTATAGATAAGTTTCGACGTCATATTTCAAAAAAGAACACTGTGGATGTATCCTCATTAGAAAAGAGGATATTAGCAAATGTTGAAAATGAGATGCTAAAATTCATAAAAAGGATGATAAATATATCGAACACAAAATAATTAAAAGTTTTGAACCTGAGTTAAAAAATGATATTGTAAATTTGAAAAAAAGGGTTCATGAAAATGATGAAGTGTCCAAACTATTTCAGAAAAGCCTAAGTTGTTGGAAGAAAATGTTGTATTGGAATATAACAGAAAAATATTAAATTTAAAAAATATTGTCAAGACAATGATGAACTATAAAAAAAATTTTCTCAAAAAACATTGAAATGTGAAGTTGACTTTAAAACAATAAAACAGAATTATGATGAAATAGGAAATTTTGAAAACAACATTAATAATGAAATAACATTGGTTAAATCAAAAATAAACGATACTTCAGTAATGGATAAGGTGAAAAAATTATTGCAAAGGATATGGCTTCAAAGTTTCAAAAATTTACAAACAAACTTAATAGTCGGGTTTTGGAAGAAGTGGAAAATTTTCAAAAGATTCATGATAATATGAATAAAAATATACAAAAAATTGAGAGATCTATGAACAAACATTTCGTAATTCATAAAATAGATAGTGATAATGTTATTGAATTGAAGGCGAAAATTAAAGTAATTGAAAATAATTTCAATGAAATTAAACTGAATATACAAAATTTGCAAGAGAAATTACAGACAGATTTACAAAATATTAATGGAAGTAAATTTCAAGACCAAATTACAAAATATAATAATAAAATTAAGGAAATAGAGACAAAATTAGACAGTAAATTTGAAAATTGAGTTCTGACAACTCAAGGATATCATAACGCAATTAAACAATCTGGAAACAGAATCTAAAACTACTGTTGAGGAAGTGGATTTTCAAAAGAAAATGGAAGAAAAATTATAACAAGAATTAGAATCCATAGTAGAAGTAGTTCAAGGTATGATTGAAGCTGCTAAAACAGAATTATTAATTGAAATTTAAAAAAAAATCAAAAATTAAGGAAATCTCATCACAATAAAATACTCCCGAAAAATCTTCTAACGATGTAGGATACAAAGTTGAAAAAATCATGTCCGATGTAAAA
This sequence comes from Diaprepes abbreviatus, assembly GCA_034092305.1. NCBI lineage: Eukaryota > Metazoa > Arthropoda > Insecta > Coleoptera > Curculionidae > Diaprepes > Diaprepes abbreviatus. Next base: position 5,687,104 of record JASJET010000022.1, read on the forward strand.
AATTTAGATGACAAATTAAACAAGGATATAAAATCACTGAACGGTTTGGTTCAAAGAGCAGCCGAAGTTTCTAGAAAATAATTCTATGATACGATGGCATATGCCAGAGAAGAATTAAATGCAATAGTAGGAAATATGATAAAAGAAACTACAAAATCAAAGGTGCTTTTTGAAATCAAAATTAATGTTAGAATAGGTAACATTGAAGATGATATAAAGCAAATTAAAAATAATTATAATGTATCAATTAAATCTTTCGAAACTAAAATTGAAGATTCACTAAAGAAAGATAGCAAACCAATTAAATAAGTTATTTGAAGAAGATATTATTAATTCTTGTTTCAGTACTATGAGAGGGAATATAAAAGAAACAGTGGTAAATGAATTACATAAACCAGTAAAAAGGCGATACAGAAGAAGATGACCAATTATTAAAAGTCTAATTTACTTACGACAGGCTGATTTGATAGAGATGCAACTTTATTCTAAATTTAATAAAGGTTACATATATTTTTTGGTTGTAATGAACACATTTTCAAAGTATGTTGGGGCTGAACTACTTAAAATAAAAAAGGAAAAGATTTGTCGATAGCTATGAAAAGAATTTTAGAAACAAAAATTAGTCCCAAAAACTTACAAACAGATTTGGGAAAAGAATTTTTCAAGAAAATTTAAAGTTCTTATGAATTCTTACAAAATTAACCGTTATAATACTTACTCTAGTTTAAAAGCAAGTGTGGTAGAAAGAGTTAATAGAACTTTAAAAAACTTAATGTGGAAAAAATTTATCTTGCAAGGGAATGATCAATGAAATGATATTTTGGATGAAGTTGTCCAAAAATACAACACTGTTCATAGAACTACCGGATATCAACCTGTTTAAGTTAATGAACACAATGAAAAAGAAATTTTAAAAAGCTCTTTTACAAATATAAAAACAGTTGATCCTAAAATTTCGAAGCTTAAAATTGGTGATTATGTGCGTATAAGTAAACAAAGGGAGGCTTTTTCCAAGGGTTATACTTCTAACTGGCCCAATGAAATTTTTCAGATCAAAGAAGTAAAATTAACCAATCCAACCACCTATTTATTAAAATATTACAAAAATGAAGATATTTTAGGTGGTCTCTACGAAGAAGAATTACGGAAGGTTAAACACCCTAATGTCTATCTGGTGGAACGAATTTTAAGAAAAAAAGGTGACAAAATCTATATTAAATGGTTGGGAATGAATAAATCACACAATTCATGGATTATAAAAAAGATGTGTTGTAATGTAATAAATATATTTTATTTCGATATTTATTTCTTTTTCGTAGTATAACTAGGACAATAAAGCAACTTTGCTTATTACTAATTTTATAAAAACGGATGTATGCTTTTAATATTAATCACTATGGTTGAAGAGCTAGAAGTGCGTTTATATCGGTATTTAGAGGAAATAAAAAAAATTAAAAAAACCAGTAAGGGAGTATTCTAGAAAAAATACATTTTCAAAAAGGTTTTATTAATGAAATGAAAAAAATTATTAGTAATTGACGTACAAGGATTCAAAATAGAAAATAATAAGTTTATTCCTAAGGAGTTAGCAGCTTATGACCGAAAGAAAATATGTCATTATATTTTTAAGCCCACTTTTTGTCTAGGGCATCTACCCTCCGATTTACATCAGCAAGCGGTTTGGTTAATGAAAAATCATCACTGTATTCTATGGTATCTAGGTTATACACCGATTCATAAAATTTCATAATAAAGAACCTAACCGAAGAGGTAGATCACGTTTACGTGAAAGGCAGAGAAAAAGCAGAATATATAATATCATATTCTTTGAAACCAGTAATCGAACTTGATGAAAATCCAACGTTGAAAAAACAAGAACCTAACTTCTACCATTCAAAATCTTTATGTAAGTGTGCACTTAGCAATGTATGTTATTTGTATAATAATTTTTAATGATTGTTAAAAACAAATAAATAATTAAGTGTTTTTATTTTATACAATAATAAAATTTAGGTTTCTTGGAATACTTTTTGAAAGATATTATGTGGTAAGTAGTGAACATAACCCGATCCTCTTCATCCCCCCACTCCTCGACCTTGACCTTGACCTTGCCCCACCCCTCTTTGGCCCCGCCCACATGTCCTTGTCATTGACCTTGAAAGTGCGCGTGTGCTTTGGCCTTGACCTTGTGTTCAAGGTTGTGTGTGTGACCTTGACCTTGACCTTGGCCGAGGCGACCTTGACTTTGTTGGAGGTCATCTTGGGTGTGTGACCTTGAAGTAGTTATTTGCGCATTGTAATAGTTTGGGATGATCTTGAAATGATTTTGACCTTGCAAATTGTTCTATAAATTGTGTGAGTCTATTTGCATTCATTCAGTGTGAAATGTCAGATACGGAACTATCTAAAGAAAAAATTATAGAGCAAGTCGGCAGAGTAATTTGTTTATATCAGAGTAATTTAAAAAGTTTGTGTGATTTTGAAGAGAAGGATCTAGCATTTTTTCCTCTCGAATATTTAAAAACTTGCGTTGATACGCTGAGTTTACGGCAAATTTGGGATAATCTGCCAGCGCCATATCGGTGTGACAAGGAACTACAGTTAATCTTACCCTGTTACATTCACTATGAACAAATATATCGTCATTATATAGATGGGCCACCATCAGCAATAAAAAAGTGTCGTGAATGTAAAAATGAGTGAATAATATGAATAGTGCTTTGCAAGAGACAGTAAAAAAATTGGGCGATGAGTTCACTGAAACGGCTAGTAATTATTTTAATGATGCAATGAAAAGTCGAGCAGAATGGGCGTCGCGCTATTGTGATTTGGCTTATGAATATGAAAAGGCTGCGAATGCATGTCGTAAATATTGCAGCAAAACAATAAATTTACAAGACTTTGTTCGTGAAATAAAAAAGTTGGGGTTTAGTGACTGTTTGGAAAAACTGATTAGGTTCATTGCAGATCCGGTTGTGTTAGATGAAATTAGAGTGTAGGACTTAAGTTTAACGTAGTAGTAGTAAATATGGAAAGTTTAGTGCGAGAAATGTACGAAGAATTTCTAATTTCTGCAGCCTGTTCGGAATTTTACGCATATGAAATGCAAGATTCGGAGGCTCAGGATTTTAGTGTATTTTTTAAGTATATGGACCATGCCGAAGTGTGTCTTTTAGTGAGTATAGTTTGTAAGAATTTTCTAAGAAATAAAAACAAACAATTATTATTGAACAAATTAAGAAAATTAGGTTTAGGTGATAATGTTACACGTATAAAAGAATGGCAGAAAAAAAAACAATCAATAAAGTACATAAAATGTAGTTATTTGTTTCATTATATTTTGTCCTTGAAGTTATCCTTATACCAATTTAAATGTGTGACGTCATTTGACCTTGAATACTCCTCCCACTATTTCTATCGTTAAGCTACCCCCACCATTGTTACAATTCGACCTTGAAACCTCGCTATAAAGGTTCGTGGGAAAAGAAGTGACTTCAAACAGTCGCAGATATCAGTGGCATAAACATCAAATATTGTGTTCGTGTAGTGTTCTGAAAGTGCTTTTATATTCACGGTAATTTTTGGATTTATATACCATTTTTTCAATAATGAATATTGCAAAAAAAACTCTAGATGAAATTAATGAAATGTTCAGCAAAGATTTCGATGTTTTAGAGAGAAAAAAGGTTATCGAAATGATTGTAGGCAAAATGAAGAAAGTATTATTTCTCCAAAAGAAGTAAAACCGAACTCTATAATAATATTTGATGATATTGTGCGTTGTAATCAAAATATAGTAAAAAATTATTTTTGTTTCGGAAGACACAAAAATACGGATTGTTTTTATTTATGTCAAACATATTTTTCAATTCCCAAACAATTAATTCGAGACAATTGGAATTTAATTGTTTATATTTGAACAAGTTAATACAAACTTAAAACATATCTATGGTAATAATGTTAATGTTGATATGTCATTTAATCAATTTAAAGAGTTGTGTTTAATTTGTTAGAAAGATAAATTTGGTTTTTTTGGTAATAGATAAAGACCGTAACATAAAGTATGGTAGATACCGAAAAGGTTTTGATTCATATATTTACTTATAAATATAAAAGGTTTATTATTAATTATATCAATCATGAATGAACGGTTAGCAAAAGAACTTGTTAAATCAAGGAAAGTTGAACAGCTAAAAAAATGTAGAGTTTGAAGCGAAATCTAAATTGGAAGAAACCTATAAACCAATAACACAACCCTTACAGGAATTATTTTCAACAATTGGTAAGATTGAACCTGTTGAAGTAAAGGAAGAATTTTAAACCCCAATTAAAAATATTATGAGACACTGTCACCACAAAAAAGATTATTTGAAATAACAACACTTAAAAAACAAAAGTTAGAGTATGGAACATCAACACCAGGAAGAAGAAAGACGGGAAAAACTCCATTACTTCCTACCGAAATACCGCCAATATTAGATTGGGATTAAAGTATCGATTCAGTAAGTCAGATGCCATCTATACAATAAACAAGTATTATAGCAGAAACCACATCTTCTTCAGGAGATTCTACAGTAGCAAATCTGTCGGACATATTAGAACAAACACGACAAACAATTCAAACGTTTATGCGTACACCTAGATATCAAGATTATTTATCAGAATTTCATGAATTACCTCGTGAATATACTGACTGGTGTAAAGGATGTAGATCATAAATTCGATCATCAATATGGAATAGTTCATGATTATGAAAATGAAAAATTCTTTTTGGGTTTAACCCAAAAACCTGTAGAAATTGTGGACAAAAACATAAAAGCTGAAGGTATCACCTATACAGGTACACCAGGTTTATATGAATTATTATTTAAAAAAGAACCTGTAGGTCATACAAAAATAGATTTAGATAATTATATGGATATTTTAAAGAGAACAAACGCATACCGTAGAAATTATTACCCAAATTAGCAGGTATAAGGGACTTTCACAAAAAAATATGTTTATATAATATGACCTTATATACAAGAAAATGAATTACAAAAACTAAGAATATTAATCCAGAAGTTCAAAATATAATTCAAGGTTATTTCACTAGACGTAAAGCTCCATAGAGGGAAAGTCGAATATCTTCAAAAAAAAAACAGGATCCGGTATATGTTTAAAAGTTAATAACCCTAACACCGATTATGTATATTGGGACAATGTTAATGAACTTGTTGATCGACTTCGAATATTAATAGCATCCTTGATGGTTGGCCATAGAGGACATAACAACGAAATTATTTCTATTATAGAAAAATTGAAAGACGTCAACATAATTATATAAAAGAATGATGTGAATGTTTTATTTCATTTCTAAAATGACTATAGATAAGTTTCGACGTCATATTTCAAAAAAGAACACTGTGGATGTATCCTCATTAGAAAAGAGGATATTAGCAAATGTTGAAAATGAGATGCTAAAATTCATAAAAAGGATGATAAATATATCGAACACAAAATAATTAAAAGTTTTGAACCTGAGTTAAAAAATGATATTGTAAATTTGAAAAAAAGGGTTCATGAAAATGATGAAGTGTCCAAACTATTTCAGAAAAGCCTAAGTTGTTGGAAGAAAATGTTGTATTGGAATATAACAGAAAAATATTAAATTTAAAAAATATTGTCAAGACAATGATGAACTATAAAAAAAATTTTCTCAAAAAACATTGAAATGTGAAGTTGACTTTAAAACAATAAAACAGAATTATGATGAAATAGGAAATTTTGAAAACAACATTAATAATGAAATAACATTGGTTAAATCAAAAATAAACGATACTTCAGTAATGGATAAGGTGAAAAAATTATTGCAAAGGATATGGCTTCAAAGTTTCAAAAATTTACAAACAAACTTAATAGTCGGGTTTTGGAAGAAGTGGAAAATTTTCAAAAGATTCATGATAATATGAATAAAAATATACAAAAAATTGAGAGATCTATGAACAAACATTTCGTAATTCATAAAATAGATAGTGATAATGTTATTGAATTGAAGGCGAAAATTAAAGTAATTGAAAATAATTTCAATGAAATTAAACTGAATATACAAAATTTGCAAGAGAAATTACAGACAGATTTACAAAATATTAATGGAAGTAAATTTCAAGACCAAATTACAAAATATAATAATAAAATTAAGGAAATAGAGACAAAATTAGACAGTAAATTTGAAAATTGAGTTCTGACAACTCAAGGATATCATAACGCAATTAAACAATCTGGAAACAGAATCTAAAACTACTGTTGAGGAAGTGGATTTTCAAAAGAAAATGGAAGAAAAATTATAACAAGAATTAGAATCCATAGTAGAAGTAGTTCAAGGTATGATTGAAGCTGCTAAAACAGAATTATTAATTGAAATTTAAAAAAAAATCAAAAATTAAGGAAATCTCATCACAATAAAATACTCCCGAAAAATCTTCTAACGATGTAGGATACAAAGTTGAAAAAATCATGTCCGATGTAAAAAATTTAGATGACAAATTAAACAAGGATATAAAATCACTGAACGGTTTGGTTCAAAGAGCAGCCGAAGTTTCTAGAAAATAATTCTATGATACGATGGCATATGCCAGAGAAGAATTAAATGCAATAGTAGGAAATATGATAAAAGAAACTACAAAATCAAAGGTGCTTTTTGAAATCAAAATTAATGTTAGAATAGGTAACATTGAAGATGATATAAAGCAAATTAAAAATAATTATAATGTATCAATTAAATCTTTCGAAACTAAAATTGAAGATTCACTAAAGAAAGATAGCAAACCAATTAAATAAGTTATTTGAAGAAGATATTATTAATTCTTGTTTCAGTACTATGAGAGGGAATATAAAAGAAACAGTGGTAAATGAATTACATAAACCAGTAAAAAGGCGATACAGAAGAAGATGACCAATTATTAAAAGTCTAATTTACTTACGACAGGCTGATTTGATAGAGATGCAACTTTATTCTAAATTTAATAAAGGTTACATATATTTTTTGGTTGTAATGAACACATTTTCAAAGTATGTTGGGGCTGAACTACTTAAAATAAAAAAGGAAAAGATTTGTCGATAGCTATGAAAAGAATTTTAGAAACAAAAATTAGTCCCAAAAACTTACAAACAGATTTGGGAAAAGAATTTTTCAAGAAAATTTAAAGTTCTTATGAATTCTTACAAAATTAACCGTTATAATACTTACTCTAGTTTAAAAGCAAGTGTGGTAGAAAGAGTTAATAGAACTTTAAAAAACTTAATGTGGAAAAAATTTATCTTGCAAGGGAATGATCAATGAAATGATATTTTGGATGAAGTTGTCCAAAAATACAACACTGTTCATAGAACTACCGGATATCAACCTGTTTAAGTTAATGAACACAATGAAAAAGAAATTTTAAAAAGCTCTTTTACAAATATAAAAACAGTTGATCCTAAAATTTCGAAGCTTAAAATTGGTGATTATGTGCGTATAAGTAAACAAAGGGAGGCTTTTTCCAAGGGTTATACTTCTAACTGGCCCAATGAAATTTTTCAGATCAAAGAAGTAAAATTAACCAATCCAACCACCTATTTATTAAAATATTACAAAAATGAAGATATTTTAGGTGGTCTCTACGAAGAAGAATTACGGAAGGTTAAACACCCTAATGTCTATCTGGTGGAACGAATTTTAAGAAAAAAAGGTGACAAAATCTATATTAAATGGTTGGGAATGAATAAATCACACAATTCATGGATTATAAAAAAGATGTGTTGTAATGTAATAAATATATTTTATTTCGATATTTATTTCTTTTTCGTAGTATAACTAGGACAATAAAGCAACTTTGCTTATTACTAATTTTATAAAAACGGATGTATGCTTTTAATATTAATCACTATGGTTGAAGAGCTAGAAGTGCGTTTATATCGGTATTTAGAGGAAATAAAAAAAATTAAAAAAACCAGTAAGGGAGTATTCTAGAAAAAATACATTTTCAAAAAGGTTTTATTAATGAAATGAAAAAAATTATTAGTAATTGACGTACAAGGATTCAAAATAGAAAATAATAAGTTTATTCCTAAGGAGTTAGCAGCTTATGACCGAAAGAAAATATGTCATTATATTTTTAAGCCCACTTTTTGTCTAGGGCATCTACCCTCCGATTTACATCAGCAAGCGGTTTGGTTAATGAAAAATCATCACTGTATTCTATGGTATCTAGGTTATACACCGATTCATAAAATTTCATAATAAAGAACCTAACCGAAGAGGTAGATCACGTTTACGTGAAAGGCAGAGAAAAAGCAGAATATATAATATCATATTCTTTGAAACCAGTAATCGAACTTGATGAAAATCCAACGTTGAAAAAACAAGAACCTAACTTCTACCATTCAAAATCTTTATGTAAGTGTGCACTTAGCAATGTATGTTATTTGTATAATAATTTTTAATGATTGTTAAAAACAAATAAATAATTAAGTGTTTTTATTTTATACAATAATAAAATTTAGGTTTCTTGGAATACTTTTTGAAAGATATTATGTGGTAAGTAGTGAACATAACCCGATCCTCTTCATCCCCCCACTCCTCGACCTTGACCTTGACCTTGCCCCACCCCTCTTTGGCCCCGCCCACATGTCCTTGTCATTGACCTTGAAAGTGCGCGTGTGCTTTGGCCTTGACCTTGTGTTCAAGGTTGTGTGTGTGACCTTGACCTTGACCTTGGCCGAGGCGACCTTGACTTTGTTGGAGGTCATCTTGGGTGTGTGACCTTGAAGTAGTTATTTGCGCATTGTAATAGTTTGGGATGATCTTGAAATGATTTTGACCTTGCAAATTGTTCTATAAATTGTGTGAGTCTATTTGCATTCATTCAGTGTGAAATGTCAGATACGGAACTATCTAAAGAAAAAATTATAGAGCAAGTCGGCAGAGTAATTTGTTTATATCAGAGTAATTTAAAAAGTTTGTGTGATTTTGAAGAGAAGGATCTAGCATTTTTTCCTCTCGAATATTTAAAAACTTGCGTTGATACGCTGAGTTTACGGCAAATTTGGGATAATCTGCCAGCGCCATATCGGTGTGACAAGGAACTACAGTTAATCTTACCCTGTTACATTCACTATGAACAAATATATCGTCATTATATAGATGGGCCACCATCAGCAATAAAAAAGTGTCGTGAATGTAAAAATGAGTGAATAATATGAATAGTGCTTTGCAAGAGACAGTAAAAAAATTGGGCGATGAGTTCACTGAAACGGCTAGTAATTATTTTAATGATGCAATGAAAAGTCGAGCAGAATGGGCGTCGCGCTATTGTGATTTGGCTTATGAATATGAAAAGGCTGCGAATGCATGTCGTAAATATTGCAGCAAAACAATAAATTTACAAGACTTTGTTCGTGAAATAAAAAAGTTGGGGTTTAGTGACTGTTTGGAAAAACTGATTAGGTTCATTGCAGATCCGGTTGTGTTAGATGAAATTAGAGTGTAGGACTTAAGTTTAACGTAGTAGTAGTAAATATGGAAAGTTTAGTGCGAGAAATGTACGAAGAATTTCTAATTTCTGCAGCCTGTTCGGAATTTTACGCATATGAAATGCAAGATTCGGAGGCTCAGGATTTTAGTGTATTTTTTAAGTATATGGACCATGCCGAAGTGTGTCTTTTAGTGAGTATAGTTTGTAAGAATTTTCTAAGAAATAAAAACAAACAATTATTATTGAACAAATTAAGAAAATTAGGTTTAGGTGATAATGTTACACGTATAAAAGAATGGCAGAAAAAAAAACAATCAATAAAGTACATAAAATGTAGTTATTTGTTTCATTATATTTTGTCCTTGAAGTTATCCTTATACCAATTTAAATGTGTGACGTCATTTGACCTTGAATACTCCTCCCACTATTTCTATCGTTAAGCTACCCCCACCATTGTTACAATTCGACCTTGAAACCTCGCTATAAAGGTTCGTGGGAAAAGAAGTGACTTCAAACAGTCGCAGATATCAGTGGCATAAACATCAAATATTGTGTTCGTGTAGTGTTCTGAAAGTGCTTTTATATTCACGGTAATTTTTGGATTTATATACCATTTTTTCAATAATGAATATTGCAAAAAAAACTCTAGATGAAATTAATGAAATGTTCAGCAAAGATTTCGATGTTTTAGAGAGAAAAAAGGTTATCGAAATGATTGTAGGCAAAGTGTATAAAATTGTAAAGATGGTTTCAATGACTACACGATTTGGTAAAACTCTTTTAGTGGCTTTACACGATGACGGTGATAATAGCACATTTGAGACTTTTTTGCCAAAACGTGTGGCCGAAACACTATCTGACGATATTGTAGATATTATGAGTAAAACTAAAGGTAAATACACTCTAACTTATTTGGGGCAGGGCACTAGAGTTTTTGGAAGCAATACTCGAACATTATTACGTTTTGGCTCATTGGAGTAAATTGTATGTAAATTGTTTGAAAAAAAGGATGTAATTAAATTTAAAATATAGTTGCACATGTCAGAATACTTACGCGTGTTCATTATTTCTGTTAAAGATGTCTGCTGATGCGACGACGACGACCGCCAACGAATGTGTAGATAGATACATATTTTGGTTGGGGAGAAAATTAAGAAATATGGCTCACGATATGTTAGATAGCGTAAATGATTGGTCGCATATTGATGTAACCAAAGATCAATATAAGAACGAGATCAGGGATGCAATCAATTTTATGGCTGGGGCACACTTGTGCGACAAATTTTTATATGGTTCCATAGACATGGATACATTTTGTGCTGAAATGGTTGAAAAAGAATTAAAAGAATACCTCGTCAATATTCCACATTTACCAGGTGAGCTTGCTGCAAAATATGAATTGGTTTCTGCAACAGCAACAGCCCAAGACGTTGACGATCTAAATAGTGTCGGATGGGATAGAATTTTGAGCAACGAAAACGAAGACATGGAAAATTAATTTTTTATAATTTTTGTATTTGTGCAATTAAATAACTGTAAATAAATATCTGTTACAATCACAGATTTGTTTTATTTCTTTTATAAACATACCAACCCAGTAGATCATAGTCAGTGTTTCTTTTTCTCAGCTGAAATATTTAATATAAGTAGGGCAAATAAAAATAAAATAGTTTAGTAAAGATTGAAAATGAGTCGAGGAAACAACACAATTGATAAATTTGGTCGTCAGAAATGTAATGAAAAATATCATATATTATCTGGGCCACAAGGGATTGGTTTTAAACTTACAGCGGATGGGCAGTATGATATGGGTGGAAAAATCATAACCAACTTAGGCGAACCTAAAGATGATGACGATGCTGTGACAAAACACTTTGTTAATAGAAAGTTTTACAATTTCGCAGTTGTAATATGTGACATATTTAACAAGGATGTCCTCCCCATGATATACCAAAATAATAGTGAGCTTAAAACAAAAATTGAAGTTATTCAGAAAATACTCTATCATCAGACTTTAAATGACTCATTAAGCGCACTGTCGTACGGCTCGACTTCAAAAAAAATCTAAAAAAAGGGAAAGCAGGTTAAAGAATAGGAGAACGCACTCCGAGTGGCATAGCCTTGAAGATAACGTCGTAGTCGTCGGTGAATTGGACCTTCCCTCCAAGAATACTGAAATGTTATTTATGTGTATGATGTTTTATTGTCATTGTTTTTAATGATGAAGATTGAAATAAAAAAACTTTATTTTACAATATATTGTTTATTTATTTTACATTTTAAATTAAAATTATAGTCATACAATATGTTATTTAAACAATATTAGCTTTATCTATCCAAGAGTTGAAGTGGTTGGGAAATCCTAGCCATTTGACAAACAATTGATCGATGTGATTTTTCTTGCGTTGTCTAAGGACCTTTTCTACTAGATAAACGTCAGGACTGCTTGTTTTTTGTAGTTATGATTCGTAAAAACACCCTCTTATAGGCTGACCTTCTAACGATTCCAACAAGTAAGTAGGTGAATTAGTAACGTTAACTTTTACAACTTTAAACAATTCGGTTGACCAAGAGGGCGTATATCCTTTCTCGAATAAGCTTTTGTACTTGCTAATACGCACAATGTCACCCATGGAAAACTTAAATTTTTTAGGTACAATTTTTAAATAATCGTATGCTTTAATTTGTGTTTTTTCTTGCACGTCTGCAGGCTTCATTCCAATGGTGCGATGTTTCGAATGGTTATAGGTTTTTGTTACTGCCGATAATATATGTATCCATTTGTAAGATCCTCTTGTCGAGAATTGTTTATATAAATTATTTTTTAAAGTCCTTATGACTCGCTCAACAATTGCAGCTTTCTTTGTGCTGTAAGTGGAATAATGATTTATATTATATTTTTTCATCAGGGCTTGAAAGTATAGAACTCCTTTCCTTGATCACTTTGCAGATTTGTTGGTGTATATGATGCCTCTTCAATGATGCTTTTCATCGCATTAGTAACTTCTATACCAGTCTTGTTTTTTATGGCTTTGGTATAGACAAATTTAGAGTAACAATTTATACAAACCAAAATATAACGATAACCATCGTTTTCATCAGCATACTGTTGCATTTCAGCCAAATCAATTTGCCACAAATCTCTGTAACCTTTTATTATCGTGCGCCGTCTTACAAAATTTTTTCTAGCCGTTCTATGTAGTTCATTAACAATCTTGATTTTTTCTAGACTGGGCTCCATATTATTAGTAATATTAAAGGTTTCAGATCGAAGGAAGAACTGAATAATATCATTAAATATTGAGCTTAATATATTATATCTTCTTCTCGTAATTCCTCTATGATTGACATAATTTCATTTTCGTGTCCAGTGTGACCGGCCATTTTGGAACTCCACAACAAACGTAAACGATCCACCAACTCTTTAGCTTTGTTCCAGTAGACATATTGAAATTTTTTCGAAGATAATTTCTTTTTTGTGGGTAACTGTAGTTTTTCCGAGAGATTTTTTCTTGTAATAGTACCACCTAATTTTGTGCCCATTATCAGAGGTTTAATAATTCGTAAATATTTGTTCCATCTGGTCTCCCGTAAACCATCACTTTTTTTAAAATTGTTGTAGACAGCACTCGTTGATTCCAAAATTTCCTTGTACGTTGAAAGTACATTATCACTTAATTGTTGTTCCTTGCCTACACTTGGGGGTGTTTTAAGAAATAACAAATCATAAATTGCCGGTGATCCATCATATTCTGCAATATTTTTCCCTTTTTTGTATAAGACAATATTTCCATTTCGAAAACGCACCTCTAAATTACCAATAAAATTTTTGTTATAATCTGTTTTTGAACCAAAACGTACACCATATACAGTATCGTATAGAGATGGTTTCGAACGTAATCCTTTCAGATGTGCGTTTAAAGTATCGGAAGTTGTGGTGTCAGCGGATGCGAGAGATGTATTAGTTGATGTCGAGGGTGTATCAAACACCGATTGGCTAATATCTTCTTTTGAAATGCGATGCTGCTGCTGCTGCTGAATAGGTGTGGAGGTTTGAAAGGAATGTGTAGGTTGGGGAAAACCTGATATTTGAGTCGACTGCACTGATGTACTGAGACTATGTGACTTTGTAGCTGGATAATGTTGTTGCTGTTGTTGTTGCTGTTGTTGTTGTTGCTGCTGCTGCTGCTGACGTTGCTTAACCACATCAGATATAGTTGTCAACGGCTTAGAAATGGGTTCGTAAAACTTTTCCAATTCCACAACATTAAATTCTTTAGCCGCTTTAATTTGTTTAAATTTTTTTCTGACGGCATTGGTAGCTTCCACTAGTTTACGTTTTAAGTCAATCGCGTTATTCATGATGTTAACAAAGGACGTTTCAACAATCAAATGAGTGTTTTCTCTTATTATTACAGTAATATATAGCTATCAAATCCTTTGCGGTATCTTCCCGATTTCACATCACTGTCTTTATCAATTACTAAAAATCCATACTTATTATCCCAACATTTTGAGCACATTTCTTGAAATTGAGTAAAAGTTAGATCTGGTGAAACGTGGTCGGAAAATATGTGTTTCATATTCAACTCATCTTGTTTAAACATAATAATAAAATTGGCGTTGTCTCGCACAAGCTGTTTAGGCACTCGCGAATATGTTTGCGCTAGGTAAAAGGAGTCGATATTTTTATGACGTCCCATGCTAAAGTACGATCTTATAACATCTTGTTTTTCACATATAACATCATCAAAGATAAATATAGAGTTTGGTTTTGCATCGGACGGTTCCACAATATTACTGGAGAGGCATAGTAGCCTAAACTTTTGATGGGCGCTAAAATTTTCCTTAAATACTCATATTTCGGTTGATACAGAGATTTCGAGTAAATATAGACATTTTCGAAACGTAGCCCAAGGGGGTGTGTAAGCAGCGAAATCATGGCATTAGTTTTTCCACAATTGGATGGACCAATTAACAGGCCGCGAATAGAGGAAGGAAGTAGAGGACCGTGTCTCTTCATTATCTTCTTTTCAAATCCAAGTCCGACTTTTTCATCGAGATTGTCAATAGGAAGTTTTTGTTTAAGATCGATAACGCGCATCTTAGGAAAATTTGATATTTTTTAGGCAATTTTTCACAAAAACTGTCATTCAGATGCCGAGCGTCAAACGAAGTGGACGGTCTCACGTTTCCAACAAAACTGGATACGGTATTGTGAATTCGTTAATAAATAAATTACCATTCGAGGTACACATTCCTGGTTATCAATATTGCGGACCCGGAACAAAAGTAATAAAACGTGTAACAAGAGGTGATCCAGGCATTAATCCTTTGGATGCCGCATGCATAAAACACGATTTAGCCTATTTACATAATAAAGACAACATAAGTGCGAGACATCGAGCAGATTACGAGCTCGAACAAAGTGCTTGGAATAGAGTAAAATCCAAAGATTCCAGTTTAGGTGAAAAAACAGCAGCTTGGTTAGTTACAAACATTATGAAAGGAAAACAACGTTTTGGTATGGGTGTACCATCATCATTATCAACAAAAAAAACATCTAGTAAGTAGGCACACGTCATATAAAAAGGAAAGGTGTTAATAAAAATCGACATGTTCGGAAAGTTAGTTTCGGAACAGCTATTCGACAAGCAGTTCGAAAGGAATTATTAAAAGCCGGAAGTAAAAATGTGTTGGAAAAAAATGTCATGAATGCATCTAAAATAGCTCTGTCGGCAGCACGTAGATCGGGAAAAGCGGCAGGTGGCAAAAGGAAAGTTCGTACACCGAGAATAATACCGATTCCTAAAACTGGTGGAATATTACCATTAATACCAATTTTTGCCGGGTTATCAGCTTTGGGTTCATTAGCCGGTGGGGCAGCGGGAATTGTGCGCGCCATAAAAGCTGTAAAAAAAGCAGCGAAGATAAAACCGGTGCCGGCCTGTATTTAAAATCGAAAGGAAATGGTTTGTTTCTAAAGCCATATCGTAAAGGTATGGGATTATTTTTAAATCGTAGATCAAAAAACTAATTGAATCCCTACCTCGAAGACCACTATCTAACATCGATATAGAAAAATATGCCAAAAAGAAAAGAATAGGACACTTTCGAGGCGTTTATATGAGAGATTTATTACCTAGACAAGGTCCTCGAGGTTACGAAGCAGCAATAGTGAATTTGGATAGTACGCGTGGTGCAGGGACTCATTGGGTAGCTTATAGAAAAAATAATTCTAAAGTAACATATTATGACAGCTTCGGCGATTTACCCCCACCGATCGAATTGGTACGATATCTACAAACGGGATCGGAACCATCAAAAATTATTTACTATACATACGATCGTCAGCAGGATTTTGGAACAGTCTGGTGTGAACATTTGTGCTTAAAGTTTCTTGTCGAATCATCAGCGTAAAAGATGTCATCATCATCGTCACCATTAACACCGCAAATGGATCGCAATAACTATACTAAAATGTTGCAATCACTGAAAGCATTTCATCTAACCGGTGGATTAAGGAAAATGAGCGTGAAACAGTTAGAAAACATGCCCAAGGAAGTAATGATTGCATTAGCCCCAAATGAAATTCCATTCGTTTGGGAAAAGTTGCCCGAGCACCTCAAAAGCGATATCGATATATTAAAATATCAGTGCGGTTGCAAACATTATTTCAGCAGCAGCAATTTAAACGAGGTTACGGCTGATGAGGATGTTACGGCTAGAAAAATATTTTGTTGTTGTTGCAAAATCAGCGATGTGCGCATAAAAGCAGAAAATAGCATAAAAACATCACTATCTAATGCAGTGAGAAAAGGTGTGAAGATGAATCTTTTTAAATGTTGCCGCTAAGAATAAAACCGAGATGTGTGATGTTTTAATGGTTAGTCATGTCTTATACGTTCACACTAACAGGACACTCGAGCGTCTTAAGCGCCGATTTTTATCCACCAGTCGAATTAAATAGAGAAAACAAATATGGTCTGGCATTGCTGGGATTTTACACATACAATTCAATTTTTAATGTGGACGCAAGCAACAATAAGTTTGCCTACATGAAGGAGGGTTACACCTATGAGGCGATACAATTGCAGATTCCACCTAGGGCCTATGAAATAGATGAGATAGGTAAAGCTATGTCGGAGGCTTTGAGGATTTCAACTGAAGAAAAGAACGATGGAATCTTTTACTTGGTCGCTAATAATAATCTGCTGAAATGTGAACTGAAATCCCAATATACTATAGATTTCCGGGGAGAGGCGAGTATCGGTAAAATGTTAGGATTTAATCATACAGTGTTAAAAAGAGACAAAAAGCACGAATCAACCGAGATGGTGGAAATAATGAAAGTACGCATCATACGCGTAGATTGTAATATAATTTCCGGAGCATTTATGAATTCGGTGGAAGGTCATACCTTGTTCGAATTCGATATCGACGTGGAGCCCGGTTACAAAATCAGTAAAGAACCACAAAATAATATTTATATGCCGTTAATGCCGGCAGGACGTCAGTTTATCGACAACATTACTCTTCGCATCTTGGACGATAGCGGTGATCTAATCAATTTTCAAGGCGAGAAAATAATCGTGAAATTGGAACTGAAGAAACTTTCATAGAAATGGGTTTTTGCTTCAATCGTCAATTGTGTGTGCTGTCGACTAAGATGGGGGAACCGCTGAAACATAATAAAAGTAAAAGAAGAGTTAACGTCAAGGTTAGTCGTCGTCCAGACGTTAGATCACAAACATCTCAACAGTTATCTGCCGAAGACTATAAATTTTTAAAATCAATCGGTCTTAAAGTGCGAAAATGATTTCCACCACCAGCGATAAAATAGAGGTTTTCTCCGAACCCATCTTGGACAATTCCATTATTAGTCTAGAAGAGCATATGTATAAACCATACGGATCTCCATCATTCAACAATTCGGATGAAGTCCGTATCCCCATTAATTTTCAAGATATTATACTGGATATCGCCGAAAGTTACATATATATCGAAGGAAAATTTAAACCCATAGACGCAACGAAAAGATGTTTTTTATCAAATAATGCCCTCGCATTTTTGTTCGATGAAATTCGCTACGAGATGGGAGGTGAGCAGGTCGCCGTGGTTCGTAAACCTGGAGTTACGACGACATTAAAAACCATGGTTTCATTCGGAAGTTTGCAACAAAGATCTCTCATGACGTGCGGATGGGGTCTCGACGAAGCAAACCAAGATATCGTAGACACGGCAAGTAACGTATTCTCCGGGAAATTACCCTTAAAATATCTTATGGGATTCGCCGAAGATTACGCAAGAGGTGTTTTCGACGTAAAACAAGAGCTTATTATGATTATAGCTCGCACTTTTACCAATTGTTACGTCGGCGAAGTAGAGGCAGAAATTAGTATCGACAAAATCGAATGGAAAATTCGTCACATCATTCCAGACGACAAGCAAAAATTGAAAATACTGTCTCGCATTAATAAAGGAGGAAACAATGCCAGTATTCAAATGGCAAATCGTAAATGGGATCTGTACGAATTACCAGCTTTAAGGCAAACATCTTCCGACGTGTGGGCCTTGAGAACGAGTACAAGTCTGGAAAGACCGCGCTATATAATCGTCGGGTTTCAAGACAGCAATAATTGCGACAAGAAAGAAAAAAACGCAACCCAGTTTACCCACGCCGACGTATGCGACATTAGACTGTATCTGAATTCAACCGTTTATCCATACGAAAGATGGAATTTAGATTTCGCCAAAAAACTGTACGCAGCAGCCTATTACAATTACGAAAACTTCCAAAGCAGCTACTACGGGCGCGAAATAAACGATCCGATGATAACGTTCGCGGAATATATGAAAAACCCCGTTTTTATTATCCATTGCAGTCATCAACCAGAGGCGATTAACTCATCGACAGTGGATGTGAAATTGGAGTTCCAAACGAGAAAGAATAAATTCCCCAAAGACACTAAAGTGTACGCATTAGTTATTCACGACTCATTTTTTAGTTATAATGTATTAAACGGTTCGGTGACCAATAAATCTATATTTTAATGTATCTATTATATGTAACACAAAATAATGTTAAAATAAGGTACTTGAATCAATAAATTTGTAATGAGTGAAGTAGTAGTTTTATATTTATTTGAAACCCAACAAAAAAAAAAGCGGACGGAAAAGCCCGCTCTTTAAGAAAGGAGTACGGGAGTTTAGATAATGGTGGTTTATTAAGTGGAAAAAAGAGCTTAAATAACACAAGAAAAATTTTTTAAGGCAAAATATGAAAACAACGATTTAGAAAATTTGTAGGAAAGTAACGGTTAGGAATAGAGAAAAAAGTTATAAGAAAAAATTATAGAGGAAATCGAGTACTATAAGCAAGCATTTTTCTCGACAGTAAAAACGTAAAAAAAATTTTCAAAAAAAAATTGAAAAATGGTGAATGCGCGCCAAAGTTGAAGTTTTGGAGCAAAATAATATTAGGAAATTAGAAAGAGAATTTTTTTCTACATATGGTAGTACTTTTCAAAATTCGGAAAGATGAAATTTCAAAAAAAGGATTATAGTAAGTTAGTAATTTGGATTTTTTAAAGCGCTGTAGCTCGAGAACCGTTCAAGATAGAAAAAAAAATAAAAGCACTTTAATTACCTAGAATTTTGAGTAGAATACAATGGTGAAAAAAAATTTGAAAAATCTTAAAAATGAAAAAAATTTAGACGAAAAAATTGAAATTCTCGAGTTAGGAGGCTAGAGCGCCGAACGGGAGTATGTGGAAGTTGTAGGGGAGGTCATTAGGGTTTCTTTTTTTTTTTTTTTTTAGTGTGGTGGTTTCGCGCTACGCACCACACACCTCCTCCACCCCCCTGACCACCCAGCCCAGGGCGGGAAAGTTCATTTTTCATAGTTTCAGAGCGATTGCGCGACTCCTTCACCATTTTTTCGCAATTTTGAAATATCGATTTTTTTATTTGCGGTGACAGAAGTTCGGAATTTTTTTTTTTTTTGGATTCTAGAGAAAATTTCCCGCAATATATGTATTTTTCCAATTTTTTATCGTCAACCGTTACGACGCCAGAGCCCATCCAAAATGAGATGAAAAAATTTTTTTTATATTAGCGAATCGGGAAAAATAGTGTGATATACTTCAACTCTTCCTTATTACGATTCCGTCAAAACATTTTCAAAATTTTCCTTACCTTGCCTGAAAATAATTAAAATATATGCATAATTTGCATTTTTTGTAAATATGTAGCAAAGTAATTGTTAGAAATATCAAAAAAAATTATTTGAAAAAAATGTAGAGAAAGTCTAGTACTATATGCTAGAAAAGTGGAGGGGGGTAGTTTGTGTCCATAACAGAGATACGGTGAGTTATAAAATCGTATTATTCTCAAACTTATATAATGCATATATGCACTCCACCTTACCCCCTCCAACTTTTTGAATGTATATAGAGGCCGGTATTAGAATTATTTCATCATTACGCATTCGATCGTCAAGATGGAAGATACACCAAAGAAGATCATTGGCATTGTCAGGCTATTCGTGCCCGGCAAAATATACAAGTGTGAGGAGTGCGGGGGTACCGCACCAGGAGCAGCACCTTCGGCACCACCTGCAACACCGACACCACCAGCGACGGCGACGGTGCCGCCAATGAGAAGACCAAGGGCTGCACCTAGGTCGGTGTTAATATCGTTGGGTATTACTCCACGGAAGGCACCCCACCCTCCCCCCAGGCCCTTTTAGGGCCACAAAAACGGTCCTTTTCAGGACCACATTATATTTTGATCGTAGTTTAGTAATCGTCACTTATGGGGCGAGATATTCGTTTAACGACGATTTGTCTCGTAGCTTAAGTGCCAAGTTATATGCTTGAGAACCTATGAAAATGTTAACAGTCCAAACAAGGTTTCTATTATTTTTTTTTGTAATGTATTCTTCACAAAATATTAAAAATAAGTCTTATTGTCTAAATAAAAAAAAAAAAACAAATCTAATTCCTTATTTAAAGTTTTTGAAAAAATCAATAATTCTATAAGCTCTCACCAATACACAACATTTAGAATCCGTTGGTGGGGTGGGGGTAGTTCTATATATATGAGACTGGGCCAGTTACACAGTCATATATTCATCAACCCTCATACAATGAACATGGAGGAAGAAAGACCCGCCAGCAGAGGCTCATCCATCTTTAGTGATGACACCGTCGCCGACAACGTTGGAGACCTGCAAGTCTTCGACAACGACGAAGAGGTGGATTTTGAAATTGACGTCCTACGTTGGGACGACTTGGATGAGCCGATTCCGCTAGTGTATGACCACGATCCGGGCTAGTTGAATTAAACGATGCGGGCGATTGGGTCTTACGAAAACTCGAAACTCCGTCGCCGCAGCCAGAGCCGGACTCGACGGAAGATGCGGTGCTGGAAATTCCAGCATCACCAACACCCGACGACCCGCAAGGCCCCTGCGATTCGTCAAGCTGGTGGTCGACCAGCGAGGATGGGGCACCATAAGCCCCACACTCTCCCTGGCCCTTTTTAAGGGCACACAACAACGGTCCTTTTCAGGACCACAAAATACTTTGATCGTAGTTTTAGTACATATTAGTACTTTGTTACTAATATTGTATGAATAGAATATACAATATTAGATACAAAGTATTAAAAGTTTAGGTGCTGGTGGAACCCAGCTAAATCGTTCGTTCGTATTTGAGAGCACAAACAACTTTTGCTCTCAATACGTAATACGACATTTGTTTTCACCCCCCACCATTAATTTGTCTCTATATATACGACCACCAATACTTATTACAATCATTTTAGTTCAACATGTCTGCGAGTGAACAACAACAACCCATCCAATGCCCCGCGGTAGATTCTACCACAGAGAATTGTCTCGAGTGGGAGTCGGACGATCCCAGATGGGATGAACTTTGGCGGTTCATCATCGAATATGCAGAGGACAGCACCGCCACCACCCCCGTTGATGATGACAGGCCGTGCGACTCCACAACACAATAAAAGAGTCGCATGTTTTACAACCAAACGGTCCTTTTCAGGACCACAAAATAATTTGATCGTAGTTTTAGTTGGTTATAATACTTTGTAACCAATATTTTATGTTTTTTTTTTCATAAAAACATACAATATTGAGATACAAAGTATTAGAAGTTCTGGCGACAGAACCTTAACTTCTTAAACCGAACCATGTTTTAGCATACTTGTAAATATTATCAAAAAATATTTACAACTATTGCTATTGCGTAGTTTTAGTGGATTATTCACTCTTTTTTTTTTATTACCTAATATTATGTGGGACCTATATGAAATAATACACAAAAATAAATTTTCCAGTCATTTTTATTCTCTTTATTAAATATAAAAATCTGATCAAAGACTTTTTTTTATTAACTACAATATATATATATATATATATATATATATATATATATATATATATATATATATATATATATATTACAAACTACTATAAATTAAAAGCTAATACCTACAACTACCTAACACCTACTACATAATTTATTAAAGTCCTCTAATTGTCTTTTTAACCGTGCAGATTCCATCTTTTTTAACTCTAATTGTCTTTCAAGTTCTAAAATGTCACTGTCACACGCACTCACTTTTTTCACTAAGTGTTTTTTCATTCGATAAATGTCTGTTAATTTGCTCTTCTGAGAGTTGGTGAAGTCTTCAACCCACTCCGGTTGCGATGGCTCGGAATATATTAAAGAAGAAGAAGCGGTTTCGTTTGGTGAAGACGACGATGACGACGACGACGACGAAGCAGCGGAAACTTCATCGCCTTCAAAACACCGCTTAAACCGCTTCTTCATAGGTTTCCGGCACCCCAATATCGGCGACAGTGGCGCTGGGGAAGACTTCACCTCCGACACTATTTCCTGCTCTACGCTGGCCGGTGTTGGTGGCGTTGGTGGTGTTGGTCCATCGGGGCCTTCTATCACTTGCACTTCTACCGACAGCGGCTCTTGTGGTGCTGTTTTCAGGAAGTCGGGTAATGGAACAGGGGTGGAGGGATGCTTAAAGTTAAACTTCTTCTTCTTTCCTTGTCCCACACCTTTAATCGCCGAATAAAACGTTTTTTTATCGTCGATTTCCGACTTCCGCATAGTCAAAAGCTTTTTTAATTTAGAAGCTTTCGGAGAAGATTCCCTGTTAGGCCGCGATGCTTTTCGCACAACCACATCACTTATTACGTTGATCTTCGGCTCCTCCTCCGTCCAACATTCGAGGAATTGCGCTGCCGACTGAACCAACTCTTCGTCGCGACCATCATTCAGGGCTCTGTCTTCGGCATCTTCTTGCTCCCTGCCATTCCAATTCTCGAATACCCCCGGACTTAACACTTCCAAGCCACTAATGTTATCCAACATGCCTTGTTGCGAACCGCAGCTCACGTCAAGAGCATCTAAAAGAGACCGTACACTCGACATCTTCGATATTAAAACTCACACTATAACTTTATCTTAGTACTGTACTGTTTGGTGTTCTGACGAACTGTGAAGAGCTCGAGCCAGCAAGTCTGCTTTTATGCCCATTTCCCCCACTACACCACCTTTATTCCTTTTGTTCGATGCATTAAGTATAATATTTAAACTTGTCAGATGCAAGGCCAAGGCCAAGGCCGACGTAACCGGCAATACCAGGGTCGTTTTCAAGGTTGTAATTTTCATGGATTTTTTTTTTATCCCTGTCAAGGTTATTTTAAGGAAGCATATAAATATAGTACTAAACTTGTCAGATGCGAGGCCAAGGCCAAGGTCAAAGTACCCGTCAATGTCAGGGTCGTTTTCGAGGTTGTAATTTTCAAGGATTTTTTTTTTGGTCCTGTCAAGGTTATTTTAAAAAGTAATACATAATTAGAGTACCGCGATTGAAAAGTACAACATATTCAAACATCATGTTGCCAACTGATGAACAACCTAGTGAAGCAGCCAAAAGATACAGTCATATACCAAAAGCTTTTTATTTAACTTGTCATCATTGTAAAAGACTAGGTATCTGCTGGCGAAATGATCTTACGTACGACTTCAACTACATTGACCTTTTCAGGGTTAAATTTGTACAATGCGGCTTTTGTGGACTAGTTTACTACCAGGACATTAATGAACGTGCCATCCAGAGAAGAAATTGGGTCATAGAAGAAGCTTACCTGTACAGAAGAAATTAACATGTATTTTATTTCTTAATTTTTAATTTTTTTGTTTGTTATATTTTTTATTTTTTAATAATAAAAAGTAAACTCAATCTTTTGTTATATTAAAATTTTTTTTTTCAATAAAACAATAGTAAAATGAATCTGTATGTGTATTTATTAAACATAACCTAAAATACGTTTTGCAATCCATATTTTTCTGCAGAGTCCGTTTATTAATGAAATAGAACCATATATTAGGGTGAAATCTAATGGTTTCAAATCAGTCTCACATAACAATGTCAGAAGTAAACACTATTGATAAGTTCGGTCGCAAAAGAAAATTTAAGGATTTTAACTTTATGCGAGGTCCTTCAAGAATAGGTTTTAAACTTACACCTAATGGAGATTACGACATGGGAAGCAAAAGATTGTGCTATTTAGCAGAACCTCTTGAAGGAGACGATGCGACCACACGAAATTATGTTGATAATAACCTTGCTCAGTGTGTGCAAGATACGCAGAAAGCTTTACATGACTCAACAATTGTTATTAAAGATATATTCAGAAACCAACTTGAAGGTTACGTACGCAAGAAATTAATTGAAACCGGTCAAGAACTTAGAGGATACATTGATGATACTGTTATTGCAATATAAGAACTTAGGCAAGACGAACTGCGTGATGAACTTAACTCTAGAATGTTGAAAATTGAAAAGACTATGGAGGATCATGTCAGCAAACCTGTTTCACATTAAACATTTACTCGTAGACCTGTGCGTTTAAGTTACTATTAGACAAATTTTTCAACAATAACTTTTACAGTTTATTATTTGTCGACACTTCATTATATTTATAATTTTAAAATAAAGGTTCAATAAAAAAGCAATCAAGTAATGAATACATGTTTTTTATTTAAAAAAAAAAAATACAATACTATCGTTACATATTAATGTTGTATGTTTAATAGAAATAATAAAAACAATACAAATAATGAAATATGGATTTTCCAGATTACGTGCTGTCCTGACTTAGAAATGATTCCAACACGGTGACTAAATTTGCTAAGTTTTCTTCCGGGTCTGTTTTGTAAAAATCTATGTCTGCATGCCCCCAAGGTAGAGTTTTGGTTGAACTGCGAATTACATAACGTTTATCATCGCTATGTGACAATGCTACTTTATTTATTATGTTGGTATAAATGTTATGTAATTCACTTCTAAATGTCTTCATCTTTCTTAATATCAAACCACCCCGTTCAACAATTCTTTGGTAGTCTTCCTGATGAAGGTCTTTCTCGATAACACATTTTTTGATACCTTTGGCTTTTTTTAATTCATTATTAATGGACTTTACATAATAAGCCTTCGCGCCGGTACCATAAAAACTTATTATCGGATCACCAGGAAACTCATCTTTCATTCTACCAACTACAGAAATACTTTTAATTATGTTGAAATTATTAATTTCGGGGTAATTTGATGTATCAAATTTTTCGGGGTTTTCTGATATAGTTTGATAAAAGTTTTCCGTATACACTTTTAATATAAGCGAGTCAGTATCGGTGTAAAGTAACGAAGCATCATCGCCAAACTTGGATTTAATAAAATTATAATAAAAATCGTATATTACAGTCTTTGATATATCTAATATGGAAAAACCGATATAAATTGGTTTATTGTACAATATTTTAACTTTATTCATGTGTATAGCAACAAAGTTCTCGGTAAATATCGAGCTACTATTGAAATTGGGGCGGGATATTAGTGCTCTAGCTCCATTTCTGCCTACACTGTTATCCCAATGTGTTACTAATTTTATATCCTTTCGATTTTCCACATTTTCCATAGTTTTACCAAATATCGCGTTATTTTTTAATTTAAAAGTGTCCTTCGCAAATTTTGTGGTGGCCTTGTTACGTAAATTGGTATTAAAATCAATATACGATTTTAGCCATTTTGATTGCTTAAACTGTAATACTCGATGGGTTTGCATTACCACTAAGCCGTTGGCGATGGCTTGTTTTAAAGTTTTATAGTGTACAATGTATTTTTTTTTATCTTGTAAATTAGGAATTAATTTCGGTAATTTAGCGTTTTCTGTTGGCGGTATGATATTTTCTACTAGAAATGGAAGATCAGAATGTGCATCATGCAACTCAGTCGGATAATGCACATCCACTTCCAAAACGTAGCCATGCAAACTATCATCACCAACAGCCATAATATTTAAATCCAGAATTTCGCGCTCGCTTAACCATCGAAAACCACCATATGGTAATGCTTGTGACATACTACATATAAATTTGTAGCATCAAGGTATGTTATAAATGAAGAAGGTTTTGTTGGGTCATAGTCTGGTAAAAAAATATTATTAGCGATGTGCTTCCTTTCTGTACACTGGCTTATGCCGCCGCGTATACCTTTCTTAAAAAAATGTATCATGTCTATATCAGTTAAGAGTTCTAACTCTACCTTAGTCATACGTAGCATACAATCAAATGATAAACTTGGAAGGGTATAGTAATGTGCTGGATCAAGTTTATCGAATTTTAAACAATTATTCCGAAATTGCTCAAAAACATCACACAATAGCAACACATCTGATTTTAAATACACGTCCGAATAGTCCCCCAAAGTTTTACACCCAAACAAGCGCCATACTTCTTTTGCTCTTCTATAGCTTTCATCGCTAATATGTTCTTCCCGTAAATTATCATAAAATTCATCTTTACTTGGAAGACATGTATTTTCCATTTTTTCTATAGAGTCAATAAAGCTATAGGGAAAAACGCCCTTTTGAAGCATCAAATTAAATTGGTTGATATTTGAAAAATGTTTCCGCGTTTCAATAAAATCGTCGTCGTTTAAACCGCTGCCTAAATTTTCCAAAGACGTTGACAGAAATTTAAAACTGTCAATAAATCGCAACTTTAAATATTTCCTCTTGACTTTTCCACATTTACTATCAAAATAATCGTGCACATAAATGCTTTTGGTAAATGATATGTACTTTTCCTTACTTTGAGCCAAAACACCAATTTTATCCTCATATTTACACAACTCTTTTATAAATAAATGGCTGTCGTAGCCGCTTAAGTTATGAAATATGATAGGGATAAAAGAGGGTAATTTATAATTTAAATTACAAACGGAATGTGCAGCACCAAATCTTTTTGCACCAGTTATGTGACAGTGGTCTCGTACTTTAATCTCACCCTCTTCAAAAGGGCCTTCACATATACCACATATTTTAGCATCATTAAACTCCCTTTTTTCTTCAGGCGTTAACGGTTTCATAGGCTTAATGTCTTTTAAATATGTGTTGTATAGAGCCCTTAAATCACACTCGATACGATCCACAAAGACTTGAGCTGCATTATTCCCCCAAAATAGCTCAAATTTCGAAAGTGAGTCGTCAAAAGAGCATTTAATTAAATAAGCAAAAGAATATGGTTCATATTTAAAACTTTTTACAGTGTAAGAATTTTGTGGGTTTGGTTGTACCGTTTCAACGGGTTTTAAAACAGATTCGAAATCTGCATAAACCACGAATGGAACGCGCATTTGCTTTTCTATACCCTCGAATTTTAAAATATTTTCCGGCACACTCTTTCCAAATTTATCGATTTTTAAATCCACTGAGGGTGTTTGCGTGAAAATGTGGTTACAATCGTAGCTTTGATGTAAAGTTAAAGCTGACGGTGTACTAAAATAAATGAGGCAACCATCACAGAAATATATTTTATGTTGTTGACAACTAATTTGACTTGAAACTAAACGTGATAAATCCCGAATCCAACAATAATGACTCTTTGAACAAGTCGTATCACAAAAATGTTCACCGCCATCTTTACTACTACAGTCTTTTGTAATTAACAATAAATTTACATGTCTATCCAACTTTTTTGACGCATACCTCAGTGGACCAATAACTTCATGTATTACTTCATTATTTTCATATTTAGATTCCAGACCGTATACGTTAATTGATATGTTGTTCATTTCCTCAAATTTTTTAATGTCACGTAATTTTACTGGAAAATCCATACCTGTTAAATTTAGCACTCTAGAAAAATGGGGGTAGGATGTCTTCTGTGAAGGCGCTGCCGTTGGAGGAAACAATGCTGATGTTACAGCCCACGCAAAGCAAAATTCGTCCTGGTTAATCACATTGACGACAGCTCCTTTCTTTTCAATAGAACACGGCAACTTGATGTATGATGAGCCACCCATAGGCATATACTTGTTGATACTAACTTCCAAGTATAAAATTCGCACAAGAGCCCATCCTATAACAAGAAAAATAATATATAAAAATCAGTTTAATATATCGGGTTTTGATTTTTCCATACTTGAATCTTTCTCCTGGAACTCTGTCGCCTGCGTTTTTATTAATTCGGTGAAAGAATGGTAAACGGCATCCAAATCACTTTCTACACTAATTATTTGATTAGCAGTGTTGAAGGATTTTTCACTGAATATTTCTTGTGATGGAAGCATGTACTCGCCAACAGCTGTCATGTTAACTTTTAAAGCATGATGCACACGCAATAAATTATTAACAAGTTCCACCACCTTGGATTTAATGTCTGCAAAGAACATTACGTAATCGGAATGCTCCATATCACTGCTAACCCGATAGGTTGCAATTCTCCTTTTGAAGACACATTCAACGAGTTGCACACCATGACATACCGGCAAACATGAATTATTTTTATGTTGTTGTGTTCGTTTATGCGCTGACATATGATTTATTGGAACATCTACATTACATGTAGCGCAATTAATTACCGGAATCGTCGATGTATTCTCTTCAATTCGGAGACGTTTTCCTCCAGGCACTTCATTAAATCTCGCCGCACACGATTCTCTTTTATGACGTCTCATATTATAACTATTAGTAAACTTAGAACCGCAATTTTCACAAACATATGCCATGATTTGTCAAATATTAACACATGTACTACCTATACAAGTCAGAGCCAACTGATGAATGAAACTGCCCCATACCCTATATAAAACCATTCAAGGTCACCCCCAACCACGTAACATATCTTCAAGGTCACACACCCAAGATGACCTCCAACAAAGTCAAAGTCGTCCCGACCAAGGTCAAGGTCAAGGTCACACACAAACTTGAACACAAGGTCAAGGCCAAAGCACACGTGCACTTTCAAGGTCAATGGCAAGGACATGTGGGCGGGGCCAAAGAGGGGTGGGGCAAGGTCAAGGTCGAGGAGTGGGGGGATGAAGAGGATCGGGTTATGTTCACTACTGTGGTACTTTCCATATCGAATCTTTGTAAAGCTTCTATGGCTTTTGCATATTTCCTTGCAATTTCTAGACATTCTTCATATGTATAAAATCTTTCGAAACCATATTCGGCTTCATGTTCTGCATCTAATACTAAATTTTCAAAATGTGATGATATAATCTCAACGGCACTTGTTAAGTTATATATTATTCTTTCACATTTGTAAGCTAACCACTTGATGTCTACTATAAGAATGCTCAATTTTAACTAGTTTAAATTGTTAAGTATTAGTAAGAGTGTTAGGGTGGGAGGAATAAAAAATACATATATTTTTAAATATTTATTTATGAATACAACTCTTTACAAATTCATTACAAGCAAACGTTTCTACATCTTCTATAATACAATCAGAATAAAAATTTAATAACTCTAATACAAAACACACATTTGAACTATTCATATTGCTAGCCGGTGAAATATATATATATATATATATATATATATATATATATATATATATATATATATATATATATATATATATATATATATATATATATATATATATTATTAATTAAATCACTATTTCTAGAAGCAACTCCACTAATAAGAATATTATAATATTTTGAACATTCCTGACTCTTTAGCATATCAGAACGATATTCCACTAAATTTGTCAAATTAACAAGTTCGTTTATTCTATCACCAGCCAGAAATATTTCATGACCACCATTTTGAGTAATCTTAAATATTCTGGATTCGTCAATGAACACAAAATGAATTTTGTATCCTTTTCCATACATTGGTTGCCATCCATAACTGTTGGAATAAACATAATTCTGCGATTATTTAAAAACGGAATCCACTGATCTTCATTGAAAATAACATCTTGATTATTTTTTTGTATCCCGCCAGTTTTATAACAGGGATATATTTCCTTTCTAATGAAAAACCAACTCTAACCTACTTAGATTTTGATTTATTAATGTAATACACTGTTTCATTGATGAGAGTACCAGCTCGCTTTTTATTAAATTCTTCATTTGTTTTGGGTTGTTGGTAATAAATTTTTGGAAGTTGATCAGTCTTTAGATCTTGTGGTTTGTAGTAGTCAGCTGATGGGAACATTTTAAGGTTATGTCTGAACAGTGTTTGTCAACTGAATGTAAAAAAAAACTTTTCATGTCAGCTTAAATATCGATTAAATTAAAAACGTAGGGGAATCTCCCCAAAGAGTTAGGTGGATTTATAATTAATGTTAAATTTTAAAGCAATCAAATATGAACCATGGCAAAGATCAGATCAGAACTTTTTATTGACATTCAGGGATTCCATTGTTCCTTTGGATATGTTTTAGTTAGCTGTTTATGATAGAATTCGTTGTTTAATTTTTTTATTTAAGTCCCCATTTAAAAATAACATGCTATCACCGAAAGACAATAAATTGGTTACGTGGGCTGAAGAGTATCATGGATTGGAATGGGAATCTGGAAACATAGATTTAAATTAAATCGATGAAATCGTCAAGGGAGATTATCAAGTTTCCATGAAAGTTAAAATCCATGTGAAAGGAAATGAAAAGGCTACATTTTTAATGAAGTTTTTTTTGTTAAAAACACCATATATTGTATTCTTGTGGGATGTGAACCGAAATTATATAAATTTAAGAAAATTCCAAAGTGTTTCTTTCACAAGAAAGCGGGTCCACGGCATTGTGCATTAGAAGATGTAAAATTATTGTATAATTATAAAAATTCTTATTAATAAAAATGCTTTCACTTAAAACTGGTTTTTATTTTTTATCAATTATACAAATAAGTACATTTTATAATAAAAATTATTTAAAATGTTCATTGTATATTTTATTTCTATGCTGTTCCTTCAGAATATCTTCTAGGAGATTTTCAACATTCTTGATTCTGTTTTGAAAACGGTATCGATCCAATATATATTTTTTGTAATTATTTTCTCTCGCTTTTCTATAAGTATAGTTCCACACAAATATTTTATGAACAACATTTTCTTTCTCGTTAAAGGTCACCTTTTTTATATTACAAATTTCTATTAGTATAGAAAGAAACAATATTTTTGCAGGTAGCACTGTCATCGTTCAAATATGCGGCTTTAAAATCGTTTCTATATTTTATATTGTGTGCAAACTGAACTTTGAAGAATTTGTATAACACCTTCAACTTTCTCATCCCCACCATCATATTTATCTTCCAAAATATTGATATGCTTATGTCCCTAAGCCAGAGTTCTAAAACATTCTGTAATTATAAAATATAATAATAAATTGATTGGAATACATTCATTTTTCTAAATTTAGTTTCCGAATTTTCAATAATATCTTTGTAATCCTGCTGAGTAATTGAATTATTAATAATATTTTTTTTTACATTTAGCTTTTTTTCGGTTTTATTCTCTAAATTAACGAAATAAGCTTTTGCACCCGTTCCGTAAAATCTTAAAATTGGTTGTCCAGCAAACTCATCTTTCATATGTCCTAATATAGATTTTTTTTGGTTATATTGTAGACATTATTTTCGCTATAATTTTAAGTATCAAACTTGTTTAAATTATCCTGAATATATTTATAAAAGTTATCGGTTTTGACATGTATAATCAAACTATCTGTATCAGTATATAATAAGATTCCATTATCACCATACTTTTGCTTAATATAATAATAGTAAAAATCATATATAACAGTTTTTGATAGTTCTAAAACTGAAAATCCAACATATACTGGTTTATTATATGTTACTTTTACTCTTTCCATTTGAATCGCAACCAAATTTTCATTAAAAATCAATCGATTTTTGAAATTAGGTTCAGCTATTAATGTTTCAGCCCCTTGCTTTTTACCTATATTTTCCCAATGTGTTATTAACTTTATATCAATCCGTTTGTCAATATTTTCCAGTCATTTGCCATAAATTGCGTTATTAAATAATTTATAGCAATCTTTTTCCAATTTATTTTTAGACTTGTTCCTTTTTTCCGTTTTTAAATAAGGTTTGAAGAGAGCTTTTTGTTTGAATTTAATAGCTCTATGAATATGAATTAATTGAAAGTTTGTCTCAGATTCCGATAATGAATAATATATTTTTCCTTGGTATTTAAATTACATATCAATTTATTTTGTTGAGATTCAGGTGGACAAATATTTTCAGCCAAAAAGGTAATTCGTTGTATTTTTCATGTAAATTTAAAGGACATTTGATATCTACTTCAAAAACGTAACCATATTCAGCATCATCTTCTATGGATAAAATATCTAGATCATCTATTTCTTACCAACTCATCCAAGAAAAATTATTAACAGGAAGATGTTGACTCATGCTATGTCCATACAAGTAGTTGCATCTAAAAACATTATAAATGAGGTAGCTTTAGAAGGATCATAATTTTGGAAATGAAGATTGTTGGCTTCAGTTTTTCGAACACTACAGTGGCATATTCGACCTCTTATATTGTCTTTAAAAAAATGTAAAGCTCAACATTGCTTCCCAACTTAAACCTAGAGTTGTGAAATATTGTGGAGGGTCTAATTTGTATATGTTTAGAGACACATTTCGAAATGCTTCAAAGAAATCTGTTAAGATAAGAACATCAGAAAGTAAATAAATTTTTGTTTAATCCATTAAATTTTGACAATTAAATAGTTTCCATATATTAACAGCTCTATCATAGTCAGATTGACTTATACATTAATCAATACTAGGTAGTTCATTTTCGTATTTATCCATAGAGTCGACATAAGAATATGAATATACCCCTTTTTTCTAATTTCGTTAAATTAATCTGAATCTTGAAAACATTTTTTTATTTCCACACACTAATTTGTTTCTAAACTCTCTGCGAGTTTTTCTAATGAGCTACCAACATAACAAAAGGAGTCTAAAAATCTTAATTTAATAAATATATTCTTATCCTTTTTATCCTTATCTTTGTATTTGTCTAATGTAGACTTTTAAAATGAAATGTATTTTTCTTTAGTTTGAGCAATAACATCTATTTTATCCCCTTCACAACAAAGCTGTTTAATAAATAAGTGGCTTAAATTATGAAAGAAAATAGGAATAAAATATGGAGTTTTAAAATTTAGATTACTTATACTGTCTGCTGCACCTCGAAATTTGCCCGTTAAGTGATCGTGATTTTTAACTTTCTCATTTCTAAGTTTAAGTTATTCATCACATATATTATATTTAATACTATTTTTAAAATCAGATTTCTCCCAATCTATTAAAGGTTGCATTGGTACTATATGTTTTAAATGATTATAGATTTTATGTACAGGGTGAGTCAACGATTGGATGAAGTAGGTTTGTGCCTTTTCGGTGAAATTAACAAAGAAACTATATTTATTGTTTGATACAGTTTATTTTTACGCAGATTTTAAAAATATTTAGGACTCTGCAGGGTGAGCCAAAAAACTAGGACAGCATAAAGTTGTATTTTTTTAAATAGAACACCCTATATACGAATCGTATTTTCGATTTAGCTTATAATTTTAAATCTTTTTTATTAAGGGCTTACTATAACAAAACTTTATAGTTTCTGAGATAATTAAATTTAAAGAAAAAAAGTCACATTTTCAAGCATCAATTCAATCCTAAATAACGTTTTCAATTTTGTGACAAATATATTCAAATTTGGAATTTAGCAAGGCCAAGGACAAGTTAACATAATTTTTACCTAATATTTGCAATAAAAGCTACAGGGTGTTGAACACATCGGCTCAAATTTGTACAAGTTTAAATGAATAAATATCTTTTTTTTTTAATGGTACACCCTGTATATTTTCATGTTATTTAATAGAGTAATAAAAACCCTAAAAGTTTTGTTCAATATATCCTATACCTATTTATAATAGTTTTTGAGATATTTCAGTTTTTCTTATTTTCCATACTTTTTTACAGAAATAGTCTTCATTATCATAGTAGCCATGGCAAAAACAATGTAAAAGAACATTTTTCTGTGTGTCAAATTTATAACCGCAATCGCTTCTTTTGGTTTTTATGTAGTGTAGTTTGGTTTTTTTTTGCATTTATCTTATATTGTAAAATGAATTTTCCAAAGAATGAGTTAATAGATATGATTTAAACAATAGGAGAGGCTCAAAAAAATTGCCTTCTTGCTCAAAGATTTTACAAAATGAAGTATCCTGATCGACGCCAGCCTAATACCCATACTCTTCAAAACTTAATGCAAAGATTTGATTCTTCTGGTACTGTTGATTATCCAAAACGTAAAGTGGTCAACAAACCAGTAACTAATGAAGAAAAAGAACTACAAGTATTGTTAAATGTTCAGGAAAATCCTTATATTGGTAGCCGTCAGTTAGCAGCATTATGTGAAACATCACAATCCACCGCTAATCGTACTACCAAGAAATATAGGTATCATCCATATCGCATGGAATTACACCAAGAATTGCATGGACAGGATTTTGAAAGTCGTGTAAACTTTTGTCGTACAATAAATACGGAGATTCAATTAAATCCAAATTTATTATGCAAGGTAATGTTTAGTGATGAAGCTACTTTTAGAAGTAACGGTGCCGTAAATAGACGCAACATGCATTATTATGCCACAGAAAACCCATTTTGGATTAGAGAGGTGCAACATCAAAACCACTGGTCATTAAATGTTTGGTGTGGTATTCATCATAATCGAATTATTGGACCCCACTTTTTTAATGAACCACTAAATGACCTGAACTTTCTACAAGAAGAACTACCCCAACTGCTTCAAGGCCTCGATAGGGATGAGCTCGACAGTATGTGGTTCCAGCACGATGGTGCGCCTCCGCATTACCATCGTGAAGTTCGTGCGTTTTTGGACCAACGATATCCGCAAAAATGTATTGGACGTGGGGGTTTCATTGAGTGGCCACCAAGGTCTTGCCCCTTTACCCTATTAGATTTCGTCCTATATTAAAAATAAGGTGTATGTTAATCCACCAACAACAGTGGAAGATATGCGAAACAGGATTAGGGATACCTGTAGAACAATAACGCCACTAATTTTGTCCAGGGTCCGAGAAAATCTGCAAAAAAGACTAAATTTGTGCATTGCACAAGAGGGTCGTTTATTCGAACACTTATTAAAAAGAAATAATTAATCTCAGTATTTAATAGGTAATTTTTTTGTTTCAATTTAGTATAAAAGTAAATACGTATTTGCCTTGTCGTTATTGTTGTGTTAATTTTTTCACATTATGTTTAATTAAACTATTGTCGTTGTAATATAACAAATAATGTATTTCATCATATTTAACCACATTCTGTTTGTTTCTGTAGTTTTTTTTTATTATTTTACATGGCTACTATGATAATGAAGACTATTTCTGTAAAAAAGTATGGAAAATAAGAAAAACTGAAATATCTCAAAAACTATTATAGATAGGTATAGGATATATTGAACAAAACTTTTAGGGTTTTTATTACTCTATTAAATAACATGAAAATATACAGGGTGTACCATTTAAAAAAAAAGATATTTATTCATTTAAACTTGTTCAAATTTGAGCCGATGTGTTCAACACCCTGTAGCTTTTATTGCAAATATTAGGTAAAAATTATGTTAACTTGTCCTTGGCCTTGCTAAATTCCAAATTTGAATATATTTGTCACAAAATTGAAAACGTTATTTAGGATTGAATTGATGCTTGAAAATGTGACTTTTTTTCTTTAAATTTAATTATCTCAGAAACTATAAAGTTTTGTTATAGTAAGCCCTTAATAAAAAAGATTTAAAATTATAAGCTAAATCGAAAATACGATTCGTATATAGGGTGTTCTATTTAAAAAAATACAACTTTATGCTGTCCTAGTTTTTTTGGCTCACCCTGTAGAGTCCTAAATATTTTTAAAATCTGGGTAAAAATAAACTGTATCAAACAATAAATATAGTTTCTTTGTAAATTTCACCGAAAAGGCACAAACTTACTTCATCCAATCGTTGACTCACCCTGTACACCGATTACTCCGGAACGATTTGAATGAAATTTTTTACGTTATTTTCAGGTGGCCCATATTTTTTTAGATGAAATTGGAGCAGTAAAATCCAAGATGGCGCTTACAATATGGCGGCCAAAAAAAATAATCCGATTTTCTCCAAAATTGGTATGGAGGAATTTTCGAAGTCGTACATAACGAATCTAAAATTATTTTTGAAAAATTCTAAATGGCGGATCCAATATGGTGGACAAAAAAATAATTTTTGTCCGATTTTCTCCAAAATTGGTATGGGGGAGTTTTCGAGGTTGCACATAACGAATTCAAAACATTTTAAAAAAAATCAATATGGCGGATTCAATATGGCAGACAAAATAATCGATTTTGTCCCATTTTCTCCAAAATTGGTACGGAGGAGTTTTCGGGGTCACACATGACGAATCTGAAATAATTTTTAAAAAATTCAATATGGCGGATCCAATATGGCGGACGAAAAAATCAATTTTGTCCGATTTTCTCCAAAATTGCTATGAGGGAGTTTTCGGGGCCTCACATAACGAATTTAAAACATTTTTTAAAAATTCAATATGGCGGATCCAATATGGCGGACAAAAAAAAACAATTTTGTCCGATTTTCTCCAAAATTGGTATGGGGGAGTTTTTGGGGTCACACATGACGAATCTAAAATTATTTTTTAAAAAAAATCAATATGGCGTATACAACATCGTGGATAAAAAATTAATTTTGTCCGATTTTTTTCAAAATCGATATGATTGCACATTACGAATTTGATACTATTTAAAAACAAATTAAATATGGCGGATCTAAGATGGAGGATTAAGGATTCTACATATCTCGATTTTGTCTAAAGTCAGTATTGGGGGATTTTTGTTAGTGTTAATAACGAAATTAAAATATTTTTTGAAAAACTCAATCTGGCGGATTCAACATGGTGTCCTAAAAGTTTTACATTTTTCGACTTTCTCCAAAACCGATATAGAGGGTTCTTGAGGGTGTAAATTATGAATTTAATAGTATTTTTTTCTGGATTCAATATGGCGAACGCAATATAGCTGACTAAAAATTTTACATTTTTCGATTTTGTTCAAATGCGAAATTGAATCGTTTTTGAGGATGTAAATAGCGAATATAAAATAATTTTTTGAAAATCAAATATGTCAGATGCAGTATGACCGTTTAGAAATTTTAAATTTCTTGATCTAATCTAAAATTGGTACTAGGGGACTTTGAAGGATTTAGATTTAGATTAGATTAAGACGTTAAAATAATTTTTTTGAAATTCAATCTGGCGGATCCAATATGATGGATTCAAAATTTTACCTTATTCGCATTTTTTCAGATTTGGTATTAGGGGGTTGGGGGTAGTGTATTACGAATATGAAGTTAATTTTTTACAACTATTAGATTAATAAGATACAATATGAGGGACTAAAATTTTTATATTTTCCGGTTTTATCTAAAATTGATATTCCGGGGTTCTCGGGGCGTATACAAACTCAATATGAAATATAAAATATATCGGGCTAAGAAATTTACGTCTCAAATTCTTTAAATATCGATATTAGAAGGTTTTGGGGCCTATATTACTAATCTAAAATTAATTTGAAATTTAAGATAGTGGATTTACTATGACAGACTAAATATTTGTTTGACACAATTTCATTGGTATCTGGAGAATCTAAGAATCAAAGAATTTTTAGTGGTTCATTTTAGGTGCTTTACAGTTATGGATAACTTTAATTGCACGGTACACTAATCTCGATTAGCACTTAGTTCAAATAATTTATGAATATCACAATGAATTCAAAACTAAAAATCGAAAAATAAAATTTTTATAAAAAAATTGAACCGACTTCTAAAAGTGCGCTAAAGAGTAAAAAATAACTAGAAATTTTTATATGAAATTGAAATATTTGAAGTGGCGCCAAATTATTTCTAAATGAAATAAATAACTACTAATATATACAAATTATGGTAAGAAAGCAATTACAAATAAAGTATTTTTAATTTGTTTATACGAATCACATTTTGTCAGGTATAGTTTGGCGCCAACTTCAAAAATTTCAATTTCTTATTAAAAATTTCTAGTTATTTTTCACTTTTTAGCGCACTTTTAGAAGTCGGTTCAATTTTTTTATAAATTTTTTTTTTGGGGGGGGGGGAGCAGCGATATCACAAAAGCAAAGATCGAAATTACTCCCACACGACAGTACAGTAAGACGAGCGAAAGCGAGTTGTAAACGCGGGGGAAGGATGTCAGCAACTTCTACGTTTTCAATGCAGCAGGCAGGCGAGTTAATTTCTTCTGAATTCGAACCTCTTGGAGGGGGGGGGGGGCATTCATGGATGCTGCTGCTTAATATTAAAGACGTGAAAAATTACTTTATCGGACTAAGGTAAGGCGGGGCTAGTTGGGCAAACGTATTATCTTATAAAATTAAGCAAAATGGATATTTGGTCACAAGGCCTGAGATTCTATAGACGTAAAGAGAAAGAGAATGCCGCAATGAAGATCTTGCATCTTTGTTGAGAATATAGTAATGCATAAGTATGTCCCTGTTTTGAAAGAGATAAGGAAGGTGAATGTCAAAAAATATACTTGCGTTGCGATTCGAGGCTCAGCGCATGTGACCAGTCGAAAAGAAAATTTTTATAGCATACACAATATTCGGAGATTTAAATTTTATTGTATTTCAGATTTGAAACTGAATCCTGTAAAACGAACGGGTCTTTCATGTTAAAAAAGGTTTTTTTTAAAGCGTTTTCAATCCAAGATAAATTAACTAAAACTGCACAAAATATAGACAGATAAAGACAACAGAAAAACAAATTAATGCCAAACATAATTAAGGCTATCCAAAAAGGACATAGTAGTCAACAAAACCTTAGCAATACCGGCTGTGGAGGGTTCAAACTATTATAAACCAGTCCCTGGTTATCTTATTATGTCGAGCTGCAGGTTTGTAGTGTAGGCAAAATGTATATGAATATGTTATATACCATAATGAAGCTTGTATTATAGTACCACAAAATAATGTAAATAAATGCTTTGAAAAGTAAACTAAGTAGGCCTTTCACGTAGAATCCAACTAAAATATTATGGCAACAGAATATCTTTAGAAGTGCTCACATAAGACGAAATGTTTCAGAAACGTTTCATGCAAGAACCTAAACGTTTCAGAAAGGTTAAATTGAAGCGTTTTAGAAATAACGATATGACACAGAAATAAATGTTCCTGAAAGGATTCCAAAAAAAATTCGACAATATTGCATGAAAGCGTAATAAAATATTATAATAAACATTTCCTGAAATATTGATGGAATATTTAAAAAATATTTTAGTCAACTTTAATGCGAGCTACTTAATACTTCTGGAAAAGTTGACGCAAGTTTTTAGCAATGTTTCATGAAATCTTTCAAAAGCCTTTAAAAATTCTTTGAATGAGGCATTCATTTTCGTACTGAACACTTCGTGAAATATTTCATAAATGTTCCGTCAATTTAAAAAGAAAGGTTTTGAGAAATATTTTTGAAACATTCTGTATATTTGAAGTTTATATTTAGAAGCAACCAACTGAAAAAGCCTTATATTATAAGGACAGGCGTGCTTTGTTCTAGTTAGAAATCAAAAGCGCTACTTCAGATTGCAAGAAACTGCCAGGAAAAGGTAGAAATTTTTCCAAATTGATAGTCTACCGCCATCTGTAGACCGGTTTCGAACTCATTGGTTCTTGTCAGTGCAAAGTAGCCAAGTACACCACACCATAAGAAAAACGAATATTTTAAACAACTTATATGAAACCAAACAGAAAGTTCAATACAAGCTGCACCATCTCTCGGAATTTCATACAATTTGTACAGAAAAATCTTTTGCCAGATCTATTTAAATTGCAAATGAAAAATAGAAATATTTCTGAAAAGCTTTATGATATGTTTCATGAAACTTTTCTCGAAATGTTTATGGAATGATTTGGAAACCTTTTTCGCTCCTTCTTTGTCGCACTCATAAAGGCTGTTGAGAAACACTGCTAAAATATTTCGATAAGATTTCTTGAAAGGTTTTGGAAGATGGTTTGAAAAGCGTCTCAGGAAACGACTCATGGAATGTTTCCTTAATATTTCCGAAACATATTGTACGGTTTTATAATGAAAACCAATTACTATTTCTCAATTTTTTAAATTTTATTTAACTGAATTTAAATTCTTTATGTAAAAAAATTATAACTGATTGTGGCCTGTATATTATTAATCTTAACTCTTCGAATATGTATCGGTAAGTCCTAGTCTGTCTTGATAGGGGTGGAAAAATGAAGGATCACGCGCTGCCACTCCTTTTAAAGTCTTAAAACCTACAAACTTGAAGGCTTGCACATTTTAACGTCTGTAACCAAACACATATCTTGAGTCGTTTTTAAAGTCATCATGGAAGCTTTTAGTAAAATATTTCGAAAAGGTTTCAAAAACGTTTCTCTAAATACTTCTGAAAAGATTTATAATACGTTTCATGAAACTTTTCTCGAAATATTTAGGGATTGATTTAAAAATCTTTTTTGCTGCCTATTTATCGCACTCATAAAGGCTGTTGAGAAACACTGCGAAAACATTTCGAAAAGGTTTCTTAAAAGCTTTTGGGAGATGGTTTGAGTAGCGTTACAGGAAACGATTCATGGAATGTTTCTTAGATATTTCCGAAACATATCTTGATTCGTTTTTAAATTAATCATAAAGGCTTTTATAAAACTTTTCTCGAAACGTTTAAGGAAATATTTGGAAATATTTTTTGATGCCTATTTGTCGCACTCATAAAGGCAGCTGAGAAACACTGCTAAAATATTTCTGAAAAGTTTCTTGAAATCTTTCAGAAGATGGTTTATATGGTATTTCAGAAAACGATTCATGGAATGTTTCTTAAATATTTCGGAAACATATCTAGACTCGTTTTTAAATTAATCACGAAAACTTTCAGTAAATATTTCGCAAAGGTTTCCAAAATGCTTCTCTTAAAATTTCATGTTTTATTTTTGAGCGATTTCATGAAATATTTAAAGAAATATTGTCTTAAGGTTTCCGTAATATTTCATAAAACACTATATTTTACCGTTGTGGGTTTATTTTATGAAATGTTATAGAAAGTTTTATTAAAGATTTATGTGGGTAACGCATTTGATTAATATATTCCAGTGACTGGCAAGTGAAGGTGAATCATGGATATTTTGTTTATTTTTCCTTCAAGGTAAGAAAAAATTATTAGTTGTTTTTTTCCTGTACGTGACGATGGTTATCAAAATATCATGAAATAAGTGTTGTTATTTGGATTTATCTTATTTTCTTTAAGCATAATAACCACATTCTTCATCATAAAATGTGTAATTGCCTTTTTTAGAGCTTCTGTTCTTAGAGATGGCCTTAGAGCTACTTAAGAGAGGGATGTTCAACTTATCCCATAACATTTGTGCAAATACTAGAAGAATAAAACAAAGCTAGAAAATAGTGAAGATTATTAAGAATTGGTTGATAAAACCCAAAGAGGATTTTAGTTGATGGGTTATTTTTGAATTAAATGTAGGTAGACTGGTATTTTTAACCGACTTATATAGTTTCCATAACTTTTGTATTCTGTTCCATTTCGTTTTACCTCAGTTAAGAGTATCTTTGTGTAATTTGCAGATATATTCTATACGTTTTAAATTCGACGCCAGCTTCAGAAAACTACTGACAAGGACGGTACCTGAAGTATCCGGCTCCGATTTTAATGAAACTTCAATATGTTGTAGAGGGTACAAAAATAAAAAACAGGTATTTGCGGAGATTCATTTTAACGGGGTGAAAACCGCCCCTAAAACTCACCGTTAAAAACAGTATTTTTGAGATATCTCAGGTTATAAGTGAGATATCTTTACAAAAAATTTTTTCACGAATACCATAAATCGTGTTTCGGGGTTTCTAAAAATAAACTAGTAAAATAGGGTGAGCCACTCCCAAATACTTTTTTTTACATCTTAAGTTCTAATTGAGCTAACTTTACGAAATAAATTGGAAATTACTTGTTATGAATGGAGTTAAATGATGGTATTTTCGCCCTCAAGAATATTATTCGAAGGATGTCATTTCATATATGTATAATTTATTCTTAAAATTGCCAAATTTCAGTTGATATAAACGTTACTGAAACTTTTCCTTTTAGTTAATAAGAAAATATATAATAGACTTATTTCATTGGTTAAGCCTTCATGTCTGTAAATTATTATAATTCATGACAAATAGTGTTGTCTAATTCTGTAACGTTCACTTAAATTAAAATTTGAAAATTTTAAGAATAATAATATATGTATGAAATCATGGTTTACTTTTATGAAAAATAAGGAATAATATTCTTGGCAGTGAAAATACCATAGTTCAACATCATTTCGAATAACAAATAATTTTAATTTTGATTTGTAGAGATATCTTAATTAGAACTGGATATATTAAAAAAACGTATTTGGGGGTGGCTCCCCCTCTTTAACTAGTTTATTTTCGGAAATCCGGAAACATGTCAACTTAAGTTACTTATTGTATTCAAAAAAAAATATTATCAATAAATTTGGCTGTATTGCGTAATGTTAAGAATTAAATTATTTAAATAAATTACAAGATTAACCCTCATAAAAAGCAAGTGATGATATCTATAGGGTTAAAACAATATTTTATAATCTCACTTCAAGTAACAAGTAATTTCCACTTTGTTTTATAAAGATATCTCAATTCGAATTTGAGATCTGAAAAATATGCATTTGGAGGTGACTCATCCTCTTTTACTACTTCATTTTTTGAAACCTCAAAACATGTCAACTTAAGTTAATTATGGTATTTGTGAAAAAAATACTTTGAAACCATTTCACTAAATTTCGTAATTTTTAGAATTAATTATGTGCGCTAATAGAGGGTTTACCGTTATAAGAAATAAGGGATGATATTTTTGGGGGTGAAAATACCGTAACTCAACATCATTTCAAGCAACAAGTAATCTCCATTTTAATTTGTAAAGATATCTCAGTTAGAACTTCTAGTTAAAAAAAAAACTTTTTGGGGGTGCCTCGCCCTCTTTTACTAGTTTATTTTTAAAAACCCCGAAACCCGTCAACTTAAGTTACTTATGGTATTCGTGAAAAAATATTTTTAACAATTTCATTAAATTTCATAATTTTTAGAATTAAATTCCCTGAGTAAATATATGGTATATCGTAATAAAAAATAAGGGATGAAAATACCATAGTTTAACATCATTTCGAATAACAAGTAACTTTCCTTTTGATTTGTAAAAATATCTCACTTAAAACTTGAGATATTTCACCCAATTGTAATGAATCCCCGTAGATAAAAAAAAATACGTGTTTCTTATTTTTGTTCCCTCTATAACATATTGAAGTTTCAGTAAAATCGGAGCCGGATACTTCTTTGTAAATAAATATACAATGTTTAAATTAATTGCAATATATATTTATTTATTTAGAGAATTTAGAAAACAATTACCTAAAAAGTATTCACTGATTGTCATTGAGTCTTTATGATTTACCAATTAATCAACAGTGGATACAATATACTTGCAGTTG
Organism: Diaprepes abbreviatus; assembly: GCA_034092305.1. Lineage (NCBI taxonomy): Eukaryota > Metazoa > Arthropoda > Insecta > Coleoptera > Curculionidae > Diaprepes > Diaprepes abbreviatus. The sequence goes on from JASJET010000022.1 coordinate 5,730,612, forward strand.
GGTTTATAGATACTTCATATTGAAGAAACTATTTTAAGTCTCAACCAACCAGAAGAAACTTTATGCTATAAGGGCAAATGTACTCTGTTCTAACATGGTTAGAAACAAAGCACTATCTTAGATTGCAAGAATACCAGGGTACCTATTCTCATTCTTGAGAAAACGATCACTTGATGGAAAGTGGGCGTGGTTCTCACGAAAAAGTATGAAACCGTATTCTGGGTAGCTTTTCTCGTTCTCGAGAGAACGACCATCTTGATGGAAAATGGCCGTGGTTCTCACGAAAAAGTAAGAAACCGTATTCTGAATACGTTTTCGTGAGAACCACGCCCACTTTCCATCAAGATGATCGTTCTCTCAAGAACAAGAATAGGTACCCAGTAAAGGATGGAAGCCTCTCCCATGACAGTGCACCGTTCTTTTTATGTTTAAGTGCGCTTGCCTACCCTGTACTGACTAAAACCAATGAGTTCGAAACCGGTCTGCAGGTGGCGGTGCACTGTTATGGAAAAAGCTTCCACCCTTTCCTGGTATTCTCACACTCCGAGATAGTGTTTTGTCTCTAATCGTGTTGGAAGAGAGTACGTTTGCCCTTATAAAATGAGGTTTTTTCAGTTGGTTGAGAACTAAAATAGTTTCTCTAATATAAATGTATTTATACATCCAACTGCAAGTATATTGTGTTCATGCTGGTATATAGATCTCTACGAGATTAAATATTCAGATTGCGTGGAATGCTACGAGATCACGCTGTTTGTAATAGACTTCATACTTTGATATAACTTGATTAAAAGATTCGCTTTTCCTGTATTTAGATTTACTTACCTACCCTGTACTGACGAGAACCAATGAGTTCGAAAACGGTATGCAGCTGGCGGTGCACTACCATGGAGAAGCTTCCACCTTTTCCTGGTGTTCTTGCAATCTGCGATAATGCTTTGTTTCTAACCATATGAGAACGTAGTATGTTTGCCTTTATAGTACAAGTTTTTTTTCAGTTGGTTAAGAACTAAAATAATTTCTCCAATATAAATATATTTATCAATTAATATTTAGAAATAATTAGTATACACCAACATAAACAGTCTTAATTGCTCTCACTGTACTTCCTCCGCAGAACCTCCAACACTTGTGAACATATACTAGAGATATAGTTAATATGCGAGCTAAAGGCGAGTCTGAAGTTAAAAAAGGCTACCGGATTTTTAATTTCTTAACAACATATAATCATGAAGGAGAAGCATGCATACTAGTCAAAGTTTAGGTAAAGTTTACTCTGCTCACAGAAAATGGCAACGGGATCAAGGTCCTCCGGCAAGCGCATGTAGTCTTGTACAGTATAAACTGCAGAATATACCTTTAAATCATCAAAGTCAAGCCATAAGCACCGTTAGATATGTATATAGAATGAAAGCAGCAAGAAGTCCAGGTGGGGGTATTGAGGCACTCGTAACGTTTCTAAAATTGGTTTTAAGAAATGATTACGAACGGCGATCCTCTGAAAATGTACAAAGAAAATAAACACAAAAGACCGCCCTGTATAAAATCACGCGACTTTCGAAATAAGAATATTGTGATTAAATTTATCAAATGCTTGTTGAAATCGGTATACCCGGAGTCAACTTATATGCGCTTATCTAGGGCACTAATGAAATATTGCTGGTAAAATAATAGGTTTGTTTCAATGCAACGCCGTGTTGCTTGGGAACGATAATGTCTGTAAATGCATAAAATAACCGATGGTATATCATACTTTCCAGAACTTTACTAAACATACAAACCTTGCAAAGCCTCTATAAAAGGAAAATGACAAGTTATAAGAATTTTTATAAATTGGAACCAAATGAATGATTGTCCAAAGGGTTTGAAAACTGTCTAATTCAAGAGACATGTTAAAGAGACGAGACAATGAAAGATACAAACTGAACCTTTTTTTCTGGTAATAAGATAGTATGATCCCTGGTCCCTTTCAAAAATCTCCCCTTCCCAAAAGAAAAATATTATTGCTGTATAATGAATCTAGAGGTTTTTAGTTCATAAAAAGTAAGATGTAAATATTTCGCATATATCCATCATGTCGACAATACTTCAGGAACAGTGTCTAGTTTATCTCGTTCTTTAGTTTCGATTGCCCTTTTAAATGGGTAACCCTAATAATAATGTTACACAAATGCGTGAAACGTTAGAAAGAAAGTGAAAATGAGAAGAAATTTCATTGTTATCGGTCAACAAAGCGGCGTCTCAAAAAGAAGAAGAAAAAGTTTACTAATCCACAATTTTGTTTTTGTTTTTTCAGCTTTTAATATCCTTGCAATAAACCTACTGTAAGAATATTTAAGGGATCCTTCTTGTGAGAATCACTTATATTATGCTGAAAACCGAATCAAATGTACCCAAAAATTCAAGTCAACAGTTTTTCTCGTTTCTAGCCTCCTTATATAAACCTACCGTACAAAAACTTTACGTGGTCGATTTTTTTTATACGGTTGGATAGACAATTTTATGCTGCTTACAATGATGTGTCACAAGGTGGGGGTTACCATTTGACATATCAAAGTGAGGTTAGCTGGAGTTGAGGAGGTGATTGACAGACTTTTAACAAATGCAAAATTAAACTTCCCCCTGTATATCTAAATTGACGTGTTTTTTCTTTTTTTTAAATTTTTCTATTTAACAAAGTTATTAAGGATGGTTCGTTTTGAAATGAAGGCACTGTATATGGAAACATTTTGATGAGACCACCCTTGAGATCCTCTTAGAACATGCCGAAAATTTGATGAAAATATACAAAGAGAGAGCCATAGCTGACTGTCGTAGTAAAAATAAGATGTAGATATCCTAACATGGTTTAAAAAAATCCTGCTTTATCAGTTTTTTTCTTTACTCCACATTCTAAGACCTGGCCGAGTGTAGGATACTTTGATGCGAAGTGCCGCGCTGTGAATAATGCAATGAACCTATAGTAAATCTGACTAAAACCAATGAGTTTCTGCTACGGTAACTGCCTACAAACCACTAAAACAATCAAATATAAAATAAATACCTCTCGTACGCTCAAATCATATTATTTTTAGATGTAAAAGTACTAGTGATTCAGAACAGCCTAGAGATTTTGCACTTTCAGTAATATTTATTTTTTCTTTTACTTGTTTTCTTCAGTACAGAAGCCATCTCCGAAGAGTACATAAATCAATAAAAAGCTAGTACAAAATAATATTGGTATACAGAATTATGCCTGTTTTCTTGTATAAAAATATCTATTTAACAAAATGTTCATTATAAATATTAGTTAAGCTAAATATTTTATGCGGTTCAGGTAAATAACTGTGACAAGAATGCCTATTGGGTATCTTAAAGTTAAGGTGACTAAGAAATTCTTTCAAACTAACGAAACCATTAACCAACCTGTACAAAATGAACAAATAATAATTGGTTTGGCGCATTTTTTAACTAGAGAGACAAAGTAATAATAATTTTTGTATCGAATATCGTAATCATATGAAAATCTGTTACTGTACAGGAGCAATTTAAGAAATTTTAACTATTTGAAGTTTGTAGACAACGTTAAAGATTGACTAAAATGTGTCAAATTTTAACTGTATATTCTCAAATCTATCTATACGGTACTACTACCACTAAATAGTAAAGTCATACTCCGATACACTACTAAGCTGTTAATTGAATAAACTATTTGGATAGCTTTTGTATTTTCGATATGCCTATAATTTGTGTTTATTCTTTATCTTTAAATCTGTGTATGTAAATTCTACCTGATGTCCTCCCTCTACACACTAGATTAAAAATCAACCATCAGCCATTCTGGTAATCATTGATTTCTTCGAAAAAAACTTATTGTCCTGAGCCAATGTAAGTTTTAAGGGTATTAAACAACTCATGAATTAAAATCGTTTCGAATATTTTTCTCATAATACAAGATTACTTTTATATATATTATGCTTGAGGTGATCAGCCATTATCAAATAAATCACTAATTTGCATGATGAGTGATTACCTAAAACATATTAGATATAAAAATCATTTTGTGCTGGGTTATGTTCTATAAAAAATAGTGTCAAACGCCGACAAAGGTATTGTTTTTTTTTCTGTATAGCCTAATTTCAAGATTTTTTTCTGTATAAAAATTAAAGCTGTGTCTAATAAAAAACCTTGTATCTTTTGTATTTTGGGAAAAATGAAACGACCAATTTTCTTAGGAAACCTTCACCCTTCCTTTATTATGAAAGTTATATATTTAGTTTCCTATTTTCTATCTACTTTGGACTAGGTACTCCGCAGCGCTGGTATTGATGGTAAGAAATTACTGTCAATGGAAAAGAAGTAAAATAGTCATTAGCCTCATCCAAGATAATATAACGTCTTGGAAAGTTTAGCCTGTGTGGCCATAGGTTTAAATTTATTGAAGAATTTGAAAATATCTAGTTAAGATTCAAAGAAAAGGCGCAAGTAATAATGGGTCTTGATTGCTTGTATAAATATTAAGTAATCGATTCTTGAAGAATTAAAATGTATTTTTGAAGAGAAAGGCCATAAGTCAAGAGCATACTTTTTCTCCTATAGCTAGAATTTTATTAAACCTTTATTTTTATTGTTAAGCCATGCGAGCAACAAGTGCAAGAAAAGTAAAATTCTAAAATATTTGAAAATAAGTGATAATTTCTGATACACTAACTACATTATTTAAGATAATTTTTAAAATTTCATCATTGTCGTGATACTTACTGTTTGAATGCTGCCTTATTCTCATTTCTACAGCAATGATCCAGCAAGCTAAATTATTGCGTCAATTCCAATTTACATTGGGCAATCGTTTCGGGTAAAAGTAAAGCAACAACGTTTTTTTGTTCCTTTAAATTAAAAAATATCACAAACTTGTGCTTCATAGCTCATTTTAATGAAATATTATCCTTAAAAATCTCAGTGATATTTGGATTATTATCCTATTAGAAAATAAAACGCAACGGCATTGTCCACACTGCAAAGAGTACCATTACATTTTGCATTATATGCCTATGGACAAATCGATTCATGCTGGCATTAATGAAGTTTCCATGAGAAACAACTTCGCAGAAAAACTCTGCTTTTACCTATGGGTGAAACATATTTGAGATTAAACCATATATTGATTGGTCGTTGAACACAAGTTATAATTAGAAATCTTGTAATTTATTATATAGCTAAATAGAACTTTTTTTCCACACGTCTACTGCCATTTTATGGTTAACATCTAAATGCAAGCTTTGTCACTCTATTTATTTTCGAAATAAGTTGCTCTTAACCAGGTGTCTATCAGACAGTTTTGCATCTATCTATCTTTTCAGAACTCTCGGTAGGCTAATCATAATTTATGGATTTTCAACCATAATTCTAGTCGTGGGTTCCCAAGGATCATTATTAAAATTACTATTTTCCCCTATATATCGTAGAATAGGTAAAGGTTTCTAAATATTTTCAAAATTAATTATCATGTAAAAACGCAAGTACAATTTTGCAGCAAGATTTAGCATGACAGTGCTTGTATTAAATTAAAAAGTGAGCAGCAAATCACCAATAATTTTTATGTTAAATTAAAAATTCGTGTGCATTGTTAAAATGAATTTTAAAAAATTTCAAAAATAACCAGTTGTTGCCTGTTAGGAATTAGTTTTTTTAGAATTTCTAATGCGTGATTTGAACTTACAATTAAAATTATCAAATGTGACTAAAACGCGCCAATTTCAAATGGGTATTCTACATATACAGGAGATATTAGTAACTTTGTAATGACCTTTATGCAAACAAAATTGTTATTTGTTTCAATGGAAATAAACTTAACATTCTTCCCATAATTTGATTTTTACACATAATACGTAAAATCCTCTTACATGATATATTTAGATGAAATATTCACACTTTGAGAGTTTGAGTATTATCAATAATTTTAAAAATGTATATTAATATCGAAATACCAGTTTATTGGTAAAGTGTATAGATTGAGGTACATGTTAATTAAAGCTAATTTTAAAATTAATTTAAAATAATATACATTTGATATTTTTCTCTAATTCATTATACTATTCTACTTAAAAGATATTTTTGCAAGTAAAAATCTTATATATTAACCTAAATTTTACTAGTTGTATACTTTCAGTCTAACCATTTACTTAAACGCTTATAATATCATCATAATCACTCAAAATTATATTCTTATAACAATAAATATCTAAATAAATAACATGCATACAACTACGTCTTTTCTTTTGCAATTTAGGCATAATCACAAAAACATGGCACATTTAAATAAAATAGTGAACTTTTATGTAGAATTTGATTGGTAAATTAAAAAGTTATAATTCAAAATAGACACTCAAAACTATGTTTTAAATAACTTTCAATACTTACGCAAACTAGTTGACAATAATAAAAATGATTTTTTTTTTGTCAGAACAATGAAATTAAATAGGTCCAAATATCGATTTTGTCTTGTTTACTATAAGCCATCTTTATAACAGATTTAAACTAGCCTCTTACCATAGTGCTAATATGTTTCGACTTTAGTTTTAGAAAATGCCATAAAGAAGTAGTAGTGTAAAAGGAAATTCTGACTACAATGGAAACAAAATTGGCAAACAATTGTTTGAGTTTCTTTAGTAAGAAAATTACTTTAGTGTTAAAGATATATAGTAAATATCTTACAATTTCATCTACATTAGTGCAAACTTAAAATCATTTTAATTCTTTAATATAAATTATTCATAACACAATATTACCGCAGTATCAACAATATTTTTAAGAGAATTTATATTATTGTAATATTTTTTTTTTGTATTTTAATATTAAAAGAGCAAAGTACAAAAAAATTAAGAATATCACCTTCGTGGTGGCTTACTGAAGGATCCAGCGCCCCCACCACACACATATACTAAAATAGTTCTTTGACGTATCCAGAGTTTTGGACTCGCACTTATGAAAGTTACACACCGCCATTTTATTAAAGTCAGTCTTATAAAATCTTAAAAATTGATATAACTCTGCTCTTTATGTAATCGATTTTGAAACGAGAAAAAATATTATCTATTCAAATTTTTTTTGGATCCGTGGAAATTTCTCAAAAAAAAATAATATATTCACAGCTTTCAACAAAGTCGCTGTATGAAGATATTGTTCAGTTAAAAGATGCTGTTCCTCATTTTCGTCGAAATATTGAAATCGACGATTTTTGCAATGCATCACCCTTGCAAATCGATACCATTTAGCTACTAGATCTTCACTTCCTTTTATCTTTTTAATTTAGATTAATTAGTAAGTCCGTTGTCTGTTGTGTAATTCACCATTTTATTTTTAATGTGCCATATCTACGACTTTAAATCGTCTCTAACGCTTATAGATGTGATGTACGATGTGTTTTATGAATTATGGATTAATTAAACTTATGTGTATGTAAACTAAAGCGCTGCTGGTCATCCTTTCTCCTCTGTGGGTAAAACTATTGATACTGATTTTCTAGGTCCATCTCTGTGAACTGGAACTGTTTCAAACTGGGAATTAACAAGTCTTTGGTGGTCCGGAACATTAACCATATTTTGAGATCTTTAAACAAAGAAATTATATTAAATAGGGACAGGAATCTTTTACAAAATTTTGTTAAACGAATTTTGTAATGTTTTGATTTGATCTAAAAAAACAATTTTCTATTATCGATAAATTTTAAAACAAGTGATTCAACATTTTTTGCTAAAATGGGGTAAAAACTATGAAAAAATAATTCGTTTATTTTTGAAGTCGTTACTTTTTATGCCCACAAGAATAAAATCAGTTACCGCAAAAACAATCTAAGTCAAAAAATCAAATTTTTCAGATACTATGATATCACTTTTATTTTTTTATATATTATTTCTGGATTTATGAAGTTTCCACACATTTATTGTATTTTTTCAATAAAATGAAAAAAGTTTATATGGAATAAATTTGATTACTTGCTGAACGAAACTAAGTAATCTTCAAGTTTAATATCAGCTGCTATGATTGATCAGTTCTTTAGACTAGTGTAATGCTAAACCTTTTTTTTTAATTATTAAAAAAGCTTATTTTGTAAAATTTTGACTAGCAAAAAATTTTATCAGCTTTGTTTATATGAATACGAGTATGTACTGCTAGAAGTTATCTAGGTCAAAAACCTTGTGTTGCATGTATATTATTATTTGAAATATTGGAATAGAAAACTAAAAAAATCTAAATATTAACCTTTCGAATGCTGTTGGAGGAGGTGTAGGAGTCCTTGACATTGGAAAACTAGCTACCTCCCGACCTACTGTTAATGAGCGAATCGACCCAAATGACTGCTCCACTGGAGATTGTTGAGCTTTTGGAACAGATGAGATTGCCCCTCTGAAATTGAAAATTATACACTTTTTATGGATTAATTAAAATCAAAATACAAAGGAAAGTCAGTTGTAAAATCAACTTTCCGAAAATAAGTTAATTTTTTACATGTCATAACGATGAAAAATACTAAATAAGGTCATATATATATATATATATATATATATATATATATATATATATATATATATATATATATATATATGATCTAACTTTCTAGTGGATAAATCATTACCAACTTCAATTTTAGATTTCGTTTTGTTGGATATGATTATATAGTAACATTTATCAACAATAATTAATTAGATGTAAACAAATAAATAATATATTTTTCAGTGATTTGATTTAAATTCATCTTTTAGGTCAATTTTTGTAGCATATATATATATATATATATATATATATATATATATATATATATATATATATTACTAGATATAATTTTTACATTAATAAATATATACACAAGGTTAGTAAGTATATGTATGTATATGACGTAAGATTATGCGTATCATTAATCCGGAAATAGCAAAAAAAAAATTAAAAAGTAAAAATAAATGTAATGTTAAAATTAGCAGACTTGCAGTGGCAGCGTGAATTACCGACAAAAATAAATTGACGACAATAGGACGTCGCAGCCTGGCACGTTAATTATCTGTTTAAACTATTTAGGTGGATAATTCTATAATCGTGTGTGTAATAATGTTATCATTTATTAGCAATTGTTAGCATCCGTAAAATGATAAATTGAAATTTTTTGTGTTAATAGGAAAAGTTAAATCGCCATTTCTATCTGAAGAAAAATATTGAAGATACTAAATAAAAATCATTAATCTTGTAATTCAGTTTTCTTTGTAGAATTTCAGAAAAAAAATCTTTTCGACAAAGTTTTATCTTAAAAGAATTATTATATATTTAATTCATTTTTTAAATATCTTTCGAGCCTTCAATACAAATATATTTGATACTTCAACACAACATTAAGTAAATCTTAATAAGATGAGTAAAAGAGAAGAAAAGAACAATTCGTCATGCTTACTTCGGCGCTACATATACAAAACATTGAAACGATACAGAAGAGCTCTTGTACAAGGATGTCTAGCTAAATGGTGAAGTACTCCACAATTTTAATATCTTTATAAATTAAAATGAACAACAGCTCATTAAGTTCACGCGATAAACAAAATATGGATGATTTAAATCAGACTTTTTGACTGTAATTGTAACAGGGAAATAGCTGACAAGCTTCCGATCTATTAAAAGTAGGTTTGTTTGTGGCAATAACAACTTAGAAAATATAGATATTAATTCCCAAAAATTCTTAAAGTGAGAATAGTTGTAGTTCTGTATTCTTTTGTGCTTGAATATTTTTTGCTTATCAGTATTTCGTGTAGTAAATAAAAATAAAGTGTCCTGAACTGGCCCTAGGGCAAGAAGCCTGCTACCTTAAATAACTTATACAATTTGTTAGATTTTGATTACCTATGCCAGGAATATTCTCCAATTTCCGGGAGTGTGCTATCATAAGCATGGAATAAATGTTTACACGCGAGCACAAAAAGTCGCAATCACATTGAGCAGCTATTCCTATTACTAGTACGGGAAAATTGTGGATGAAATAATAAAAAATATTATATTATCTAGAAGTTTTTGTCTTTCTTTTAATATACATATATGTTACCTCCTTAGCCACATATACAAGCTGTTTACCAAAATACTCGCAAACTGTTTGACAAATAAAGTAGACTCTTTTCTTTCGAGAGAGCAGGCGGGATTCAGGCTATGGTACAAATGACCATCTTTTGACCGTGGGAGTTCTTATCAAGAAATGTACTGAGTATAATAAACCAGTGATGCTTGTCTTCGTTGATTTCGAAAAGGCCTTTGATTCAGCGGAAACTTCTAGAGCACTTATAAAAAACATATATGAGACTGCCACGGCATATGTCAAAACATCGGCAAATCAATGCACAGATAGATTTAATAGCGCTCGAGGGGTAAGGCAAGGTGACACACTCTCCCCAAAATTGTTTGCTGCATTGCTAGAGAGTATGTTGAAAAACATGAACTGGGATTCAACGGGAATCAAGATCGATGACGAATTGATAAATCATCTCTGTTTTGCAAACGATATTGTGTTAATAACAGACAATATACAGGAAGCACAAAATATGCTGGATAGGCTAAACGATGCCTCAAAAAATGTCAGTTCGAAAATTAATTTATCAAAAACACAATACATGCCAAACCTAGTAATGAGTAGTCCCTTAAACATCAATAACATAAATCTAGAACAAGTGTATATGTACAAATACCTGGGGCATGAGATCGGTATTAGGCCGGATAATCAGATGCACAAAATTCAGCAAAGAATAGGTTTATCGTGGGCGGCATTCGGTAGACTCAGATATATATTGAGATCTAATCTTCCTATATGCTTAAAAAGAAAGGTCTTTAACCAATGCGTCTTGCCTGTTCTCATGTATGGAGCTGAGACACTTACTTTAACAAAAAAGAATATTAACAAAATACCGGTCATGTGACGAAAAATGGAACGGTCAATGTTGGGAGTCGGTCTTAAGGATAGAACCATAAGAAACCGAACAGGAACTGGGCAAGACATGTGGCTAGGATGACTGATGGACGGTGTACAAAGAGACTTGTGGAATGGAGGCTAAGATATGAAGCCTACAGAAGTAGAGGACGACCTCCTATTCGGTGGACAGACGACATAAAAAAAGTGGCTGGAAATTGGATACAAGTGACACAAAATAGAAAGAGATGGCTGGAATTAAGGGAAGCTTTCGTTCAGCAGTGGACAGGATAAGCTACACGATGATGATGTTGGAAATTGAGAAATTGAAAAAATGCTTGCGAATTTATAGATAGATAGATAGATCTTTATTAATAATAGACACCGTACTTTTACACGTCAATAACATAGAAAAACAAAACACAAAAAAACATTTCATTAACATATGAATGGTAAAAGTTACATAAATAAAAACTAAAATTAAACTTTCAATGAGAAATCACTGAAATCATATTTGAGACATTTCTCAAAGGAGTAAAAAGATTTTAAAACAAGAAATTTTTTGATTTTTCTAATAAACTGAGTTTATTCCAGTCCCCTAGAATGCATCGGTAAACATTAAGAAATATAACAGAGTAGAGCAAATACAATTATAGCTTAATGTTAGCTATAATTATCTTTGATAGTAGTCAGTACCCCTGCGAATAATACCAAGTCTGTGATGGTCTGGAACAATATTGTTACCTTTACGTGTTAGATAAAAAAAATTTTCCTTGATGAGTTATAAATTCTTTAGTAGTCCAAACAAAATATGTTAGGCATTGTATTATATATATATATATATATATATATATATATATATATATATATATATATATATATATATATATATAGGTAAGTGTTCCCAAAACCAAGAAATAGTAACGAAAACAGTTACCCACTGTGGTTTGAATATCTTAATTAGAGATCTGACTGACCTCAGATTAGGACTACATAAGATAAGCTAAAGCAAAAGTTACCAAAATATGCTACAATATTAGAAATATCGCAAACACATTTTTAAAAAAGTTTCTAAGGTAACCTTTGAGAGTTTAATAGCGAGCACGCCTGTATGTTCATACCATGTCAAAAAACATTCTCAAAAAATTATATACTGTGTCTTGGCACTATTGAATTTGTCCGCCCTCAATCATTTCTATATTTGAAGTTATGAGTCAAAAGCTTTATCCTGCATGTTTTCAGACATAAATTGAGAACAGAGTGGGTCCGGACTTGAACCTTGTAGCACATCGTGATTTATAGTCGTCCAGATACAGACCTATTGAAAAACACATATTTAAAACGGTCAGCTATATATGACTTGAGAAGAGTAATGCTGTTAATGTAAAAATTGTAAAATTGAAATTTATGCATTATAATTTCAACTGAGACAATCAAATGCCGTTTAAAAACAAAATATGAGACGAAGGTATTCAGGCCCGTCTCAAGACCTCCAGTAACATAATTCATTAAATCTTCCATGGTCAAAAAAGTGTACCTAAAACCATTGGATAAACAGATTACTACTTTCAAAATAACTGTTTATTTGGTTCTACTTCGACGATTCCAAAATCTTAGAAAAATAGACAATAACAAGAGGTGGTTTGTTTGATCTACCCAAGAATCTTTTTTTGTATAGATGCACACAATCTTAGCAATTTTTAAGATACTTAGAAATATATTACCAGAAATACAAATATTAATCAGATCTGTTAACGGATATACTAAAAGATTTTTTTAAAGTGTTTTCAATACTGTCGTGTATTTCATAACAGTGTTTGCTCACACTCCCTTGTAAATTTTTTTTTTGCTCTAACCACATTATATCTCACCGATTTGAAATTAAAATTTTCAATAACAAATTCGCCTTCTTGATATTCGCTAACACAATCACCTGAATATAGAAGTTTTGAAACTATGTCTTCAGTTATGTCGATGAAAAAGTTGTTGAAAGTTTAGATTAGTAGAGAAATATGTCGATTGATTCGAGGTTCAGATTAGTTTACTTCCCATATAATAGTTTATTTATTTATATTGAGATTTAGAAAATCATCATATGCAGCCCCATTTGGTGATGAATGTTTCATGTTTGTACTTTTTTTTATATCTCATTTTTTGACATTAAGATTGGATCCTGTGTATATATTAAAAATAACATATTTTGTCTTTCGTTAAACCAGTTAACTAAAATGTGTGTGTGTGACAAGAATCATTACTCAAACCCGAGACAAATATCCAGCGGAATCTCCGTGCAACACAAAGTGTGTTTTCTTCTTTCTTTTGCATTTTCTTCTTGCTTATGCAGCTAGCCACCGTTGGCCATTTATGTTTCTTATTTACTGTTTCTCCTATTTGTTGTTCTTGAATTTTAGAGATCGAGATTGGATCAGTATTATCTTTTATATTTTGTTGGTTATCAGAACTATTTTAATTTTGTAGTTCTTTTGAATTTGGATACGAACTTCAGATTTATCCTATGCAGTGTTGACTTTGAGTTTAATGAAATTTCCCACTCAATTTTTCACCGTTTATCCTAGATAATCCACCTTTATTCTCAAAATATTATCATTCTCTTTCAAAACTTTACTTTTAAGCTTCATATCTTCGACCATGTTTTAAAAATGATATTTAATCGTTTTGAGTTTTTGATGTTATAATGAGGTCAAGATCTTCAATATGGACACAGAATTACTCTTTTCTGTTCTAATCCGCACACACACTTTTAAAACTTTTTTGTTCTCTGTACTATTCCATAATATATAGATGGCCACCAACAGCAGTAAAAACTGACCTACGAGAGAGGCAGTTAGCTAGAGTAAATAGGGATATATTCCGCACATCATAATACAAACGTGCACCTCGTCTTAGATGTTTTTTCGTTACCGTGGATACCCAAGTGATCCAGGACCTTCTCGAGTCTGATTGTGCGACCACTCTTTGTCAAGCCGTCGAAAGCATCTGTGCACCCAGATACTTGAAGTTACAATATTGGACCTTAATGCATACTTTCCAGCTCTGCTGTTTGAACATATATTTATGATTTTATTTCTGTTTAAAAATTACAACCGCCACAAGTCTTTTTCCTAACAACGAATATAAATTTATATTAGGAAAGATATTGATCTAACATTCTTATCCAAAAATAATATGTGATGATTATCCAGTGGGAAACAGTTTAGGAGTACTAATATCTGAAGCATCACGGTATACATCTAGAACCTCTCAAAACTGCCAAAATTTAAGAAAGAAAGGATAAAATTCCAAGTATGCATTTGTTAACTAAAATTATATGGGCTCAAAATGTTCATTCGACAATATCATACTTAAATACGAATAGCAGCACTTTCAGTTAAAAACAAATTTTAATCCAGTTAATCTACACTTTTATAAAAATTTAAGGTTACATTTTATAAGGAAAAAATTTTTGTTTGGGATATTTTAATTAATAATAACAAAGACTACTGAAATTCTATTATAGCTTATTTTAATTCATTCTTTTCACCACACTTTTTCTAGGAAAATTCAATGAAAAGTTCTATAATTAATTGATCGACATCGAAAACCTCTAGATACAGTGGCGTAATATTCAAGATAAAAAAATTAGAAAATGTTCAAGAAATATGTAACATTAAGTTTTTACATGGCCCAAATAGTTCAAACTACTTATATAGGTATGTTAAAAAATTGTTTGAATTCATATTATCTCTCCTCTAATTATTATATACTCATATTATAAATGTTTTTTGCGTATTTTTTGATATTTTTAATTTTCTTATAATTTGTGTCTAAAGTATTATCAGCAGTTTGTAGTGATGGCTGATAGTGATATCTGTAAAATACCATCATGGACAAAATCATCCAATGTTTATAACTTTCATAATTAATTTTTGATGAATTTAGTCATTTAAGTACTTTGTACGAGTGAGAACAGTTCTTTTACAAATTTTAAATGAACATTATTAAGTTTTTACGAGAAAAAAATCACTAAAAAAATTAATGCCAAATGTTATGAAAAGTAAGAATATTTACTTTAATCTTAAATGATATTGGGATTCCAAATATTTGTTTTTGATAAAAATAAAATCATTATTTGTAACGAGTATTCCATCCGTGAGCTCAACTGCTTGAATCCTTTTCGGCATGCGGCTAAGAAGAGTTTGAATGTATTTTTGAGAAATTGCGTAACATTCAGATTGTGCTGCAAATCGAAGCTCTCCTGTTGCCTTTGCAACTGAATTTCTTCACTGGGCTATAAGGTGGTGAATCTAAGTAACTGGCATATCATTCGCCCACTTTTCGATAAACGTAGTTTTGACCATATGGCTTGCATAATTGAATTTTCATTTGATCCATGAATAGATTTTGAAAAAGAACTTTGACTGGCCGTATTGGCTTTAAACCTGCTCCTTTTAATCTCCGCCTGACTGTTTCTGAGCTAATATTAGTTTGTCTTACGTTTAGTAGCTCATTTTTGAGACGCATAAATGTCAGTTTTTGTACACCTTTTGCGCCCTTAACCAGGTCTTCATATGAAATTCTCAATCTCTTGATACTTTCTTGAAATAATCGATACTGTAACTTATCTCTCTTGGGAAGTCGTTCGATATATTTTTGTCTATGTTCTTCGTTATATAGAGCTATAATTGTACCGCTTCAACTTCGTTACAATGTCAAACTAGTAGTATACTAGAGTCGTTTAGTTTAGGCATAAGATTCTTGAACACCATTTTTGAACAAACTTTCCTTATGTGAAAATGTTTTTTCGGATTAAATTTTCATTTTTTTCATTCGTTGTTGACGCTGAGAGTAGCCCACTTTGATGTAAATCATCCTCAATCTCTTCTCATCCCTCTTTGAACCACCTAAACCATTCGATAATAATTTTAATGCGTAACAGCCATTCATCATCGTAAACTTGTTTCAACAAAAAGGGGACTCTGTGGCGGACTTTCTCAGTTTCACTAAAAATTTCACATTAATCGACAGTTCTTTCAAAACGCTGACACAAAAGCAGGCCACGGCTCGACTGACAGATGGGCAGACGGCCGGGTAGCGAGAATGGAGAAAGGGGATATCACGTGACTAGGCAGTGTAGTGTTGAACTTTAATGCCGGCGCTGTATGTTTTTTAAAAAATCAGTCCCGATATTTTTTAGCTAAACCTCGTATATCCATCTACGAAATGAATTACATCGACCCATATATGTTTTTTAAAATATGCAAAATAAAGTACCCCCTTACGCAAAGGAACAAAAGGCAATGAATAAGTACTTGTTCGCAGTGACAATAATTAAAGCCAACCATCAAAATTTTAATTCTCTTACAGCGTCTACCTACCGGGCTAATCTCGAAAAAATTGTTGAATTAATTTTGTCCTGGTTTTCTCTTTGGTTAGGTTATTTCCCGAGGAATGTTTTAGAATAATACACTTATATGCAAGAAAAAGTAGCCAATCAATGATGACGGTTTCAAATTAAGTTCGAGACAAAACAGAAGTCGAGGATGTTTCTTGGCTTACACTGACTAAACAGTTTGAAATGCATTAAAATAACGAAATTTTGTATCTAGCAGTTCTGTAAATAAATCCGCGATAGCATATGCCTATCTCCTAATGCTAACCCATAACTGTATTTATTTAAAAATTGATTAAAAATTATATTAAAAAATCGTACTCTTGCGAAGCGAAGTGAAAAAAAGCATACGCTTGATTGTTATTCCTTTGGGTAATTTGTATTTTAAAACTTAAATTATTTAATATTGCGTAAGGGTTTGAAAGGGAGGGGTGGTGACGTATTTTCTTACGATCCCTTACATGGGGGAGGGAGGTTAATGAATCTTACGTAATATTTAAAAAGGTATTTTTTAAATGAGATAAAATTAAATACTCGGAGAATACACTACAGGGCTTATTTAATTTAACATTTGTAAGTTTTTTAAAAGAAATATTTCTATAATATCCGAATCATATAACTGTGCCATGAAAGATAATTAAATCGCCAATATTTATAGGCACACTAATACATAAAAATAAAATTTTTGTAATGTTGGATTCAATAATGAAATATTGCCGTATGGATAAATTAAAATTATAATTATCTTACGTAAGAAATTATAGGGGGAAGGAGAGATTATAAAATTCTTACGGTCTCTTACATGAGGGGAGGGAGGGGTCGAAAATGTTGGAAAAAACTCGAATAATTTATGGATGGAAATTTGCAAAAACATTTGTCCGAGTGAAACTTAGGAAATAAATAATAAATACAGTTGTTATAAACAATAAACAATTTAAAAAAGTAGCTTATATTACTCCTAACAACCTACTCTTTATGTCTGTAAAATTTCATCAAAATTGTTTTAGCGGTTTCGAAGATTATTTGTATGTATAGATAAAATTATTTTCTTTAACATCTTTTTTACTTAAGGCATATATTCTTTTAAACACTCCAATTTCAGTACGAGTTTTTAAAGTACATTTTCTTATTTTTACGATTCTCTATATTGGAGTAAAGCCAAACTTTTTCATAAAACGTAAAATTGTCGGAATTAATAACATTTGTCAACCAAATATGAGTACACATTGTTTAGAAAAGAACTAAATTCGTGAATCATAATTTTAAGTATTTATATCCAATAAATAGATTACATAGAAAAGTTCGTTTATTAATTGAAGTTCTGAAAATGAATATAATCAAACACGATGAGTCTATTTATAAAGGTTTTTAATTATTAAAAGTTTGTTTCAGATTTCTTCCCGGAAATTTTGTCAGCTCACACAAATATAGCTGAAAGAAAATTTTGATTGGTTTTAATCAGTTTTTGAGAAATAAATAATAATCGTAGAGGTTACAGAAAAACTCACGAATTTTTTTTTAAAAAACGAGTTAAGTACTAATAATACTACGTAACAAATTTTAGTTTATTTGTTGTATCTTGTACGAAAAGTACATTTTTTGTTAACTTTGGGGCGCTGAACAGAAATATGACAATTATTTAATTTTTTTAAAGTTTTATACATTTACCAACTGTCTTCTGTTGATCTGTAGAGATAAATTGTGGACAGTTTACTTTTAATAAAAATATTTTATTTGTGCTTTCAATTAATATGGTAATTTTAATCCGGAGGAAGAAAATACCTTACGATATCTAATCGCTTTAAATAGAGAAATTGTCGAAAATATTCATCAGGTCGATAACATTCTCACCGTCAATATTTATTAACATATGTATATTAAGTATGCAGTTTCACTGTAACCGACTATATTACTTTCTTGATATCAGGAAGGTTTTTGTTACTTTAAAGTTTTATCTTTGGAAGTATGTTTTTATTTTAAATTATTATTTATTTTAAATTTAATTAAAATTTAAAATAAGTAAATGGTAAAATACATTTAAATGCAAAATACATAAAACATTACCATAAGTTTTTGCAGAACATTATAAATATTCAGTTATTTTTTACGTCTATAACACAATTACATGACAGTCATTGAAACTTGTACGCATGCTGTCGGGCGTTGAATGACGACAAAGTCGCACCAAATGAGTGACGGACAACTTACGATAACGA
Source organism: Diaprepes abbreviatus (assembly GCA_034092305.1). Classification (NCBI taxonomy): domain Eukaryota; kingdom Metazoa; phylum Arthropoda; class Insecta; order Coleoptera; family Curculionidae; genus Diaprepes; species Diaprepes abbreviatus. Next base: position 5,749,129 of record JASJET010000022.1, read on the forward strand.
TTCCTTTTTAATGATGAGCCAGGTATTACCATGGCGTCGACACAATCCGTGTTGAGTGTAAGTTTAGTTAGTTTTAAAAACAAACTTATATCACATTTTAGTCTTTAAATTTCATAAATTCATCTTTAAATTTAATCAAAATCACATCCATCTATATGAATATTAAAAATGCCACTCGCTATAGTTCCGAACTGACTTTGAGATTTATCTAGAGATCTAAGGTATTCTGCCCAAATTTAGCAATAAATGTCAACTAAGAAAAAACACTAATTTTTAATATGTTATTGTTGCCAACTAAAAATATTTTCTGCCTTTTTAATACAGAAAAAATATTAATTCTAATTTAGATTTTTGCCTCCAATCTTATAAATCATCTTTCATAATTTTCAACTTGAATCATTATGCTTCCGACCTCTCGAATTTAATGACTAAAAAAAAATTAATATGATTTATTTATACGCTGCTAATCCAACTTTTGACCCTGCAATAAGCATACGAAGTTTACGAGTACTAGTTTCTCCTTTATTCTTCAAGAGTTCCGTAGCGATCAAATTATTAGATTAGCGACATGCAAACTGTTCGTCGGACAAAAAATTAAAAGGTTATATTTACCAACAAATACATGGCAATTACAAAAATAATAATTACTAAAAAAAAGTCTATACATTTTTAGTATCAACTAAAATTCAACAAAATATATATATTATTTATTAAAATCATCCAATAATTCATAGTCTCAAGTGTTAGCATGCAATTATAAAACACTTTACATTTAACGAAATTTTCATTACAACACAAAATTAATAATATTCAAAGTTATTAGTGATCGCGATAAGATTGCTTAAAAGCATAAATTAACCAAGAACAAAGACCGGTTAAACTTCATAAAAAAAGCAAATGTTTCCTAAGAAACAGGACAGGCACAATTAATCATTAGTTATTAAAAAAAATACATATGATAGTTATAGAGAAATTATCCACATAAAAACAAAGTATCAAAATCTTGATAGATTGGCTAGCGCACGTTTTCAAACTAATGGATTAATTTGCGAGCTGGCCCAATTTTGAATATTATGGAAAACTAAAATCATAATTTTTTTCTTAACGTTAGAAAAAATAAATCTGACGATGCTTCCCAAATCTAAAATGTTATAACAGAAATATGATTACATACCGAGAGTCTACATTTTTACAGACTTAAACAAATTATACGGGATGGAGATTTTAACTGAAATAAATTCGAGAAAGGCAACAATCTTATAAAAAAAATCAAAAATTCGTCAGTTTAGACTTGTATTCATATATATTAGTTATGTGTTTTCCAGAGCATAGTACCCCTCTAAGGAGTAAAAACAAATCCCTACTTACTTTCATATTCATCACTGTCTTATAATCTTATAACTTATTACTGTGATAAAACACTCTCAGAATATATTAATTAAAATGGCAATAATTATATGAGACTTTTTAAGTTGCTACAAATGATATTATATCCATTTTGTATTACCAAAAAATATATAATGTGGTCGTTCGGATAAATAAAGTTATTGTAGTTTTGATTCGTAGCTGATTTGGCAATTTTTAGAAGAAAACAGGATTAAGCTAAAATAAGGGCACATTTTGTACTACAAAAACAATGAAGAGCTTAAAATGAATGGTGTTACTTTCGTAATGAAAAAAGTTAAACACAGACTGTCTGTGGGCGAACTGATATTATTCGTCCAGAAACCGTACAGTGGGATTTGAAAACGGTAAACGAGATTGCACCGAAACGTCACCTGCCTTACAGTCCTAAGAAAGACTCAGCACACACACACGGGATACCCGAAAACCTTCGATTATATATATATATATATATATATATATATATATATATATATATATATATATATAATATATAGTCTTTATTTATTTCAAAAAGTACCACAGAAAAAACCCATAAGGGCATAGAACAATCTCAAAAAAAAAAATATCATTACTGTAATAAATATCATAATAAAAATTATAGTTCATTCTCAGCTGCAGATAAAAAAAAAATGAAAAGGAAAAAATTTCAACGATAATTATACAGTTTTAAATACATTTCTTGAATAATAGGATTACAAACTTTTATTATAGAAAACTCGATATTTTCCTGCAAATAACTAAAGTTGTATTTATCAGGAAGCAGATTTGTTTCATTTCTAGTAATGTAGTTATATTTAATAGATGCACCCTCAAAAAGATCCCTGTTATCAACAATAAACATCACCGAATCCAAAATGTATATATCTATAACCGTCAAAATATTGTTACTAATAAAGATATTTCTACAATTATCTTGTGGTTTCATTGCAAAAATACACCGTAAATATCTTTTTTGTAGAATCAAAACTATATTAATATCACAGGAATTACCCCAAAATGTCAAACCATATCCGAGTCTGGACTGTAGAAATGCATGGTAAGCTGACAGCAACTCTCTCGATGTGTGCCCCCCAGTACAACCTTCTATCGATGTTTAGTACCAAAACAACAGCGCTCTCAACTGATGTTATGTTGTATCCTCAAATGTAAATGTAAATTGATTATTTAATCTGTTTCCAAACATAATGCACTGTGTCTTGGAAACATTTAGCGACAGGCTGTTGGACAGAAAGGACCCGTCGAGAATGTCCATCACAGATTGAACCTTTATCGATCGCAACTCCGTCGTGCTTTCACTGAATATAAGCGATGTATCATCAGCATATAGTACAGTCTGCTTTCTAGAGGTTTCGGGTATATCATTTGTATAAAGAATATACAAAAGAGGTTCAAGTATTGAACCCTGAGGGACGCCCCTCTTCAATTTAACACTCTGAAGCACTACAGCCCTACCATGGAGATCAGACTCCCCCACACACCACAGTCCTGTCCGTCAAATACGATCTTATTAATTCCAGAGCATTACCCCTCATACCATACATTTCAAGTTTTAACAATAATGTTTTATGATCCACAGCATCAAAGGCTTTAGACAGACCCAGGCACATAGCCAATGTTTGCTTTTTTTATTTAGATATTCTAGAATTTGTATAAGTGTTTGGTACAAAGCTCTTACTGTGAATTTCCCCTTTTTAAAGCCATTTTGTTTATCTGATATTACAGAAAACTTATCCAGAAATGTTACAATTCTCTGATATAAAACTTTTTCAAAAACCTTGCTTATATTAGGCAATTGGTCTATAATTTTTTTCTTCAGATTTCTCCCCCTTCTTATAGATTGCTCTATTATGGGAATTTTTTAGCTTACTTGGAAAAATACCTGCCGTAAAACACAAATTTACAATAAAAGATAAGGGCTCAGAAATAAAGTCACCTACATCTTTTAAAATAGTAATAAGTATCTAATCATCTGCAACCGACTTCTTGTTTTTTTAACCCTTTATAACCTTTAATATCTCATCAGATTCAGCAGGAAACTAATAAATGGAATTCGTTACTTTCCCTACAATTTGTGAACTATGACATCGAGAGTCAACGGTAGGGAATGAATTTATAAAATAATTATTTGAACTATTGACTATTTTAAAAAGATCATTAAATTTGGAAGAAAAGTTTTCAATAACTGTACTGGTTTTGTCTTTTCAATCAGTAATTTGTTTAACAATTTGCCATGTAGCCCTAACTTTATGGTTTCTATTACTTAACTGTAGCTTTTACAATAACATTCTCTAATATTTTACAATAAGTATTAAAATATTCAGCTGTAATTCGTCACCTTGTTTTTTTTTTAAGTATAAAATACGTTTGTGTCTGCAGGACACTCCAATACCTGCAGTAATCCAAGAAACCGATCCCGAGGGAGAGTTATACTTTTTAGTGACAAAAATCGTATCTAAAAAAACTGAGAACATACCCAAAAATTGTCATATGCCACATTTGCTGAATTTGAATCATATACTGGTGACCAATCAATATTTTCAAGCTCCTGTCTAAAATGTTGCACCTTGTTCTTTGTAAAAATTGTGTTGAATACATAGTTACGATCTCTCTGAATAATGATATTCTCAATACATATAACTTGTGCCTTATGGTCCGAAAGTCAAAAATTAATTACATAGCTTTGGAAACCCCTATCTGAATTATAGAAAATATAATCAATAAGTGTTGAAGTATTATCGGTTGTGAGGGTTGCCGCAAAATACTTTGAGAAAGATTATAAACATTCATTAGGTTTATAAATCTCTTTGTGAATTCATTCTTTATAAATAAATTTATATTAAAATCTCAGCCAAGAACTACTCTAAACTCCAAAAATTTCTCAAATATGAGATTTAATATTTGTTCTAATGTCTCCAAGAATATTTCGAGGTTGCCGAGACCCCTTCTATAAATACATAAAACAATTACCTTAAATTGTTTATTTACTGCACATGCTAGATCAGTCGATATATATATATATATATATATATATATATATATATATATATATATATGTTATGTCGGATATTCTCACGGGTGTGATGTGTAATTGAAGGTTCGAGTTCGCTCGTAGACGCCATACAGTGAGCTTTGAAAATGGTGAATGAGATTTCACCGAGACGCTATCTGCCTTACAGTCCTGAGAGGGACTCAGCACATACCACGGGATATCCGAAAACCTTCGATTACACACATATATATATATATATATATATATATATATATATATATATATATATATATATATATATATATATATATATATATATAATTATAACTTTTTGAATTTCTTATACGGTTTTATTATATTTCAAATTCACATTTGGACGAATGGACTATAACCAACTTTAATATTTAATTAGATTTTACTAAAAGAAACTTACACCGCAGTTCCTGAGTTGACCAAAAATGGCAATGGTGTAGGACACTGACTATGTGGCGAACTAGCTATTGAGCTTCTTGTACTTGATACTTGACTATGAGGGCACTGAGGCGGGCCCACAGCAATAGCACCGGGACCTCTTTTGCGTGGCCAGCATAGTGTACATTTACCATTTCTTTCAATTACTTCTGAAACAAATAGTGCTATCAATCATCAGTTTTGCAAATGTGATATATGTGAGTACATGGGGAAAAATCTTCGGATAACAAAATATACATTTCTGAGTCACTATAATGGAACTTTATAATTGGCTAGACGCTACTAAGCTATTTGAAGATATCATATCTACGATGAATATGTTGACCTCCTTTCCAACTTAGGTATTTTTTTTTATTAATTTACAAATTATATTTGTTAAAATTTCCGCATGGAGACTTCGTGTTTATTTTAGCAAACATAATAGTTATATTGTACATCAACCACTAAAATTGCACAATAATTCCCTTTTCTTTAACTGAATTAAATATTTTCGAGAAAAATTAAAAATGTGAAAATTGCTTGTCAAATTGAACACGCTATTAAATAAGAGGCTATATGTATATGACAAAAGTTTATTAAACTTATATCGTAAATCGTTATAGAATTGACTCTTAAAGTTAGGCCTTGTACTTCGTTAACTCCATATAAAGGGAGAGCCAGAATTCTAACATGAAATTTCATAAAATTTTATACGTAATATGTACAACCACGAGTAAAGTTTACATTTTAAAATTAATTTTAACTACATTACCATAATGTAAATACAGGATGTTTAATAATTGCATCTTTGTATTTCAGGATGCCAATTTTTAAATTATTTTAAGGAAAGGGCACATAGAATGTAGGGCCGTAACAGCTTTCTTTTTGAGATACAAGGTGTTAAATCTTTTTTTTATAGGTTTTTTTCTGGGTATATTTTTGACTGCTTTAGATAATATATTGAATTTTGATAGGTATTAATTAAGTATAAAAACCCATTTTTTTAGTAAGATGTTCCTTTCATATTTTTTCTTTCGATGAAAGATTTTTGATAAAAAAAAAAACAAAAAGCAGTATTCCAACATTTTTAACAAGGTCTAAGAAGTTTCTATGCGATAGAGATACACTGCTTATCTAAAATTTTCTTAACACCGTTAAAGGAGATATTGACAGTTATTATCTGTGAATTTCTTTCTTGGTCTCTCTCCAAATGCCTTTCGACTATTTATTGGAAATCACTATTCCGGTCTAAGGAGTCTTAAGGAGAGATGGCAATTTGGTAACTAAAACATAAAAAAATAAAATTTTTCCTTGAAATAGATTGAAAAACCTTTCGAATTAAACTTTTTGGTACAACCAAACTCTTTTTAGACCTACACTGTGCATGTCTAAATTCAGGAGAGTGAACACAATATAGAGATAAAAACATCAAAAAACTGACATTTTTTTCTAGAACAGGTTGAAAATTGTTCGAATTAAAATTCTAGTACATATAAACGGTGCTGTCCTTATATATGCTTATGACAAACTCTATGCTGATCAAAATTCACGATGGGAATACAATATGGCGGCTACAATATCAAAAATCTGAAATTTGTCGCGGATCAGATAAAAAATTGTTCCGAATTAAACTTCTGAAAACAAAAACAACTAAACTATCATACATATACGCTTATGGCTTACAGTTTATGTATCAAAATTCAAAATGAGGAATACGATAGGACGGCTAAGACACAAAAAATGAAATTTTTCGCGCCAAGAGTTGAATATTCTTACTAATGAAAATTTAAGTTCCCGTACTATGCATTTATATATGCACGTTTATGAGATATACTGTTCGTATTATATCAAAGTGACTCATCTAGTACGGCCGCAGAAATATCGAACAGCTCTAATTTGTCTCTCAAATACCAGATTCCTATTTACAAGTCATAATCAGTGTTGGCCTTAGCCAGTCCAGCGCTATGGGCAAGAAATCGATGGCGTCCTTGACAATTCATATAAACCCTTAAGCCTATAAACCTTTTTCAGCAACAAACCCCAACCTCCTTACCAACATAACCGAGGAAAGCGAGATCCATTTTATTAAAACCAGATAGGCGAGCGCAGAGAGCCTGCAATAACAAACCCGAAACTTTCTAAATTTCATAACCTACTCAACTATTATGAATTTTGATATGCACTGTTTAGGACACGAGCGTATATGAACGAGAGCACAGTTTGAGCGTATAAGAATTTGAGTCCGAAATGACTTCATGTTAACCATTATTTGTATTCGCCATCTTAAATTTTGATGTGCATAGTGTAGGTCCAAGGGCACATAAGCTCAGTTTGATTGTATTAGAAATTTAATTGTACATAATTTCAGGGAAAAAATTAATTTTTTTGACTGTTTAGCCTTTATATTGAATGCGTCATTTTTAATTTTAAATAGTTTCTATATACAAAGAGAGCAGGTTTCGAATTTTACAGTTTAAGCCTGAAAGGAATTACTTCGGGATATATTTTTATATCGAATTATAGATAAGGAAGGTATATATATATATATATATATATATATATATATATATATACATATATATATATATATATATATATATATATATATATATATATATATATATATATACAATCATGGACAAAAGGATGAAAATATTTTTATTCCAGACATTTTTTCAGCACGCCTCGTATTCAACGATAATTTGTGCCGTTTATTTTATATACTTGTTAAGGTATTGAATAATAATATCACATTTTGGGCTATACACATTCCTCTCTTATTTGCCTTTTTTTGTTTGTCTTGGACATATTAGAGAACGAAAGCTCTCACAGCTTTAGTCAAGGTGAAAATCATGGTTCTTGGGTTTAAAACGTGTCAAATTGCAATTATTATCCGACGCTCCGCCTACGATTGCACGAGGCATCTTCAGGGATCTTTACTCCACGAGATTAGAACACTGAATGACTATCGAGAAGCAATAGCCCGGTATTTATACCCGACTGGTGCTAAGCCAACCGTGATCCAGCGTTACAATCGATTTCCACGTGTGATGTAGACTGTAACCCGCATCTCTATTAATATTATTTGGATATTTACGTATTTCGATTGATTCTCTAATTTTACGTTAGCCGAGTGGATATAGACCGTCTGGTCTGGGGATGGTTTTCCAGGTTTGGGACCGGCTCGATTGTGAAAATAACTGGGAAAATAGTAGATCGACATATTACAAAATACTATATTGCCCTATGTCACAGAAGAAATGCCACTTTTATAAAAATATCAACAAGATAATGACCCTAAATACTCTTTCCGTTTAGTAAAAAAATGTTTTTTAACAAAAGCGTTGATATACTGGAGTGAACTTCTCAATCGCCAGACCTAAATCCGATTGAACATCTTTGGGAACACTTTGAGCGAAAAATTAGGGAAAGAATAATTTCATAATGAAAATCATCTATAGAAAGCTTTACAAGATGGCGGAAAATTCCAGTTGGTGTATATCAAAATCTTGTCGATTCAATGCGAAGAAGATGTAGCGAAGTCATTAAGGCGAAGGGGTTTTCAATAAAATATTGAACTTTGCTTCTTTAATTTGTACAGACTTAATTATTGTTTGCGGAAACAATATTCTTTCCATACTTTTGTCCCAAGTGTTTTTTTATTTATCACAGGAGAATTGTGTTTTATTTCGAATTTTCATTTGTTGAGTAAAAAGTTATTAATTTAGTAGTGTATGTTTATTTTTTGATACATACTTAATTATTGATAACCAAATATTAAGGATATAAGCAGAAAACAAATCTTTCTCCATGACTGGATATATATATATATATATATATATATATATATATATATATATATATATATATATATATATATATATATATACAGATATAAAATGTATACTTAGTGTTACAACTCACTGGGATTAAAATAAAAATAAATTAAGTTTGAGCTTGGCAACACAACAGCAACAAAAAATTGCCATCTTCTACATAACCAAACTGTAATCTACCTGATTTACTTCTAAGTGGCAAATCAGCTATTTCCATTTCCCATCCCATTTCCATAGTGAAAAATTTAATAATGCAATTCATCAAATGATAATGCATTATTACTTTTTTTTTAAACATGTATAAGATACTTTTCGGCTATTACCTATTTCTAATTAGAGTATACATTTTATAACTGTATAAATATATAAACTATTTAAAAAAAAAGTTATTTAAAATTTAAAGAAGTAAATAGTAATTTTTACTAAAAGGAAAGTTATTACCTTGTAAGATTGGCGAAACAAGCAATGCTAAGTAGCGGTACGAAAACGTTTACTAATCCCATTTAAGACAGGTATGAGAGATTTTTTTTTTGGTTAAATTACGTTGAAAATATTAGATTAACGTAAAATTTACAGGAGAAAAAATGTTTAGAATTAAATAATATGCAATAAAAATTAGGTTAACTATCGTATTTTTTTTTCAGAAATGTCAGAAAATCAAAATCATAATTTGCCACCCCGAAAATTTTGCATACTGGGTCCGCCACTTTTATTATGCAACCTTCAATACTTAAATATCAATTTTGGTCGAAGTTAAGCACGACATATTTTTTAATTTGTCCTGTTAAATTTTAAAAATAGCAGATGGAACTATAATTATATTATCTGAACCCAAAAATCCTTACAATTTCCGTTTGAAATTGGAATAAAATTTTAAGTTCACCATATTTCATAATTATTTTGATTTTTCAAAATATGTTTACAAGTTGCTCTACTTTGGTTGAAATTTATCAAACAATCAGGAAAATTTGATCTACAAACTATGAAATGTTACATTTATCAATTATTAGCCTTTTTCGTAAAGCAATAAGAAAAAAAAAGGATTACAGTCGTTATATTTACTAGACAAACTCGTTCCTCTCTTTTCGGCAGTAGGTTAAAAATAAATTTATGTAATTTTTTATGCTCACAAGTATATTAAAATGGTAGTGCAGAAATTGGAAAAACTTGATAGATTGTACCAAAAATTATAAAGCGTTAACTATAATAATTTTGTACTTTTACATAATCTTAAAACTAACATTTATTACCATTAGGCATTGAACAAGCGCTGACGCTTACATTGTAATTAACAACCCATTCGATAGCTGATTAAAATATTGAGGGTTTTGACTATGTCCTCTTCATTTATACATACAGGACGAGACCCTGAAGGCTAGATACTATCTCAGTTGCTTAGAACATCTCGAAACTGGAACGGGCGGCTACTCAGGTGTCTGGTAAACAGTGGTGGGGAGATGTCCATCACTCTCCATGCAAACAGATTACATGGTCCCGCTCTTGAAACCCAACCACTCTCTTGAGATACTTTTTCCAAGTGGACATGATTGGAAAGAGGGCCACAATCTTCCAAGAAATGGATCCTGATAGTTTATAGATGTATATCGACAAGATGAAAGAGCTGGAGCTGAAATGCTCGGCAAGAGCACGGGAGTCAGAGAGTTTTACTCTCTCAGATAACGTGCAATGATCTTTACAGCAGAAATTTATACTATTCTACAGTGTGGCCATTTCTGTGAGAGGGATATAAACACGAATAGGGTAATAAACATATGTTCAGACAGTACGACTGCGATAATGGCACTGAAGTCCAGTATGTTAACTTTGCGACTGATGTCTGAGTGGGTTCCGAGTTACTCGGGTACACACGGAAATGAGAAAGCGGACCGCCTGGCAAAGAGCTTTTGTCCTAGGAAGAAAAGAGTTGCGAATTGTGGTTGGACTGTGGACAGGACATTGCCACCTGAGTGGCCATCTTAACAAGATTGGTGTCGCAGATGACCCGACGTGCAGATGGTATCTGTAGGAGAATTGATATTGACGATGTCCTCAGAGTGTGTCCCATACTGGACGGACTCAAACAAAGACATTTCGAAGATACAATTTTGTTACCAAAAGCAGTAGGGCACGTAAAAGCGGTCCGCCTCGAATGGCCTGCAGTTATGCTGGGATGTAAAGGGCCCAACGAGGCCTAGGCATCGATGATCAAGTATTACCACCTTTTTGTTCATTTATTTATTCATTCACTATGCTAATGTTATTATGAAATCATATAATTTGACAACTTCAAAATATAGTAAAAAATTGAATAAAACTGCTATCGAGATGTCAAATTTTTATATACTCAGAAATATTTTCATTGTAACAATGGGAAAGTAACAAAAATTTTTTTTTTAAATTATAATATGTACGATCGTCTTTTTTATTCATCCAATCATTAGTTGAATGTTCTCAGCTATAGCCTAAAATAGTGTAAGTCAGCCTAGAATGTAAAGTCAATTATTATGAAATCTCTTTATTTTTAATCGATATAAAATTTATTGACGCTATACTACACCTACATTACATCTATATTGGTAAGAGTTTAATAAATAATTCTTAAACCCTTTTTAAATGTTATTTTTGGGTAATTACATGTAATCTGTTATTCTTGCGTCAATTGAAAGGAACTTTAATAAGGTTAAAAAATCTATAAATAATTATCACAGGACGCGTTTTTTTTAAACCATTTCTACTAAAAATGAGTAATGGGGCGCTAGCCTAAAAACACGAGAAATAATAATAGCAGCAGCATATGCTGATGTATACACTGAGCATATTTTTGGAACATGAATAGTTATTTTTACCCCGAAATGGAGTAAGCCTGGTGTAGTTTATTTTGTTATCTCCATTTATAGGCTTGTGCGGTGTGATCTCTGTTTCTTTATGTTTATTTACTTATTGCCCCATAAAGTGATTTTTAAACGAATGTTTATTAATATATGTCTAAGTTTTTCAGAATGTTTAGCTCGGTACAGACTGATTTTTATTTGTACCAAAATATATGGAGAAAATTATTAAGTATTATATAAAAAATTCTGTAGACTAAACAATCTCTTAGATAACATTTTTAAATCTGTTTTTGGGTAATTTTTGTATCAACTTGAACAATAGCGGACATAAATACTCAATTTTTTTCTTAGATTTTTTTGGCTCACCTATTTTAGGAAAAGTAAATTGGCACTAGAGGCAAGAGGAAACTTCAAACTTAACGTATTTTTGTCATCAAGAGAATTTAGCAATTTCAAATTTCATATGTATCTTTTTCAGTTTCACTTACTCATCAATTATCAAAAAGCAAAGATACTTTTACGCAGCCCCAGTAATATCATATTTGGTATAGAAATAATATTTAGTTCATATAAAAACAATTTAACAATGAGGTATATCCTTCCACCTTAACCAATTAATAGGGAATAAGTTTTTAGATACGCGCATATGGCGTGACTGCCCCACCGTGGTGACTTAACCTGGTCAATATTCGTAATAAATTATTAATTATTTAGATGTTTATCCCATCCAAAAAAAGTGCATACCCTTAAAAACTGTAGAAACGGGACCAAATCTCGCGACTCTTTGGCAATACAAACTTTGTGAGGTCATATGGAATCAAGTTTATAGCATCCAAATCTCTGTACATCACATTTTAACTTAATAACATGAAGTGACTTAGCACTTTCACAGGAACAGAATGTGAAGACCACTTCTTACATATTTCAATATGTAACCACTAATAGAGATTTGTTAATTAAAGTATTAAACTTAACAATAAGGATACTACAGAGTTGTCTTCATAAGAGATCTCATTAACTTTTATAACCAAACAAAGACTAGACTTGGCCCCATCTTTTACAGGTACGTTGACAACAGTCAGGAATTAGTTGCTTCCAGTTAAACTGAAAATTGGTATATTTGAGTAGAGAATGATAAGTATTGTAGAAATGTACAACTTTTGTAATCCAAATTGAATACATTTCGACCTCCGCAACCATTCAGGATATAAATGGTTTTGATACCTTGAATAATTAACGGAATCTTTACTGTTACAGTTCATGTTTTCAAATTTTTCCATGCTATGAAATTACTAGTATTAACTTTACGAATAAAGTAATAATGCCCTAAACACTACTTGAGCATAATGACACTACACAAACTAAAAATAACGAATATAGCGTCTCACTTGGCGATCCTTTAATCTCAATAAGTAGAAATTAATTTACCGTACATAACTTATCAGTGAACGCAAATTTAGTCACGACATAATGTACAGCAAATTGCACATTCTTGGTTATTCTCTGGCGGCAAGCCATAAGTTTTTGATCAATGAAATAAAAGTGAAGCCAATTTATTTAATAAGTACCGAGGAAATGACGATACGCTAATTACATTAGTCATTGCTCATCGACTAATAAATTTTATTTGCTAACGTTAATAATAAATTATTAATAAATAGTTTTATTATTGCCATATATGAAATAACACGCATTTAATTTTTGTCCATACATACATACATACATACATACATACATACATACATACATACATACATACATACATATATATATATATATATATATATATATATATATATATATATATATATATATATATATATATATATATATAGCACTGTCAGCTGGCTGTTGACGATGTTTTTCTTAACCCAGCAATGCCATTGTTCTTTACCGAAGGTATTACATACCTCCTACTAAAGGACCAACACAACACACATGACCCAGCTAAGTATAGGCCAATCACCTGCCTACCTACACTATATAAGGTGGTCACCTCCTCCTTGACCCAACGCATCTATGAACATTGTGAGCAAAATAACATCATTGGAACTCAACAGAAAGGATGCATGAGGGTAGCAATGGGATGCAAGGAGCAATTGATTGAAACCTCTTTGCTGCATACGTGGATTATAAGAAGGACTTCATGCCACATGAGTAGTTCAAAACTATATTGAGAATATATAGAGTCGATAAAAATTTTGTTTCCTTTTTAGAACGCATCATGTCAACCTGGAGAACTAGGATTCAATTGCAAGTGCCATCCAGCGACACCATCGAAACTAACACCATTTCTATACGAAGGGGAATATTTCAGGGCGATTCACTTAGCCCATTGTGGTTCTGCCTTGCAATGAACCCACTATCACGCCGTTTGAACTCCACCAGATACGGCTATAGTATTAGAAATAACAACCAAGAGGTAGTAAGAGTGAATCATCTTCTATACATGGATGATCTTAAACTGATGGCTTCTACCAGAAACCAGCTGGAACAAATACTTCAAATTGTAGAGGAGAGGAGAGAGACAAAACATACAAATATCTAGGTATGAAACCGGCTAGAAGAATTGACCATTGCACTATAAAAGCCGAATTGACAACCGAATTTGTCAGGAGGATAAGGCGGGTTTTACGAACTAATTTAAATAGTAGAAATTTGTTTAAGGCGCTCAACACGTATGCTTGCTCTGCGCTGAGCTACTATTTTGGAATTGTAAAATGGAGCAGGACGGAACCAAAACCTGCAAAGAAAAATAAGGACACTCCTAACAAAAGGTCAAAAACATCACCCTCGGAGTGCTATTGACGTACAATGCTTCCAAAATACCAAGGAGGAAGAGGATTGGTGGATATTGGTAAGCCGCTCGACTAACAAATAATAACCTTACATCCATATTTCCACAGGTTAGCGGACTCTTCCACACTACATCGAGCAATATGCGAGGCAGACGATTCAACACCGCTGCAGTTGAGGGAACAAGATATTACTTCTCACCACCAAACAGACCAAGAGAAGTTACAAACCTAGCTACAGAAGTCACGCGAAACGGAGGGCTTATTGTTAGCTATCCAAGACCGGGTTATTCCGACGAAGAACTATCGAAAGTTCATCATTAGAGATCCCTCAATAGAAAATGACCAATGCAGATATGACTGTCGAACATCAGAGACAATCCAACACATACCTGGAGAATGCCAAGCGTTTGCCGCAACCGAGTATAAGGAAAGAAATGACTCAGCCGCTAAGATACTCCACCAAGAGTTAGCAGAAAAGTTAAAACTATTACAGGTACGAAGAGTGCCTTATTACAAATACAACCGAACGGTTCTGACGGATTAGACAGTTGCTCATAATAGACCAGACATTGTACTAACAGATAAAATTTCTAGGCGAACTACACTAATCGACATTGCTGTACCTAACAACAACAACCTAAGGCCAAAATACAATGAGAAGATCGTCAAATACAGAGATCTGGAAGTGCAAATCCGAAGACAATGGGCAATGAACAGCGTCCAAACGATTCCCATAATACTGTCAACAACTGTAGTGATACCAAAGACCCTCCTGCAGAACATCAAGGGACTGGGCCTTAGTGAGCATCTGTATAAACCCATGCAGAAAGCAACTCTCCTTGCAATCGCGCGAACCCGTCCGAAAGTCACCTAGGACCCGATAACATAGAAAGGGTTCTCACAGAGCTTCATACTTTTGGTATCTTTGTGTACCTGGTATGAGTCAGCCGTTTGGCTTGTAAATCATAATAAATAGTTTTATTATTGCCATATATGAAATAATATGCATTTAATTTTTGTATATATATATATATATATATATATATATATATATATATATATATATATATATATATATATGTATATATATATAAATGTTTTTGCTTAAAAAACAGCAATCAAGGACGAGTTATGCCTCGTGGTATAAGGAATTCGAACTCATATGATCTGAAGGTCCTCGAAATATATTTTTAGGTAATTAAATTTGCTTCTCTTACACTTTTGTAAAATCACAGATACCGCGTAAAAAATATAATAGGTAATATTGCAAATTGATTCAATTATCATTTAGTTCCATATTATTGATATTATGATTTAGTTTATTTATTTTTATTATACAATTCAACTCATCCCTTTACTCTAACGTTGCAAAAATCAATATCGACAACGGGATTGGTTTACATTTTTATGTTTTCTCACAAATTGTTTTTTAATTAGAGTGAAAATTATTTATCTTTTTATCGAATTACTTGTACGTAATTATGTAAGAAGTCAATAACAATATTTTTATACATTTCAGGAATGACTTTAGAAATAAGTAATTTCTGTAAAAATAGAAAAAAAGGTAGATTTAGTTTCTGGGTTTCTTGTTTTAAGTTGAAAAGTAATTTTATTCAGGTAGGTGTCTGTTTGCCTCGGTCCCAGTTTATTTAGCTCAACAATTTTTAAATATAGAACCTTGAATGGACCCCGCCAAATTACTTTGGGAAATGCGGAAACTTAAATTATAAATATGCTAAGAATTACAATAAAATCGGTAAAAGCCAAATTATATTTTAGAATTATGCTAAATCAAATGACCCAAAACATAATAAGATGAAATTTAAATTTTCCTATTGCTTTCGGTGAATTTAAAACTAAACCTTACCCAAGGAAGATCGAGTTAAATTCTGAAAATATCTTAAAAGTAGGTATTTACAAAATATGTGTTAGACTGTATACTGGTGTTTTCAAAAATCTTTTTCATGTTGAATAAAAAATGGGACAGATCGAATTAAAATATTTTCAATTAATATGGCAAAGTAAGTATTTTCGATAATTATAGTTCATTGCAGATATGTATGTACCTCATAGCAGGGGTAGTTTTGTATATTTTGTGTAAAGATATAGTTATATAAATAATATTTCGGCTGTAAACGTAATCTTTCAAATACGTTTTTAATTATCTGGACAAGTGCTACAAAAATTATACAAATTAGAAAATACTGCATGATATCAAAAGTCAAACATTTTGATCGACGTTGCGAGGAAATGGAGTCGCTATTGCTTTCTTCGTCTTTTTCTTCTTCCTCACTTTCCAATATAGAGGGTGTCTCGATTTTTGATGTTCTGCGATGTATAATTTTTGTAGCAATTGCCCAGATGATAAGAAAACAAACGTATCTGAGAGAACTATATATATATATATATATATATATATATATATATATATATATATATATATATATATATATATATATATATATATATATATATATATATATATATATATATATGTTTATGCGGATTTCACGGATTCCTCCGTGTGAGATGCAATAGCAGTGGATATATCCACATTATGCCGTTGTAGTGCTGAAATCACATTCAGCAAGCGTACAACTATATGCAGCTCCGCGTATGAATGAAGTAAAATGCGAACAGTAAATGCAAATTTCTCTCCATCATATCCTTTCTGTGTTAGAGGTTGCACAGTTAGAACAAATTGCTAAGGAACACAATTTATCCTATTCAACCACCATCGAGATGATGGCCTACCTGTACCACCATACCGAGAAGAAAGTCAAAACTTACCCTCTCCGCCACAGTGATACGGCAGAGGTACATGTTTCGTCTCTACTAGACTCATCAGGGTACCGACATGCACCTGGCGGTGCAAAGGACAGATCGGAAGGAAGCATGCAAATACTGAACGCGGCCTCTCCGACCTCCCGCCGGATGGCGTATATATGTTTATGCGGATTTCACGGATTCCTCCGTGTGAGATGCAATAGCAGTGGATATATCCACATTATGCCGTTATAGTGCTGAAATCACATTCAGCAAGCGTACAACACTGTGGCGGAGAGGGTAAGTTTTGACTTTCTTCTCGGTATGGTGGTACAGGTAGGCCATCATCTCGATGGTGGTTGAATAGGATAAATTGTGTTCCTTAGCAATTTGTTCTAACTGTGCAACCTCTAACACAGAAAGGATATGATGGAGAGAAATTTGCATTTACTGTTCGCATTTTACTTCATTCATACGCGGAGCTGCATATAGTTGTACGCTTGCTGAATGTGATTTCAGCACTACAACGGCATAATGTGGATATATCCACTGCTATTGCATCTCACACGGAGGAATCCGTGAAATCCGCATAAACATATATACGCCATCCGGCGGGAGGTCGGAGAGGCCGCGTTCAGTATTTGCATGCTTCCTTCCGATCTGTCCTTTGCACCGCCAGGTGCATGTCGGTACCCTGATGAGTCTAGTAGAGACGAAACATGTACCTCTGCCGTATCACTGTGGCGGAGAGGGTAAGTTTTGACTTTCTTCTCGGTATGGTGGTACAGGTAGGCCATCATCTCGATGGTGGTTGAATAGGATAAATTGTGTTCCTTAGCAATTTGTTCTAACTGTGCAACCTCTAACACAGAAAGGATATGATGGCGAGAAATTTGCATTTACTGTTCGCATTTTACTTCATTCATACGCGGAGCTGCATATAGTTGTACGCTTGCTGAATGTGATTTCAGCACTACAACGGCATAATGTGGATATATCCATTGCTATTGCATCTCACACGGAGGAATCCGTGAAATCCGCATAAACATATATACGCCATCCGGCGGGAGGTCGGAGAGGCCGCGTTCAGTATTTGCATGCTTCCTTCCGATCTGTCCTTTGCACCGCCAGGTGCATGTCGGTACCCTGATGAGTCTAGTAGAGACGAAACATGTACCTCTGCCGTATCACTGTGGCGGAGAGGGTAAGTTTTGACTTTCTTCTCGGTATGGTGGTACAGGTAGGCCATCATCTCGATGGTGGTTGAATAGGATAAATTGTGTTCCTTAGCAATTTGTTCTAACTGTGCAACCTCTAACACAGAAAGGATATGATGGAGAGAAATTTGCATTTACTGTTCGCATTTTACTTCATATATATATATATATATATATATATATATATATATATATATATATATATATATATATATATTATCCAATTTATTCAGCTTATTTATATAACTATATCTTCGCACAAAATATACAAAACTACACCTACCACATACATATCTGCAATGAACTACAATTCTTGAATATACTTACTTTCAAGACAATCTATAATACACTTCGTCAAGACGTACACATGCTCCTTGTATTATTTTATTTCGACCATTTTCTATATTAGTAACATTTATTTTCTCATTCTTTTCACAAATGATACTAGGCTTTAAATCAATTAAGTCATTCATCATAAAAAACTTAATAAATAAGTTAAAACATTATACACACGAAACGAACGACTGTTCATAACGTTCTGCAAGTTGAAACAAGGGAAAAATCAAAACAAACAAAAGATAGTCTGCTAAAAAGCGCGAATAAATAATAGAAAAATTTAATGAAATGCAGAAAACTTATATTGCAGGTTTATTTTGGTTATGATGTATTAAGTACCCGCGCACGATCGTGCGAAGCGCCTGCAAGTAGGCTTCCCTCTACGCGCCACAAGGGATGAAGCAGGCATGTAAGCGGCGGAAAGCCCTTTGTTTATAGTCGAAATAAACAATTAAGATGTACCATTTTCGTATGAGATTTGATTGTAACTTGTAGATGCCGAGTCAAACTTTCGATCGATGTCAAGAAAATTGGAAAAAGTTCATTTAGTCAAAAGTTATTAACATTCGAAAATAGCAAAAATCACATTTTTTAATTGTTTAACATCAATTATCTCGGAAACTAAGCGTCGTATGTAAAAGTTAGCAAGGACGTTTTTTGCCTAAAATCACTCAAATAATACGACCTAATAGTTGATTTTGTGAAAATTGCATTTTTAAAAATTTAAACAATTATTTGTTTATAACAATGTTTCCCCATCCGGATAAACTTCCACCCTAAAAATTATTATTCAGGAACTCAAAATACATAAAAAAAAACTTTGGTGGGCCATATAAATTAAAGGGCCCCCTGGGCCCGCCACTAGAATAAGATACCTGTAGTTTAGAGTTACTGTCCATCACAGTAACATTGCATTGCATTTCTTGTCAGTTTATTATTTCTTACTATAACTAGATCTGTTGAATGAGAATTTCCAAGGCTCCATAAGTGGTAAACGTCTTGGTATAATTTGTCTATTCTTAAAACCAGTATTAAAAGTGTTTTTGAACTATATCAATAAAATCCGCCTTTAAAATAATTTTTCAATATAAGTTACCAAAGAATTGTATTCAGTTCTAATTATTGCTCACATCGTCATTATAAGCATGGAGGATTGAAAAATAAAAAACCAAGCACCGCGCTTCTGTTGCTAATTTGATAGTATATGTTGCTAGTTTGATATTCCAGGATCTCTGACGAGGTAAACCTGTGTGTACGCTGTACGTTAAAGCCAGTAATCAGTGGTGAAATAGTTAAAAGTTTACTTAATAATTATACTGCAGAGTTGTAATGCAATTTATTACTTACTAATTTTTGCGATTCGAATTACTTAATTTGAAATCAGTTTTTCAATTAGGATTTACGATTTAAAAGTAACCTTTTAAAAGAGTATTGTGTATTTAAATATTTTTACAACAAAAAATTAATAATTTATTTTACATTTAACAAACATAAGAGTCTTGTGCCTTTGATATGTGTAGGTTATTTTAAATATGATTTGTTACAGCTCCGATACGGTTACTATTTAACAGAAAATACAAAACTAATAGGTTAGGCCTATTAAAATTTAATTCTTATAGTAGGAACAATTTCAATAAATCTCGGTTAGACCTGTCAGATCCATCGGAAAGATTAAAAATTTAACAATAATCTTTCTATGGCCTTCATTTAAGCCTCGTATGAACTTTAAAACATTAGTAGCCAGGACTATGCTGGAAACTGTTTCCTGTCCTGCTTCCGTTGTAATGTAATTTAAATTTAACAGCATATTAATAGAACGAAATATTTGTGTCGGGCCGAAAAACTATTCAAATTGGCAGTGTGTTATTCTTAAAAACTTATAAATATAACAAATTCTTTTTATTTTAGCAGTGTTTTACCTATTCAACTTACCTAATGTTTTTGAGCTAGTTAAAGGGCTAAGTGGATAAAAGTCGCCATGCAAAGGGCAATGAAATCCAACAGTTTGTTCCCTTCGTCGAGCTCTGCGCGTTAAGACACATAGCACAGAGCCCGAAATGAGCATAAGCAGTCCAACCACCATACAGGCTGGTCCCAATATCCTTGAATTACCCGTAAAGGCAATACGTTCTGCATAATGATCTGGTTCTTCGTCTTCTCCAGGACCTCTATATGATGCCGCTAGAATATAATAAATACCGTTACGCAAAAATAAAATCAACATCACATTTCATTAAAAAATACATAAGGGATTCTGTTTCAAATTAAAGTATTCAAAAGTAATGTATTATACATTTACATTATACATTTACTTAAAATTGTAAGCTGGAGTATGCCGCATGACTTTTGTGGACTATTTCATATATCTCGTACGGAGTTTCTGGAAAGTGTATAAAAAAACAACATAAATCAAGGGGATATAGAGAAATTGATACTAAAGCTTTACACGTAAAACTAAAGCAAATGTATTTCTTAAAATACGATATATTAGAAAGAAATTGTGATTTATATATCTGTTCCTTTTAAAGTACATGATTGTGAGTGCATGGGATGAATCAATCGGCATAGCCTGACAAAAAAAATGTAATGTCTTGTCTAAGTCAAAGTAGTTAGTATTATTTATTATGGGTTTTGTTTTTCCGAATTACCATTGGGGTTCATAATAGAACCCGACTCTTGTAGAGTGTTGAAAGCAAAAACAGCGAAACACGAACGAAAAAATGCTTTCGTTCACATCGATTTCCTATTATCGATTGATTGGTTTGATAGCCGTCACCCGTAAACGAACAATACCAGTTCGACGCCATTTTGTTTCGCCTTGTAAGTTATGCACGATTTGAACGGATTCTTGGTATTTTAAGTGAATTACTTATTTGTATTTTGTGTGTTTCATTAACTATAATCAGTTCCTCAAAGTGTATGCTTACATTTCGTCAAAACAAACGCAAATAGTAGTCGTGTCCAATAGTAAGTGACTATATTTAGGTTTTGACATCGTAAATTTTCCATTTTTGAGATTAAACTTTGCGGGGTAATAGATATTTTGTATAGGCTATCAAAAACTAAATATGATTCAAAATTGTCGTAATGAAAAAATAGCGAACATTATTCAACTTTGAACTTTTTAGTCACAATCCAGAATGAGTCAAATGTTTAATTAAGAATTATTAAAAAATCATGGTAGTTTTGCGTTCCCAAAGCTCCAAAATACATACTTTCAAATGTGAGTTATCAATTTCTAGTCAGTTACATTGAATGTATTATTTTGAAATTTTAAGATATAATTATAGATCCGCTTACACCAGGCTTTTGTTTGACACAGGCGAACTTAAATTGGTTAAATTTCAATATTAAATAAGATTCTAAAGATAAGAAGTGGCTCTGCAGAATTAAACAAAAATACCTTATAATTCATTAAAATGACATTCTCTCTAGATGGTTTGCATAAAAAGTATTGTATACCACTAAACTTAAAAGAAAAATTGAAGGTGGCCCTAAGAAAAGAGGAAAGAGGCATATGTATCTGTATATGTATAGGTATATGTATATATATATATATATATATATATATATATATATATATATATATATATATATATATATATATATATGTATATGTATATGTGTATATATATATATATATATATATATATATATATATATATATATATATATAGTACAAAGTGCTACTATATTCTTAAAAATGTAGCTTTATAGGATAATGGATTTGGGTTAAAAAATATCTAATATTCTAAACCATGAAACAATTAACACTCTTCGGGCTATTTTAATTAAGTCCATATATAACCATAAAAATATCATAAACAAAGATTTTAAAAAAATTGATAACAGTTTTAAGTTTTTTTACATCTTAGTCTTCAGTTTGTATTAATACTTGGTTTTAGGCATTTTTTGTATACTACATTTGCAAACATATAACCAAAAAGTGAACTAATACTGAATTAGGAAAAAACGTATTAATGCATCAACTACTGATTAAAAATAGTTCATATTCTTTATTAGTTAAAGTAATTGTTTTTCTACAGAATTACGTATTAAATGAGAAAGTCTCTATAAAGAAAAAGTAATGACAAAAACAACATTTCTAAGTGATTTTTTTTAAAGTTAATATTTCAGAGTAGGTTGTTTAATTTATTAAACGACTTAAAAATCAACAGTTTAAACAAAAATTAATCCAAATTAAGTATTCATATGTTTTTATTGTTTTTCAAAACTTACATACAGACAGTCAATAACAAGAAAAACCTCTTCTCAGACAATGCGTAAGAAAAATTTGTGCTTGCGTAGTAAACAAGTCATGTCGGTTTTATTTTAATTAATTGTATCATCGGGTGTATATGCAAGAGAGTAAAATTTTAGAAAAATAAACTCCATTTAAATAGTTACTTCTTTTCTTCATAAAATCATTAAGGAAGGATAGAGAGTGAATTCCCGTCTGGTTTTTGTCTCCATTTGCTTTCATCAGCATCGTATCGAACCAAAATCATAATTCACAGAAATAAGTTGTGCTCTCCATATAATTATTTTGATTTTTCGAACGATCAATGTCCTATTCATACTAGCAGCAACATAACTTTGAAAATAACTGTTCTGACATAAAAACGATATAGCATTAATCCGTACCTATAAAATACTTTCTATGGAAAGAATTATTAAAGTTATTGTTAGCCATAAGATGTGAAGTGTGTGGGTACACCGTAGTGCATAAACCACATATTTTATTTAGTAGACCGCGGAAGATCATCCAATAAATTTGGCAATTTTACTAGGTGTTCTAGGTAATTCAAACCACTGAAACGAGGTGGTTAAATGACAGGACGAATAATATATCTGTCAATGATCCTTATTTATACGTTAATTTTAAATTCATATTGATAATATAACCTTTATTGCATGCTGGTCTTCATTAGCATAAATATCTCCATTACATAAATTTGTCAAACTCATTCTTGTAAAACAACCCTCATCGGTAAATAATAACACCATGTGCTCTCCGTTCATTAATGAATAGACAGAAGCCTAATCTCAATCAATCAAATCAAAGAGTTAAAAGCTTTCGTAGTGTTTGGAGGTGGAATGGATGCAACAACCGTTCTTTTATGAATCTATTTACTATATCTTTAGAAACTCCAAGTTATAAACCTAAGTGTCTAGTCCTCAGACTGGGATTTTCTTCAACTCGTTCTAAAATTTCTTCCTCAACCTCCGGTGTCCTAGTTGTAACATAAGGTCCATAATTAATCGTTGCAGAAGCAAAACTATCGATTTCTCGAAATCGCTTTACAACAACGGCAAATTCTTGGTGGTTTAATACCCATCTTCTTGAAAAACTTTCTCTCTATACTCTCAGCTACTCTCGACCATTTCCTTGGCAATAACTGTAAATTAATATCATATCGTTTATTTTTGCGTTAGTGTAATGTTCGGCCTTGGCGACAAATTTAAGAATAAAATGATAAATTTTAAAATTAAACAATAAAAGTTTGTCAGACTGAATAGTTTGACAATACTCTTTTGTAACTAATGTAATGACGACACTTATCCTTTTTATTGTTGTTAACATGCTCCAACTTTCTTGGACCAGTCCTAAGCCTGGATAAAGTGTGAAGATGGACTACGACGAGCCTTAGTAAACAATAAAACATCTAAATACGATTATCTCAGAAGCGCCTGATCGAAGCGGCACCGATTAGGTATAACTTTTCTTTAAATAAAAAATGTCAAGGAATAAGAATTCTGAATTAGAAATTTAATATGCTGAAGCACCAAAAAGTTATGAAGCCTTAGACGTAGGCGAAATAAAAAAATTATGAGATTTTGACTGATCCTGTTCAATACTATTTTCGCTTTATAGTAATATAACCTTTACACTTACACTTTTTCCCATTTGTTCAGCTCGTGGCGGTCCACTACACGATTAATAAGCATATGGAATTAAATGCAAATTTCTTGCAATGCACTGTAATGTTTAGCGATGAGGCTACTCTTAGAACTAATGGATCCATAAATAGACGCATTCTGTTATGCTACAGAAAACTCATTTTGGGTAAGAGAGGTGCAACATCAAAATCATTGGTCACTTAATGTTTAGTGTGATATTCATCATAATAGAATCATTAAGTTCCACTGTTTTATGAACCTTCAAGCGGCCATACTTCCTAAACTTTAGCAAGGAACTACTCAAGTGCTTGAAGGGGCCGATACCAAAGATAATTATAACTGACGCTAAGTTATTATAATCTTTGCCGATATGAATGAACACGACATTATGTGATTGCAGTAAAATAGTGGGCCTCCACACCACCATTGTAAAGTTAATGTGTTTGAACCAGCGGTTTCCGCAGAAATTGATTAGGAGTAGGAGTTTCATTCAATAGCCACCAAGGCCTTGCGATATCACTCCGTTAGATTTCTTCCTGCTGGATTATATAAAAGATAGGTGTTTGTTAATCCACCAACAACCATGTTACATATCCGAAACAGAATTAGAGATACCTGCGGGACAATTATGCTGCTAATTTTGTCCAGGGTCTCGAAAAATGCGAGAAAAAGACTAAATATGGGCATTCAACAAAGGGGTCGTTTATTCGAATACTCATTAAGAACAAATAATTAATTTTTAGAAGAAGTAATTAAATTATCCTTTATAGTTTACCTTTTTGTGTTAATAATTGGAATTAAAAATGTTTTATATTTATTAAAAAAATAAATATCCCTTGTTTTGCTTTAATATCAGTTTATATTTTTATTATATTTAATTACATTAAAGTCTTTGTTTCTATGTTGTTGCTTTTCATTATATTTATTTATATAGTGTTTGTGTGTTTTTTTTTTGTTTTCCGTGGCTATTACGAGTATAAAGAAATCGAAATATCTCAATAACTATTGGGAAAGATATAGGAAAAAAGTTGTATGGTTTTTATTAGTTCATAAAATAAAATAAAAAATACATTGTGTATCATTTGAAAAAAGTAATATATTTTAATTTATTTTATCATTTTCAAGGTTTAAATAAAAAACTGCCAATAAATCCTAGAACTTTAACACTATTTAATCCACTCATCCTCATCAGAAATCTAAATATCCACCTTAAACACAAATATCCTACTCAAACTCTGTCTGAATTCCTTTTAGACTACAAGATTGATTGTTTTATGATTTACAAGCCAAACGGCTTCGCACTCCCTCCAGGGAATATTGACTCATACCAGGTACATAAAGATACCAAAAGTATGAATCTCTGTGGGAAAGGGTTCCCATGTTATCGGGTCCTAGGTGACGGACTGCTGTATTTCCTACGAATTTTCAGACGGTTCGCGCGGTTGCAAGGAGAGTTGCTTTCTGCATCTGTTTATACAGATGCTCACTAAGGCCCAGTCTCTTTGTTCTGCAGGAGGTTCTTTGGTATCACTCCAGTTGTTGATAGTATTATGGGAATCGTTTGGACGCTGTTCATTGCCCACTGTCTGCGGATTTTCACCTCCAGACCTCTGTATTTGGCGATCTTCTCATTGTATTTCGGCCCTAGGTTGTTGTTGTTAGGTACAACAATGTCGATTAGTGTAGTTCGCCTAGAAATTCTATCTATTAGTATAATGTCTGGTCTATTATGAGCAACTGTCTGATCCGTCAGAACCCTTCGGTCCCAATATAACTTGAACTCGGTGTTCTCAAGAATAGGCTCCGGATTGTATTTGTAATAAGGCACTTTTCCTACCTGTAATAGGTTTAACTTTTCTGGTAACTCTTGGTGGCGTATTTTAGCGGCTGAGTCGTGACTTTCTTTATACTCGGTTGCGGCAAATGCTTGGCATCCTCCAGTTATGTGCTGGATTGTCTCTGATGTTCGACAGTCATATATGTATTGGTCTTTTTCTACTGAGGGATCTCTAATGATGAACTTCCGGTAGTTTTTCGTCAGAATAACTTGGTCTTGGTTAGCTAACAAGAAGCCCTCCGTTTCCAGAAACATCTGTCCTGAAATCAACCAGTAGTTCGACGCTGAGTTGTCGACATTGTCCTGATTGACCTGATTTGGATGGCGTCCATGAAATGGCTTCTATAACCAGGTTTGTAACTTCTCTTGGTCTGTTTGGTGGTGAGAAGTAATATCTTGTTCCCTCAACTGTAGCGGTGATGAATCGTCTGCCTCGCATATTGCTCGATGTAGTGTGGAAATATGAACGTAAGTTTATTATTTGTTGGTCGAGCTGCTTACCAATATCCACCAATCCTCTTCCTCCTTGGTGTCTTGGAAGCATTGTATGTTCAAAAGCACTCTGAGGGTGATGTTTTTGTGCTTTTGTTAAGAGTGTCCTTATTTTTCTTTGCAGGTTTTGGATGTCCGTCCTACTCCATTTAACAATTCCAAAAGAGTAGCTCAGCGTAGAGCAAGTATACGTGTTGAGCGCCTTAAACAAATTTCTACTATTTAAATTAGTTCGTAATACTCGCCTTACCCTCCTGACAAATTCGGCCTTCATAGTGCCATGGTCAATTCTTTTAGCCTATTTCATACCTAGATATTTGTATGTTTGGTCTGCTTCCATTGCAGCTATAGTTTCACCGTTCTGCATTTCAAAAGTCCCTGGTTGTATCTTCCCTTTAACGATGTCCAAAATACGGCACTTGTTAAGTCCAAATTGCATTCCGATATCCCCGGAGAACTCCTCTACAATTTTAAGCATTTGTTCCATTTGTTATTATTTTTATTATTATTATTATATGATTTACAAGCCAAACGGCTTCGCACTCCCTCCAGGGATTATTCACTCATACCAGGCATACAAAGACACCAAAAGTATGAAGCTCTGTGGGAACCCTTTCCATGTTATCGGGTCCTAGGTGACGTTGTCTGCTGCATTTCCCATGAATTTTCGGACGGTTCGCGCGGTTGCTAGGAGAATTGCTTTCTGCATCGGCTTATAAAGATGCTCACTAAGGCCCAGTCCCTTGATGTTCTGCAGGAGGTATCACTTCAGTTGTTGACAGTATTATGGGATTATTATTATTATTATTATTATTGTTAATTTATTTATATGTTTTTTTTAAACATGTCATATACTCTTAAACTTCGTAAAGTGATAAATATTTTCAACTGTTTCGATCATGAGATATTCGCGAGGTGACTGGTTTCGCTATGATATTATATTTAGTTGTTTGTATCATAAATATATTTAGAAATATAAAAAGCAGGCAGACCTCGGTCATTAGCCTTTTGGGCCATTGTGCCTAATAAATTTTATTTATTATTATTATTAAAAATTTAAAATTTATCGAATTTGCAATATAAATCTGAATATATTTTTCGCAAAATTAAAAACGCTATTTACGATTGAATGAATGCTTGAAAATATGATTTTTTTTTCTTAAAAACGATTATCTCAAAATCTATAAAGTTAAGCTATATGAAACTCTTAATAAAAAAGCTTAGAAATTACACGTTATATCCAAAAAATTATTTGTATATAGGGTGTTCAATTTAAAAAAAAAATTTATGATGTCCTCGTTTTTTAGCAAGCCCTTTATAGTCCTAAATATATTCAAAATGTGCATATAAATTAACCATATAATGTAGTAAATTTAGTTCTTAGTAAATTTTACCTAAAAGGCATAAACTTACTTCATCCAATGGTTGACTCATCCTGTAGACTTTTGAAGACTTCACCTGCGCTAAAAGTATTTTCGTTTTGGAAGTTGTGAATTAACTGTCAGAACGTCTCATTAATAACATTTATAGAGAAACGTTCTTATAATGTGACGTTCTTAAAGTGTCACTTTCAGCGTTAGAGCTATTCTTTTGAGTCATTATCACTTTCACTTCTATCACTTGAAGTAATCATGATCACTTCAGCCCAATGACAAGTAAATGGATATTCAAAAGAACATGAAGTTATCAGTTTCACTTTGTTCACTTTGATCAATTGATAATTACTCAAAAGAATATAGCCGTTGGCGCGTCCCAAGCCAGAATCGCCCAAAAAGAGTGTAAAAGAGAGCGCCCATCTATAAGACAAGAATAAGACACAAACGCGATAAAGACTTGCAGTCTTTTTAAATTAAGTGTGACATAATAGGATCAGACATATATGTCTGTTGAGTACATTTAAATAAGTTCGGGCCGTTTTGTTGATGGAAAATATTGTCAGTTTTTCGGTGAAAAAGGCAAACTTTACTTCTATTATCGCATTAAATCAAATATGTGAGAAGTGATTATTTCAAGAGTATCTCTTTTATTGCATCTTTGTTTCTACACAGGGTGCAATACCTTCTATTTATGTTATTAATATTCACAACTTCTGACAAAGCGAGCACATCTTCATCCTCCGACGATGAAATTAATAACAAAACGAAACATTTTCATTTTATGACTTTTGAGTGTTGGTTTGATATGCGGTCAAATATTTTCTCCTCGTCTATTTAATTTTTTTGTCTTGTTATTTGACAGATGGGCGCTCGACGTAAGGCTACAACGAATATATTGTTTGAAGATTCTCGACAATTTGAAGATTGACTAAAAAGTAGTTGTAGTTTGTTTGTATATTATTTCGCATAATTTTTATAAATATCCAGGACTGTTATTTAAAAATTTATACTTTTGAACTATTTACTAAATCCTAAAAATCACAGTCATTCCGCTGAATAAATTTGAAATTATTTGTGATGGTTAAGCAAGAATGAGACGTTTCAAATATTCATATTTTACTGTTTTTGGTAGAGTTTTTACAAGATTTATTTTTAAATTTTAAGATACCATCCGTACTTACCAACAAAAGAAAAATAGGAATCAACATTTTTTAAAAAATTTCTTGAGAAATATCTATCATTTACATGTTTCTCGTCGATTTAATGTCACTGATTCTAAAGGAGGATATGCGATGTGCTATGTAATTTAGACCTATATTTTTTATGTGATAAATACAGTTTTTGGGTACCCTCCTTAAAAGACATGACACGGACTTATTTGTAAAACTTCTTGAGATCTACAGTCATACATTGTTCTGACGTGTCTCAAACAGATTAGTCAGCGTAAGCCAAGAAAGTATCCGAACTTCTGTTTTGTCTCGAATTTAATATGATAACCACGATTACTTTATATTCAATTTTGCTTTTGCTTGTATAATAAAACTAACATGTAATTTTTAAATTGCATTGAAAAACCAGCAACAATAATGTTAAAAACTATGCCGACAGAATCTGGACCAAAGGTTACAGATAAGGGAAATATCGATTGGGTGTCAATTGCTTAAGAAGCAGTACCTCTAGATTGGATTTTGGCGAGGTATTCGCGAGGTGACATGCGAACTACAAAATAGGAATCTTTAAATTCCAGGTGACTGGTGGAACATGTGACGCTCATATAACCTCGAGCTTTAGTAAAAAACAATATTAGTGACTGGAAGGGAAAAACAATAAAAAAATGGGTAAAGTGTGGCTACGTCGACAAGTGCGTGAAAATGGAAGGTCCAACGTTTATTTGCGTTTCCAAAGATAAGTTTTAAATCGCGGCGAATATAGAAAGAGACGAGCATATACTCGTCTCTTCATCGCAAGTTTTATATCCTTGATTTTCCTCGGCTAGCAGCGCAACCATTTGATGCTTAGGCTGCTGGAAGCTAAAAGCATAGGGCTTGCAGGAAGTTACCCCTCCTTCTTATATTCTCCTTAATATACACAAACAACCCCATCACTAAATAATGGTTATTGATTATTTTTACGTACCATAAATACGTTTACCATTAATACGTTTAATTAAATAATCATTGGTAAATTACAGGCAGATGGCAAATTCTCCTGTTCTACTTTCTATTTGTTTCGTATTAAACAAGTAATATTTTATTTATATTACCAAAAAAGTTATCGACATTTTAACGACGATTGATTTCAGGAAACACATAATTTACCAAAAGTAAAATAATTACTAAAACATAGATGGGATGGGAATTTTCCAATTTTGTTATGAAGTTGAAAGAAAAAGTAACATTCTAATATACTTCAACTGAAAAACTATCGCATTTTCAACTATAAATACAACATAAGAAATTTTACTGCAAGCATTATTTCTGAATATAACTAATTACATCTTTCACAGCGCCAATAAAGAACAAGTTTTGTTCGCTGCTTTGAGTTGTATATATACTTGTGTACCAACTAAAGTTTTAATACTTAGACGTTTCTTGCGTGAAGCTAATAAATACTAAAGCACCTCATTTTATAGTTTTATTTTTCTATGAATTACACTTTTCATATCGTCGATAAGTAATAAATGTCGTTTGCTGTTTTGAGTTGTACGAAGATGGGATGAAAATTACCAGCCTTCCCTAAAGGCCCATTTTGACTATGGTCAATATTTCCAGCATTATCTAAGCGTCTGAAAATTGTTTTGTATCGCGGCGATCCCAGTACGAGAAAACCAAAGTACGAGACGCGATAAAATATTTGTTTATCAAATGTTCATCTCCTATAGAGATTAAGGCCGAGTGAAACACTGCATTGGAGAAACGTGGTTTGCAAACTTCAAACGTAGTCGTACGAGCACTCAAAATTTTGAATGTTGTGGAAGACTAAAATCTGCCATAAAGGTAGAAATCGTCCAAAAAGACCAGAATAACTTTAAAAAGGACCGACAACTGAAACTGACGGAAATACCTAAGATATCGAAAGAAAGGGCTCATCATATCCTTGTTATATCTAAAGCATAAAAAATTGTTGGCAAGGTAACGCATTTGCTGATTCTGGACCAAAAACTCCAACGTATAATCTTTTCGGAGGACTTTTTGAGGCGTTTGTTACCGTGGACAAGTTCTGGAATCAACTGTACACCTGAAACTAAACGACAATCAAGACAGTGAACAAGCGAGGAAAAACCATTGACGTCGCTGATTGTCCCCCCACTCTTGCAGTCTGTTGAAGGCTAAAACGGTAAACACGAACGAAAAAGTGCGTTTATGCCCATGGGGCGCCTGTCATATTTTTGAATATTAGCACCTACCGACTAGCGTATAGCCGATTTCCTGTTCTCGATCGGTTGATTTTCTAGTGTTATTTGTAAATTAACAGAATCTGTGCGACGCTATTTTTATGTTTTGAAGTTTCCGTCTTATGTATTGTGTGCGTATTAGACGGATTTATAGTGTTTTAAGTAACTTATTTATTTGAGTTTTGTGTGTTTTATTTAATATAATGACAACCAAAAAGTAATGCTTACGTTTTGCTAAAATAAGGGGAAATAGATTTTCGAAGTTTGGTCCTGTCAATGGTCAGCAGAACATTTTATAATGCGCATCCCAACGTTGTTGTACTATGTTTACGTTTTAACATCATAAATTTGCCTTTTTGAGATTAAACTTTGTGGACCTAATAAATATTTTGTCTGGGGGAAGAATAAAAAGAAAACAACTCTAGTGAAGAAAAAAACGTGTCTTTTTCATCAGAAAAACGTCCCTAGTCACAAGGTTTTTCATGATTTAAATTATTCAATTAGCGTTGTTACAGAGATGTGACGAACGCCAGTAGATCAAAAAAAATTATATATGTGGGAGCGTGAAATTTAGGTTCCCGTAATTAAATTAATATTATAGGTAGGGATGCGTAAAGTCGAATTTAAGATAAAAATTTAAAAAAGCAACAATAGTTTAACTAACGATAGTATATCTTTTAAATAACTTTTGATATAAATGTAAGTAATTTGAATTTATGCCCATATCGCTAGTCTAAGGAGGTTGGGCTATATTGATTATCTTCTAAATTTACCCCCTGTGTTGTAGTTCTGCGTAAGTGTGTATGGATGTATATGTATAACTTTTGATGGTTTCTTCAATGTCAGTCAAATGAAAAACGAAAGCATATACCTGTCCAATCATCAAGTAGACGTTTTACTTTATACTTTACCTTTTAACTAACTAGCCTTTAGCGTATTCAGGTTATATATTGTTTTAACTTTTCTCTTTCAAATTATATCTTTTAAATGTAAAACCTTTTTCAAAGGTATTTCCAAGAGATCATAGGTGCTGAAGAATGTTTTACTCTATATTAAAAGTGCCACGTCAATCATTTCCAGCTTATCGAAGAAATAAACAGAAGTAATACTAAGTGATCAGGGGAGCTAAATTAAAACACTTTTCAAAATGACTATAGAAATATATTTGCTTTAGGACTAATTTTTTTCATCCTATAAGTTAATGTATTTTTTTAAAATTATTGTATTATTATATTTGGGAAACTTGCAAGTTCAGAGCAGCTTTACATAGGACAAAACTATATATTGTGAACTTAACTTAAACTGCAAGCATAAATAAAAATATTGTAATGAAAAGTAGAATGTATAAACTCATCTCTATGAAATGTATTGTTTTAAAAATTTTATAATGTACATCTGAAGAGTTAAATGTGGAAAATATGTCAAGTTTTTGGTTACATGTCTCTTAAAAATAATTAAGCAATACATTGTGGGACACATTATGGTCAGCTAACTAACTAAAACATGTTGGCGTGGGCTACTCAAAACGTTATATCACGTATTAAATTTAATTGAATATAAGAGTGAAAAAAACTTATTGTATACCTACCAGTTAACACGCATCCTACCATCAGAAACAAAAAACCAAATATTGGTAAAATAATTTGACAATTAGCTGCAACAACAACCCCAGCCACCATCAGGCCGCCCTCGATCTTTTCGACGCGCAGACGGGATAATGTTGCGGGACAGCGTAATTTGCCGCCACCGACAACGCCGTCGCCCTTCAGTCCGTCTGACACCTCGTTGGGCCTGAAATAAAAAAGGGAATTATAGTATAGTACTACCAATACTGCCATACAATGCTATCAGGTCGCCCTCGTTATTTGAATCGAATCAAATCAAATTAAAATACACTTCATTGTTATAAGAGATACTCTTGTTAACAAAGCTCTTAAAAAATAATAAGTTGATTTAAAAAATATAAAAACAAACATTTACATAAAAAAACAAACTATAAAATAAAATAAAAAAGCAGGGGCCTAGAAATTACCGATGTAAAACTCATCAATACCATAATACGGTCTTGTTTTAAGAAATTTTCTTAAATACCTTTTAAAAATCCTGTCATTTACAATTTGACGATATACAATAGACAAATGATTATACATATTTATACTTTCAAATATTACCCAGTCCTTTGTTAGAGTTTGTTTTGTTATTAGAAGTGGCAAATTATTAATATTACACATACTGTAAGTGTAGGTATTACCTTTGAATTGCTTGTGACAGGTGACTGATGAAAATTTTAATTACGGTCAATATTCCTTGTTCAATGAAAAGAGATTTGCAATGATCTCTTAGTTTAACAACACAAATATATCTTAGAGTTTTTTTATGTCACTAAAGTCTTGACTATGCAAACCTCAAAGAGCACCATACCTGATATGGCTCTCAATTAAAGCAAAATAGATAATTCGAGCCATGACATTACCCAATTCGCTAAAGGCAACCCTAACCGCAGAGGCATCACAAGCGCTGTTTTCAAGCAAGAAGAGAAAACTCTTATTTCAAAAAAGTTGTTAATTACGTCTGCGAATGTTTGAGGAGCATCGCCCCAATAGATATGAAATCAATCTCAGATGAATTTATTCTTAATATCACAAAAATAGTCCAAAGCAAAGTTGATGAAAAATTAAATTCTGATCTCTGCATGGTGTATTTTAGATATCAAGAATATGGAAAGACATACCAGCTATATTTAGACTTACACTGATGAAATACTTGACGGTATCTTGCTAGGAATGGCCACATGACATGAAAAGACTGTGTAAAAAATAATTAATAGTCTAAAAGAAAGTTAATTTTAAAGTGTATTGCAGGAATTTTATATCCTTCAGTTTATATCCCTTTTATCTATAGAAAAATGCCAGTTTTTAGAAAAATATGGTATTTCCTTTGCCTATCGGAAATTCCATTAATTTGTTTTCGTTCTCATATACATATTGTGTACTAAATCAAGCATCAAGTATTATTTCGAAAAGATGGAATGGGAGAGATAATGTAAATTACCCCTTTTACACAATTTATTTCAAAAATATAACCTAAAATGTTATAAATATTTTTTAAATCGTTAAATATAGCTGCTTAATTTATTAAACAACTCGACGATTTTTTCAGGTTGATTTTCAACAGCAAGCATATAATATGATAAATGAGATTTTGGTCAAAAGTCTTCACCAGAAACCTAACAAACGAAGGGATATACTCCCGGATTAATACAATATCATATGTTTATACCATGTTGTATTTACAAAAGTAGTTTTTATAAAAATTATATTTATATATATATATATATATATATATATATATATATATATATATATATATATATATATTTATAACTTTTTGTAACACCACTTTCACAATGAAAAACTCCAGAAAATTTACTTTTAAAAATTTATTTCGTAGAAAATTTTATCCAATTTTATGTGAACATTTTCATGTTGCTGTATTCAGTTCCAGAACTGAAGAGCTTTGACGGATTCCCTCACAGTAATTTTTGGAGTACCTCATTCCAAAAAATATTTAAATCTTTAAAATTATGTCATCAACACAGAAAATCCCAATTTATTTTCTAAAAAGTGTTTTCTGATTTGACGTTTCAGTTGGTAATTCCCTAACCTTTATCTGGCAAGCTGTTGATATGTTATCCTTATTTAGAAGCATTCAAAAGGAAACACAAAAGATAGTATAAGTAATAGAATAGTAATAATACCTTCATACGAAAACACAACTTTACGAGTTTAATGTGATGTGAGTGCAGTCCTGTCCGTTTATGTTGTTAATTTTTATATTGAGATTTCTTAAAAAAAAATGTGTCATTAAAGTAAAATTGTCCCCTTGTATGTTAGATTAAAAAGCAGTTAATGTAAAATAATTTATCGCCGTGTTGTTTTAAAATATGTTAGAATGGCCAAGTAATTTTTAGTCGAGCCGCTACCTCAAAATATACTTTTCAGGTAGAAAAATTTTTGCATAAATTAAATATTCCCATTCTTAAACCCATATATTCCTCAAATAGTGAATTTGTTGGTTATCTGCACTAACTCTGTTAGACCTACCAAGTACATTTCTAAAAAAAAATAAATCAACTTCACACTAAATTTATATTCAGTGGTTTAATAGATTAACGGGTATCGGGGTCGTGGATTACACTTATTTCAATGTCATGTACAATACGTAGTTACAGTATAGAGAGTGTACAATTTAAAATATCATCAAAGTCATTAAATATTTTATGTTGTTCTTTTTAACTAACATATGTTACATCTCAACTATAGCAAAATGTAACTTACAACACTGTATTTAATTTTTATTTCTTAGGGTTCCATAAGCGACTAGACCCTTATAGTTTCATCATGTACGTTCGTCCGTCCGCTTGTATGTCACAACCTTTCTAGCTTTCTTTTTTTTTTCCAATTAAATTTTTGCAGACCCATGCTTCCAATTAACCCAAAAACAGACCTAAGGCGAATTTGGAAAAAAAATTAGGATTCCTCCATCTGTGGGAAAGTAAAGATGAAAAAATTTCTTTTCGTTTATCCCATGGAGTGGAATATCATTGGATAGGTATTAAAAAATGCAATTAAATATGTTACAAAATATTTTTGTTTAGTTGATTCATTCGAGAAATATGAGCCTCTAAGCTGACTTTTAAATTGCCCTCCCCCGTCTAAAGTTCCAACGGTAATTTAAAAAATCGAAACACATTTGGAATAATAGCACTTATTAAATAGATTTCATGAAATTTATTACGATAAATTACGTCCATTAATTTATGATATAAAAAAATCATTTAAAATTTAATCTCCCATGTTTAAATAGGGTTTCCGATAAAATAATGCACGCACCGGCTTTCAATTAATTCAAATATCTATAAATAAAATATTTGATATATTTTATAAAGAATGGTCTTGCGCCATCTCCTCAGTACTTCACTTCACCTAATGTTTTTATTTTGTACTAAAGCATTGAAATTCTGAATTGTATTCAAGACGTAATGGGCTCTTTAAAATTGAATTTTCTAAGAATTAGACATTCTGGAATTTTCAGTATCAATACTGTGAAGTTACGTAGTAGATGATCTATTGAACTAAAATTTTGATTGTAAATTATGATTAAAAAGCCGTTATGAGAATTAGGGTTGGGTCGATTTTAATTATATCATTTAAATCATGATTAAAATTACAATTTAAATTAATTAATTTTTTTTGTCAATAAAAATCATTATTTAAATAAAAAAATATTTATCATATTTCAAACAACTTGCGAAAAAAAATCACAAAAAAATTAAAATTTAAAATGCAACGCCTAGAAACATAAAAAAAAGATAAACTTTACCTAAAGTGATAAACTTTTAAATCAAATAATTTAGTTTCTAAGATATTTATGTCTAGTAGAGACGAAACATGTGCCTCTACCGTATCACTGTGGCGGGGAGGGTAAGTTTTGACTTTCTTCTCGGTATGGTGGTACAGGTAGGCCATCATCTCGATGGTGGTGAAATTGGATAGATTGTGTTCTATTCAAACTGTGCAACCTCTAACACGGAAAGGATATGATGGAACGAAGTTTGCATTTACTGTTTGCATTTTACTTCACTTATACACGGAGTTGCATATAGTTGTACGTTTGCTGAATGTGATTTCAGCATTACAACGGCATAATGTGGATGTATCCATTGCTATTGCAACTCACACGGAGGAATCCGTGAAAGCCGCATAAACATATATACGCCATCCGGCGGGAGGTCGGCGAAACCTCGTTCAGTATTTGCATGCATCCTTTCCGATCTGCCCTTTGCACAGCCAGGTACATGTCGGTACCCTGATGAGTCTAGTAGAGACGAAACATGTGCCTCTGCCGTATCACTGTGGCGGGGAGGGTAAGTTTTGACTTTCTTCTCGGTATGGTGGTACAGGTAGGCCATCATCTCGATGGTGGTGGAATTGGATAGATTGTGTTCTATTCAAACTGTGCAACCTCTAACACGGAAAGGATATGATGGAACGAAGTTTGCATTTACTGTTTGCATTTTACTTCATATATATATATATATATATATATATATATATATATATATATATATATATATATATATTTCTTAAATCGGAGTCACCAAAAGCAAATGTAACTAAACTTATGTTGCACTGAGGCTAAAGAAGCAACTGCACATAGGAATTGCTTTATTACGGATAACTGTTTTTAACATTATTTTCTTAAAGGGACTGAAGCATGCATTTAATTTTATTGCTAGTGGTAGCAATCCTTTTCTTTAAATAGTTTACTAATAGTTTCTAAGGTAAAATTTATTTTTTCTGGAGATAATTTATATCTTTGTTTTTGGGGATCAAACCTATAAGCTACAAAATGATATGTTGTTAATTCTTGGTTATATCGACAATGAAATGCTTGGTTTTTTTGTGGAGAAAACTATCGCTCGTCTTCAAAAATATGCTGTAAGCGTTTCCGTTGTTCCACAGTATCTGAAATAGTTGCTTTTTTCTTTGCAAAATATAAAGGGCCACTGCTATCGGTTTCAAAATATTTAGATATTTTTCTACTGCCCGTGTAAGTCCAATATTGGATAGTTTTTGGTATATTGCGGAATCAATCTCTTTTTTGTTTTCCTCGCAGATTTTTGATCTTACTTCCCACTGGCAGACATACATTTCTAAATAGTCAGCAACGTTATTCCAACGCGCATCGCTTGAAACAACTAATGTTTTGCCCCCTGCTTGGCTGAATTTCGTTCGGACTAGATAAATTAGACAATTGGTACGGGAATATTTGCTTATTTGAATAATGTGTTCTTTAATGTCTTTTATTTCTCTCCTTGCACAACAATTCAAAAGACGTGCCGAGGTTATAACAAGAACTGATTCTTTCTTCAATACTTTTTCTCATGCCAGCCATATTCGCTAGGTTGTCTGTCACGAAAGATTTTACTTAACATTGATATTTTAGTTCACGCGAAGAAATTATATAACAACACAGTTCCCTTAAATATTCCGAAGTATCAGATTTTCCAGAGGTATCAATAGTTTTATAAAGAATCTTCTGATGTTATAGTTAAACATATTACAGGTTCGTTGTGAACTTTGACCACCTGTCAGTTGACATATTTACATATTCGCCTGAGAGAGAAGAAAACATTTTTCTTTTTCTTCTTCGCAAATTTCATTCAAAAGAATAGTTGCTACAGGTGTCCTGGACGAGGTGTATAACCAGGTCTAAACTTTTGAATCGCCTTTCCTACTCGAGAGTATTCAATACACCTAAAGCTCGAGTTAACAGCAAAAATTGCATTTGCCGTTTCTTGATCAATATTATGTTTTTCAGCTGTTGATGGATGAGTTATAAAACTGTTGATAGAGCAACAAGTTTTAGTTCTTTTTTTAGTTTTTCATTTAGCATAAACTTCAGTCTACAATATCTCGGTAAAAAAGTTATATCCTGACGTTTCAAAATAGAAATTGAAGAGTAAGAGTTGGACTTTACGATTGCATGATTTTGGATAGCCGATTTATTTGTCACCACCACTGATCTCTGAAAATGTTCCAAAATGGCAATTTTCGCACTCTCAAGTTGAAATATCTCGAAATCCTGACGTCATTGAGCAATTCGGCAACCAGATTTTGATTCAGTACATCAAATCGCTTCAGAAATACATGTTAAAGTCCATGTTATATTTCGTTATCCTCAATTTGTTACATAGTGTAACTATTTGAATAAAATCTACACGACTCTATGAATCAGAATACAGCCGGTAATATAAAAAATTAGTACGAATACCTTTTAACAATTTATAGACAAACAAGTAAGTCCTGACAATAATTTTCTGGGAGTAAAAGCCGCTAAACAGCTA
Source organism: Diaprepes abbreviatus (assembly GCA_034092305.1). Taxonomy (NCBI): domain Eukaryota; kingdom Metazoa; phylum Arthropoda; class Insecta; order Coleoptera; family Curculionidae; genus Diaprepes; species Diaprepes abbreviatus. The sequence continues at coordinate 5,788,668 of JASJET010000022.1, forward strand.
AAGACAAGTTCTGCCAAAGTAAAAAAAAAAGAGGAAGATATGCCTTGATTTTCTTTTTGGTGAATGAAAAAGCGAAAAATAATAGAAATCCTACACAGTTTACAATAGAGTTATTTATGCTAAATAATAAATAAGTAAAAAATTGTTTAGGTTTTTAATTACAAAAATATTGTGTATCTACCTAAGGGGCATTTTTTGCGAAAGATATCCGTAAAAAATAAAAAGACAATTTCTTAATTTTTCGTAATAAAGTATCCAGAAAAATATACGCATATACCTACTTGTAGAATATAAGTTTGGTAACGTAAATATAAATATATAAATAATAAAAATAAAAATATTAAAATAATATTCAGTGAATTATTTACGTGGATATTTATACTCGATAGTAAAATACATTTTATAAATATAATTAAACCGTCTCAACTTGCTTGCTCCTATGAATTTTTAAATGAAAATCTCAAAAACAAATTTTAAAAATCATAATTTTTTTCATTAAAAAAAATAATCTAGATATATTTAAAACGTAGAAGTACTAGTACATCTTAAATTATATACATATATATATATATATATATATATATATATATATATATATATATATATTTAAGGTGCTATTTTATTCTTATGTTATTTGCATTTTTTCAAACATTTAATTATAACTTTTTCAGAAAATTTATGAAATTGTTTGTCCCCAGATAAGAGTTCTTCGCAATTTAAGAAGTTATCTATTTCTATGTTATTATATTTGAATTTACGATTTAGTAATAAAAATATTTACATTTGCGAAAGAGAATTCTAATTCATATTTTTTAGCATTGTTAAGATATTTCATTTTATCTAGTTTTAAGTGAAACGTCCTGTATAAAATTTTGTTTTGTTAACTGTAAACAATAAATAAGTAAAAGGTAACTACAGTTATAAAGCGTGAAACTGTAAATTTTGACGATTTATTTATTTCTTTTCGTAAAGTTTGTAATCGGTTTTATACAGCAAAACAATTTAATTATAAGTATTAATTTTAAATGTGACTGAGTGTACGTTTGTTAAACTAAAGTATAGTCTTAAATTGAATAAGAAAAAAACTTTTTTGAAGTTTTGATTTTAATAATATTAATAATACTTTTTTTTTCATATTATAACCACTTCAAAAAGCAAACAATTTATTAAAAAGGAGAAAAAAGAGAGTTGACAGGTCTCGATCCAAATAATTTTTTATGTATATTGTTCTGTATTAATCAATAGGCTCAAAATTGTTTTTTCCATATCCTTACACTACTAATACACTTGACCGATAGAGATAACTTATTACATAACTTAATACACATGTAATTTGGACTCTTTTCAGTCCCAGTTAGGCGATGTAATGAATACAAAAGATTTACAATTCTTGTATTACGAACATGATTACAAAGTTCTACAAATTTATCTTTATATAAGATCATCAAGCACTCAAAAAGAAAGCGTATACCATCATTAAAACTAATTCATTAAAAACACGTCTATAAGGCTCTAAATATTTCAGTGATTTCATTATTCTTACTAGTCTCTTTTGCATTGTAAAGTTTCTTTGAAGTAATGAACTCCTTCCCTAAGATAATATCTTGTACATCAAAATTGATTCAACATTGGCATGATATAAAATTTTAATAGTCTGACTGTTCATATCGATGCCACTATCCTCAAACCATATCTTGCAGTTCCAAGCAGAGTGCGTTTATATTGCTTTCCCATATCAAATATTCATTTATACAACTGCTAAAAACTTTGTTTTTGTTTCTATACTTACCTCATTTCCGTTAATATTTACATCATCAGGAATATTAAATTTTTTCTGTTCTGTTCTAAAGATTGTAATGATATTTTTTACTTTTTAGTTATGTCTACTAATACTAAAATATTATTCATGTAGCTAATAAACAAAATAGGTTCTAAAATGCTAGCCCAAGCTATCCCAAAGATTTTCTTTAAGAGAAGATTCACTTTTCCTGTTAGATTCAGTAATTACTACTTTTTGCCATCTATCCAAGAGCGACGACCGAAACTGCGCATTCTCATTTTCCCTTACACCATGCTTCTTTAATTCATAAATAGTCAATTTACTTACAGTAAGCTTTACTAAGGTTTAAAAACATACCCAAAGTTAGATTTTTATTTTAAAGGTCTTGTAAAGTAACCTTTATAAGCTGAATAGCAGCCGACGTTGCAGATCATCCTTTCAAATATCTATGTCGACTGTCAATAAATAGACCATAACTGTGTATAAAGCCCAACAATTTTGCACACACAATCATTTAAAATTTTTGAAAAACTGAATAGTAATTATTCATACCATTTGTAAAGCCTTTTCTATATGAAAGTTTCATTTTTTCCAATTTAAACGGATAAGGGATAATTTCAAATTTCAAGGAATTATTTATAATAACAACGAAAACTTCATATCCTATTGATATTTTTACTATGCTGGTAGGCATTTCGTCAATGCCCTATATTTATTGTTTATTTTATGAGATAGTTCTCGTAGTTATTATTTAGTGGGAGATCATATGAAGATATATTGATTATTTTTTACAATTTTGTACTAAAACGGAGTAAATGATTTATTTTTTAAGCATTCCAGTACTTCATTTAATAAATGCCCATTAAATCATCGGACAATTTTTCACAGTTTTCAGTTCAAGTGACCAGTTTTAAGTTGGCCATTTATTTAATTACACGTTAACAACAAAGATTTATTTTTATTTTATAAAATATATTCTAATTTTATTGTTAAAATTATTAGATTCTTTAAACACAGACATATAACCATAATGACAAGGGCACTATATCTTGAAAGGCCAATAAGTTATTCAATTTATTCTTACACTCCATGATCTCCTCACCTATTGTTATGTATTTTTTTTACAGTTGAATACTAAAGCAACAAGAAAACTGTGATTGAAAATATTCTTGAGCATAAAAGTACTAATGAATAAATTCCATTACGCATGTACACCACCTTTACCAATCTGGAAAATATGCTTCTAGTCCTGCGTTTATATACAAAATTAGTTAGTTTGTTTTTATTAATGCAAAAACAAATTTTTTGGCCAGCATCATTTCAAACATGCACTTCTATAACTTCAGTTTAGGTTCCAAATTAGGAAATATATATATATATATATATTATATATATATATATATATATATATATATATATATATATATATATATATATATATATATATATATATATAATATATAATTCACCCTATACGGCACGGAATATTGCGGCCAAAATACGTGACTTTTGGGATATATGGGGGTCTAATATAGTTACTTTTTTAAATTAGTTTTATATTATACAGGGTGTCTCAAAAGCAAAGTTTTGTTTTTTTAAATGGAATCCCCTCTATCTTATTGCATATTTTAATAAGGTTTATAGTACCTAAACCTTACCTCCCTAATTCAGTAACATGGTTTAACTTTAAAACTGGTCTAGATTGATAGTAGAGAATTTAAATTGACAAATGTAACAATAAGTCAAGCAAGTATTGAACCCTTAAAATACAATTAAAAGAATATCATAAGAAAACAAAACTGGTCATCTAGAAAACCTAATTTCCAAGGCAACTAGATCGGATCTAAGTCTTAAACCTTCTTAGTGAATCTGGCTATAAGTTTTTAAATAAATTGAATTTTGACAAAATCTAATCTAATTTTCATGTTTCAAATACTTACGAAGTATTTCAGTTATGTACTCGAGATTTACAGTGAAGTGTAACAACAAATCATATATTATATCCCAATTATAATAAACTTGCAGTGTGTCCAAAAATTAAAACTAATCAAATAAGAACTTTAAGTGGCTATAACTTGATTAATTTAAATACAACGTTATACTTTTTAACTTACCAGAAAATGTAATTTTTAAATACCTAACTTGTTGATTTTATTTTTTTAATATGTAATTTTTTAGAAAAGAATATATTATATAGGGTGGATCAGGAAAGTGCTACATTTATCAACTTAAATTGGTTTAATGAAACACATTGTATATCATTACATTTTTATATTCTACATTTTAAACATTTTTCACAAAATATGTCCTAAACATATCATCAAAAATTTTCAAAATATTTATAGTTTAAGGTTTAAAAAAAAACTACGAAAAAAAATATTTTATAAGATATTGAAAATGTCTTCCAGCAATTGTCTTACAATAGATCAATCGGTCTAAAAATCCCTTTTGAAGAACTTGAGGAGAAATTTCTTGCAGTATTCGTCGAATGGATTCCTTAAGCGTATCTACCGAGTCGGGTATAGATTTATAATTTAAATTTTTGGCGCGGCCCCATAAAAAAAGATCAGTGGCTTAAGAATGGGTAATCTCGGTGCCATTCTATTGTCCCTCATCTACCTATCCATTGTCCCGGAAAAATTGTATTTAAGTACTCCCTTACATAAGTAGCATAATGCGGAGGAGCACCATCCTGTTCAAACCATAAGAATAAACTTGGTAATTCAGGATCATTATTACCTGGAAATAAAGTTAATAGAGTTGGAACCAGATTATTATGAAGAAAATATAAATATTTGTCTCCAGTGAGGCTTTCATCAAAGAAAAATGTTCCGATTGCTCTATTTTTAACAATGCCTGTCCAAACATCAACCTTTTCATTATAATGGGTGCAAATTTATTCGATACAATGAGGATTTAAAGTTATATATCCTTGAGACTAAGATAAATACAGATAAATCAGTAAATTATGTTAAAAGCCAAAGTGTAGATATTTGGAAAACCATTAAAGATAGGTATAGGGTATTTATTATTATATTATGAAAAATCACTAGATTTATCGTATAATCGAAAAACGTAATAAAATATAATGCATTTCATTTTAAAAAATTGGGTTGATACATGTAACACTTTTCTGATCCATCCTTTATATTATTTTTTTGCTAATATGTGTGTATGTGGGTGTGTATTTTTCAAAAACAGGACCCATTAAAACTAAATTACAAAAGTTCATTAGTGAATCTAAATAGCTCCTATGTTAATCTTCTTTTATCATTTCTATATTTAAATCACCACTATGGACACAATATAATGGTCAATGTTTGTTAAAACTTGTTCTAATTTATTGAAACACCCTTCTTTATTACTGAATGGTGGTTTATAGATTGAGACAATGGGCTCTTACACTACAATAAAACTTTACACTTTTAACAATAACATCTTAAATTAAAATATATGTAAATTCTTTTGCACTAAAAACAAAATTCTAGGTGTTTTTATAATTTTTCTGTAAGTAGATAAAAACAGGGTAAAATCCATCTGAATTTAAAAACCTAAAATCATGGCAGTTTGTGACGTCAATGTTTTATGGCTGCGCAGAAGAATGTAAAAAATCTGCAGCTAGTAAAGCTAAGAACTATATGGATATTGTTAAATTTGTCATAAAAATACAAAATAAAGAAATTTTTAAATTGAAAAGAAAACTCTCATAACTGACTTCAATACTTTTGCGAATGCACTTAAAACCAGCCAAGACGAATATTTTAGGTTAGAACTTAGCTTAAGTTTAATACTTCTAACTGTTGAATACTTTAATAAATTAATGAACTCTAGTGTCTAACAACTTTAAATTAATATCTATTGGATTTTTCTGCCAAGTTATTTTTTTAAAATTTGCTAAAATCTTCTCCTGAACCATAAGTAATTAATTCTTTAGTAGGAAAGGTTATTATAAACCTTGGATTTACTCTTTAACAATTTATTACTAATAATATATTGGTTTCAAGATGGAGGATTTTAGTAAAATAAACTTGTAAAAAAAACTAGTGCAAGCTATTTAGTTGAATCAATTTTGGAATGATCTATACCTATAGAAACTGAGGCAATTGAAAGAGGTTTGTTTTTGGAAAATCAGGTTCTCCATCAAGCAGAAAAACCAAAGAATATTACAATATATAGTAGTGGTTTACTATTTAGTAGCAAGTACCCATTTCTGGAAGCAATAAGTACTAATTATGGTAAAATATCCATCAGAAGGAAAAATTATAATTAAAAATTATACATAGAAAAATAAATTATAAAACCAAAATTTTTTATCAGCTACAAATGCTTTTTGCAAATAAGTGCAAAGGACTGTGTGGATATATTAGAGACTAAATCAAATGAAGAAAAGTATTTGGATATTGTTCTTTGTGGTGAAATATTTTGGAAAATATATTTTTTCTGTTATGTTTACGATGAAAAAAAGTGTCTAATGTTGAAATACATTTTTAATTTTTTGTCCTAAATTTGTAATTTATGACATTGATTAAAAGTAAGTTAAGCTATAACATACTTTAAAAAGTTTTACTTTTATACAATGGTGGTTAAAAAAGAGTTCTACAGCAATTTTTGCTCAACTTTACTTGTAACTTTCGTAAACTTAAATTCTATTGAGGCATTTTTGTACTATCTCTTTTGGAAGATCATGTGTTATATTAGGTTTAACTTTTATTGAAAAAAAGCCAAAAATTTGTTTAAAATAGAATCTCATAATGGTCACTAATAAGAAATGAAAAATTTGAAAGTCCGAAAAACTAGGTGGAAATAAAACATCAATGTAAATATTTTCACTAGTGCTATAATCACTTATTTTCGCCCAAAAATAGCAACACAGAAATCCATTTTCTTCGAAATATTATTTTTTGTTTTTTAAAAAGAAAAAATACTTACAGTACTCTTAATTATTTTTACTTTTGATGACCCTCTATAGAAGATTTGGAAATTAACCTAATTTTTAGATATTTCATTGTAAGCAAAACTTTTCATAATCAATGGTGACACATTGTTCCGAAATAAAAAATAAAGCAAAATTTATGTAAAAATACATTGATGAAATAATTTAAAGTATATGTTAGACCGAACTGAATGTATACGATAAGGACGTAAAGTCTAGAATAAATTAATTATTTAAAAAACGATGTTTTTTTTTTTGAAAAATCGTTCGACTTTGTTTTTGGTACAAATTTTTTCAATATATTAAATTTTAAAGGAAGACTCAAAAGAAGCTGCGCTATAATCAACTTTGGTTTTTTAAATATTGACTCCCAATTTTAGACTTCGTGCGATGTTCAATACCTAAATGTACCTGTTTTCGATTTATCGACAGTTAAAACTCGAAATGAAATACAAAAATTATTTACCAGTATAATTGATTCAATGACCTGTTCCTTTGTCATATTTTGTCAAATTGTAACAAAAAATGAAACTTACTGAGGCATAGAGGATACGAATTCTTATGATGATAGGATATGGCGCAAGGGTAACAGTGCCCCGCCATATTACGGGACAGAAGTTCGCGCCTTTCTTAATTACTTATTCGCAAACAGATGGATTAAAACAAGGAGACCTATTGAGTCGCCGCTGAAGTCTCTAGACTTAAATCCTCTTGACTTTTTTTTGTCGGGTTACCTTAAAGGTAAAGTTTTCCACACTAAACCGATGGACATGGAAGACAAAAGAATCGGATTATTCAAGAAATATGGTTAATTACTACAGACGTAGTTATAAATGTTCAGAATGAATTTTAATTTACTGTCAATTAATCAATGGAAGGCATTTTCACCATTTACTAAAATGATAAATAACTGTTGTTCCTACTTCATTTCGAGTTTCAACTGTCGATAAATCGAAAATAGTTACATTTAGATATAGGATATGAACTAGGAAAAATGTTCAGAATTTTGCAGGAAGTCTAAAACAAAAAATTGGGAGTCACTGTTTAAGAAATTAAAGTTTATTATAGTACAGCTTCTTTCGAGTCCACCCTGTATGATTAAATATATTAGAAAAAATTATTATTGTAAAGTCCTCCTTAATTTATGCCAATTTGGATGATTTGACAACAATTTTTTAAATAACTTTTAAACTATATTACTTATATAGGACATAAGATTTAGGTGCTGATTTCATCGTGGTCTTGTAAATAAGTTTATTTTATATTTCAGCGTTTTTAAACCTTTAACCTGCGGACCGGTTATCAAAATTTGTTTGAATCTCCTTACCGTTTAATAATAAAATATTTAAGTGAGCTTTGGATTAAGGAAGATAAAAGATTTGTAACAACATGCAAATTATTTTCCATTTTAAACCGAATTCTAAAAATAAGGAAGTTCTCAGTGCTGCGCCTCCATAGGTATAATCAAAATAGTGAGAAAACTAGTTAATTTCACAGAAAAATTATATAAAAATAACATCGATCATGTGGTATAGGGAGTTCGAAATTGTATTCGTAGAAACACCGATTACTTTGGAACCGCCTTATCGGTTTCAATAAAATTTTTGAGTAATGCTCAAGGTAGTTATTGCAGTTATTGCGGCAGTTCCATATCATTTTGATCGAAACGGCGTTTAAAATATTGCAGCAAAAAAATTAGGATTGTCCAATTTGGCCCGAAATTGATATGGGAGAGTTTTCAGGATTGCAGATACGAAATTATAATTACTGTAAAAAAATTAAATATGGCAAATCTAATATAACGGATTAAAAATTCTACATTTATGGATTTTATCCAAAATTAGTATTGGGGGATTTTTAGTTCCCAAATTTTTCCAAAACTGATATGATGGCGTTTTAGGGGGTATGGATTACAAATTTAATTTTTTTTTAATTCAATTTGGTAGATAAAATGTAGAGGATATTTACATTTCTCAAATTCTTTCAAAATAGGTATGAACGGTGGTTTCGAGGACGTAGACTACCAATCTAAAAGTAAATCCTTCAAAACTCAAGATCCCGGGTTTTCTATGATGGATAAAATTGACATTGGACAACTCCCAGAATCAAAAATTTTTTATTGTTAAGTTTGTTTGGTTTACAATCATTTTGGCTAAAATTGATACTTCTTTGCGACTCTGGAAATATTGTACGTTACATTACACATCTTGATTAGAAATTCAAATAATTTACGAAGATCGTGATGAGCTTAACGTTTAAAATCGACAAATATATATTTATTTTTTAAATTAATTCTTTTTCTAAAAAACCTATAAAAAGCGCAAAAATTCTGTAAATTTTTTTATGCAACTGAAATTTTGGAGGTCAGTGCCAAATTAATACATAAAAATTATTTTTGCTTTTGCGATCAATGAATCTTGTGCTAAATGACACAAATCTAAACATCTTTAAAAATTTTTATTATTCAATTTTTTTTACAAAAGAGTTCAGAAGTTGTTTCGCATCTGGTTAAGGTATGTAAAAATAAAATGTACCTGTTAAAACGAGGATACCGATTGATGCTTATAAAAGATTGTATCTGTATTGTAACTTTTCCCTCAGGTACTTCGAACAAAATGAACCAAAGAATAAATATATTTCCCAACGAGGACAGTTGTGTTTCGTATTGATCTCTCAATAGTTGCTTTGATGATACGAATATCGGCTTGTTTGGCTGCAATGTTAACACTGTCTAATTTCTCGTTTAGCATTTTAAATAAGCTAATTTTTATTAACTCGCTTAAAAAGAAACTTTTCTTGGCTGACTGGTATTTTCATTATTTCACTGAAAAGGACTTCAAAAGATGTGGGGAAATAGTGGCGGTCCATTCAAGTTTATCATTCAAACGATTGAACTAAAATATTAATATTTTTGCAAATGATTATATATATATATATATATATATATATATATATATATATATATATGTATATATATATATATATATATATATATATATATATATATAAATCAATCTACAAAGAGTTATTTGTCTGTTCAATCCTAATAAAAATGAACTAATTGAAATGCTAATGCGGAGGATCTTGATCTGGATGGTGATTCAATTCTATCGATATTTGGTGATGACGAATGGCCCGAAATTCAAGATATTAAAAAATTACTTTAATTACTTCAAGGACTCGTGATAGTTGACGAAACGCAAAAGAGTCTTATGAATGACAAATAATAAAGGCTTGTACAACATAAATTAAGCCTGTCGGAGAAACCATGGAAAAAACGCGCGTTTTACCTCAAAAATGGCGCCGAAACGGATTTAAAACTATTATTGGCTTATAAATGTTACAATTTACACTTTGACAGTAACATTTTTTTCCTTCTTAAAAACATTTTAACAATTCAAATCTAAAGATCTGAGATATATTGTATATAACTTTAACTATTTATAGAATTACTTCTCTACATTGTACATCTTTTAATGAGGATCTGGCAAATTTTGCATTTTACTCAGTATAATTTGAATCACAACTTTTTCCAAAACTTGTTGTACAAAGTCTAACTACTGACTCTGAAATTATCTATAACCTAGCATATTGAAATAATTTTCATTCGACGATATTGAAAAACCCTAAATTTTGGTTTTATTTTTATATGATCACCAAAACAGTTTTTGTTCCTTTAGAAAAAGTACATGTATTGAGCAAACCTCTCATTGAACAATTTTGATTTTTCAGCGTAAGTGACAAACAAGAAATCAATTCGTTGTACGCCTTTCTTCGAAATAGAGTGAACATATATTTATATATAAAAAAATTTCGTAAAATCCTCAAACATTTTCAGATTTGTCTTTTTCAGTTGCCTATATGCGAGCATGACATTAACAATCAAAGTAAAATATTCTCTTTCGTTATATCAGAACCACGCTGGATTAGGATATATTTTCTAATTCCTTAACTCGATCACTTTTATTATTTTTCATTCTTAATGTACCAACATCATTGGATAAAATACTGTTCGAATCTGACTCACCAGAAAAAAATCTTTGTAAACTGAAATTTCTTTCTTTTACAATTTCAATTATTTTATAAGCAAATTTACTTATTTTTTGTATGAAATATTTTTTGTGAAACATTTTGAGTTGGTTGTGATGTTTCGTAATTCGGTAATTTATTATCCGGTATGTTTTCTATAAACTTTTAGATTTATTAATAAACTTTTCAGCATAAAATTTTTTATAAAGCTCACTGCCATCCGAAAAAATATTTAGAGGCTCGGTATTTCGATTGGCATATAATAGTCAAAAAGTTCATCTGATTTAATTCGTTTAATCTCTTTTATATTTCACTACTTTGCCGCGCATTCGCAGCTCGCTACACTTTTTCACATACAGTTGAAGTAACGTTATATTATCAACTTTTAAACACAATATACATTTTTTTGGACATTTAGATACTTTAGCACATGTACATATAAAACAATGCTACATGAGTGGCATTGTTTTACATGCCACGCGACTTATATACTCTACGTGCACTGTAGCTGCCGAAGTCGCGCGTTACATAATATTAATGATTAATACCAGTAATTTAAGCATTATAGGAATTGATTTTAATTGAAGGTATATTTGGAGGTATCAGATATTATAAAGTATATAAAATAATTCAATAATAAATTATGTGCTGCTGTGAAAACGAGCGAAAAACACATTATCTTCGATAAAACCGGCTGTAATTTGCTAATACACATTTTTAAGCTTGGTAATCTGGAAAAATCAAATCGGTACCTCAAAATACATTGAAAAATATCAAGTTACCTTCTGGATCTCAAAATGCATGCACAAATCCCCCTCCCTCCCACCCCGTAGTACCCGTATTATAGAGCATGTTTCTTTTTACCCTCGTTTCATATATTTTAAATAATGTAAACTCTGAGTTGGGATGGGTTTTAATTTTTTTGCGTTCAAGTACTTCTCACTGTCAGTTATGAATCCTGGGAATATTTTCTTTCGGTAATTAAAATCTGTAACAGATCAAATTGTTTCAACATATAATCAGAGTGACTTTTATATTAAACTTGGCTTTAAGAAGTATACTGGCATATAAAAATTAAATGGAATTTAAAAGTTTGGCTCTTGGTCGTGAAAGGTAGAAAATTTTGTAACTTTGTCCAAATCGATCGTGTCTATTATTCCAATACCATTATTTTCCCAGAGAAAAAGACAAGTTTTGTCGGAAAATTTTGAGAGCAAAAATGTGATTGAAAAATACATTTATTTTATTTTAGAAACATTTTGTACAATAAATTATTTTTTAGTTGGTGGTCGCCAAACTTGAATTTTGGGTTTTGTTGTGGAATACGGCATAAACTGCCCCGGGGTTCCGGTTAAATTTTCGGTATGGGCAGGCATCCATTTATAATGGGGTCGAGACGGATCACATTCTGGAATTAAATCTGTTTTATAATGAAGCCAGCCGTACCACAATGCAGGAACTTGACTTGCATTGTAATCCATAGCATAATATGGAGCGTAATCCACCTTGAACAAATGGAAAATTATATGAAATGAAAAATGTTTGTGTCTAAATTTTCTGGGATCCATGAACAATAAAAATGCTGCTCCTGAGGTAGAAACATATTTTAAAAAAAACATTATTAAAGAGTAAAAGTAACATAACTGGAAAGGTTGTCATACACAGATTCACTTTATTATATGTGTAGGGTTAGGAGAGAATACTTGATGATCCTGGAATCGTTTGTGAAGCTATCTTCTTTAACATCTTCTTCTTGTCCTATTGAAGATCGGAAATCATCAGAGAAAAGTTTACCTTGCTGGCGGCTACTAGAAATAATTAACTAGAGCTTAAACTATTTCCTCAAAATTTTGGTTCAAGATATTGTTCTTTTTCCAAAACTTGTTCTGTCTTTTATTTTACCTTCCATAATAAGTCTAAGGAGTCCATAAGGGACCTCTCTCATAATATGACCAAAATACTGTAATATCGGTTTTTATTTGTTCTGTCCAAAATTGCATTACTCTAAACATTAAACAACAGCATGTACCGTATGTAAGACTGAAAGAGGGATTGATTATAATTCTGTCGCGATTATCAATATTTCTCGACTTAAGAATTTCGGATACCTTTTCATGTCTTACTTAATTCACATCGAGCAATATCTGAATTGATGTATTTATTCCAAATAGTGCTTCTCTAGACCCATTCCATTTTTAAATCCTAGTTGTGGGTCAATGATTTAAACGTCTAATTTGCTAAATATTGAGTTATGGATAATTCTTAAAAAAAGTTTTTAAAGGTGTGACTCATTAGTGCAATGACTCGATGTTCCAAATATTCCTTGGCACAATTCTTTTTAGGTTTAGATACAAAAGTATATAGTAGCCACTGTTTTGATATTATTCCAGGGTTATACAAAAGATTAAATAATTTAATTGTAATATCTATTTCGTTATCAATGAGCTTTAATACTTATGTTGGAATCTCTTTTGAGCTTATAGCTTTGCATGTTTTTGTTTGTTTTATGACATGCACTAGAACCATTAATATTTCTGGTCCCGTCTAAGGCATCTCGGAACAATTCATTGATGTATTCAGTTCACATCTTTAATGTTTGTCTTACATTTGTGATGATGCTACCATTAGAATTGTTCAACGTATTTAGTATTCAGCTGTCTTTCTCTTACAGTGATTTCTTTGATTTTAAAGCTATCGTGGGTTTTTCCAATGTTCTATTTTTTTTTCTGTATTAGTTTTTCGATTTAACTCCTTTCACTTTGTGTTGTCTTTATTTTTATATGTATTTGGTCTATAATGCATTGAATTTGTACCGTCATTTAATACTTTTTGGTTGATCACTGTATCCCTTTCAACAGATAGAGGTTCCTTAATAACCTCCCATTTCTCACCTATCTTGTTCATACCCATAATAATTATACATGTTGTCCGAGGATTTTTATTGACTTCTTCCTTTGCCTTTTCATGAACTATCGGGTCTTTTAGCCTACTGACATCTAGTTTTTATGGATGTTTTTACTTTTAAGTTTTTTCAGCTTAATTTTTATCGTAGTTATAATTTTTATTGTTAAATCGTTATACTACGAGTATTGTTAAATAGATTTCTATTAAACTTTATATACAAAACACTTCCTGATTTTAAAAATATTTAAAATTTTAATATTCAGTTTAGCTATTTTCGAGAGACTGGTATATGCAAACTGATATTTAAAGATTTAACAGACTACGGTTTAAGATTAAATCAACGATCAGTGCACTTTTTACCTCTTAATCAATTTCCTCCAATTTTTTGGAGAATGATATTATTGCGTAGGATAAATAATAAGTCTAGAAAACTGACTAAAATGGTTTTCGAAAGTAATGAGTTTTTAAAACTTTCAAAATTAGTATTTTTAGAGATATGAAGAAATCGGCAGATTCATCAAAATCTTGAAGTAAATTATTCACGAGTACTCTGTATGAAAATAATAAACGGCAATAAAAGTTTACGAACATCACAAAAACTACGAAAATAATTGTTTTTAAACACAATAATACTTTTGAAATTGAAAAAAGTTTCCTACCATAATATTAGAAAATGACTAAGAGGTAATTTGATGCATCACCTAAATATGCAGCTTAAAAATGAAAAAATAGGCCGCCCTATATTTTTTGTCCGGCTTCCTGTTAATTTTCATGAAGAATCTAGAATGGTAACTGGGTCATATTTTTAATTAATTGAGTTCATTGGTCAACACGCTTCTGTTTATAACAAATTAAAAATAAAAATGGGAAATAAGGCCCTGGAAGGCGCTTTATTGATCTAGTAATTACAAACAAAAATTTATATAAGCAAAATTAAACCCGACCACTTTCAATAAATTTAGTGAGAAGTGTATATAGCAAAATTATTTGATATAGTATTTTTTTAAACATACCTAGCTTGGAAATTAACTAATATAATTAATATTAAATTTGAACATTATATTCACTGAGGATAGTCAAAATAAATATCGCTGGATAATTAATTAGGATTTAAATTAACGAATCTATCAATACGTTATTTAAGTTTCAAAAATTTACAGCAAAAATTCGTTTTTTATTTTGTAAATAGATTTAGTAAAAATCACATTTCCTACTGATTGTTAATGTACAGCTTTTTATTCTTGATTTCCAGTATAAAGATTTAACAACTGACAAAACACAGATTATAACATTTAACTAAACATAATATATATATATATATATATATATATATATTTATATATATATATATATATATATATATATATAATATATATATATATATATATATACTGTAACTACATTGATATTTTAATTTAAATTATATACAACCGAAATGGCCGCCTAAAACCTCATTTACATCAATTGTACTTTAATGATCTGATCAGTCTACACATTACGACTTTTAATAAATTGGAATTTGTAATTTTACATATGTTGTTCATTTAAGTAATGAAATACTAACCCATCGATTTCTGCCGTAAAAATAGCTATTATTTTCATAATACTTATTACCATATTCGTCCATCCCTACACAACAACCAGGTTTTAAACAGTCCATTCTGTACAGCTTATAAAGACATGCTCTAATGCCTCCGTAATATTTAATGGTGTGATAAAATCTTGGAATACAATCTAAACCAAAAAACTTTATTATTTTGGACATTTCTTCCAAAATTGTTTTGCAAAGTTCGTGTCAAACATATGTCAAACACATAGATACGTTATACATAGCCAACCCATCTCTCTTTAAAACAATATACATATCGCCGCAGGTGCACAACTGCGTGCTCTTTTTGTCTCATATCCGTAAAATAAGTTTTTTCATGTCTCTTATAAGATTGTGAACATCGATACTGCCTGAACTATAATGTTTATAATTTTTAAAGTATTTTAGAAATGGCATATAGGCTATACCAAACATAACTTATTAGGTAGAATTTTTTTATGATAAGTAAAAGGGCTATTACACTACACGATATATTATTTGCCTTCAGGGCCACATCATCTGTATATCTAAAATTTTTTGTTGTAATTCCATTGATTTGAATTCCTTTCAAGCAATCCAACAAAACTTATTACATGTAGCTTCTGAGTATAAGTTGAACAATAATGGTGAAAGATACACCCTTGTCTTACCCCTCTCTTAATTACAATATCTTCAGTTGTTCGATTTTCCATTTTAAGATTAGCAGTTTGTCGCCATTATAGATTTGTAATGGTGTAGGTCTTTGTCTTCGATGTCCATTATTATCAATAGAGTGATCATCCTTCCATGTTGTACTTTGTCAAATGCCTTATCTAATCATAGGAACATATCGCTGTTAAAATCTCGATATCTTTGTACCAGCACCTGAATAGTAAAGAATGCATATCTGGTACCCAATCGTCCACAAAAGCCGAACTGAGTATTTTGCTGCGTGTCTTTCAATTTTTCTATATATTCTTTGGTGTATAATAAGCAGAAAGAGTTTTAAGGGACAAATCATCAGAGGTATATTAAGGAGATTAGTATAGTTTTTAGCATTTTTTTTGGTGAGAGAGATAAAGGTTGATTTCGACCAGTCAGATGAAATAAAAGAAGTATCGTAGATAGCATTAAACAGTTGATTCAATAGGTGAACTGACTGACCAAATAATTGTAGGATTTCTAAGGGAATATCACTAGGGTCAGTAGCTTTCTAATAATAAGGCTCTCTCTACTTCACTCGCCATTATTGGTAGTTAGTTTATTTTTTCTTGTGCTTCCTCTACTCTATCCCTCTGAACAATTTATTTTCTATATCTAATCAAACGTTCATTATTATATTTAACGTTATGTTTCTTAGATTTTACTTCTGCAGCTTCTTTATTGTCCTTCTTATTTCAGCGATGAGTTTTCTGTAACTGTTCTCATCTCCTTTAACTTTCAATTGTCTTTCTTCTATCAGTATAATAATTTCATTTATCATCAAAGCCTTTTTTTATTTATTTTATCTGGTTTTGATTTATTTTTATCTGGTATTTATTATGGTTTTGAATGTTAAGGTCAAACCCTCATTTTCCTTCTATAGACATTAATTGTTTCTATGCCTTTTTCTATCATATTTGAGACCATGTTTTGAACTGTGGGATTCTTTAATTTACATAAATTTAGTTTAGGTTTAGTCTGGTCGGATAGGATGTCAGTACAAGGATAACTTTTAAGAGATTTAATTGAGTTTCTATATCGCTGTTTTACTGTAATATCGCTGCTTGACTGTACAGATCAACAATTGTAGGTTCTCTAATTATTTAGCAACTTAGCCTTGTTGTTATTGACATTCGTTAATTTTCAGTATAGAAAATTTTGTATTTAATTCCCTTGGAACTAAAAAAGTATTTATTTTAACGCTTGGAAATGCCTACTTGTTTTAAGAATGTTTAATGTGTTTGGGAGAGGGTTACTAAAATCTAAGTTATTACTTTGAAATTCAAGATTGAAATTACCAATTAAACGGAATGTTTTAAAGCAAACGTATCAAGTTGTATATATGGTTAATTATACATTTTTGAAATCCACTCTAAAGATTTTTAAGTATATTTCAAAAAAGAAAATGGTTTCTTATTTAAGATATATCATGTAAATAAATACTCTACTTTGGATAACTTTTCTTTAAACGTAAAAAAGTAATATTATGATGCACATACTTTGTTAGGAATGTTGTAATACATACTGTCTATATTTTTGACATTAAGGTTCCAAGCCTCTTAGGATTCTAAAATAAAAATATAATAACATATCGATGGTGTCCACGAAGACTGACGCTGTAATATGCAGCGAATAAAATAGCGCCTAAAGATTTACGGGGAAAAATACATTTATAAAACCAAGGCGAAAATCATCACTTCTTCATATATGCGGTGAAAACTAGAATAGCAGAACGGCGAAAAAAAATTACATATTTAATAAATGCGGCGAAAAAAATTACATCATTAAAAATGTACGGCAAATTATTTTCACCATATTTTAAGTATTATAATAACTTTCGATGCATTTTTAAAAGTGTAATTTTTTTCGCCGCATTTTCAAAATTATAACAATTCTCGTCGTACTTTTGGAAGCGTAATTTTTTTCGCCGCATTTTTGGAATTGTAATACATTTCAACGCACTTTTAGAAGCATAATTATTTTCTTTGCAATAACAAAAATATAACTTTTTACACCGAAACTTTTATAAAATCATAATTTACGCCGCACATTTTGAGACGTATTGTTTTCACCGCATACTGCTTAGCTGTCATTGTTTTCGTAGACACCGTCGATATGAAGTGTAATTTAACTAAATCGATTTATATTAGAGAAATCTTAGCTCTGTATAAGGACATTGTTTCTAAATTATTAAGTTCCTCAAAAAGAAGCCTTCAGAAGCTTGAAGACAGAAATGCGATTATTTATATTAAAACAAAGATCATTTTTATTCAAAGATTATTATGTATCTTAAATTAAGCCAATACATATATCCGCAAATTTGTTTCATATAAATAGTGTTAAAACTTGCAAATCTCATTTGTATGATAATGATTTTGTTTTAAACCGATTATAAATGTTTTAGATCTAAGTAATTAAATATTTCATTTTATGTGTGTTCGAAAAACAAAATTAGTATTTTGTCATATAGAAATGTGATAAGCCGAAATTTCTTAATTTCAAGCTAATTGAAGTCTAGAATTTAAACATATTTATTTAAACAGAAGAAATATTTCCTTAAAATAATGTTATCTAGCCTTCTCGTTCGCAGTGAATACAAGTAAGTTGCCAACTTGTAACGCAATTATGTGTAACAAAAAAATATGCGTTAAAAGAACGTTGAATTGTGATCCATAATCACGTGGGCGCCCATAATTTCCAATGACAACCAATTTTTTGAAAGAAATTTAAAAACTGGTTTAAAAAATTTCAAATAGAGAAGAAAAATGTAAACTAAAATCTGATTTGTTTTAAATTTTGGGACTTCCTAGTTGTAAATAGATTGACGTTAATAATTTTTTACCCAATCTAGATTTTTTTTATGAAATTCCTTTTTCTGCCAGAATCTACGTAGATTACTCATTTGTTGTTACACTCTGTGTTTTATAATTTACTGGAATATGTCCAACTAGTGAATAGAATAGTTAATATTATTTTTTAACTGACGCTTAAAACTAGTTCGAAGTTAAATCTCTGGAATAGGAAATTACTAATTCGAAAATTATGTTTATCATTTTCCAGAAAACAAATATTTTTTAACGATGATTTAGTAAGACTTTTAGGTGTGAGTTTCGAGATCATGGGAAAGTTATTTCTCAGCTCCTCTTTTAAAACTCTTAAATAGATCGATTAGGCGTTTTCTAAGTACGGTCTAGGTATTCTCGTTACTTTTTGTGTAATTTTAATCAATAATAATTTAAATCAATTCTGGAAATGAATCATTGGCTAAATATAAGTAAACCATAACAGGAATACAGGACGTTAAAAAAATTGTGGTATTTCTATGATGCCATTGTGGAAGGTTTTAAGCTAAAAGATAGGCCCACCAGAGTTATTAAGTGGCGGGAGGGGAAATTTAATTTAAAACTAGCTTATCCACTGAATGATATAGCTTGATAAAAGTCATCAAATAAAAAATTCTAGAGAAATGCTACCATACGTATAGTCCATTAGCAAGACAACGCATCTGTACAAGTCACAAAAGGCCAACTAAGGCAGCAGACAGAAGCAATATTATACCATATTTCGAAACATGTGCTGCATAAGCCGTTTTCTTTGACTTGTGCAGAAACATTGTCTTTTCGGATAGCAGCAATTTGATGTAGTTGTTATTGCCAGTTAGAAGTTCTAGTTCAACCGTTGTATTTTACTGTTATTGTTAAATTAGCATTGTAATATATACAGGCCAGAATAAAAACTACCTTTTCTATTAGAAAAAAGTAATATTTTTATTGCTAGAGAGATGTGGAATGAAATTTGAAACCAATTGACATTTAATCAGGATTTTTAAAAAACTTTTAATTAGTGAGGTTTTGTTACATTAATTACGATATGTCACTTAAACAGTTTTTTGGATAAGAAAATTAAAGTTAGATAATTTAAACAAATACCTTCGAACGAAGAATTGTTATTTTTCAAAACTAGAGACAATTTTCAGCTTTTATTTGCCACTTTAAAAAGACTTTTCTAGTCTTCTATTTTGAAGGTTTAAAACATATTACACTTGCCAATTAAACCCTTTACTGTCAAATAGTAGGCCTTTATTACATTATAGTGAATTAGGAGATAAATTCTCATTTTAATCAGTTCGATCTATAAATTTATACAATATTTGAAACCTCACATCACTACCTTTTGCCAAAATATTTGTATTCCAATTATTTACATCAAATGGTTATAACACCAATATTTTGTAGGTCCTATTCCATTTTGCAGGAAAGCATGTTTTTTGCTTAATGAAAAATGAAGGTTTTAAGGCTTTAATGAAATATAAAATTATGACTCTTTGTATTAGACTCTATCAGCTCAAAAGTTTCCTATATTTTAAGTCCAATTGTACGAGATATATACGTATCACTTCAGGAGGTGAATATTGAAGATTTACTAAATAGAGCGGTTTACATAAGTACATAAGTATCTTGGATTACGACAATATTCTAGTAGGGTCCTATCTTTTTATTTCTGATTTAAAGAACCTGTGAATTATCTTTTCTTTATAATGGAATCAAAATTATAGAGATAATTGACTTATTAAATCTGACCATTTTTGTTATGGTACTTACCCTCTTAAAATCTATTTACAAATATAGGTACATCCTTGCATTGTAACAAAAAAAATATATTTGTTTTTGTACGTAATAATTAGTAATTATGTCTTGCTACCAGTTCACGGTTAACATTTTTTCATAATATAACAACTTATAATTATGCAATTTTAAAAATAATGTCAAATAAATTTAAAAATTTAACCTCCACTTTCTCTTTCCTGTATTCATAATAAAATTAAGTATAACAAAGAGCGAACAAAAAATAAGGTATGCAACAGAATAGGAGTAACAATGACCATCCCATTAATTAAAAATTAAATCAATTTTTGAGGGTTATACTTTCTACTCTAACTCAAATGTAATCTTCATAATTAAATATTGTCGAACAAGCCCTAAATTACTAAAATCCAATATTTTAACATACCATGCTGGCTTAACTGTACCGGTTTCCAAATGAGGCAGGCTGTCCTTATTTTTTCGTTGAAGAGTAGACATAAACGTCATATTGCGAACAGATTTAGCAATTTTGTTTAACATTCGAAATCACATTTGCATTAGTTTTTACCCGATACAACATTGCGACCACTTCGCTTAGTCTATTAACCTTAGCGTAATTATAACTGTTCTGTGAACAACTAACGTAACAACCCACAAACTTCGTGAAGTCGCGTGCGCGACTGCAAGAGAGATCGCTTTGTTTGCAGGATTATCCTCCTATCTCCTACTGGTACGGAATAGACTATCGCGTCGGCATACCGCAGCAGAAAACAAACGCGCTCTGTTTTTTGCTCTCTTATACAAAAATGTATAAACCGAGTTTTTAAAACCGATCAGGCCTGATATCAAAAAATATTTACTATTTGTATGAATATATATATATATATATATATATATATATATATATATATATATATATATATATATATATATGCTGCTGAAATAATTGATATATTCTTTGATTTTCTTAAACTTTTCAAATAAAGTCATATAAAAGTACTAGTTCTGATAGAGTCATATATAAACACAAATGCAAACAGTATAGACGGGGGCTGGTCTGTAAAAATCCGTCATGATTTCGCTACTAAGATGTGGCAAGTTAATTTTTGCTCTAAACCCTCCAGAATATGCCCAAAACAATAACTGAGATTTGCTTCCTCTCAAAAAATATTGCTACATTTATTTATTTAACAAAAAGTAGAAAAAAATTAAAAACGCTTTTTTTTTCTCCTTTTCTTCCTTATAACTTTGTATTCAATTTAGAGAAAAACTGATGAGAGGAAACGTTTCGTAATTAAATTTCCTGTAAAATAGAGTTGGTTAGAAAGTTTATTACTCTTGTTGTAAAATAGTAACAATTAAAAAGAAAAGGCAAAAAACAGTAATTTTATAAACAATTTTTTTCGATCATTTACATCTCTCTAAGGACCTTAGATTTGGAAAAAAAACTTCATATTATAATAAAGCAACGTGCTAAATTTCGTTAAAATCGGTTCGATAGTTTTTGCATAATACTTTTGCAGTCATTTTTTTTTAAATAGAAAATTTTTCAAATTTGATTAAGTCTTAAATCGAAAAGTTACATACTTGAAATTTTTCTCGCATAAATAATATCTCAAGCTCTCAAACGCTTTTGTAAAAATTAAAATCGGATAATTAGGACCCACTCATGAATTGTTTGAAGTTATTGGTAAATTTTTTGCTTATAAACAAACTGAATATCTCGGCGAATTTTTATCGAAAATTTTTTCTGAAAATATGGTTTGTGAATAGTGAGAAAGACGCTTCATTTGAAAAAAAGTTTAAATTTTGTCAATTGGTTACCAAGACACAAACTGTCAAATTTGACAGACTTCGTCTTTCCAACTAGTTTTCTGACAAAAATGTTCATATGTTTACGTTATCGACAACATGAATGAAAATGGTAGAGAAAATCGTCCACTCGCGTGAAAAATGAGGGATGTTGAGGAGCTCTAGCTTTAAAATTGAATCTGCAGGTTCAAAATACGTAAGTGCAAAAAAAATGTCATTATGTCGGCTTCTAATGGAGCAATTTTGATCATTTTTTGTTTAAGCTGATGTCACGTGAATAGAGGAGTTCAAATATCACTATACCGATTGGCCTTTATGCGTTCTTTTTGTTATAAAAAAATTACGTCATTTATGCGTTATATGCCCTGCCGATGGTATGTGTTTTTGAAAGAAAAAGTTTGTTGTTTTATATATCTTACCTTACTGAATACAAATACATTTGATTGTTATCTCAAAAATTGTTTAAAAAATAACAGCCAGCTTCTAAGAAGATTTAAGATATAAACCCGATCTAGTTGCTATGAAATTCAAATCTTCTAGTTGGCCAGTTTTGTTTTGCTTATGATATTGTCATAACTTATATTACACATGTCAACAAATAAACGCTTATTAGGGATATTTAGGATAACAAGCTTGCCATAAAGCCTTGAAATATGTAAGAGAAATAGTTGCATACCGAAAATAAATAAAAACTCCCATATTTGCCGTTTCCGTAATAAAACAAAATGATTTTTTACGCTTGTATTCTTAGGGTTTAAAATTTGCCTGATTTATTGTTGCTCTAGTCAGTTTAAGCACTATGCTATCTCTTTAGGACGATTTTAAAATTAAACCATGTTACTGAATCCGGCTGTAATTGCTCAAAGAAATAAATGAAAAAAAAAATACTTTATTCGTACAATATACATAAAAACAAAAAGATTATTTTAAAAGAGTATATAAAAAAAGTTCAAATTTTTTAAGTTATAAGCGATACAATATTTTTAACTTATAACTTAAGAAGTATGAACTTTTTTACATACTTTTTTAAAATTATCTTTTTGTTCTTACGTACAATGTACGAACAAAATAATTTCAGAACAATTTTCTTTTATTACACAATTATTGTTTAAACAATTTTAGAGATTACAATCAAATGTATTCAGTAAGTTAAAATAAATAAATCAACAAACTTTTTCTTAAAAAAACCATATACCATAGATTACAGTGTGCAGTGCATATAATGCATAAATGACGTAATTTGTTGCTCTATTCACGTGATATCGGTTTAAACAAAAAATGGTCAAAATTGCTCCATTAAAAGCCGACATAAGGACATTTTTTTTTGCACTTACCTGCAGATTCAATTTTAGAGCGAAAGCTCCCCGCTCTTCTTTTTTGTCATTTTTTACGCCCATAAACGATTCTCTTATCCATTTTCATTCATGTTGCCGAAAACGTAAACATGTGAATATTTTTGTCAGAAAAATAGGAAAGACGAAGTTAATGGGTTAAGAATCAGCCGTAAATTGTTTATAGAATAGATAAAATTTAAACTTTTTTTTTTCAAAAGAAGCGTCTTTCCCAGTACTTCCTAACCATGTTTTAAGAAAAATATTTTCGACGAAAATTTGCGGAGATATTCAATCTGTTTATAAGCAAAAAATTTAACATTAAATTTAAAGAATTCCTGAGTAAACCCTAATTATCCAATTTTAATTTAAAAAAAAAGCGTTTGAAAGCTTGAGATCTGTAGTATATGTAAAAAAATTCAAGAATGTAACTTTTTTATTTGAAAAATTTTCAATTTTTTTAAGAAAAATGAGATTTCAAAATTATTATGCAAAAACTATCGAACCGATTTTAACAAATTTAGCACATTGTTTTATCATAATATTTTTGCCCAAATATGAACGTCCTCAGAGAAATGTAAGTGGTCAAAAAAAAAGCGTTTAAAAAACTACCTTTTTTGCTTTTTTTTTAATTATCACTATTTTACAAGGGTAATAAATTTTGAGATTTTTAACAAACTTTAATTTTTAAGAAATTTAATTATGGAACTTTTTCTCTCATCAGTTTTTCTCTAAACTGAATACTTTCAAAGTTATCAGGAAGAAAAGGAGAAATAAAATTTTTCTAAAGAAAAATTGACCGACTTCTAAAAGTGCACTAAAAAGTGAAAAATAACTGTAAATTTTTATATGAAATTGAAATTTTTGAAGTCGGCGCCAAACTAATACATGATAAAATGTGATTTGCATAAACAGATTAAAAATACTTTATTTGTAAGTTCTTTCTTACCATTTGTCTATATTAGTAATTTATTTCATTTAGAAATAATTTGGAACCGACTTCAAACATTTCAATTTCATATAAAAATTTATAGTTGTTTTTCACTTTCTAGCGCACTTTTAGAAGTCGGTTCATTTTTTTTATATAAATTTTTCGATTTTTAGTTTTGAATTCATTATGATATCCATAAATTATTTGAACTAAGTACTAATCGAGATTAGTGTACCTTGCAAGGTGGCAAAAAAGTACCCATTATATCCAGAGTTGTAAATCCCATAAAATAAACCACTAAAAATTCTTAATTAATTTCATATAAAAATTTATAGTTGTTTTTCAATTTCATATAAAAATTTATAGTTGTTTTTCACTTTCTAGCGCACTTTTAGAAGTCGGTTCATTTTTTTTATATAAATTTTATTTTTCGATTTTTAGTTTTGAATTTATTATGATATCCATAAATTATTTGAACTAAGTACTAATCGAGATTAGTGTACCTTGCAAGGTGGCAAAAAAGTACCCATTATATCCAGAGTTGTAAATCCCATAAAATAAACCACTAAAAATTCTTTGATTCTTAGAGTTCTTATAATATCATTGAAATTGTGTCAAACAAATATTTAGTCTGTCATAGTAAATCCATAATCTTAAATTTCAAATTAATTTTAGATTGGTAATATAAGCCCCAAAACCTTCCAATATCGATATTTAAAGAACTTGAGACGTAAGCCAACTAATATCAAATCTGAAAAAAAAACGATAAGGGAAAATTTTCAATCCACCATATTAGATCCGCCATATTGAATTTTAAAAAAATAATTTTAACGTCTTAATCTATTCTAAATCTAAATCCTTTAAAGTCCCCTAGTACCAATTTTGGATGAAATCCGGAAAGTTAAAATTTTTAGACCGCCATACTGATTTTCTTAAAATAATTTTATATTCGCTACTTACATCCTCAAAAACGATTCAGTACCACCTTTGAACAAAATCGAAAAATGTAAAATTTTTATTCTACTATATTGGATTCGCCATATTAAATCATGAAAAAATAAGTTCAAATTCATAATTTACACCCTCAAAAACCCCCTATATCAGTTTTGAATAAAATTGAAAAACGTAAAATTTTCCGGACGCCATATTGAGTCCGCCAGATTAAGTTTTTCAAAAAATATTTCAAATTTTTAATTAAGACTAACAAAAGTCCCCCAATACTAATTTTAGACAAAATCAAGAGATGTAGAATCTTAATTTTTTAAAATAATTTCAGATTCGTAATGTGCGATTTCAAAAACTCCTCCATATCAATTTTGAAAAAAATTAGACAAAATTGAATTTTTATCCGTCATACTGGATACGCTATATTCAATTTTTTAAAAATAATTTCAGATTCGTTATGTGCTACCCCGAAAACTCCCCCATACCAATTTCGGAGAAAATTGGACGAAATTGATTTTTTCGTCCGCCATATTGGATCCGCCATATTAAATTTTTTAAAAATAATTTTAGATTCGTTATTTGCGACCCCGGAAACTCCCCTATATGAATTTTGGAGAAAATCGGACAAAATTTATTTTTTTGTTCGCCATATTGAATTTTTTAAAAATAATTTCAGATTCGTTCTGTACAATCTTGAAAATTTCCCCATACCAATTTAGAAGAAAATCGGACAAAATTAATTTTTTTGGCCGCCAGATTGTCAGCACCATCTTGGATTTTGCTGCACTAATTTCATCCAAAAAAATATGAGACCACGGCAGCAACTTCCTGAACATAACGTAAAAAATTTCATTCAAATAGGTGCCGCCGTTCCGGAGTAATCGGTGTACATACATAAAAAAATACATAGTCAACGAATTGAGAATCTTCTTCTTTTAGAAATCGGTTAAAAAAAGCGTTTGTTCAATTTTTGTTAAATAAATAAATGTAGCGGTATTTTTTGAGAGCAGATCTCAATTATTATTATGGGTATTATTCTGGAAGGTTCAGAGCAAAAATTAGGTCGCCCTATCTCAACAGCCAACCAAAAACAGATCAGCGTATTATCATCATAGACAAAATATAGTATGAATACAAACTTTGATTTTAAACGGGGAAAGGTTATTCAAGTACGTATCATTCATTAATAGCAAAATATTTTGGCATTGGATACTTTTAGAGGAAAATAAACATTCCTAGGTTATTTTGGATGCTATTTACATTTAAAGTACATATTATAAATGCTACTTGTCTCGTATTATTTGATGAATAATTGTTCTAGATAAGTACGAACTAAAAAATGTATTCGGTTGATGTCTTGTTAGCAAGATAATTACAAATGCCCATTTTAAAATGTTTTTACCTTTTGTTGTAGTTTAAATGTGGTAAACCAGTCATTGCTAAGGGACAAATTTACGATTTATTTTAATAAGGCAAGTTATTTCTAACTATTTGGACTACATAGTCAATAATATATAAATTTCCAGATATTGATAAAAACGATATAACTAGAAGAAAATGGCTTGCATTGACTTCTAAAAGAAGGAGATTCCCAATTCGTCGAGTATGTATATTTTTTTTTATGTATGTACACCGATTACTCCGGAACGGCGGCACCGATTTGAATGAAATTTTTTACGTTATGTCCAGGAAGTTGCTGTGGTGGTCCCATATTTTTTTGGACGAAATTGGTGCAGTAATATCCAAGATGGCGCTAACAATATAGCGCCCAAAAAAAAATTAATTTTGTTTGATTTTCTCTAAAATTGGTATGAGGGCATTTTTGGGATCGTATACAACGAATCTGAAACTATTTTTAAAAAATTCAATATGGCGGATAAAAATTTTTTATTTTGTCCGATTTTCTCCAAAACTGATGTGGGGGAGTTTTCGGGATCGCACATAATGGATCCAAAATATTTTTAAAAAATTCAATATGGCGGATCCAATATGGCGGATGAAAAAATCAAATTTGTTCGATTTTCTTCAAAATTGGTACGGGGGACTTTTCGGGGTCGCACATAACGAATCTGAAATTATTTTTAAAAAATTCAATATGGTGGATTAAAGACTCTACATCTCCCAATTTTGAATAAAATCAGTATTGGGGTATTTTTGTTAGTATTAATTATGAATTTAAAATATTTTTTGAAAAACTCAATCTGGCGTCCTAAAAATTTTACATTTTTCGATTTTCTCCCAAACTGATATAAGGGGTTCTTGAGGGTGTAAATTATGAATTTAAAAGGATTAGGATTCAATGTGGCAAATCCATGATAGCGGACTAAAAATGTTACATTTTTCGATTTTATTTAAAAGTGGGACTGAATCGTTTTTGAGGATGTAAATAGCGAATATAAGTCTCGAAATTTCAAATTTCCGGATTTCATCCAGAATTGGTACTAGGGGGCTTTGAAGGGTGTAGATTTAGATTAGATTAAGCCTTAAATTATTTTTTTTGCAATTCAATATAGATCATGGAATATGGTGGGTTAAAAATTTTACCTTATTCGCATTTTTTCAGATTTGGTATTAGAAGGTTTTCGGGGTCGTGTATTACGAATATGAACTTAATTTTTTATTGTATTAATCATGTCAACGTGCACTGTGTATTGAATGTTCTGGTTTTAATTTTAATTTTAAATGTTTCTGAAAATTTT
Source organism: Diaprepes abbreviatus (assembly GCA_034092305.1). NCBI lineage: Eukaryota > Metazoa > Arthropoda > Insecta > Coleoptera > Curculionidae > Diaprepes > Diaprepes abbreviatus. The sequence goes on from JASJET010000022.1 coordinate 5,816,884, forward strand.
TTAAATTGTATACATCTTGTCCTGTGTGGAGGCTAAGCTCGCGACTTTTCTCAAACTGGCAGGGTAGAGGTGTGCCCTTTGACGAGGTCTGAGCCCTGAGGATGGTCCGATAGAGACCGAAAGCGCTTGGCCGATTGTAATAATTCAAATATACACTGAAATACAAAGTCTGTCAATTTCTTGATTTCTTCGGTGTACAACCTGTTAATAACTTATTAATTTTTTACAACTATTAGGTTAATAAGATACAATATGAGGGACAGAAAATTTTACATACTTCGATTTTGTCTAAAATTGATATTGTGCTGTTCTTGAGGCGTATACAAACTTAATATGCAGTATAAAATATATCGAGCTAAGAAACTTACATCTCAGGTTCTTTAAAACATTGATATTGGAAGGTTATGGGGCCTATATTACCAATCTAAAATTAATTTGAAATTTAAGATAGTAGATTTACCAAGACTGACTAAATATTTGTTTGACACAATTTTACTGGTATTTGGAAAACTCTAAGAACCAAAGAATTTTTTGTGGTTCGTTTTAGGGTGATTTACAACTTTGGGTACTTTTTTGCCACCTTGGAGTCATTGCGAGGTTCACTAATCTCGATTAGTACTTAGTTCAAATAATTTATGGATATCATAATGAATTCTAAAACTAAAAATAGAAAAATAATATTTTTATAAAAAAAATTGAACCGACTTCTAAAAGTGCGCCAAAAAGTGAAAAATAACTATAAATTTTTATATGAAACTGAACTTTTTGAAGTCGGCGCCAAATTATTTGTAAATGAAATAAATAACTACGAATATATACAAATTATGGGAAGAAAGCAATTACAAATAAAGAAGTTTTAATCTGTTTATGCAAATCACATTTTGTCAGGTATTATAAGATGGTAAAAAATCTTTGAAAATGTTGCACTATATTATTGTGATTAATAAATTAAAATATAGCAATCTTTCTTGTTTAAACATTTCTTAAATTAATTTTCTTGATGCTCGTAATAAAGATTTTTTACGTAGAATGAAAAACAATGGTTTTATTGTTAATTAAAATATTAGGTGGCATATAGTTTTCAACATAACAATAAGTGGCAAACTCGGTTTTATAGCTTACATTTCATGCATGAAAACTCCTGTCGAGACGCCTCGGGTGCATGAAAATTTTTCTCGAACTAGAAAAGGGCCAGTAAGCAGATCTTTTATGACATACACTAGACCGACGGGCAATGCTTTCTGTTTTTATCTGCTGCCTGCACACACGGGGTGTAACACGTACACCGTAAGGCTTGATTCTCACTATAGTACCGCTCTCGATACGATCTCGGTTTCCTCTCGGTTCGATACATTTTTTTTTAAATGAAAAAAGTTTACGATATCAAAATCTCCAGTAAGAATATTTTACCGGACCGAGAGCGTTTCGAGTGCGGCCCTATAGTAAGAATCTGGTCCAATGGTCTAAGAACTCACCGCAAAAATATGACCCGATAAGGTAACAGGATAAATAGTTTATTTCCAGCAAATACAACTTTCTTCTTTCCATATGGGTTTCGACCACCTTATGGCCTCGTCAGTGGAGCTGTATCGAACCGAGAGCAGCTTTCGCAGGAAGCAGTCCTCTATATGAAATATAAATTTTGAGACATATCGGGAGGATATAAAAACCTAAACATTCTTTCTTCATCCTGCTTGAAAGGAGAATACATATATAGTGGCAACCATCGAGTAAAAGCTTCAAATTATTACTAAATTAAAGTTTATATCCTCTTGTAATGATATTGCCATTTGTGTCACATTTAAGCCTATTAAAAGTACTTGGCACAAAACCTTATATTCTTAAAAATAGCATAGTGTTGCTAATCGTATGGATCAATTCAGGTATATTCCGCTCATTAAGAAATATTTAAAAATAGCCGGACTTAAATTTTAGTTGGTTCAAATGCCGTTATCATGTTATTTCACAATTGGATCGAAAGAGAAGGAGATCGAACTGCGTTTAAGGATCATTCCCCTTTCTACCTCTCTCCCTCTTCTGTCCAAAAAATATCCGAAGGTGGGGGTAGAAAAATTTATTTACCAACCTCCATTCGGACACAAAAAGTTTTTTTGCATTGTCGCTATGTATAGTAACATTTTTAGAATATTTTATCCTGTTACCTTATCGGTTAATATTTTTACGGTAGCTCTTGAACTATAATATTATTTCGCAATTGAAAGAAAATTTGTTTTTTTTTACCTGTACATTCAGCTTATGCATTTCATAAATTTTCATTTGATACTCCACACGAACAAAACAAAATGAGATTCATTTGACCCCCCTAGGATTGTGAGTTAAGAATTTAATATTTTGACTATGACAAATTTTATCTTACTTTTCGCGTGGTTTCTGGTAAAAATCGATGGGAGCTCAAAAGTATGGTAGTTCTTTCCGACTGTTTTCACTTTCAGCCCCTTTTGCGGATCCTCCTTTTTATAAAACTAGATAAAATGTCGCCTATGTTCAAAGAGAAAATGTTTTTGTGAAAGTAAAGGAATTTTAAAAATTGGTTCGGTATTTTCGGAGATTATCTCGAGCAAATAAACAAACTTTATCAAGTCTAAATTACTTGAAATTTTAATAGCCGTCTTCACTCGACGTACGATGGATAAATTTAATTCCCTCAAAATTTTTATAATTAGAGACATATTTAGATTTTAAATTTTTGACAAATGTTTTGAATAATAGCAACTGCAAATATATATTTCTAATGTAATAGTTCTAATAAAATAGTTGTATATGATCTCATTGGATGCAATGACATTAAATTCAATACTACTTTAAAAACTGAACAAACTGAATAAAATAAATAAAAAAGTACTGCCAAAGATTAATCACTAAGAACATTTTATTTGAATCATTAAAATAACAATAAAAAATTCATAATCTTTTATGTCCTGGCTTATTTGGCCTTATATACATTTTTTATAAAAAAAATTGAACCGACTTCCCAAAAGGCACTAAAAAGTGAAAAATAATATGCATTTGAAACTTTTAAAGGTTCCTCCAAATTAATACCTGACAAAATGTGATTCACATAAAAATATTTAAGAAGTACTTTATTTTTAATTGCTTTCTTACCGTAGCTGATATGTATCTCGTGTTAGTAGTTATATGTTTCATTTAGTAATAATTTGAAGGCGACTTACAAAATTTCAATTTCATATAAAAATGTATGCTGTTATTTTTTGCTTTTTAGCGCTTCTTTAGAGGTCTGTTCAATTTTTTTATTAAAATTTTATTTTTTGATTTGTTGTTTTGAATTAAAATGAGTTTTTAAGCTCGCAAAAAACTACCCATCTTATCAAAAGTTGTAAACCACACTAAACTGAGCAACAAAAAATTGATTGATTTTAAGAATTCCTCAAATATCACTTTTGAAATAAATTGTATCAAGTAAATATATAAGCTGCATTTTGAAATTTAAAGAATTAGTTTGTTTCGTAACCCGGACCCTCAAAACCCCCAATACTGATTTTGAATGAACTTAAAACATGTAATTTTTCTAGTCCGACACAATTTATCCTGCATATTGAGATTGGAGAAATTACTTTAAGATCCATAAATCGGAAAAATATAAAATTTTTGTCTCCCAAACTATATCATCTACCTTACTAAATTGTAAAAAATTAATGACAGATTTCGAAAACCCCCTAATACCAATTTCGCAAAAATGTGAATAATGTAAATTTTTTAACTCACCATATTTTGGATTCATCAAATTGAATTTCATAAAAATTATTTTAAACTCTTAAACTAATGAATCTTAATATATATCCTCGAGAACCCGCCAGTACCAATTTCGTACATAACCTGGAAACATAAAATCTTTAGACCGCCATATTGTATCTGCCATATAAACTTGTTAAAGATAATTTTAAATTCGTTATTTGCACTTTCAGAAACCCACCAGCGACAAATTTTGAACAAAATCGAAAGATGTTAAATTTTTAGTCTGCCATATTGATTTTTTTAGAGATAATTTTAAATTCGTAATTTACACTTTTAAAAATCCCCTTGTACCAATTTTAGACAATATCGAAAGAAGTAAATCCTTTTTTCGCCATATTGGAGCCGCCATATTGAATTTTTTAAAAATAATTTGAAATTCGTAATTTACACCCTCAAAAACCTTCCTATACCAATATTAGACAAAATCTAGAGATGTAAATATTTAATTAGTCCAGTGGCGTAACTAAGAGTATGTGCGCCGCCCGCAGTTTTTTGAATGAACCCTACTATTTTGTACCCATCTTGATCCTTCGTATTTATTCATTTTCATCAAGGGACTTGATGGCGCCCCTCGACTGGCTGCCCCCCCCCCCCTTCGCCGCGGTCTCTGCGCGGTCGTTATTTACGCCACTGAATTAGCCATATTCAATCTGCCATATTAAATTTTTTAAAAATAATTTTAGATTCATTATGTATGGCCCCGAAAACTACCCCTCACCAATTTTTGAGAAAATCAGACAACATTTATTTGTTTGTCCGCCATATTATCTGCGCCATCTTGGACTTTACGGACCAATTTCGGACAAAATAATATGCGACCATCGCGGCAACTTTCTAAACATATTGTAAATTTTATTCAAATCGGTGCCGCCGTTTCGGAGTAATCAACATACATACATAAAAAACATACAGAGTGGTCGAACATTGAACCTCCTCCTTTTAAAATTCGCTTAAAAATTTTAGCTAAATTTGTTTTAGATTTAAGTTTGAAATTTTACTGTGCTTTCCTTCAGTTTTCAAATGATAGATTTCGGAAGAAAGAATGTTTATCAAGTTGCCAAGACAAATTGCTCGAGTGAAAAAATCGTCCATATGGTATGCCACAAAATAGTCGTTAATTAGTCGTGAAAGAAAAAATTTGTAGCCTCTTAAAAAACATTGCATATTTTGCTAACTTGATATAAAGTTAACGAGACACCTAAGGCGAGTGTTATTAAAAATAAATTTTAACACAATTAGCCTACTAGGAATTTGCAGTGACAGAATATTTATTTAGTCGATACTGATTTCGCCATGTATAAGCAAGCCATTATTTTGGTTGAAAATCCTAAGAAGTACCTGTATTCACGAATAACTCAAAAAAGAACTATTTCTCGGAAATCCTTCGAACGAACGGCGAATTCTTAAGCCGCGTCTACATTAGTAAAAATTTACGTCGAGTGTGGACTCGAACAAATTTTTACCGCATGCCACACACAACGTAAATTTTTACTAATGTGGAAGCGGCTTTATAATGTCTCTGCAGGCGAGACATCGAATCCACCGTTTACGTGACAGAGTGTTTGGAGGGAAATCTCTTAGAATAATTAAATATTCGGGAAGTATCAAGTAAAAGCAAATCCATGGAGATTACGAGTACAACATGTCAAATGCCAGCTTTTGATAGGTGGTATTTTGCTAGGATGAAGAGAAATATGATATTCCTTGAATAATTCTAAGTGATTCCTCAAGCCTCAGGGCGAACTCGCCCGGGACAAACAACGAATTCCCACTACTAATTCGCTAGCGACAAATGAAGTATTGTCCCCTTCTGGGGCGTGTTTTGCTGCGAACCCCCAAAAATCACTTTATTCGCGAATAATTCGGAAAATTTCGTCGCGAAAGATTCCCTAACTCCACATTAATTCGCCCGACATAAACGGCAATTTCACATTTAAACTTTAAATATTGCCGTCGCCCCAGACGAGTTAGTTATGGATTTGGGGAATTTTCCACGATAGAATTTTTCAACTTATTGGCGAAAAAAGTGTTTTTTGGGGGATTGGCAGCAAAACACACCCTGAAACGGGTAAGACTTCATTTATCGCGAGTCATTCGTGAGGCTCGAAGAGTCTCATAGAATTACCAACGAAATATCACACGTCCCTTCATCCCAGCAAAACACCACCTATTAAAGTGTGGCCTTTGATATTTTGTACTCGTAATGGTCATGGAAATTTGCCGTTCGGCCAGGCAATAAGTTGTTAAATATCGGAATAAATTGCGATTGGTTTTGGCTAATTATTTTCGAAGATTTAATTATTCTACGATATTTCTCGCTAAACACTCCCCCAGATAAAGGGTGGATTCGATGCCTCGCCTGCGAATACACTATAAGAATTCGCCATTCTATCGAAAGGTTTCCGGAATTGGTTTCTGGCCGTAAGAATTTGTCGTATTCGCTTTTTAGGAATTATTCGTGAATACAGGAACTTCTCAGGATTTTCAGCAAAAATAATCCGCAAATACATGGCGAAATTAGTCTCAACTGAATTTCGCCTATAGCCATTCTGTAACGGCAAATTTCTAGCAGACTAATTATTGTTGAAATTATTATTATTAAATAACAATCGCATTTAATGTTTCGCTAACTGTATATCAAGTTAGCAAAAACATGCAATATTTTTTAGAAATAAGAAACGACAAATTTTTTCTTCTTTTACAATTAATTTGTGACTATTTCGCGGCAATTTATCATCCGGATGATTTTTCGATTAGAGCAATTTGTTTTGCTAACTTTGTATACATATTAAAAATATCTTATAAGATGCTGAATTAATTAAATAATTGTATATTTTATCACTTTATAATTTAGTACCCTAAATTCACTGGTCATTTTTTTTCTGTTTATAACATTTCATATTACCAAGAACAAACATTAATCTAAAATTTATAACAAAATTAAGGTATACAAAATAAGGCGACGTTCAAATAAAGATCAACCAAAATGTACTTGATTGGCAACTGGCCAGTGTTTTACATAATCCAACTAAATACATCATTTTGACATTATTTTCATCAATTGACCTGAATAAAACACTCAGTTGTAAATACAACGTTTCAACGATTATACTTACATGCATATACACCAACCATTACAAAAAATAAAATGTTTTTAAGGTGTATTTGTATTACGAAATTACCTTTTAAAAAACCAAACATGTTTTCCGATATTTTCGAAATGAATAGGGTGATGTATTTATTTGTAATTGCAAAATCATTTCATATGTTTTTAAAAGATTTTTAACTATATACGTCTTGTAAAATCTTCGGTACATTGAAAAATATAAAAATAATTTATAAATAGGCTATGGGATTAAAGGATATCTTGATGAAATTTTTACTATAAATTAAAACGAGTGCAAAAATATTTTGCGATTAGTTTTTCAGGTAAGTACAACTATCTCAACTAATAAATCTAATATAACAATGAGCCAAAGTTCGTTTCTTAGCTTCAGTAATTTTCGAAACTAAAACTCGATTTATGATGTTAATAAGATAATATTTGTCGTTTAAACATGAGCTACTCTTATCAGTTTTTTTTTTAAGAAGAGATGGCAAAGGGGCAGAAAAAATGTCCGTACTTCGGTGTTCACTTTGACGTTTTCAAGAGTAAGTTGAAATTCGATATAGTCAAAGAGGTAAAATACAAAATTTTTGGAGACAAAAAAAGGTTCTTTTTGTGGTTTCGTAACCACCTATGAAGCCCTATGGTTTCGTTATTGTCGTCCATCCATCTATCCGTATGTCACAGCCTCATAACTTTGTCAGCTTTTTCGTTTACGAGTGGGGTATCATTATATAGGTAATGTAATAAGATAGGACATATAACATTTTTGTTTAGTAGCTTCATTCGCGAAAGGCGAATCCCCAAAGCGGTTGTTAAAATACCCTCCCCCTTCTAATTTGGAAACGGTAAATTCCAAAAATCTGAAAAAATTTGGTATAATAGCACTTATAAAATATTTTCAATGAAAATTATTACGGCAAGTTTTGTCATCATTTATCACATCGTGTGGGAATTTGATATTTAGTTATTAATGTTAGGGGTGCAAATCGTATGGAGCTCCTTAAAATAGAAGTGAAGGGTTTAAACGGACTTATTTCCGTACTTCTATGACGTAGCCTAAAGATATGTAAAATAATATTGAGAAGTCTAAATTAGTTTTTTCTGTGATTACCGACCTTTCTTAACCTTATTTTCTTAGCCCAGTTTTTTTCCAGCATTTTGTATTGGGTTTGACCGTTTAATATTTACTATCTTATTTACTTTATATCGGTTTATATTTAAATCTAAATTTATTTTAATCGAAAATTTTTATAAAAAAATGGAGCTACTTTTTTCTAAAAAAGCGCTAAATTTTATATGCAATTGACACTTCTGAAGTCGGCTCGAATTTTATACCTGACAAAATGTGTAGTTCACATAAAAAGATTGAAAAATACTTTATTTGTAATTGTTTCTCGCCGTAGCTTGTATGTATTTCGTGTTACGAGTTATTTGTTTTATAATTTGGCGCCGGCTTCAAAAATTTCAATTTCATATAAAATTTCGCTTTTTATCATTTTTTTTGAATTCTCCAAATACCAGATTTGAACGAAATTGTATCAAAGAAATATTTAGTTTGCTATAGTAAATGAGCTATCTTGAATTTTAAGAAATTAATTTTAGATTTGTAACCTAGACTCCCAAAAACTCAGCATACAGGCAAGGGCAAGTCTTGGTCCATTCGGAAATTCAAATACAGAAGACTATTTTAAATGCAATGTGAATAAAGCAATTTTAACATTACGTGTAGTTATTAAATTCTAAACTTAATCTCTTTGAGTCCACAATAATCAAAATAATACATTAAATGGGATAAAATAAAAATCGGCACAACAAAAAGGGTGCAATAAAGGAACATAAAGGACCCAAAGTCATTACAAATACTTTATCTCTTTTCAAATTCTAACACTCTACACCTAATTAAAAAGGCAAGCATCTATCGGGCGGTCAAAAACAGGTACAATAAGGTCGGGAAATACAATAGAACCCTTCGCTTCGGTAAAGAAAGGCAGGTGGTGAAGTATCGCCGAGCGATAACGTGTATGACGTAAACTAATCCACACAAAATCCGTGTGTGGCGATGTTGCCAGATCCTCGTTTTTTTTAATAAGATTTATTATGGTTCTTTCATTAATATGAGGTAATTAATTAAGTTAATTAATTAAAAAACAATAAAAACAACCCTTAAACCCATTGTTTTAAGGAAAAAACGGGGTCAGGTTAGGTCGATTTTCATTAATTATTTAAAAAAATAGCATAGGTCACGTACGCGGCAACACTGCTTCTTTATGTCGTGCGGTCCCAGAGCCCCCAATAAATAACTACTTATGACAGATATAGGATACCAAAAATTTTACATTTTTCCGATTATGTCCAAATTGATATTGGGGGTTCTTGAGGCGTATAATACGGATCTGAAATTAATTCCTTCAAACTCAATATGTAGGGTAAAATATGTCGAACTAAAAAATTTAAATGTCTCGAGGTCTTTCAATATGGAGAGTTCTTGGAGTCTAAGTTACGAATCTAAAATTAATTTTTCAAAATTCAAGTTAGCCAATTTACTAGTAGTTTGGTACATATCATTCAAAACTGGTATTTGGAGAATTTTCAGAACCAAAAAATTTTTTGTTGTTCAGTTTAGTGTGGCCAACAACTTTGGATAAAATGGGAACTTTTTTGCTACCTTGGAAACTCAACTCAATTTAAAACTATAAATTGAAAAATAAAATTTTAATAAAAAATTGAACCAGCTAAAAAACACTAAAAAGCGAAAAGAAAACAATATAAATTTTTATATAAAATTGAAAATTTTGAACTCGCTCCAAAATTATAACTAAATGAAACAAATAGCCACTACTACGAAATACGTACAAACTACGGTAGGAAAGCGATTAAAAATAAAGTATTTTTCGATCTTTTTATGTGAATCTCATTTTGTCAGGTATTAATTTGGAGCCGCCTTCAATTTTGTATAAAAATTTATATTGTAATTTTATTTTTAATAGTCAAATATTCATTCATTGACCGATATGAGATTTTTTCCTCTCCATCGATCCTATAATTTTAGATTTTTAGAACATTTTTTTTGTACCCTATTTAACCTATTACTTATAATTTCTACAAAACTAACTTTTTTAATTACCTCCAAATTATACTCAGAAAAAGTTATCAGGCAACTTTTAAGCATACCATAAAAGTCTGTATTGTCACTTGAATAATCTAGTAGGCATTTAAAAATAATAAAAATGATATATAGAAAAAAACTGAGGGATCCTAACAAATTTAAGATAAAACTTCATTTTTAAGAATTTTAAGAATATATAGGGTATTTTAAATTCGGGTAAATTTATTTTACTTTGGAATATATCTGAAAAAAAACTTTACCGTTCTTTATTTTTTAAAGAGTTCGCATTTAAATACATTGAGAAATAAAAAATAAACTGTTTGGACCGTTTTTAAGAAGCTATCCTGCAAAAGAATATGTTTTTTTATTTTGGACCTGCGTTGTCTAAATTTCATCATCAGTTTTTTTTACGAAGCAACTTTTCATTTATTTTCCAGAATTAACAAGATCGTGTATTAACCTCATTAGAAATAAACTATTTGTGTTATATAATTGTTTTATAGAATACAAGTTAATGTACAGTGGGTATGTGGATATTTCAACTTTATCCACTCTGTAGTCCTTTATGGGAATTCATAAATTAGTATTATTTCCAATATATGAATATAGAAAATTATCTTGCTATAGGTTAAATTACAACACTACAAAGCAAAAAACTATTGCAAACTAAATCAAAATCTACAAGATACAGCATCTCCTTATTTAATTCATATAATTTATTTTAAGGTAAGAGAGGTTCAAATTTGAAATACATTTTTCTCAAGAAAAATCATTAATACATACCAGTTCAAGCTACCTAAACATTTTTGTTTGATTTAGTTGTAAGATTTGTTATTTATTACTACAACAAATTTATTAGACATTAAATGGTGGAAGACCATAACAATGTTTTTAAGGAACTGCAGTTCATTTTGATAATTTCCAGCTTAGCTTAAAGACTAAAAATAATCAGTAGTACCTGATTAGCTCCCTATAAATGTAAGAAAAAATAATTTTGTTCTTCAACATCAGCTACCATAACTTGAAGGCACTTAATCCCAGTCCTGAACTCAGAAAAAAAATCTTTAAAATAGGCCGTTTTTCAAATTTTCAACGGAAAGAAGTCAAACTCAACCAAATCTGAACTACAGAACGAATAATGAAGAAAAAATTCTTTCTTATTAAATAACAATAACGCCGAATATTGTATAGAATAAGTTGGAGAAGAATATTCCATTTTTTTTAAATTATACCATGAACGATAAGGGTTTTTATTTCAAAACTCATTTTTAGTAGAAATATATTCAAAGCCTATACAAAATTCAGGTATTTATAAAGTATTATGGCAACAAAATATCTGATTTTTCTGATTTCAGTTCTTTGCACATTTATTAAAGTTGTTAGTTTTTTAGCTGGACGAGAAGAACAGGACATATTCATGACAAAAACAGTTTTTTTTGAGAGAGCTATTAGGTGCGATGATTACAATGTACTAAATCAGGATGTCGAGGATGCTTACCATTAAGGTTATTTTTTTAATTGAAATAGCAAAATAAACTTCCTTCCGTTAAGTCCTATGACTCTGAAGTTTGCATCGTTGCCGGCAACGAAATTTATTAATTTCCAAAATCATAATTATCTTTTAATTTCACTTTTTCCCAAACAAAAAATGAAAAAAAAATGATGATGGAAATATAAATTTGTAGAAAGTTGAGCACGCGGTCCAGCATGACATTACCGAAGTTGTCCAGTAGTAGCGCTGCACAATTGTTATAAACAAATTATGATAGTCACTTTTGATTCGCTTCTTTATTTTTTATATCATTGTTGTATCTTCAATGAATAATTTAACATAATTTTTATTTTTCGTTGTCGCCTTAGAGCGGGCCTATAGGGTAAGAAATGGTTATGCGTGCCTTGACGCTATGGTGCAATTACTACCGGACACAAATGTTATAAACAAATTATGATAGTCACCTTTGATTCGCTTCTTTTTTTATTATATCATTGTTGAATCTTCAATGAATCATTTAGCATATATTTTATTTTTCGGTATCGCCTTAGACCGGGCCCATAGGGTGAAAAATTGTTCCGCGTGTCTTGGCGCTATGGTGCAGTGACCACTGGACACAAATGTTATAAACAAATTATGATAGTCACCTTTGATTCGCTTCTTATTTTTTTATGCCATTGTTGTATCTTCAATGAATGATGTAACATAATTTTTATTTTTCGGTATCGCCTTAGAGAGGGCCTATAGGGTGAGAAAATGTTCGGCGTGCCTTGACGGTGCAGTGACCACCGGACATAAATGTTATAAACAAATTATGATAGTCACCTTTGATTCGCTTCTTTTTTTATTATGTCATTGTTGTATCTTCAATGAATCATTTAACATATATTTTATTTTTCGGTATCGCCTTAGACCGGGCCCATAGGGTGAAAAAATGTTCCGCGTGTCTTGACGCTATGGTGCAGTGACCACTGGACCCATATGTTATAAACAAATTATGATAGTCACCTTTGATTCGCTTCTTATTTTTTTATGCCATTGTTGTATCTTCAATGAATGATTTAACATAATTTTTATTTTTCGGTATCGCCTTAGAGAGCGCCTATAGGGTGAGAAAGTGTTCGGCGTGCCTTGATGGTGCATTGACCACCGGACATAAATGTTATAAACAAATTATGATAGTCACCTTTGATTCGCTTCTTTTTTTATTATGTCATTGTTGTATCTTCAGTGAATCATTTAGCATATATTTTATTTTTCGGTATCGCCTTAGACCGGGCCCATAGGGTGAAAAACTGTTCCGCGTGCCTTGATACTATGGTGCAATTACTACCAGACACAAATGTTAAAAACAAATTAAGATAGTCACCTTTGATTCGCTTCTTAATTTTTTATGCCATTGCTGTATCTTCAATGAATCATTTAACATAATTTTTATTTTTCGGTATCGCCTTAGAGCGGGCCTATAGGGTGAGAAATGGTTATGCGTGCCTTGACGGTATGGTGCAATTACTACCGGACAAAAATGTTATAAACAAATTATGATAGTCACCTTTGATTCGCTTCTTTTTTTATTATATCATTGTTGTATCTTCAATGAATCATTTAACATAATTTTTATTTTTCGGTATCGCCTTAGAGCGGGCCTATAGGGTGAGAAATGGTTATGCGTGCCTTGACGGTATGGTGTAATTACTACCGGACACAAATGTTATAAACAAATTATGATAGTCACCTTTGATTCGCTTCTTTTCTTATTATGTCATTGTTGTATCTTCAATGAATTATTTAACATATATTTTATTTTTCGGTATCGCCTTAGACCGGGCCCATAGGGTGAAAAAATGTTCCGCGTGTCTTGACGCTATGGTGCAGTGACCACTGGACTCAAATGTTATAAACAAATTATGATAGTCACCTTTGATTCGCTTCTTATTTTTTTATGCCATTGTTGTATCTTCAATGAATGATTTAACATAATTTTTATTTTTCGGTATCGCCTTAGAGAGGGCCTATACGGTGAGAAAGTGTTCGGCGTGCCTTGATGGTGCATTGACCACCGGACATAAATGTTATAAACAAATTATGATAGTCACCTTTGATTCGCTTCTTTTTTTATTATGTCATTGTTGTATCTTCAATGAATCATTTAGCATATATTTTATTTTTCGGTATCGCCTTAGACCGGGCCCATAGGGTGAAAAAATGTTCCGCGTGTCTTGACGCTTTGGTGCAGTGACCACTGGACCCAAATGTTATAAACAAATTATGATAGTCACCTTTGATTCGCTTCTTATTTTTTTATGCCATTGTTGTATCTTCAATGAATGATTTAACATAATTTTTATTTTTCGGTATCGCCTTAAAGAGGGCCTATAGGGTGAAAAATTGTTCCGCGTGTCTTGACGCTATGGTGCAGTGACCACTGGACCCAAATGTTATAAACAAATTATGATAGTCACCTTTGATTCGTTTCTTATTTTTTTATGCCATTGTTGTGTCTTCAATGAATGATTTAACATAATTTTTATTTTTCGGTATCGCCTTAGAGAGGGCCTATAGGGTGAGAAAGTGTTCGGCGTGCCTTGATGGTGCATTGACCACCGGACAAAAATGTTATAAACAAATTATGATAGTCACCTTTGATTCGCTTCTTTTTTCATTATGTCATTGTTGTATCTTCAATGAATCATTTAACATATATTTTATTTTTCGGTATCGCCTTAGACCGGGCCCATAGGGTGAAAAAATGTTCCGCGTGTCTTGACGCTTTGGTGCAGTGACCACTGGACCCAAATGTTATAAACAAATTATGATAGTCACCTTTGATTCGCTTCTTATTTTTTTATGCCATTGTTGTATCTTCAATGAATGATTTAACATAATTTTTATTTTTCGGTATCGCCTTAAAGAGGGCCTATAGGGTGAAAAATTGTTCCGCGTGTCTTGACGCTATGGTGCAGTGACCACTGGACCCAAATGTTATAAACAAATTATGATAGTCACCTTTGATTCGTTTCTTATTTTTTTATGCCATTGTTGTGTCTTCAATGAATGATTTAACATAATTTTTATTTTTCGGTATCGCCTTAGAGAGGGCCTATAGGGTGAGAAAGTGTTCGGCGTGCCTTGATGGTGCATTGACCACCGGACATAAATGTTATAAACAAATTATGATAGTCACCTTTGATTCGCTTCTTTTTTTATTATGTCATTGTTGTATCTTCAATGAATCATTTAACATATATTTTATTTTTCGGTATCGCCTTAGACCGGGCCCATAGGGTGAAAAAATGTTCCGCGTGTCTTGACGCTATGGTGCAGTGACCACTGGACCCAAATGTTATAAACAAATTATGATAGTCACCTTTGATTCGCTTCTTATTTTTTTATGCCATTATTGTATCTTCAATGAATGATTTAACATAATTTTTATTTTTCGGTATCGCCTTAGAGAGGGCCTATAGGGTGAGAAAGTGTTCGGCGTGCCTTGATGGTGCATTGACCACCGGACATAAATGTTATAAACAAATTATGATAGTCACCTTTGATTCGCTTCTTTTTTTATTATGTCATTGTTGTATCTTCAATGAATCATTTAGCATATATTTTATTTTTCGGTATCGCCTTAGACCGGGCCCATAGGGTGAAAAAATGTTCCGCGTGTCTTGACGCTTTGGTGCAGTGACCACTGGACCCAAATGTTATAAACAAATTATGATAGTCACCTTTGATTCGCTTCTTATTTTTTTATGCCATTGTTGTATCTTCAATGAATGATTTAACATAATTTTTATTTTTCGGTATCGCCTTAAAGAGGGCCTATAGGGTGAAAAATTGTTCCGCGTGTCTTGACGCTATGGTGCAGTGACCACTGGACCCAAATGTTATAAACAAATTATGATAGTCACCTTTGATTCGTTTCTTATTTTTTTATGCCATTGTTGTGTCTTCAATGAATGATTTAACATAATTTTTATTTTTCGGTATCGCCTTAGAGAGGGCCTATAGGGTGAGAAAGTGTTCGGCGTGCCTTGATGGTGCATTGACCACCAGACACAAATGTTATAAACAAATTATGATAGTCACCTTTGATTCGCTTCTTTTTTTATTATATCATTGTTGTATCTTCAATGAATCATTTAACATAATTTTTATTTTTCGGTATCGCCTTAGAGCGGGCCTATAGGGTGAAAAATGGTTATGCGTGCCTTGACGGTATGGTGCAATTACTACCGGACACAAATGTTATAAACAAATTATGATAGTCACCTTTGATTCGCTTCTTTTTTTATTATGTCATTGTTGTATCTTCAATGAAT
The DNA here is from genome assembly GCA_034092305.1 of Diaprepes abbreviatus. Lineage (NCBI taxonomy): Eukaryota > Metazoa > Arthropoda > Insecta > Coleoptera > Curculionidae > Diaprepes > Diaprepes abbreviatus. The sequence continues at coordinate 5,832,687 of JASJET010000022.1, forward strand.
CATTTAGCATATATTTTATTTTTCGGTATCGCCTTAGACCGGGCCTATAGGGTGAAAAACTGTTCCGCGTGCCTTGATACTATGGTGCAATTACTACCGGACATAAATGTTATAAACAAATTATGATAGTCACCTTTGATTCGCTTCTTTTTTTATTATGTCATTGTTGTATCTTCAATGAATCATTTAACATATATTTTATTTTTCGGTATCGCCTTAGACCGGGCCCATAGGGTGAAAAATTGTTCTGCGTGTCTTGACACTATGGTGCAGTGACCACTGGACCGAAATGTTATAAACAAATTATGATAGTCACCTTTGATTCGCTTCTTATTTTTTTATGCCATTGTTGTATCTTCAATGAATGATTTAACATAATTTTTATTTTTCGGTATCGCCTTAGAGAGGGCCTATAGGGTGAGAAAGTGTTCGGCGTGCCTTGATGGTGCATTGACCACCGGACATAAATGTTATAAACAAATTATGATAGTCACCTTTGATTCGCTTCTTTTTTCATTATGTCATTGTTGTATCTTCAATGAATCATTTAGCATATATTTTATTTTTCGGTATCGCCTTAGACCGGGCCTATAGGGTGAAAAACTGTTCCGCGTGCCTTGATACTATGGTGCAATTACTACCGGACATAAATGTTATAAACAAATTATGATAGTCACCTTTGATTCGCTTCTTTTTTTATTATGTCATTGTTGTATCTTCAATGAATCATTTAACATATATTTTATTTTTCGGTATCGCCTTAGACCGGGCCCATAGGGTGAAAAATTGTTCTGCGTGTCTTGACACTATGGTGCAGTGACCACTGGACCGAAATGTTATAAACAAATTATGATAGTCACCTTTGATTCGCTTCTTTTTTTATTATGTCATTGTTGTATCTTCAATGAATCATTTAACATAATTTTTATTTTTCGGTATCGCCTTAGAGAGGGCCTATAGGGTGAGAAAGTGTTCGGCGTGCCTTGATGGTGCATTGACCACCGGACATAAATGTTATAAACAAATTATGATAGTCACCTTTGATTCGCTTCTTTTTTTATTATGTCATTGTTGTATCTTCAATGAATCATTTAACATAATTTTCATTTTTCGGTATCGCCTTAGAGAGGGCCTATAGGGTGAGAAAATGTTCGGCGTGCCTTGACGGTGCATTGACCACCAGACACAAATGTTATAAACAAATTATGATAGTCACCTTTGATTCACTTCTTTTTTTATTATGTTATTGTTGTATCTTCCATGAACCATTTAACATATTTTTTATTTTTCGGTATCGCCTTAGAGAGGGCCTATAGGATGAGAAAGTGTTCGGCGTGCCTTGACGGTGCATTGACCACCGGACACAAATGTTAGAAACAAATTATGATAGTCACCTTTGATTCGCTTCTTTTTTTATTATGTCATTGCTGTATCTTCAATGGATCATTTAACATATATTTTATTTTTCGGTATCGCCTTAGACCGGGCCCATAGGGAGAAAAAATGTTCCGCGTGTCTTGACGCTTTGGTGCAGTGACCACTGGACTCAAATGTTATAAACAAATTATGATAGTCACCTTTGATTCGCTTCTTATTTTTTTATGCCATTGTTGTATCTTCAATGAATGATTTAACATAATTTTTATTTTTCGGTATCGCCTTAGAGAGGGCCTATAAGGTGAGAAATTGTTCGGCGTGCCTTGATGGTGCATTGATCACCGGACATAAATGTTATAAACAAATTATGATAGTCACCTTTGATTCGCTTCTTTTTTTATTATGTCATTGTTGTATCTTCAATGAATCATTTAGCATATATTTTATTTTTCGGTATCGCCTGAGACCGGGCCCATAGGGTGAAAAACTGTTCCGCGTGCCTTGATACTATGGTGCAATTACTACCGGACACAAATGTTATAAACAAATTAAGATAGTCACCTTTGATTCGCTTCTTAATTTTTTATGCCATTGCTGTATCTTCAATGAATCATTTAACATATATTTTATTTTTCGGTATCGCCTTAGAGCGGGCCCATAGGGTGAAAAATTGTTCCGCGTGTCTTGACGCTATGGTGCAGTGACCACTGGACCCAAATGTTATAAACAAATTATGATAGTCACCTTTAATTCGTTTCTTATTTTTTTATGTCATTGTTGTATCTTCAATGAATGATTTAACATAATTTTTATTTTTCGGTATCGCCTTAGAGAGGGCCTATAGGGTGAGAAAGTGTTCGGCGTGCCTTGATGGTGCATTGACCACCAGACAAAAATGTTATAAACAAATTATGATAGTCACCTTTGATTCGCTTCTTTTTTTATTATATCATTGTTGTATCTTCAATGAATCATTTAACATAATTTTCATTTTTCGGTATCGCCTTAGAGCGGGCCTATAGGGTGAGAAATGGTTATGCGTGCCTTGACGGTATGGTGCAATTACCACCGGACACAAATGTTATAAACAAATTATGATAATCACCTTTGATTCGCTTCTTTTTTTATTATGTCATTGTTGTATCTTCAATGAATCATTTAGCATATATTTTATTTTTCGGTATCGCCTTAGACCGGGCCCATAGGGTGAAAAACTGTTCCGCGTGCCTTGATACTATGGTGCAATTACTACCGGACATAAATGTTATAAACAAATTATGATAGTCACCTTTGATTCGCTTCTTTTTTTTATTATGTCATTGTTGTATCTTCAATGAATCATTTAACATATATTTTATTTTTCGGTATCGCCTTAGACCTGGCCCATAGGGTGAAAAATTGTTCTGCGTGTCTTGACCCTATGGTGCAGTGACCACTGGACCGAAATGTTATAAACAAATTATGATAGTCACCTTTGATTCGCTTCTTATTTTTTTATGCCATTGTTGTATCTTCAGTGAATGATTTAACATAATTTTTATTTTTCGGTATCGCCTTAGAGAGGGCCTATAAGGTGAGTAATTGTTCGGCGTGCCTTGACGGTGCAGTGACCACCGGCATAAATGTTATAAACAAATTATGATGGTCACCTTTGATTCACTTCTTTTTTTATTATGTCATTGTTGTATCTTCAATGAATCATTCAACATATTTTTTATTTTTCGGTATCTCCTTAGAGCGGGCCTATAGGGTGAGAAACTATTCCGCATGCCTTGACGCTCTGGTGCATTGACCACCAGACACAAATGTTATAAACAAGTTATGATAGTCACCTTTGATTCGCTTCTTTTTTTATTATGTCATTGCTGTATCTTCCATGAACCATTTAACATATTTTTTATTTTTCGGTATCGCCTTAGACCGGGCCCATAGGGTGAAAAATTGTTCCGTTTGCCTTGACGCTACGGTACAGTGACTACTGGACCATGTTATTAACAAATTATGATAGTCACCTTTGATTCGTTTCTTTTTTTATTATGTCATTGTTGTATCTTCAGTGAATTATTTGATATATTTTTTATTTTTCGGTATCTCCTCGTCAGAAAAAATATATATTTTTCCAAAATTATTGTTAGCATTGCATTATTGTTGCATTTGCTCTTGTTTAACCATCTCCGTTTGTGTGTGCATTTTTTTCAAAAACAAGAATGCATAATATTTCAGTTCTTTCATGTTCCGTTAATTTTATCATTTTCCCGCAAAGTAGCAATTAGGTGAATAAAATTTTGAACACACTTGTTTCGCCTACCGAAAACGTTAAACACGTACTCAACATAGAAAATGTTAATATCTTATGTCAAAACGGACATGTATTACATTGGAAATTAAAATTTTTTAAACAAATTTAATATCGTTAATTTAATTACAGCTGGACAGGTATAAGATCTTACGAATTATGGAAATTTTTTGGACAATTTCCTTATATAACCAACATTACTATTTACCTTGAGATATGTAACGAACTTTGCCCTTTCTGATTCTAAAATAAAAAATGGAGTTCTCATTGAAAAAAAAATAGCAAACGTCTTGGCTCCTTCTTCAGGCCCCAGTATTACAGCATCAAGTAAAGAAACTTGAAATTGAAAGTAAAATTCGAAGGGTCAGGGTTTTTCCATACAAGTGCCCATTTACTTTATTATTTAATTTATCCGCTACTTAACGAAAGCACATTATATATGTATATATATATATATATATATATATATATATATATATATATATATATATATATATATATATATATATATATATATATATAAATTAAAATTAAAGTTGTAAGGGTCAGAGTTTTTCCAACAAGTACCCATTTACTTTGTTATTGAATTTATCCGCTACTTTAATTATTTTTTGGCCGAGTTATTAAATCAGTTTTTAATCGAAACTCATAAATGTGACAGTTCTAGTCCGCTCTTAATATGCATGTGGTTGATATTTTTATCGATATAATAAACTATATATATTCCTAGATTATTGTGTAAAGAATTAAAGATGTTTGGTGCGACAAGGCCTCTTTTTTAGTTGTCCATATTTAGAAATTTTTTAATTCAGATATAAATTTTAGTTGAGATATGGTTAAAAAGGTAATCATTATCTGGATAGTAATTATTACAGAAATAAGTTTGATATGTCACAGTCAAATAAATTGAGGCTCCTGTTTTGCCAGATTTTTTATTATATTAGAATTTGAGTATGGTACTTCAAAATATTTATAGGTTAAGTGTTTCTTATTCATATAAAATAAAACATCAAAATCTTTCTGCATTTACAGTCAATAAGGGTCATCTTTAATGGCTTTATTTCCATATTGCATCCAAAAAAAAAGACTGCCCTTAGGTATTACTGACTGGAATTTTGTTAAAATTTATAGTTATATTATATATATATATATATATATATATATATATATATATATATATATATATATATAAATCCAAGTAAACCGAGAGATTTAAGGCACTTTTGTGTAGCTGGGGTCGGAAGGATGGTTACCCAGAAAATTTTGGCCTACCATCCTTCTGACCCCCCTAAAGTGCCTTAAACCTCTAGGTTTTGTTGGCTTTTTCTTAACTAGTACAGTTACTAGACCACCTCCTATATATATATATATATATATATATATATATATATATATATATATATATATATATATATATATATATATATATATATATATATACTTTATTAATAATAAATTGCAATAATCATTTATACAATCAAGTTGATTATTCGTTTAAGTACAAAAGTACAAAATTTTCCATTTTAGTATTAGTGTTGTTTTCCTCAAAATAGTAATTTCTGAAGCGGTGACAGTGCTTTATGAAAAATAATTAAATCGATTTCATATCAATTTTATAGACTTCCTATAAATTTATAAATATTTTCATTTGTCCAATGATTTTTAATTTTCTCCATTAGATTCTTTATTAAGAAAAGTGCTGTAATTTCAATGAAATAAACTTTAAACTTCTGATTTCAGTCATTTCTGACCTAAATTAATAAGACTTTGAAAAACCTAGGACACGAATATTTCATAAAATAATGGAATTTTTTTATTTCAAATGAATGTATTTGCGCTATCTTGGTCATCACAAACTGATTTTAAAAAATACCTAGGCTATACTAATACTACTGAATATTTGGTTTATGAAAAAATGTTGTATACTAGTAAAATGATATACCATAAAGAAAATAGCAGATTCTAATAAATATCTAATATCTAAAAAATAAAACGTGGTAAATTACCCAATGTGCTTAATTTGTAACTATACATGATCCGTTTGGTAAAAATTGATAAGTAATAACACAAAAAAAATATTATTTTGGCTTTATAGAAAAGTTAAAGTTCGTAGAGAATTTTTAATTAATATATTACACATACACCTCGTATTTCAGGTATACACTGAATTATGCCAACGGGCGTCATAAATGAAAAGATATTTTTTTTCTATCAAAGAACCGATAGTATTACGGGGTAGCTATTTTATTTTTTTGCAGTCGGCGAGATGTAAACAAAAATACGACTTCTTTTGAGGCCCAGTCGTCACAAATATATTATTATTGTCTGTCCAGACGTAGTGAAGTGTGATTTTCTAATATTTGTGCAGTAAGACAATTACATATATCAGTAATATTAAGTGTCTAGAATAGTGTTTTTTAGATTTTAGAAATACTTTTTTTAGCAATTAGTGTATTGACAGTCGTGTTAAATAGTAGTAGTAAATTGTAGATATTTGTTATATAAAACTTTCCATATTTATGACAATTCGGATTTCTTGACAATGTCGTCTGAAAAAAGTGATCAATCTTCAGCTAATTATATATACGCTGCCCTTGCTGAATATCTCGCAAGTGTTGAAGATAAAGATATTTCAAACCTAAGTACCCGCTATTTATCAAAAAAGGTAACTATTATTATATTTTATTTGATAATATTTTTAACGTATTATGTTGGTCTCTTGTTGTTAGCCATTCAGTATATATATTTGAATATTCCTTTCTAAATTAAAAGCATATAAGACAAGATGCTATAAGCTAGAGACGAAGGGACCAAAGAGTTACAGAAAGAGCATGAACGAAAATTTTTATCTGGGAGCTGGATATTACTTTAGAAAAACCACCTGAAAACTATGTTGCCGTATTTATTTTCTTTCAATGAATCCGAATATCTTATCGAGGAATCTTAATGGTAAAAATTATTTATATAGTAATTGTTTAAATAAATTTAAAAATATTAATTTTCCCATCTGAAACTACTTCTATTGTAAAAAACAGAACGTTGATTTTGTTCGCATTTCTGTTGTGAGGTGGGTTTTGCAACCAAACCGATTTGGTACGTTCGTTCGCGAACTTCGCTAAATGACTATGAAACAAATTCTTTAAAGACATTTATTTGCCAGTTACTATTTATGACTAAAAAACAAGTTGTTTGATGCTTTTTATACCCTAACTACTTAATAACCAATAAACTAAATGATTAATTAGGTAGTGAGATAAGAAATTTAAAGCATATTGAAAATACATATATTGTAATACTGCTACCAAATCAACAATTTTCGTATTATATATATATATATATATATATATATATATATATATATATTACAAAAATATTATTTTACAAATTATTTAAAATGATTTTTTAACAATAAAATTTGTTAACTAATGTTTAGTTAACCAAAGAAAATAAAACTTAAATCCTATCACATTAAATCTATAGAGATTTTTCAAGTTGATTTCGGACAGATAATGGAATTTTCCAAACAGGTTATTGGTTTTCAATAAAAAATGCAAATTTGGGTTATAGAAAACTTCAAATTAGTTACAACTAAAGATTATATAGTTTAAACACATAGTTTTTTAAGTTTACTGATTTTCTGAAAGTTGTAATTAGTTATTATTTAGATAATTATAATAAAAGATTATTTATTGACCAAATGATGAAGATGATTTTCAATTTGAATCAAAAGACAAAGTATTATGTTTTAAAACTTGGTATAAAAAAGGTTACTTGTTTATTGTTTGGTTTTAATATACAACTGGATTTAATATTGTAAAATTCTTAAGTACAGATCTCTTGAGATTTGTTTAATTAATAAAAATGAAATAAAATTCTTAAGACTTTTCAAATAAAAATTATTTATTATTTTGTCAGTAGACAAAGACAGGAAATCCAAATATTTAATAATTAAAATTAAAATCAATGAACCTTTTTGTTCATAAAAATAATAGCTATTAATTAATAATTAATAATTAAGGATTGTTAATATGAGCGAGAAATAATCTCTAATGCTCCTTTACAAAAATAATTTTTTATAAAAAAAAAATGAAAATTAGTCAATTTCGGGTGTTTATGCGATGAAACATTCTGCAACGGAATATTTTAAAACAAGTCTGGTTTTTTCCTACGGTCGAGAAGAGAAGATATGTGTGAATCATCGACGTTCGGATCTCAGTATTTTTGCAGGGGTTGTTTCGGTGCGCGTGCACTTAAATGTTTTAATACAAATTTGTGTATTTTATGACGATAAAAAGTTTATAGTTTTAAAAGTCACAAAGGGGTTGTTAGCAAATGTTCATTTGCTATAATAATTTGTTTATAACATTTATATTCGGTGGTCATTGCACCATTGCGTCAAGGCACGCGCAATAATTTCTCACCCTATAAACCCGCTCTAAGGCGATACCGAAAAATAAAAAATATGAAAAATGATTCATTCAAGATACAACAATTACATAATAAAAAAAAAATGCGAATCAAAGGTGACTATCATAATTTGTTTATAACATTTGTGTCCGGTATTCACTGCACCATAGCGTCAAGACACGCGGAACAATTTTTCACCCTATGGGCCCGGTCTAAGGCGATACCGAAAAATAAAATATATGTTAAATGATTCATTTCAGATGCAACAATGACATAATAAAAAAAGAAGCGAATCAAAGGTGACTATCATAATGTGTTTATAACATTTGTGTCTGGTGGTCAATGCACAAGAGCGTCAAGGCACGCGGAATAATTTCTCACCCTATAGGCCCGCTCTAAGGCGATACCGAAAAATAAAAAATATGTTAAATGATTCATTGGAGATACAACAATGACATAATAAAAAAAGAAGCGAATCAAAGGTGACTATCATAATTTGTTTATAACATTTATGTCCGGTGGTCACTGCACCGTCAAGGCACGCCGAACACTTTCTCACCCTATAGGCCCTCTCTAAGGCGATACCGAAAAATAAAAATTATGTTAAATCATTCATTGAAAATACAACAATGGCACAAAAAAATAAGAAGCGAATCAAAGGTGACTATCATAATTTGTTTATAACATTTTGATCCAGTGGTCACTGCACCATAGCATCAAGACGCGCGGAACATTTTTTCACCCTATGGGCCCGGTCTAAGGCGATACCGAAAAATAAAATATATGTTAAATGATTCATTGGAGATACAACAATGACATAATAAAAAAAGAAGCGAATCGAAGGTGACTATCATAATTTGTTTATAACATTTATGTCCGGTGGTCACTGCACCGTCATGGCACGCAGAACACTTTCTCACCCTATAGGCCCTCTCTAAGGTGATACCGAAAAATAAAAAATATGTTAAATGGTTCATGGAAGATACAACAATAACATAATAAAAAAAGAAGTGAATCAAAGGTGACTATCATAATTTGTTTATAACATTTGTGTCTGGTGGTCAATGCACCGTGAAGGCACGTCGAACACTTTTTCACCCTATAGGCCCTCTCTAAGGCGATACCGAAAAATAAAAATTATGTTAAATCATTCATTGAAGATACGACAATGGCTTAAAAAAATAAGAAGCGAATCAAAGGTGACTATCATAATTTGTTTATAACATTTCGATCCAGTGGTCACTGCACCATAGCGTCAAGACACGCGGAACAATTTTTCACCCTATGGGCCCGGTCTAAGACGATACCGAAAAATAAAATATATGTTAAATGATTCATTGAAGATACAACAATGGCATAAAAAAATAAGAAGCGAATCAAAGGTGACTATCATAATTTGTTTATAACATTTGTGTCTGGTGGTCAATGCACCGTGAAGGCACGTCGAACACTTTTTCACCCTATAGGCCCTCTCTAAGGCGATACCGAAAAATAAAAATTATGTTAAATCATTCATTGAAGATACGACAATGGCTTAAAAAATAAGAAGCGAATCAAAGGTGACTATCATAATTTGTTTATAACATTTCGATCCAGTGGTCACTGCACCATAGCGTCAAGACAAGCGGAACAATTTTTCACCCTATGGGCCCGGTCTAAGACGATACCGAAAAATAAAATATATGTTAAATGATTCATTGAAGATACAACAATGGCATAAAAAAATAAGAAGCGAATCAAAGGTGACTATCATAATTTGTTTATAACATTTTGATCCAGTGGTCACTGCACCATAGCGTCAAGACGCGCGGAACATTTTTTCACCCTATGGGCCCGGTCTAAGGCGATACCGAAAAATAAAATATATGTTAAATGATTCATTGGAGATACAACAATGACATAATAAAAAAAGAAGCGAATCAAAGGTGACTATCATAATTTGTTTATAACATTTGGGTCCAGTGGTTACTGCACCATAGCGTCAAGACACGCGGAACAATTTTTCACCCTATGGGCCCGGTCTAAGGCGATACCGAAAAATAAAATATATGTTAAATGATTCATTGAAGATACAACAATGATATAATAAAAAAAGAAGCGAATCAAAGGTGACTCTCATAATTTGTTTATAACATTTGTGTCTGGTGGTCAATGCACCGTCAAGGCACGCCGAACACTTTCTCACCCTATAAGCCCTCTCTAAGGCGATACCGAAAAATAAAAATTATGTTAAATGATTCATTGAAGATACAGCAATGGCATAAAAAATTAAGAAGCGAATCAAAGGTGACTATCTTAATTTGTTTTTAACATTTGTGTCCGGTAGTAATTGCACCATAGTATCAAGGCACGCGGAACAGTTTTTCACCCTATGGGCCCGGTCTAAGGCGATACCGAAAAATAAAATATATGCTAAATGATTCATTGAAGATACAGCAATGACATAATAAAAAAAGAAGCGAATCAAAGGTGACTATCATAATTTGTTTATAACATTTATGTCCGGTGGTCAATGCACCATCAAGGCACGCCGAACATTTTCTCACCCTATAGGCCCTCTCTAAGGCGATACCGAAAAATAAAAATTATGTTAAATCATTCATTGAAGATACAACAATGGCATAAAAAAATAAGAAGCGAATCAAAGGTGACTATCATAATTTGTTTATAACATTTGGGTCCAGTGGTCACTGCACCATAGCGTCAAGACACGCGGAACAATTTTTCACCCTATGGGCCCGGTCTAAGACGATACCGAAAAATAAAAAATATGTTAAATGATTCATTGAAGATACAACAATGACATAATAAAGAAAGAAGCGAATCAAAGGTGACTATCATAATTTGTTTATAACATTTGTGTCCGGTAGTAATTGCACCATACCGTCAAGGCACGCATAACCATTTCTCACCCTATACGCCCGCTTTAAGGCGATACCGAAAAATAAAAATTATGTTAAATGATTCATTGAAGATACAACAATGATATAATAAAAAAAGAAACGAATCAAAGGTGACTATCATAATTTGTTTATAACATTTGTGTCTGGTGGTCAATGCACCATCAAGGCACGCCGAACACTTTCTCACCCTATAGGCCCTCTCTAAGGCGATACCGAAAAATAAAAATTATGTTAAATCATTCATTGAAAATACAACAATGGCATAAAAAAATAAGAAGCGAATCAAATGTGACTATCATAATTTGTTTATAACATTTTGATCCAGTGGTCACTGCACCATAGCGTCAAGACGCGCGGAACATTTTTTCACCCTATGGGCCCGGTCTAAGGCGATACCGAAAAATAAAATATATGTTAAATGATTCATTGGAGATACAACAATGACATAATAAAAAAAGAAGCGAATCAAAGGTGACTATCATAATTTGTTTATAACATTTATGTCCGGTGGTCACTGCACCGTTAAGGCACGCCGAACACTTTCTCACCCTATAGGCCCTCTCTAAGGCGATACCGAAAAAAAAAAAATATGTTAAATGGTTCATGGAAGATACAACAATAACATAATAAAAAAAGAAGTGAATCAAAGGTGACTATCATAATTTGTTTATAACATTTGGGTCCAGTGGTTACTGCAACATAGCGTCAAGACACGCGGAACAATTTTTCACCCTATGGGCCCGGTCTAAGGAGAACAGAAAAATAAAATATATGTTAAATGATTCATTGAAGATACAACAAAGACATAATAAAAAAAGAAGCTAATCAAAGGTGACTATCATAATTTGTTTATAACATTTGTGTCTGGTGATCAATGCACCGTGAAGGCACGCCGAACACTTTTTCACCCTATAGGCCCTCTCTAAGGCGATACCGAAAAATAAAAATTATGTTAAATCATTCATTGAAGATACAACAATGGCTTAAAAAAATAAGAAGCGAATCAAAGGTGACTATCATAATTTGTTTATAACATTTCGATCCAGTGGTCACTGCACCAGAGCGTCAAGACACGCGGAACAATTTTTCACCCTATGGGCCCGGTCTAAGACGATACCGAAAAATAAAATATATGTTAAATGATTCATTGAAGATACAACAATGACATAATAAAAAAAGAAGCGAATCAAAGGTGACTATCATAATTTATAACATTTGTGTCCGGTAGTAATTGCACCATACCGTCAAGGCACGCATAACCATTTCTCACCCTATAGGCCCGCTCTAAGGCGATACCGAAAAATAAAAATTATGTTAAATGATTCATTGAAGATACAACAATGATATAATAAAAAAAGAAACGAATCAAAGGTGACTATCATAATTTGTTTATAACATTTGTGTCTGGTGGTCAATGCACCATCAAGGCACGCCGAACACTTTCTCACCCTATAGGCCTTCTCTAAGGCGATACCGAAAAATAAAAATTATGTTAAATCATTCATTGAAGATACAACAATGACATAATAAAAAAAGAAGCGAATCAAAGGTGACTATCATAATTTGTTTATAACATTTTGATCCAGTGGTCACTGCACCATAGCGTCAAGACGCGCGGAACATTTTTTCACCCTATGGGCCCGGTCTAAGGCGATACCGAAAAATAAAATATATGTTAAATGATTCATTGGAGATACAACAATGACATAATAAAAAAAGAAGCGAATCAAAGGTGACTATCATAATTTGTTTATAACATTTGTGTCTGGTGGTCAATGCACCATCAAGGCACGCCGAACACTTTCTCACCCTATAGGCCCTCTCTAAGGCGATACCGAAAAATAAAAATTATGTTAAATCATTCATTGAAGATACAACAATGACATAATAAAAAAAGAAGCGAATCAAAGGTGACTATCATAATTTGTTTATAACATTTTGATCCAGTGGTCACTGCACCATAGCGTCAAGACGCGCGGAACATTTTTTCACCCTATGGGCCCGGTCTAAGGCGATACCGAAAAATAAAATATATGTTAAATGATTCATTGGAGATACAACAACGACATAATAAAAAAAGAAGCGAATCAAAGGTGACTATCATAATTTGTTTATAACATTTGTGTCTGGTGGTCAATGCACCATCAAGGCACGCCGAACACTTTCTCACCCTATAGGCCCTCTCTAAGGCGATACCGAAAAATAAAAATTATGTTAAATCATTCATTGAAGATACAACAATGATATAATAAAAAAAGAAGCGAATTAAAGGTGACTATCATAATTTGTTTATAACATTTGTGTCTGGTGGTCAATGCACCATCAAGGCACGCCGAACACTTTCTCACCCTATAGGCCCTCTCTAAGGCGATACCGAAAAATAAAAATTATGTTAAATCATTCATTGAAGATACAACAATGACATAATAAAAAAAGAAGCGAATCAAAGGTGACTATCATAATTTGTTTATAACATTTTGATCCAGTGGTCACTGCACCATAGCGTCAAGACGCGCGGAACATTTTTTCACCCTATGGGCCCGGTCTAAGGCGATACCGAAAAATAAAATATATGTTAAATGATTCATTGGAGATACAACAATGACATAATAAAAAAAGAAGCGAATCAAAGGTGACTATCATAATTTGTTTATAACATTTGTGTCTGGTGGTCAATGCACCATCAAGGCACGCCGAACACTTTCTCACCCTATAGGCCCTCTCTAAGGCGATACCGAAAAATAAAAATTATGTTAAATCATTCATTGAAGATACAACAATGACATAATAAAAAAAGAAGCGAATCAAAGGTGACTATCATAATTTGTTTATAACATTTGTGTCTGGTGGTCAATGCACAAGAGCGTCAAGGCACGCGGAATAATTTCTCACCCTATAGGCCCGCTCTAAGGCGATACCGAAAAATAAAAAATATGTTAAATGGTTCATGGAAGATGCAACAATAACATAATAAAAAAAGAAGTGAATCAAAGGTGACTATCATAATTTGTTTATAACATTTGGGTCCAGTGGTCACTGCACCATAGGGTCAAGACACGCAGAACAATTTTTCACCCAATGGGCCCGGTCTAAGGCGATACCGAAAAATAAAATATATGTTAAATGATTCATTGAAGATACAACAATGACATAATTAAAAAAAGAAGCGAATCAAAGGTGACTATCATAATTTGTTTATAATATTTATGTCCGGTGGTCACTGCACCGTCAAGGCACACCGAACATTTTCTCACCCTATAGGCCCTCTCTAAGGCGATACCGAAAAATAAAAAATATGTTAAATGGTTCAGGGAAGATACAACAATAACATAATAAAAAAAGAAGTGAATCGAAGGTGACTATCATAGTTTGTTTATAACATTTGGGTCCAGTGGTTACTGCACCATAGCGTCAAGACACGCGGAACAATTTTTCACCCTATGGGCCCGGTCTAAGGCGATACCGAAAAATAAAATATATGTTAAATGATTCATTGAAGATACAACAATGATATAATAAAAAAAGAAGCGAATCAAAGGTGACTATCATAATTTGTTTATAACATTTGTGTCTGGTGGTCAATGCACCGTCAAGGCACGCCGAACACTTTCTCACCCTATAAGCCCTCTCTAAGGCGATACCGAAAAATAAAAATTATGTTAAATGATTCATTGAAGATACAGCAATGGCATAAAAAATTAAGAAGCGAATCAAAGGTGACTATCTTAATTTGTTTTTAACATTTGTGTCCGGTAGTAATTGCACCATAGTATCAAGGCACGCGGAACAGTTTTTCACCCTATGGGCCCGGTCTAAGGCGATACCGAAAAATAAAATATTTGCTAAATGATTCATTGAAGATACAGCAATGACATAATAAAAAAAGAAGCGAATCAAAGGTGACTATCATAATTTGTTTATAACATTTATGTCCGGTGGTCAATGCACCATCAAGGCACGCCGAACACTTTCTCACCCTATAGGCCCTCTCTAAGGCGATACGAAAAATAAAAATTATGTTAAATCATTCATTGAAGATACAACAATGATATAAAAAATAAAGAAGCGAATCAAAAGTGACTATCATAATTTGTTTATAACAATTGTGCAGCGCTACTACTGGACAACTTCGGTAATGTCATGCGGGACCGCGTGCTCAACTCTCTACAAATTTATATTTCCATCATCATTTTTTTTTTCATTTTTTGTTTGGGAAAAAGTGAAATTGAGAGATAATTATGATTTTGGAAATTAATAAATTTCGTTGCCGGCAACGATGCAAACTTCAGAGTCATTAAGTCCTTAATACTGTTTTTATTAGAAATTCATAAATACTAGTTGCACAACGCACAAACCTTATCGCTTCGCACAGTCGAGTTAGGATAAAGCATGATACAAATGTTGCCGAAAAACGAGCAGAACAGCCTTATTTAGAACTATATATTTCTAAATAAAATGCGAAATAATTGTTGAGATTATCCTTAAAAATTCTGTAACCACACAACCAATCAACAAATTAATGCCGTTAAAATGGAAACTGTCACACAAAATTTTATTAAATTGCATATATTTCCACTTAATTTTTCTTTTGACAATAATTAGTATATCTAGAAATTAAAAAAAATTATATTAATTGAAGAACCGACTCAATTAATAAGCAAATTTTAAGCTTTTCGAAACAAATATCTTTTATTAAACGGCTTAAAAAAAGATGTTATCAATTCGACATGTGTATCTTTTTCTGATAACAGTAAGATATTTTCAGTATTTTGCGGCAAGTACTCCTCATAATATATTGCTTCGGTAGGTGGCTAGAAACTTATCTTTACTTGTCATTTTAATGTGTCATAACCCAGCAAATCAACAATATAAATCTATACTTCCCCTCGTGTCACTCGCGATACATTGACTAGATACCCCGTGGTATTAAACTACCCTGAATCGTTTTCTAATTACGATTAAGGCGCTAGGACTGATAGGGAAGACCACGACCAACGCAGGTTCAAGCACCGTGAACGGCAACTTATTTAAAAAAGTTCTCAGACCATTAGACGATAACCAATTAGTCGGTAGACACAAAACTGACAAAGAGTGAAAACTCAGGTTTGGTTAAGTGTCGAGGACCGTGGTCCGGAACCTACGTTAAACTGTAAGTTCCGTCACTAAAAAATCCAACGGGTTGATGTGTCGTTAATTAATACTACTATTCACTCACTCGTTCTCTAATTAGTGCACTAACTGACTAAGAGAGATCGGAATCATCCGATCGCCCTAAGCAGGGTTCTTACTATCCTAAATGCATTTACATCACCATAAATTCACGGATTAACTCAGTTAGTCTCTTAATACCGTGTCGTCTAATAGGCCCTTTAACAATTTTTAATCGTTAATAAAACCTTTAAAATAACGGTTTTCGAATTTAGGGGATCGTGTTACGATATTTTATGTGTTATCTATTTATAAAAAAAAATTATTAATGCAGTTGTGTCAATGAAAACAATTTATTCTCAAAAAAACTACAGTTAACATTTCCATATGCGCTTTTTTACCGACTTGATTACCATTTCCTTTAGATCTCTGTGAATATAAAATATACCTTGAAGTTATATAAAACAATACATATTGAGTTTATCAAATCATAATTAAATAATTTTTGTTACAATTTTTTGTACTGTTTTTATGATGCTCTCTAGGATGGCTTCCTGTCCAGAGGTATCGCAGGGAATTTTTATACTGTGTAGTGATTATAGAAATTATTAATAATTTTAAATGAATACATGAAAAACCTTTAAAAGAAAGTGTAGATAAGACACGGAAATAAAATCAAGTTTACCAACCAACGATTTTGTTTTCACTTTTCGTTCCTGATACTTTATAGCTCCACTGACGAAACTAGTATGGAGAGAAAATAAAAGTGGAATTCGCAGAAAATAAACTGTCCGCCCATATTATCTTAAGGCGAAAAAACGCAACTTTTCTAAATACATACAAAGACTTTAAAATTATTTATTTATTATTAATTTTTTACCACTCCGGAGTATATTTAGATATTTGTTTGTACTGCTGATTGTAACAATCCGGTATCAATTTCAGCGGGTAATATCCTGCCGACACAATGGGGATTTTAAATAGACAGTTATTTTTTGTGAACTTCACTTTTGATTTCTTACTTATTTCTTACTCAAAAAATAATCCTACTTCCACCATCCATTCAAAACGCGTATGAAATAATAGCATAGCACCAAAAAAATAAATTATTACCAACTGTCTATAATATAGTATTGTGCAAGTTGTAGGGATTTTTCAAATTTTAACCCCCTAAGAGGCTTAAAATATTCATATTAATAAAATATAGAGTATTGATATATTGTAGGGTAAACTATTGTTAACAATATGTATATAGGAATTTAGAATATCTTCAGGCTCTTATTATTCTACGTTTTGTTAATATTTTATACCAATATTACTACTAATTGTAACGTATCTTTGTTATATATACTGAAGTTATTTACGTTTTTTATAAAATTAGCCCGTCTTCCAGAAAGAATAAAATTAAGATTTAGCAATTTTCATTACTTATTTTTTTACAGTACATGGATATTATGTTTATAAAAATTTATTATAATTTGGCATTTCAAATAAGGTGGGTTAATCACAAAATATTTGTGCTTCGGCTGCCGTAAGCTCTAAATACTTATAAGTGTATTCAAAAACTACAAAATACTGTTAATAATACCATAATTAATACAAATTACAAACGTATTTTTATTATTTTTAGTTTGACATAGAAACCTTTTTAGGGACATTCGGACTAAAAGATAAAGACTTATTGTTACCAAAACTTCTAAGTTATAATTTAAATACTTATAAAATACCCATTATCATAAATACAAGAAGTTAAAAAGATATAAGAAAATAAATTCTTCCATATAATAATAAAATAATAAGTAAATAAAACGGCTAATTGGACCAAAATATATATAAAATGATTCTTCATTTATTTTAGTTAGAATTTTGTCGATAATAAAATGTATATACAGCCCTTATTGCAGTTTTCATTTTTTCTTTCAACGGGTTTTTTCATCTTTCTGTGACCAAATATGACTTAGGAGTATATACTAACAATATCAGTCGTCTTTTTCTCTTTCAGCATTTGGTAAGCAGTTTACTCCTGTAATTTTGAGATTCATCTCAACAGAGCTTTCAACATTATTACCCGGATATTGATGTCTTAGGGCATCGTAAACATTCATTGTAATACGTTTTTCGTTGAGAGAATAATATCCTGGTTTTAACGATTTTGGGATAAATATAGGGGTGGATTCTTTGGATAACTCACTAATCCCAAATGATGCATAATATATTAAAACAAGCAGAAAAAAAAGAGAAGTCGCAAAGACCACACTGTGTAAAGTATATTCACTCTGCTGACAGAATTTTAACTGATCTATGAGCAATTTTATTGTTGCAATAATTTTATAGAAGCTTATAATATTTAAATATAATTAGATTTATGGCGCGTCCTCAGTTATCTGCAGCCCTGGAGTAGGTACGTCTGAAGTTTCGCTGACAGTTTTATTACTCTCTCTAGTTCTTGAATACACTATACACTATACGCACATACAATGACAGGTATCGAATCTATGAGTAGTAGTCCAAATTAAAATACTTCTCACTGTTACCTAGTTCATGCATATCTCAAATTACTCACTCTACGAGGGACGTTTCAATTTCACATTATAACGTTTATCTTAAAATTTCTTTTAGTTTACCTGTTAGAGGTTATTTAATCCAATTAATTGTTAAGACTTGACATCCCCATATGAAAAGTATTAGCGATTGATTTCATATAGTAGTATAGTCACGCTAGTATTTTAGTGACCTATCTTTATGCTATAACTTTTCTATTAAAAGTGTAACTACTAATATGAAATTCTGCTTCCACAG
This sequence comes from Diaprepes abbreviatus, assembly GCA_034092305.1. NCBI lineage: Eukaryota > Metazoa > Arthropoda > Insecta > Coleoptera > Curculionidae > Diaprepes > Diaprepes abbreviatus. The sequence continues at coordinate 5,851,617 of JASJET010000022.1, forward strand.
ATTTTCAATGGTGTTAAGAGACTTTGCGTCTATCAACCTTCTCTGAGCTGTCCGTGGGCTTAACATAGTTTCTGAAATTTCAGCAATAATTCTTATGTCCTTCAATAAAAGGACAGACATACGACCGTCGCCGCTCAAATAATGGAGTAGCAGACGGATGTTGCTCAAGGTTATATGGGCGAACGGAATTAGGAACTAAGTGTATATTCGTTCATAATCATATAATTTGTAAGTATCTCAGTGTATGAGTCACACAAACCTATACTTCCACATTTCCCTTATATTGAAAATCCGATGAAATATACAGACCACGTAAGAGTGCATATTAGTATTTTCGATGTTTGATACCACGATATTTTAGAAATGGTGATTAATAGAAAAATTTTTTGTAGACAACTGCATGATCTATTTTTACGTTAACACTAATCGTTTACCAGAAAAATGCAAAGTACCGATATATTTGACCTTTGACCTTGAATAAAATTTCTGCAGACGTAGGATCGATAGGGACTTTTGATATTTTATTTGTAACAGTGTATTTAAGGTCTATGCCAAGTTTCAGCTCAATGCAAACTTTTTCAAAGTTAAATGTCTAGTTTGACTAGATTACAATGTCCTACTTTAATTCTTTCGAAATTGTATTGATTAATTCAGCACAGAAATTTTTATTACACATAAAATAAAATCCACATGCTTGTTTTAGCCTTGACTTTTATTAAAAACTTTCTTTTTTAGGAAAATATTAAAATGTAGTCGCATTACTATTCTGTATTTGATAGTTTATGTCAATACAAGGATTTAGTCTTTGCTTTAATAATCAGTTCGGTTTTTTTGATTGTTGGAAATATTGTCGCCGATAACAGCAACCTACTTTGATATTTTTAAATACAATGGTATATAAATGGGGTATCATGCATTTATCATATTATAATATCGGAATTTGAACAGCTTTCGAAAGTGCTGCTCTACTTCTGAAACTGTGTAGTTGTCGAGATAATTAAACCATTCTATATTACCAATAGACCTAATTTTGTCGCTGGCAAACGATCTACGTGTAATTGAGTACTATGTGTTAGAAAATAGAATTATATATGTCTCTGTATATATATATATATATATATATATATATATATATATATATATATATGAAGTAAAATGCGAACAGTAAATGCAAACTTCTCTTCACCATATCCTTTCTGTGTTAGAGGTTGCACAGTTAGAATAAATTGTTATAAAACGCAATTTATCCTATTCCACCACCATCGAGATGATGGCCTACCTGTACCACCATACCGAGAAGAAAGTCAAAACTTACCCTCCCCGCCACAGTGATACGGCAGAGGTACATGTTTCGTCTCTACTAGACTCATCAGGGTACCGACATGCACCTGGCTGTGCAAAGGACAGATCGGAAGGAAGCATGCACATACTGAACGCGGCTTCTCCGACCTCCCGCCGGATGGTATATATATGTTAATGCGGATTTCACGGATTCCTCCGTGTGAGATGCAATAGCAGTGGATATATCCACATTATGCCGTTGTAGTGCTGAAATCACATTCAGCAAACATACAACTATATGCAGCTCCGCGTATGAATGAAGTAAAATGCGAACAGTAAATGCAAACTTCTCTCATACGCGGAGCTGCATATAGTTGTATGTTTGCTGAACGTGATTTCAGCACTACAACGGCATAATGTGGATATATCCACTGCTATTGCATCTCACACGGAGGAATCCGTGAATTCCGCATTAACATATATACACCATCCGGCGGGAGGTCGGAGAAGCCGCGTTCAGTATGTGCATGCTTCCTTCCGATCTGTCCTTTGCACAGCCAGGTGCATGTCGGTACCCTGATGAGTCTAGTAGAGACGAAACATGTACCTCTGCCGTATCACTGTGGCGGGGAGGGTAAGTTTTGACTTTCTTCTCGGTATGGTGGTACAGGTAGGCCATCATCTCGATGGTGGTGGAATAGGATAAATTGCGTTTTATAACAATTTATTCTAACTGTGCAACCTCTAACACAGAAAGGATATGGTGGAGAGAAGTTTGCATTTACTGTTCGCATTTTACTTCATTCATACGCGGAGCTGCATATAGTTGTATGTTTGCTGAATGTGATTTCAGCACTACAACGGCTTAATGTGGATATATCCACTGCTATTGCATCTCACACGGAGGAATCCGTGAAATCCGCATTAACATATATACACCATCCGGCGGGAGGTCGGAGAAGCCGCGTTCAGTATGTGCATGCTTCCTTCCGATCTGTCCTTTGCACAGCCAGGTGCATGTCGGTACCCTGATGAGTCTAGTAGAGACGAAACATGTACCTCTGCCGTATCACTGTGGCGGGGAGGGTAAGTTTAGACTTTCTTCTCGGTATGGTGGTACAGGTAGGCCATCATCTCGATGGTGATGGAATAGGATAAATTGCGTTTTATAACAATTTATTCTAACTGTGCAACCTCTAACACAGAAAGGATATGGTGGAGAGAAGTTTGCATTTACTGTTCGCATTTTACTTCATTCATACGCGGAGCTGCATATAGTTGTATGTTTGCTGAATGTGATTTCAGCACTACAATGGCATAATGTGGATATATCCACTGCTATTGCATCTCACACGGAGGATTCCGTGAAATCCGCATTAACATATATATATATATATATATATATATATATATATACATATATAGGTGTGGAAAATCCAAAACAGAACCTGGACGTTTCTTAAATAAGATAAAGAAAATACTATATTATTCATCAAATCAGAATGAGACAATCGTAAGCATCGATATATGGGCTTAAATTTAATAAATTACCAGTTTGGCCCTAGGGTGAGGGGTAATACAAGGCTGGCGCGGTGAGAGTGGGCTGCAGCATACGACACGCCCTAGTACAACAAGAGGATTCCAAGTTATTTGCTTTCATTCAAGCCGTCGAAGCGTAAGTACAGAGTATTGGTATTTCCGTGTTTCACGCCAAATTTTTTTGTATTTGAAATGGTAGTTTATTCCACGGAACAAAAAGAGCAGATTATTAAGTGCTACTATTCTGGTAAATAATCGGCAGATTTGCATTTACGTGTGAAAATCATCGTGTTCCTTGACAGCTTAGAATTTCGGAAATTATTAAAAAATTTGAGACAACCGGTTGTCTAAAAATTTGTAAAAAATGCACTGATAATAATGAGGCGCAACCGGTTTCTCAAATTACTGAAGAACGAGGAAATCGGGAGACTAACGTTTGTAGTTTAGCAGAAATTAATTTTCCTTACAAAAGTACCGCAATTGCCGAAGAACTTTATATGAACGCTCAAACAGTTCGGAATATTTTAAAGCGGAACAAATATCACTGTTACATATTGCGAATAACTCAAGAAATTTTTGAACACCTCTTGTAGACTTTTAGGTGCTATTGTTGATTTAAATTGAATTTAATTATTTGTTTATTTATTTACAATTACTGAACGTGTTACTTTTATTTTTTACCAGAATAAAAGTTTATTTTTCAGAATGATTTTTAATTTTAAAGTGGTCTATTAGCTTATTTACTTAGAAATTACCGTTGCGTTTCACTAGTATTTTTTATTAGAATAAATGTTTATTTTGTAACAGAAATATTAATTTTCTTTACGCTCAACGGCCAACAAAAACTAATTTTTTTGTATTTCGACTATTTGATGTATTTAAAACAATCAATGTATCAAATAATCATTAAATATTCCAAATTCCGACGATTATGTTATAAATTTAGATGAAAAGTAAATACACCCTCTCATTCGTTTCAAGGTACTGCTTGTCTTCGTGTCGCACGGAAGAGAGCGGGGGTAATATTGCGCGTAGGCGTTCCCTACGATCTTCTGTCCCGAACTAACCTGAAAGAAGTTAGACGGGCTTAGTGGGTCGGAATTTGAGAAAACGGCCAAAATCATTTCTAGTTTAGAAATTTAAAATAGAAAGTTGGCTATAGTAACGTTTATATTAAATCTCGGTAATATGAACGGCCAGTCTTTTCTTTCTAAAGTTTCGTCTCAGGTCAGAGGTAACAGTGCTGTGGTTGCGTCGCGCCCAGTTACATTTGTGCGCCGCTCTTCTATTTGACATTGGATTGTCGAGAAACAAATATCAATGATTACAAAATTGGACTAAACAGAAAGACATTAATATATTTTCGCCGTACTCTGGTGTGTAAAATATAAAAAAAGCATGTTTTCCACATGACGAGTATCTAACTTTTACTAAATCAAAAGCCGAGGTTAAATTCCAAGGTTTACTGAATCATACAGTGGATAGAATTATATTGCTTCAATTAGACGCCCTTGAACAAATCGATAAATTAGATTTGTAGAAATGAGTGTCATTTGCAAATGGGGCTTCGATGGAACGTCAGGTCAGAGTCAGTACAAAATGAAATTCACTGATCCGAATATTCTGATACAAACTTATTCCTCACCTATCTTTTCCACTTCAATTGGCAAACTAAACAAGAACAGATTCTGTTGTACAATTCCAAACCCTCGTCTACTATGAATTGCGGGCCTCTGAAATTTGAATTAATTAGAAAACCGAACAAAAGTATTTAAAGAAAACAGAAAATTATGAACTCGAACTAAACAACTTGCACCATACAAAAGAGTTCTCTTTGCCACCCCAGCTTCAGTAGAGTACAACGTATCTATGACGATGATAGACGGCTAGATGAATGTTTTCGCTAGAACAAAATCTGTCCAACGTTGTTACCTCTGCCAAACAACATCTCAGTTCAACAACATTGATACTGTGTCCGAGTAAATACAGCGTATTTCAAGCTACGAGTGATAACTCTACACTCATGTATTCGATTCTCCGAATGCTGCTTGTATTTGTCGTATCAACGTGACACACAGAAGTGGCAAGCCCGTAAGCAGAAAGACAGAGGTGAAAGCACAGACACAGGCTACCATCCAACAGGCCTTTAAGGAGACAAATTAGGACTTCTTGTTGACATGCCAAAGAAAGGGTTAGGAAGCACTAACGATGGCAACAGAGCTCGACGTTTCTTCGAGAACAGTGATGAGCTAGCTATTATAGCAAGAGTAAAGCGAAAACTAATTCTCCGGTTTCCCGTCATTTTGCAAACTACTGGAAGCGGACATTAAACTGCAATAGAGAAGATTTGGGATACACACTTCAAACAACAAGATTGTTTATCAAAAGATATTCTTGGTCAAACATGCCAACAGAAATCCATAAATTACTTACTCCATTGACCAGACATCATAGCATTTGCAATATTACCGATAGGTAAACAGTCGAAAGATGCACAAAAATCAACGGACAAGTTGATAAGAAACTATCGTCTAGACTTTTCCCGAAAATCTTCTCGAGAAAAAATATAGAGGATGTGTTCCAAAACTTTTCGCGTCGATGGATTCTTACACTGTTTTTGACATAGTAGGGATTCAGATAACAATTCGTACGTATTGGAGAATGAGAAAACAGGTGTTAACAAAGAAGGCAATGATTAAAAAGTTCTTTTTATTATTTTTATTACAGTCGTATTATTTATTCATTTTTATGAATCAATAAATATTATATTACTTACAAATTATTTGCATCGGTATTTATTAAGAAGTCTTACGCAAAGAGGAAAAAGTACTTTAGCCTTTTTAACGATTATCGATATCCGTGTATTTATTATTATAGTCAGGGGCGGATCCAGCTTCTCTCTTTGGGGGGGGCGGTGATATCACAAAAGTGCAGTATGGCAAGTTGTCGACGGGGGGGGGGGGGGGGTGTAAAAGGCAAAGTACCGGGTCTATTTTTCTTGGAGAGGGGAGGGGCGATCAAAAAAAAGAACAAGTTGCCGACAGGGGGGGGATGCCAGCAACATACACATTCCTAGTATAAGAAGCAGAATCGGGTTTATATTCACGAACTCAAAGCTCTTAGAGGGAGGGCTATTGCAAGAAAAACAAGTTGTCAACGGGGGTGGGGGAGTGCCAGCAGCAAACACATTCCTAATATAAAAGGCAGAATCGGTTCTATGTTCCTGAACTCAAAGCTCTTCGGAGGGGAGGCGGCGATCGCAAGCATACACGTTCCTATACTCTATTCAAGAACTAGAGAGAGTAATAAAACTGTTACCGAAACCTTCAACGTGCCTGTTCCAGTGTCACAGGTAACTGACAACTGCCTTAAAACTAATTATATTTAAATCTTACTGCAACAATAAAATTTCTGATAGTTCAATTTAATTTCTATCAGTGAGCAAAGTACACCTTACAGTGTGTTTCTAGTGATTTATCTTGTTTGCGCTTGTTTTTATATATTATTTGAGATACCCAAAAGATATGGCTTCCACCTCTATCATTAAACCAGGGCATTTTTTCTTCAACGAAAAACTTATTACGATGAATGTTTATGATGCCTTAAGATATCAATGTCTAGATAATAATGTTAAAAGCTCTGTTGAGATGTATTCTCACATGACAGGAGTTAGAAAATCTACTATGTACCGAATACTGAAGGAGAAAAAAATGACTGGAATTGTTAATACTCCCAAGCCACAATCGATCACAGGCAGACGCAAAACCTCGTTGGAAGAAGAGATGGAAACTGCAATAAAAGGATTTGTACATACATTTTATTATGAGAAGCAGATCAAAACCGTCGACAAAATTCTAACTAAAATCAATGAAGATCGCGATTTATCTGAAATTACAAGAATTGAACTCTGGAAGTTGCTCAGAGAGCTTAATTTTTGCTGGGAAAAACCAGATAGAAAATCGGTTCTTATAGATCATCCGGAAACTGTTCTTTGGAGAAGGAAATATCTCTCTCAAGTAAAATGTAGAGTTGCTAGAAATAACACAACTTACAAAATAAGTAATTTAACTGAACTTTTAAAAGATTTTTTGAATAAAATTACTGAGGAAAATTGGTAAAAATTCATATAATAAAAGAATAAAACAAAATGTGGAAACTCAATCTCATGATCGATGAGATAGAGAAACCAATTATAATTAAGTTGTGGGAAGATAGCTTCACTGACTTTGATTAGGAATTAGATACGTAATATTTATCAGTATAAACACATTTTATTAATTAAATTTTTGGTTTTGTGGTATTTTATTGTTTATGTTGTTTATATATTTTTATTTTGGTGTGACCCACTCTTTAATTTTATATGTATTTAATTCCAATTAGCCCTAAAGTTTTTTTATTGTGTAATTATTGTATTGGTGTCATTTTCTTAAGCGTGTAGAATTAACATGTTTATTTTATTTTTTGGGGCTATCGGATTTCCATGTAATAAAATAAATTAAATTAAGATATCAGTACAATAGAAATAAAAATAAATAGGTCCAATTTTAACTGTCACATATACAAACCAATTACATTTGAATCCCTTTTTAGTGTTTAATTATAATTCTGCAGATGGTTTAAGAAATAAATCAACTGAAACCTCAAATGTCCTAAAAATGTTTTTAATTTATAATAAAATGACCGATAGCCTCAAAAATATTTTAATATTATATGGACGAATTTATTTTTTTATATATGTTTAACTTTTTGTATTTTTGACAAAGGGTATTTTGTAAGTATTTAAATTTTAACTTAGAATTTTTTGAGAGAGTAAAGCTACGTTTTAGTCTGAATGTGCCTAAAACGGTTTCTATGACCAAATTTAAAATAATAAAAATACAATACAGTTGTGATTTGTGTTAAATATGTCAAAATTATCTACATTTTGTAATGTATATGAATTATTAAGAAATCATAAGAAATAAAATAATATTATAAAAACTTTTTATTTTAAGTTTATTACCGAAATAATATTCTTTGTCATAAATACTTAGTGAAAAAATAAACCTCCTTTCCCCGGCTATGACAAGGATTAAAATCTTTTTTAACACTTCACACTTCCAAATATCTATTGTTATCCAACCCAAATAGTTCACTATTACAGACCGGTATTTCTGATTATAAAATTTCTAACCCATTCCTATGAAAAATATATTTGTCTAACAGATTTTGTCTAAGACACCGGTCTAAAAAACAGGTAGTTTGTGAAGAAAAAAGGGTAAAAAATGATTTATTACTCTCTCTAGTTCTTGAATAAACTATAGTATAAGAAGCAAAATCGGTTCTATTTTCCTGAACTCAAAGCTCTTGGGGGGGGGGGGATCGCCCCCACCGCCCCCCCCCCTTGGATCCGCGCCTGATTATAGTATTATATTTAAAATGTACCTTGAAGTCAAGCGCAATATTTTATTCATGGAAATACAATTATTCTTTTTATTTTATTTTTAAAGCGTTGAACCACATTAGACTTTTTTCGAATTTATTTTCCATGGTTTTAAAGTTTCAGTCTGCTATGTTGGATCCGATTTTTATTTTTAATATAAAATCCGTGCGTTCGATCTACTGTGTTTTGACGACCCGAAACCAAAGTTCTTGCCCGGCACCATTTCTGCTGGAAACCAGGAAGCAACCTACGATACAGCAGTATGCTTTATTTCGCTCCTTTAACAAAGCTAAACGGGTTGTCCGTCTCTTTCTGTAACATTTCTATTATTTAGAGGTTCTGTTTTGGATTTTCCACACACACACACACATACACATATATATATATATATATATATATATATATATATATATATATATATATATATATATATATATATATATATATATATATATATTTGTGATCTGATAATACAAGTGGGAGTAAATTTGACCTTAATATGTATGATACAAAACGCAATAGTTTTTGAGATCTTTCGATTTTTAATTTTTCTTCAAAAAGTAAGTCTTGCTATTTTAAAACGCAATTCAAAAAGAAAAAACCGATAACTTTGTGTAACTTTTTTGCCCGACTACTTGTCTAGCACTATTATCTTTCGTTTAGAATCAAAAAATATATCCGGAAAACGTTCATCCGTGTGAGAATTTAAAAGAAGAACTCTTATAAAGTGATTTTTAATAAAGAGATCAGCTAATTCTTAAAGGTTATTTTTTTAAAAACTATTCGCTCTGCTTATGTACAGATTTTTTTAAAAAATTCCTTATTATAATAGATATCTAGAAAAATACGAATTTCACAACCAAGGCTTAATACCTTTAAAAAATACAGTAAAAATTAAGCATGAGATATAATTTATTTAATTTCTATTCATTTCGGACTTTATACATAGACTGCTATTACTTCTAGGTATGGTTTCCATGTGAACCAAATGGATGAACATCTCAGAGTCTGTCATTCTGACAAAGTTTTTGGTTTTCTTTTGATGATTTAAGTTTTCGGTTTAAAGATTATTAAGTTTGTTATTAAATATTTGTAGTTATTTGTGTTTGTTATTTTTATTTGTTTGTGTTTTTTTTATTTGAAAACTTGTTCGTTGATCGCTGTTACACACACATGGATGGCCGCGTACAGCAATGCAGAATACGCCGACATCTTAGTAATGCTGCTGAAGCTCGTAGGAAATATGAGCGTCGTTTTCCTCACCGCCGCATACCGAATGTTAAAGTATTTAGTACAACATATCGAAACATAGCCTAAAATGGTTCAGTGAAACCTAGATAAGGGGACGCAGGTGCTCTCCCTGTATATCAAGCAGATGATGAGTAAGAAATATTGATGCATTTTAAGGACAACACTAGCACTTCAACAACTAAAGTTTGCAAGACAAACTGGAGCATCACAATGGAAAGTTTGGACTACCATTCGAGAAGTTGGACGTCATCCTTACTATTATACCCCTGTCCAAAGCTTAGAAGAAGGTGATCCTGAGAGGAGAGTGGATTTGCCATTTTATGTTAAATTCAGATGCAGATTTTTTTTAAAAAATTTTATGGAGGGACGAGTCAAAATTCAATCACGAGGGTATAACCATTTAATAAGGGAGATGATTTTCAAAGAAAATTTTCTGAAAATGTAGGGATGAAAATTATTGGCCACTATTTGATTGGATCGTATTTTTTGCCTGAACACTTAAACGGGTAAACCTATGAAAATTTTCTAGAGAATGATCTACAGTTGCTTCTTGAAGATTTACCTCTCACCGCTAAACAGCATATCATATTTTAGCACGACGGTTGTCCAGGGCATTATAGACTAATTGTAAGGGAGTTACTAAATCACCGATTCCCTCATTGTTGGATTACAAGAGGAGGTCCAATACTTTGGCCGATTCGAAGTCCGGATTTGACTCCACTAGACTTCTACGTCTGGAGTCATACGAAAGACATGGTGTATGCAACATCAGCGAAGAGTTAAGACAAAGGATAATCGATGCTGCTGAGTCCATACGTAATACTCTGACAACCAGAGTCATAAAGGCGGAAATAAGAAGACGCTGCTGTGCGTGTCTACGAAACAGGGGCTCCTATTTTAAAAAATATTTCTAATAAATACTAATATTATAAATAATGTTTATTTAAGGTATGTAACTAGTGTTTATTTAGTGTTACTATTTATTTAAAACCAACACCATATTAAGTAGTTAAAGCATTTACAATGTTTTTTTTTTTAACTTTTGAAAGGTTTGCTGTAAGATTCGTACTTTATTAGAAAGATATTGCAATAGGGACGTTTTTAAAATAATTTGTATCCAAATTGTCTGGAGAGTTACTTAAAAATAACCACCAAAAATGTATATATGTGTTTTTAACCAATGATTTGTTCCCAGTTTCTCTGTAAGTTTTTCACAGAATCGAAATGCTTTCACAGATTTTTTTTTGCTCCATTTAACAGACCATAATATTGATCAAGGATTCTAGCAAAATAGTTATATAAAGTTAAATTAAATTTTGTATAATGCATTGTATTATCAGATCCCATCAAAGGAATGTATCGAATTACCAATAACCCAATAATGAGAGAGAGAGAGAGAGAGAGAGAGAGAGAGAGAGAGTCACTTATCTGAAATTAGAGAGGTACAACTAATCGAAAACGCTCTATCTGTTTCTAAGCGCAGTCTGTATTAAGTAGTATTAATTACTCATGTCTATGTTATTAAACAATAATGATTTATATATTGTCACTTGTCTTCTCAAGATTAACATAACAAACAGAGGGCTTATAAAAGGATTGTTAGACAAGACTACGCCAGTCTCGAGATAAGCAAAAATCAGTTTATCGGACAGCTGATGTAAGATCAGGAACCAATTTGTTCTTACGCTTGTTTAGAAAATATTTATTTATTTTTCTTAGTTAAAGCTAACAAACTTATTATTAACTATACGTTAAATTTAACGAATAGCAAAAAGAGAACAATTATCGAAATAAGAATCGATTATCTTCGCTCGCTTCATGGTAATACATAAGTTTATCATTTACTTCAAAGAATAACGAAATATATCGTTCAAAAATACGTTTGCAAAATCGTAAACATAATGTAGGCTAGTGAGGCAAATCATTACTTTTGGTTAATTTTGACCCATAATACTTATAAATAATTTCGTGAAAACTTTAAACTCCCATAGTTTTGGCTCTAGCAATGTCCATTATGTAAATACTTAATTAGAATAAGACCTAGAGATCTAGTAGAAAGTGTAAAATTGCAAGTTCATTTTTTTAAATCCAGAACTATAGCAAATCTGAACAGTTTGTTATATATGTAATTCTCCTTTCAGGCAGAGAATATGAAATATATATATATATATATATATATATATATATATATATATATATTTATATATATATATATATATATATATATATATATATATATATATATATATATTTCCCGCTGTTAATATGCCTGTTTGTATATATATTTTCATATTCTCTGCCTGAAAGGAGAATTACAAATATAACAAACTATTTAAATACGGCAGAAAGATTTCTTTATTTCTTACTGAAATTTTGATTTTTGTAACAATTTCGCATTACTCCAGTGTCGTTCAACTGGCGATATTTTTCAGTCTGACATCGAGGTCGGTAGATGGCAGGTGCAATATTCTGCCGACATACCTTGAAATTTATATTTCATATATGAGTTGCTTCCTGCGAATGTTGCTCTCGGTCTGATACAGGTCCACTGACGAGATCATGAGGTGATATATTATCGGGCACGGGACGGCCCTCTTATTTCGGTCTCGACTAATTCGTCCTGATTTAGCACATTTGCAATACTGCCATGGCTATTAACGAATTGTTCCGTGCCAAAATAGCCTGTCTCGCTTAGTGTTCTGTAATGGAATTCAGAAGGCGTGGTAGGTTGAGAGTCATCCGAACTCGGGTTAGAATGCAGGTACAACGGAATATTGGCTAAGTTCGAACGTCCTGTTGGCGCATCGCGTTGAATCTCTTGGTCCAAAGGTCGTGAACCAGGGATTATCGCTATTGGGATATTGGGCATGGAAGAGAAAAGGGGGACAATCGTTGGCGAAACGTCGTAACGGGTCGCGTTTTCGATTTCGAATGTGTCTACGTTTGGTCTGCTACTGGGCCGAACGTCATGTGTCGCAGGGTAACTGAAGAAGATGAGATTTGGATCATTCTGATTCATCAAATCGTTTTCATTTGTTTGTGACGAAGAAAAAAGGGCACCAGCAGGTGGTGCCGGAGAGGACCCACCATAACCTCCCGACCCGGCTGAAGGCCAAGCCGCCTCACCTTTCTTGCTATTTAATAGGGGCACTTTGTTTTGAGCCATGCTCTTAAATTTTGAAAAAAAGATGAAAGTTGTTTTTTTGATTTTATTGCCAAAATTAAAAATGGGACAAATTTAAAACAAAGGACGCGTTGGGAGATGAGCTGAGATGCTCAACGTGTCTTTGTATCAAAAAGAAACAGGGATTGCTAATTATAAATGGAAATTAATTAGCTTAATTGTTGCAACTTTTCGAAAATTTTTGTGATTTTTTGTCGGTAAGTGTATCCGAAAAAAGTCTATCAAAAATTGTCTATTTGTCAGTAACTTGTGGATCGGAAAAGAGACGCAAATTTGGTAATCGTTTTCGATACGTTTCCGAAATTTTTTGTCTTTTCCGTGACGCGGATTTTTTGTTTTGTGAGAGAGGGACGGGGAAATGTCTTTTGGGGGGAAATGTCTATTTTTTCTCACGTTTTTGAAAGCCAAAAATGATGTTTTCTGTTTCTTAATTTGGAAGAAAAACGGGCGTGACCCGTCCTAGAAAAAGAATTTTTTTTTTAGGACTTTGGTCGGTTTTTCTTGTTTTTCAAGGCTTTTCCAAAAGCCTCTGGTTTAATACTTGGGAGTAAAGGGAAAACTCCAATAATATAAGAAACGAATACGCGGAATTTATGTCGGTGATCCGCTACTACAACGCCAGTTCGCGTATGTAGTCTCGAATAGCACCCGACTTTCGAACTGTAGTGTCTGAGGGCCTGGTAGTTGAGAAACTTACCTCAGGTGTTCGTAAGCAGATACTACCTGTCCTAAATCACACTAGTTTATACCTAGGGAAACCTCAGACACCGCATTTACTCCGGTAATTTGCTTTCGCTTTATGGCTTCTTGAATTTTTGGTTTTTCACTATCTTTGTGCAAGTGATAGCTACTAAACGCCCAAAAATTCCGTATATAATGTTTTAAGTTTACTGATTCTTCTACGAGGATCTAGAAGGTCTATGCTGACATCAAAAAGATCGTCGCGGTTGCAGGGATGGTCTGGTCTTGAAAATTCTGTGCGAATCTGCGAGGAATTGTCCTAAAATCCAGCAGAATTTTCGGGAATCTTGATAGGAATCGCAATAAAAGTGTTCTGCCGTAAAAACAGCAGCTTTTAATGCGAATTTCCACGTTTCTTTCTTCGTTCTTCACAACTGATGTCTTCAGTCTTCTTGTTCTTCTTCCAAGTTTTCTTCGTTCTTAGCCAAGTCGATAACTAACTCTGACTCGTTTTTGTTATCCTTTTGTACTTTTACTAACTTCGTTAGTAAGCTCCTCCTCTTTTTTCCTATGTTCAGAATAACCAATCAGCGATTAGCAGAAATTTCAGTGAAATTAGGCCACGCCTCCCAATGCTTTTCTTATGGGAAATTTTGTTTTTCGAATTCCAGAGGTTTTACTCGCTCGATTGGCGAGATTTTTTCTGGAATCGTTAGGGACGAGTTGGTAGAATCATCCTATAGCATTGGGAATATAAAACGCTTTTTTATATTCACAATACCCCCCCACCTAGAACGGGCTCCATTCCTAAATTGGTCTTTCCAGATTTAGAAACTGAGGGTATTTGGCGTTTGCTGTCATTGGCTATTGGCGGTTGCGATTGTTGTCGAGCTGTTCTAACTCTTCTAACAATCTTTGTTGTTCGGCTGGGATCTGATCCATCGCCGTAACATGGAGTTGTGGCAATGCAACTTGTTGAGGTGTTTCAACAGGTGGTGGTTCGTCGTTCTCCGAATCTGTATCTGTGTCAAGAGCTTCTCTCTGTGGAAATTCATATTCCGAGATATCAGATTCCGAAGTGACTTCGTCATCATCTGACTCAAACGTCACTCTATTGCCACTTGGTGCAGGTCGTATGTCATCTACGTGTAGATTGACCTGTTTTCCATCTACGAGTACATCGTAGGTCGTATCTCCATTGATTTTTACTACTTCATGAGGGCCAGACCAGTAAGGGCTCAATTGATGAGCTGCTCTCTGACGAACTCTAGTGTTTACTAAGTCGCCGATTTTGAAGCTTACTTTCGGTTCTGACTCGTCATGAATGTCGCGGAGTAGGTACTGGTTGAGACGTCTCCTAACGTCTTTCAGTTTCCTATCTCGCTCTTGTTTTGTCTGATTGCGTCGTTCTGTTGACCATTTCCGTAGGAACTCTCCTGGTGCTGAAAGCTCATGGCCAAGAACTATGAATGCTGGTGTTACTCCTGTAGCTCGACAAGACCTACTTCGGAGTACTTGAAGTGTTTTCGGAAGCATTTCTTCCCAAGAATTCGCGGCTCTGTGTATCATCAAGATTTTTAGAACCTTTTTGAACTCTTGTATTTTTCGTTCCACAGGATTCGCTTGTTGATGGGCTAAACTGGAATAGATAGTTTCGATGTGATGTTTTTCGCACATGCTTCTGTATCTATCAGCTGTAAAAACCGATCCCATATCTGAGATGATTGTTTCGGGGTATCCATATCTGCTGAATACCTCGTCTTCTAGAAAATTGATTACCTCTTGAGAGGTAGCTCTGTCGATTGCCTTTGCTTCGACCCATTTCGAAAATAAGTCCTCGCAAATGACAATATACTTTCTCCCAGTGCCTCGTGCAGGAACGTCTAATGGTCCTAGGATGTCAATTGAGAGCATCTGGAATGCAAATTTAGGAAAGTGAGCCCGTAAAGGAGCCTTTTCCTGCCTTTGCTGAGTTTTACAGAGGCTACAGGTAATACAATTACGTACATACTTGTTTATGTATTCCTGCTGTCTTCCCCAGAAATACTGTTTACTGATGGCTCTGTACGTTTCTAGTGCGCCGGGATGAGCCGCTTCGTTGGTATCGTGGTACACATAGCACACTCGTTCTACCAACTTGCGTGGCACTACTAGTTTATCGCCTTCTTGACGTTTTCGGTACAAGAGTCCATTTTTTACTATGAAGTCACGCTTCATTTTTCGTTGTCCTACCGTCTCTGGTAGGATCGTTTCCAATGCACGTACTACTCCTATAGTACGTTGTATGTACGGTACTGTTCGATGTGAAGCGACAATTTTGTCGTGAAGTGTAGCTTTCGTTAGCTCCGTTATTTGATTGATCCGAAGTACAGCTGTATCACTTGTTGTAGGAACAACCAGTCTGTTGATATCCGGCTGATCTTCGTGAGCAATTTGGTCAGCAGGTTCTCTGCTCATGTAATCACACAAGGCGTTTTCTCTGCCTGAAACATGCTGAACCTTGAAGTTAAACTCTTGCAGTAGCATCGCCCAACGAGTAAGTTTGGCCTTTGAGTCCTTGAACTTGTTCAGCCAAGTTAGAGCCTTACTGTCGGTGCGAAGAATGAAGTTTCTTCCTTCCAAGTAACCGTTAAAGAGCTTAATTGCCCACATAACGGCTAAACATTCTTGCTCGTTGATGTGATAATTCCTCGCTGCACTATTGAATTTAGCGCTCGCATGGGAAATTATCAGTTTTCGTTCTCCATCCTCTTGATACAGAACGGCTGCCATGCCAATACCGCTTGCGTCAGTTTGAAGTATGAACGGAAGTTCATAGTTCGGCCTGTGCAACGGTTGGCAATTTACTAATGCTGCTTTGGTATCGTCGAACGCTGTCTGTTCTCGGATTGTCCATTTGAACTTCTTATCTTGACAGAGTAGGTCTGATAGGGGTGCTGTCAAGATGGCTAAATTTGGCACGTATTCACGTAGCCAATTGCATAGGCCTAAGAATGACTGGATGTCTCTTCTATTTTTCGGCACAGTATGCTTGTCGATTTTGATTTTGTGCATCTCTAGAGGGTGTACTTCTCCTCCTCGGATACGATGACCTAAATAGTCTAACTCAGTCCTGAGTATTTGACATTTCTTGCCACTGACCTTTAGGTTGTGCTGTGCTAGCCTTTCAAAAACTAGTCTTAAATGATGAAGGTGTTCATCTACAGTCTTGCTGTATATAATAATGTCGTCGAGGTAAACTATGACGAACTTCTGAATGTATCCTATCAATACTTCGGTCGTCATTAGTTTCTGGAACGTACTTGGTGCGTTCTTCAGCCCAAACGGCATGACGTTAAACTGGTACATGGCACCGTCAGGAGTATTGAAAGCGGTATATTGCTTGCTCATATGGTCCATCGGTATTTGCCAGTACCCTTTTTTCAAGTCTAAGACTGAAAAGAACTGAGACGTCGAGATGTCTTTAAGTGCATCTGTTACCCTCGGTAAACTCGATGACTCATCTGTGCTGATTTCGTTAATCAAACGGTAATCAACACAGAATCTCGGCTCTTTTTCTGCTCTTTCTATAATCACTGGTGGTGATGAATATGCGGATGTCGTGGGTTCGATGACTCCTTTGGCAAGCATTTCATCCAGCTGATTATAAAAAATTTCCTTTTTTCTAGGATTCATGGGATAACAGCGTTTGTTAATCACCTTATTCTCTCTAAGAGTGATTTTATGCATCGTCGTTCTTGTTGTCGGTTGTACCAGTCCTACTTGAAAGACATCTTGGTACTCGTGTACAAGATCTCGTAACTCTGCATTATCTGCTGTTATTTCAGGAAGCTCTACGTCGTGATTCAAGACATTTTTGATCATATTCCAGTATAATGTCTGCCTTTTTTCCTGTCCTACTGATATGCTCTTTCGAGCGTAGTCCAGGACAACTCGTTCGTTCTCCAGGAATGGACTTCCAAGGATCATGTCGGAGTCGAGGCCTTCTATTATGAGAAAGTCTACCTCATACTCGAATTGACCTAACGCTATCTTCAGTGTAGTCGTTCCTATAACTGGTGCAATGCTGTCGTTGCAGGCTAATTGCACTTGTAACACCGATGCCGTGTTTATGTTGTCGATGGGTATTCGATCCGAGACTAAATTAAATTCAGCTCCGGAGTCGAATAAGGCACGCATAGAATGACCTTTCGTCGTGATCGTAACCACAGGATTATTCGCTGAACCCGTAGAATTCAGTTTTATCACTGTTGGTTGTTTGATATCTCTCTTGTTGATGCTTGGTGTAGATTCTTGAGGCTGTTGCTCATTTGTCGAATCTCGAATTGGTGCAGGTGATCCATGAGTCTCTTGCTCATTTGTGGTATCGGCTGCAGTAATTAAGTCTTGGCTTAATTTTTGTTCTTCACTCTCAATCACGCTCGTGATCGGTCGTAGCGAAGGAGACAGGCATTGTTGCGTGATATCTTGGGGTACTTCGTCGTCAAGCAGAGATTCGAAGCTGCTGGTTACATCATTTGATCCAAATAATGCGTTTTGCTCAGGCCGGAGATGCATTGACCAGGTTTCTGCTCCATCTTTATCGTTATCAGCACGTGCGGTTCGGGTATTCTGGTCCATGGCGCCATGGCCGTACCCTTTTAGTGAACTATCATGCGTAACGTGATGCGAGTCAGAGGTTGATCGGTAGTTACCGGGTGAGTCGTCGCAAATTATAAGGTCCATAACGTAACGAGGGTCGATTTCTTCTGGCTTGATCGGTTCTTCCAAGTCTATCAACACGCCGTTGTCTAATGGTGCATCAATAAGTGATATAAGATCACAGGACACTGCGTGTTGCAGTTCTGGCATCGTTGTTGTTATTATTTTCGACGTTGTATCTGTACAAACGTCTTCAATATCAGAATCGATGGATATTAGATCGAAACTGATTGTTTGCGTAGCGGCTGTGTTTGATTTTGCTTGAAAAGACCGCTCCAGTAAGGTGTCGGGGCCGACACTTACTTTGGCGTCTTGTCGTTGCTGGTGCCGGCCCCTCGAAAGTTTTCCGAGTCCGGTCTTGAAGGCTTCTTGCGTTTATGACGCGGTGGTTTCGTCGGTGGCTCCAGTTCGGAGGTTGTAGACGATGATGATTTGGGCGCATTCGGAGTCGCGTTTGTCTGGTGTTGACATACTACGTTTATCTTCGCAGATTGCTTCTCGTTCGGATGCTCTCTTTGTTGATTTCGCTGTTGCGTTGGACAATCTTTATCCCAGTGTCTGCCGCTGCATAATCGACACGGCGGGAGATCGTCGTTTCTTCTTCTGTTGTAGTTTACAGGTTTCTGACTGTTGTCAAATCTGTTGTTCAAAGGAAACCGGTTGTTCAATGGAACATTTGTTTGCCTTTGATTGGTGCTGAATTGCTGGTTTAATGGTCGCTGACCATTGCCAGTGCGGAATCCTGACCTGGAATCGGCCATTGGATTATTCCTCGTGGGTGTATTTGTCAGGGATGCCATGTTGTAGTTTTTGTTCGGTGGTACCGATTCTACAACAATTTTATTCATGGAATATCGCTCCTGTCTCGATCTATCCTCGTCTATGATGTCCCTTTCCACTGTCCTAGCTAACGTAGTTAGCCGTTCTAAGCTGGTCAAAGGAACACCTCGTAGTCTCGACCTGATCTCAGGTCTCAACTGAGTTATCAGAACAGGAACAAATTGTTGAATCATGCCTGCTGGATTAATCCTGGTAAACAGTGCATGTTTTCTTAAAATGAAAGTCTCCACAGATTCCGTCACTTTTTGCGACGTTCCGTATAAATCTGCTTGCAGTGTTGCTAGATTTTCAACATTTTGAAATCTTTCCAGAAACTTGGATGTAAAGTCATCGTAATGCTTTACATAGGGTTTATACGGCTCAAACCATTTCTTGGCTATACCGTTTAATCGCTCTATTACGTAGAAAATTCGGTCTCGTTCTGAGACGTTGTTCTCTGCAAACCAACGATTCATTTCGTGAAGAAATTCCTCTGGATCTTCATAATCCAATCCAGAAAAGTTGGCTCTGAGTATTGTTTTTGAAGAGCTTTGGGATTGCCTTGCTAATTGCTGCGTTAAAGCAGTTAAGGCTTTGGCGGTCTCAAGCTGTGCTAGGTATGCTAGATCTTGAGCCGGCAAATTGTTTGAGTTTTGAGGCACTCTCATGCCTCTAGGTATCGTTCCATGTGCTGCGCTCCGCTCCGGGCTCCCGCATTGAAGATGGTTTTTTGTTTCAAAAATCGAAACGTTGTGGGTGCGATAAGGTTCATGGAAGTTATCGCTATCCATATGTTTGAAAGTCAAATTGCGCTCTGCATATTTGTCACTTTCCATATTGCCACATTTTTCGAATGTCGATGAAAATGCTGGGTCGAGGTTCGAATCCTCGGCAGGGATGCCATATCGGGCACGGGACGGCCCTCTTATTTCGGTCTCGACTAATTCGTCCTGATTTAGCACATTTGCAATACTGCCATGGCTATTAACGAATTGTTCCGTGCCAAAATAACCTGTCTCGCTTAGTGTTCTGTAATGGAATTCAGAAGGCGTGGTAGGTTGAGAGTCATCCGAACTCGGGTTAGAATGCAGGTACAACGGAATATTGGCTAAGTTCGAACGTCCTGTTGGCGCATCGCGTTGAATCTCTTGGTCCAAAGGTCGTGAACCAGGGATTATCGCTATTGGGATATTGGGCATGGAAGAGAAAAGGGGGACAATCGTTGGCGAAACGTCGTAACGGGTCGCGTTTTCGATTTCGAATGTGTCTACGTTTGGTCTGCTACTGGGCCGAACGTCATGTGTCGCAGGGTAACTGAAGAAGATGAGATTTGGATCATTCTGATTCATCAAATCGTTTTCATTTGTTTGTGACGAAGAAAAAAGGGCACCAGCAGGTGGTGCCGGAGAGGACCCACCATAACCTCCCGACCCGGCTGAAGGCCAAGCCGCCTCACCTTTCTTGCTATTTAATAGGGGCACTTTGTTTTGAGCCATGCTCTTAAATTTTGAAAAAAAGATGAAAGTTGTTTTTTTGATTTTATTGCCAAAATTAAAAATGGGACAAATTTAAAACAAAGGACGCGTTGGGAGATGAGCTGAGATGCTCAACGTGTCTTTGTATCAAAAAGAAACAGGGATTGCTAATTATAAATGGAAATTAATTAGCTTAATTGTTGCAACTTTTCGAAAATTTTTGTGATTTTTTGTCGGTAAGTGTATCCGAAAAAAGTCTATCAAAAATTGTCTATTTGTCAGTAACTTGTGGATCGGAAAAGAGACGCAAATTTGGTAATCGTTTTCGATACGTTTCCGAAATTTTTTGTCTTTTCCGTGACGCGGATTTTTTGTTTTGTGAGAGAGGGACGGGGAAATGTCTTTTGGGGGGAAATGTCTATTTTTTCTCACGTTTTTGAAAGCCAAAAATGATGTTTTCTGTTTCTTAATTTGGAAGAAAAACGGGCGTGACCCGTCCTAGAAAAAGAATTTTTTTTTAGGACTTTGGTCGGTTTTTCTTGTTTTTCAAGGCTTTTCCAAAAGCCTCTGGTTTAATACTTGGGAGTAAAGGGAAAACTCCAATAATATAAGAAACGAATACGCGGAATTTATGTCGGTGATCCGCTACTACAACGCCAGTTCGCGTATGTAGTCTCGAATAGCACCCGACTTTCGAACTGTAGTGTCTGAGGGCCTGGTAGTTGAGAAACTTACCTCAGGTGTTCGTAAGCAGATACTACCTGTCCTAAATCACACTAGTTTATACCTAGGGAAACCTCAGACACCGCATTTACTCCGGTAATTTGCTTTCGCTTTATGGCTTCTTGAATTTTTGGTTTTTCACTATCTTTGTGCAAGTGATAGCTACTAAACGCCCAAAAATTCCGTATATAATGTTTTAAGTTTACTGATTCTTCTACGAGGATCTAGAAGGTCTATGCTGACATCAAAAAGATCGTCGCGGTTGCAGGGATGGTCTGGTCTTGAAAATTCTGTGCGAATCTGCGAGGAATTGTCCTAAAATCCAGCAGAATTTTCGGGAATCTTGATAGGAATCGCAATAAAAGTGTTCTGCCGTAAAAACAGCAGCTTTTAATGCGAATTTCCACGTTTCTTTCTTCGTTCTTCACAACTGATGTCTTCAGTCTTCTTGTTCTTCTTCCAAGTTTTCTTCGTTCTTAGCCAAGTCGATAACTAACTCTGACTCGTTTTTGTTATCCTTTTGTACTTTTACTAACTTCGTTAGTAAGCTCCTCCTCTTTTTTCCTATGTTCAGAATAACCAATCAGCGATTAGCAGAAATTTCAGTGAAATTAGGCCACGCCTCCCAATGCTTTTCTTATGGGAAATTTTGTTTTTCGAATTCCAGAGGTTTTACTCGCTCGATTGGCGAGATTTTTTCTGGAATCGTTAGGGACGAGTTGGTAGAATCATCCTATAGCATTGGGAATATAAAACGCTTTTTTATATTCACAATAATATATATATATATATATATATATATATATATATATATATATATATATATATATATATATATATATATATATATAGTTGTCATATTCTCTGCCTGAAAGGAGAATTACGTATATAACAAACTATTTAAATGCGGCAGAAAAATTTCTTTATTTCTTATTGAAATTTTGATTTATTTTAACAAATCTGAACAAGTTTTCATAGTTTTAGTTACAATTCTAACAAAAAAATCCGTATTTCCCATTTATTGTGCCAATTTTTATTTTACGTACGAAGATATGTCATTAAAATACTAACCCTAACGTATGCCAGTACTTTTCCTATGGGGATGTCAAGTCTTTAAGATTAATTATAATAAACCACCTCTAACAGATAAATAAAAACAAAATTTTAGATGGTTAGAGTGTGAAATTAATATGTCATTTCTACCCCATTTATGGTTATTAATGGCTGTTCGGTTCCATGATTTTCAGGCGGCAAATTAATTTACAAGTTAAGTTGTTTTTACTATATTTTAAACATATCCCCCTTAATTTATTAGTATTAGTTAATCTTTTATACAATTCGCCAAAACTTTTCTCCAACCACGTTTTTGGTAATGTTGTAAAATATTATTTTCAAAGAAAAATTTGGCAGCACAATTTTACGAATGCGCTCAACTTTAGCTGTTCTACAACAGCTCCGGAATAGCTCTAATAATAATTTTAATTTGGACTAATATTCGTGATTTCATATCTCTTTTTGTTATGTATTTAGTGCTTAGGGCAGCCGAACTACATATATTTTGTGATTAACCCACTTCCCTTGGAATATCAAATTATAAAAAGTTCTTTACAAACATAATATCCAAAGACTCTATAAACCTATAAACTTAAAAAAATAAGTAAAAATGGCTAAACATAATCTTTGTGGAAAAAGAGCTAATTTTATAAAATAAAATAACTTCAATATATATATACACACACACACACCATCACACACACACGTATATATATATATATATATATATATATATATATATATATATATATATATATATATATATATATATATATATATGAAGTAAAGGAGGAATCCGTGAAATCCGCTTAAACATATATATATATATATATATATATATATATATATATATATATATATATATATATATATATAATACAAATAGATAATAATTAGTAGTATATTTGTATAAAATATTAACGAAAAGAGGAATAATAGACGGTAAAAAAACTTTGCATTAATTTTAAGGTAAAGTGCTGGAAGCAAATTTCATAAACAGTTTATTAAATGCATTTAATGTTAATGCATTAAATTTAATAATTTAAATCTAATGTAATTATACATTAAATTTCAGTTCCTTTATTAAAATTTAAGTTAACATTCAATTAAATTTAATGTACAAAGCTTTAATTTCAAAGTATATTTAACTTATTCACGATTTAAGGTACAAATTCACTGAACTAAATCAATGAATGTACATTAAATTTAAGGCTATTTATTAACAATGTAGCCTGAAGATATCCTAAATTGCGATGATATACAATTTCTGAATGACAGTTTATCGTATATTAATATTTTATATTTTATTAACACAATTAGTTTAAGCCCCTTAGGGGGATTGAAATATCCCTTTTTTAGCACAACTTGCACTATAATATATCATAGGCCCTCAATTAGTAACAATTAATTTTTTAGGAGCTAAAACTTTAGTTATTCTATAGCAGTGTTGAATGGAAGGACTTTTAATTAGAATTTTAAAGCCAATATTTTATCGGCAACCCCTTAAAACTCCCTTATTTTAGATACAGTGTTGGCCAGAAGTATATGGACAAAATTATATCCAACGAAGTTTCAATTTCTAATATAACCTTTTTCCAGCCAGCATATAAGAAAACATGTTGTGTGAAATGTATTCCAAGGACCCAACACCAGTCATTCTTTGAATGATACCTGCCCAATACATCATTAAGCCTCCATCGAAAGCTAAATTTGTCTCCAAAATACATGCCGCAAAAGGTTAATTTCTTCGCTTGTACACTAAATTACGCCTCTCTGGATGATACAGTTTAATTCATCTTTAGTCACAAAAGAGCATAACATTCCATGGAGCAACAGTGCCAGGTAATTGTTCCTGAGTGAAATTCCGTCTTTCTCTCCCGTGCCCTGAAAGCAATTCTAGAACTTTTGCAGGTGGCCATACTTTTAAACCTATTTCCTTAAATCTCCTGGAGGCCGAAAGTATGCTTACATTAATTCCAGTAGCTACTTGAATGTTCACTAAGCATTTTGTTTTTCAAGTTGTGATTTGGTGGTTACCGTAAATGGGATCAAGATAACACTTTATATTAATTAAAGAAATGGTGTATACATTGTTGCTAAAAATATTTATAAATAAAGAGAACCTTTCGCATATCTCAAATATTAAAAATATGCAGTACTTCTGCTCATGCGTGTAAATATTTTGACGTTTGATCCATTTATACAATAGAATGTTTTTTTTAATGAAGTCGTCCGAGTGTAACTGGATTTTTAAAGTCTATGAAGAATTCTAAGCATATTTCATATAGCATACACCATAATTTAATTAAATTTTTATCGAAATACAGGGTGGGGCAATGCAATTTGCTTATTTACAAATTCAATTTAAAAAAGTAATGCAGGTAGAGACAGTCCTCGACTTAAGTCCTTTCGAGTTACGTCGAACAATGTTTTGACACTATTCCTAAAGCATACGTCAATTGTTTCGATTTCCGGCATAGGAGAATTCACTTGTCGCGAGGCCAACGTCTGTGAGAGGGTAGGGCGCGGCGGCGGCGAGCGGAGATTACCCAGCACATGCCGCTGACAAATTTCTCTAGTTAGTTTATGGACAACAGACAATCGAGACGTAATACATTCGTTTTTTTTTGCATCTTTGACAGTTTTTGTTAATATATATTTAAGTGAATTTAAATCTTACTATGCTACCTAAACAAGACAGTAATAGTAAAGTGAAGAACAGAGTAAGAAAGACAATTACAATGTAGGTTAAATCTAAGATTTTAAAACTCAAAGATCGCGGTTGTTCAACTTCATCTATTGGAAGAGAACTTAATTTATCACACACGACTGTACAGACAATATTGAAAGATAGAGAAAAACTCCTAACAGCTCTACCTTCCGTCTCTTTAAACAGCCCTTCCGTCTCTTTAAACAGCCCTTCCGTCTCTCTCACTATTATACGAAAAAGGAATGATTTAATTTCTGAAATGGAAAAACTCTTGTACACTTGGATTCAAAATCAAACTCAGCGACGGGTTCCTCTTATTTGGCTATTATTTAAAATAAGGCACTTAGTATCATCAACACACTGCAAAATAAACGGGGCGAGAATAATAGTGAAGAAACAAAATCTTTTTCTGCCAGTCGTGGATGGTTTATGCGCTTTAAAACGAGATATTCGTTGCATAACATTCGAGTGCAAGGAGAAGCTGCTAGTGGCGATCATGAGGCTGCTCAGAGTTTTTCTGGAATATTAAAGGAAATTATCGAAAATGAAGGCTATTCGCCTAAACAAATTTTTAACGTGGACGAAACTGGTTTATTTTGGAAAAAAATGCCTTCTCGCACTTTTATATCGCAGGAAGAGAAGTAGATGCCTGGGTTTAAAGCGGCTAAAGGTCATTTGACGTTTTTATTGGGTTCGAATGTTGAAGGTGATCTCAAATTGAAACCCCTTTTGGTTTATAGGTCTGAAAATCCGCGAGCTCTTAAAAAATACGTCAAGAATACTCTTCCAGTCATATAGAAGGCTAATCCAAAGGCATCGGTTACAGCAGTACTATTTGAAGAATGATTTACTAAGCATTTCATACCTGAAGTGAAACAGTACTGTGTAAACAACAATTTGGCTTATAAAGATTTACTTATTTTGGGCAATGCTCTCGGCCATCCTGTGCGTATTGCCGACATCGATCCTCAAATCAAAGTTTTATTCCTGCCTCCAAACACGACTTCGTTGTTGCAGCCCATGGATCAAGGAGTTATTGCTTCTTTTAAGGCCTATTATCTCAGGAGAACTTTTTCACAGGCTGTAAAGGCTAATGAAAAAAGCTGAGAGATTTTTGGAAAAGTTATAATATCTTGCAATGCGTAAAAAATATTGCTGCTTCATGGGATGAGGTAAATCCCAACAATTTAAAAGGAGTTTGGAACAAGATGTCCACATTTTTTTAAGCCATCTGAAAGTTCTTCATCTACAGATCAACCAAATATCAATGAGATCACAACTGACATTGTTCATTTAGCTAACCGTTTGCCTGACATTACAGTTACTGCTGATGATATTGATGATCTGTTATGCTTACATTCGCAAGAACTGACTAACGAAGATCTTATTAAATTAGAGGCACAAGTACAAGAAGAAGGAATCGAGTCACAAGAAATAGAATCTTCTATATGTAACTGAAGTTTGCGTCGATGCAGCCACACGCCCATCGACATACGAACCAGTAGATAGGGATTACATGAAATATTTTTTTAATTCATTAAATTTTCCCTATTTTATTTCGAAACATCAAAGGTATTAAAAAGATAATATTTCCAGAAAAATTTGTCTCATTTCTATCAAACTAAAAACCGCCATATTGACCCGTGAACGCGATAATGTCAGACATGATAGAAGCAGATGTCGGGATTAATTAATAAATATTTCGAAAATAAGAAAAAAGTACCTCTTTTTTATTTCGAAATATCAAAGATATAAGTAAAATGTAACATCAAAGAAAATTGCACACATTTTGAAGGCATGGAGCACCCCCATAT
Source organism: Diaprepes abbreviatus (assembly GCA_034092305.1). NCBI lineage: Eukaryota > Metazoa > Arthropoda > Insecta > Coleoptera > Curculionidae > Diaprepes > Diaprepes abbreviatus. The sequence continues at coordinate 5,878,270 of JASJET010000022.1, forward strand.
TGGCCCCCGAAAGCGATTTTGTCGAAGTTTATATAAGCCGGTTCAGGAACTAAATTAATAAATATTTCGAAAATAAGGAAAAAGTACCTCTTTTTTATTTCGGAATATAGAAGATATTAGTAAAATGTAACATCAAAGAAAATTGCACACATTTTGAAGGCATGGAGCATCCCAATATTGGCCCCCGAAAGCGATTTTGTCGAAGTTTATATAAGCCGGTTCAGGAACTAAATTAATAAATATTTCTAAAATAAGGAAAAACTACCTTTTTTTTATTTCGGAATATAGAAGATATTAGTAAAATGTAACATCTAAGAAAATTGCACACATTTTGAAGGCATGGAGCACCCCCATATTGGCCCCCGAAAGCGATTTTGTCGAAGTTTATATAAGCCGGTTCAGGAACTAAATTAATAAATATTTCTAAAATAAGGAAAAACTACCTTTTTTTATTTCGGAATATAGAAGATATTAGTAAAATGTAACATCAAAGAAAATTGCACACATTTTGAAGGCATGGAGCATCCCAATATTGGCCCCCGAAAGCGATTTTGTCGAAGTTTATATAAGCCGGTTCAGGAACTAAATTAATAAATATTTCTAAAATAAGGAAAAACTACCTTTTTTTTATTTCGGAATATAGAAGATATTAGTAAAATGTAACATCTAAGAAAATTGCACACATTTTGAAGGCATGGAGCACCCCCATATTGGCCCCCGAAAGCGATTTTGTCGAAGTTTATATAAGCCGGTTCAGGAACTAAATTAATAAATATTTCTAAAATAAGGAAAAACTACCTTTTTTTATTTCGGAATATAGAAGATATTAGTAAAATGTAACATCAAAGAAAATTGCACACATTTTGAAGGCATGGAGCACCCCCATATTGGCCCCCGAAAGCGATTTTGTCGAAGTTTATATAAGCCGGTTCAGGAACTAAATTAATAAATATTTCTAAAATAAGGAAAAACTACCTTTTTTTTTATTTCGGAATATAGAAGATATTAGTAAAATGTAACATCAAAGAAAATTGCACACATTTTGAAGGCATGGAGCACCCCAATATTGGCCCCCGAAAGCGATTTTGTCGAAGTTTATATAGGCCGGTTCAGGAACTAAATTAATAAATATTTCTAAAATAAGGAAACACTACCTTTTTTTTATTTCGGAATATAGAAGATATTAGTAAAATGTAACATCAAAGAAAATTGCACACATTTTGAAGGCATGGAGCACCCCCATATTGACCCGTGACGCGATAATGTCAGACATGATAGAAGCAGATGTCGGGATTAATTAATAAATATTTCGAAAATAAGAAAAAAGTACCTCTTTTTTATTTCGAAATATCAAAGATATAAGTAAAATGTAATACCCAAAAAAATTGCACACATTTGGAAGGCATGGAGCACCCCCATATTCGCCCCCGAAAGCGATTTTGTCGAAGTTTATATAAGCCGGTTCAGGAACTAAATTAATAAATATTTCTAAAATAAGGAAAAACTACCTTTTTTTTTATTTCGGAATATAGAAGATATTAGTAAAATGTAACATCAAAGAAAATTGCACACATTTTGAAGGCATGGAGCACCCCCATATTGGCCCCCGAAAGCGATTTTGTCGAAGTTTATATAAGCCGGTTCAGGAACTAAATTAATAAATATTTCGAAAATAAGGAAAAAGTACCTCTTTTTTATTTCGGAATATAGAAGATATTAGTAAAATGTAACATCAAAGAAAATTGCACACATTTTGAAGGCATGGAGCACCCCCATATTGACCCGTGAACGCGATAATATCAGACATGATAGAAGCAGATGTCGGGATTAATTAATAAATATTTCGAAAATAAGAAAAAAGTACCTCTTTTTTATTTCGAAATATCAAAGATATAAGTAAAATGTAATACCAAAAAAAATTGTACACATTTTGAAGGCATGGAGCACCCCCATATTGGCCCCCGAAAGCGATTTTGTCGAAGCTTATATAAGCCGGTTCAGGAACTAAATTAATAAATATTTCTAAAATAAGGAAAAACTACCTCTTTTTTATTTCGGAATATAGAAGATATTAGTAAAATGTAACATCAAAGAAAATTGCACACATTTTGAAGGCATGGAGCACCCCAATATTGTCCCCCGAAAGCGATTTTGTCGAAGTTTATATAAGCCGGTTCAGGAACTAAATTAATAAATATTTCTAAAATAAGGAAAAACTACCTTTTTTTTATTTCGGAATATAGAAGATATTAGTAAAATGTAACATCAAAGAAAATTGCACACATTTTGAAGGCATGGAGCACCCCCATATTGGCCACCGAAAGCGATTTTGTCGAAGTTTATATAAGCCGGTTGAGGAACTAAATGAATAAATATTTCTAAAATAAGGAAAAACTACCTCTTTTTTATTTCGGAATATAGAAGATATTAGTAAAATGTAACATCAAAGAAAATTGCACACATTTTGAAGGCATGGAGCACCCCAATATTGTCCCCCGAAAGCGATTTTGTCGAAGTTTATATAAGCCGGTTCAGGAACTAAATTAATAAATATTTCTAAAATAAGGAAAAACTACCTTTTTTTTTTCGGAATATAGAAGATATTAGTAAAATGTAACATCAAAGAAAATTGCACACATTTTGAAGGCATGGAGCACCCCCATATTGGCCCCCGAAAGCGATTTTGTCGAAGTTTATATAAGCCGGTTCAGGAACTAAATTAATAAATATTTCTAAAATAAGGAAAAACTACCTTTTTTTTATTTCGGAATATAGAAGATATTAGTAAAATGTAACATCAAAGAAAATTGCACACATTTTGAAGGCATGGAGCACCCCAATATTGGCCCCCGAAAGCGATTTTGTCGAAGTTTATATTAGCCGGTTCAGGAACTAAATTAATAAATATTTCGAAAATAAGGAAAAACTACCTTTTTTTTATTTCGGAATATAGAAGATATTAGTAAAATGTAACATCAAAGAAAATTGCACACATTTTGAAGGCATGGAGCACCCCCATATTGGCCCCCGAAAGCGATTTTGTCGAAGTTTATATAAGCCGGTTCAGGAACTAAATTAATAAATATTTCTAAAATAAGGAAAAACTACCTTTTTTTTATTTCGGAATATAGAAGATATTAGTAAAATGTAACATCAAAGAAAATTGCACACATTTTGAAGGCATGGAGCACCCCAATATTGGCCCCCGAAAGCGATTTTGTCGAAGTTTATATTAGCCGGTTCAGGAACTAAATTAATAAATATTTCTAAAATAAGGAAAAACTACCTTTTTTTTATTTCGGAATATAGAAGATATTAGTAAAATGTAACATCAAAGAAAATTGCACACATTTTGAAGGCATGGAGCACCCCCATATTGGCCCCCGAAAGCGATTTTGTCGAAGTTTATATAAGCCGGTTCAGGAACTAAATTAATAAATATTTCGAAAATAAGGAAAAAGTACCTCTTTTTTATTTCGGAATATAGGAGATGTTAGTAAAATGTAACATCAAAGAAAATTGCACACATTTTGAAGGCATGGAGCACCCCAATATTGGCCCCCGAAAGCGATTTTGTCGAAGTTTATATAAGCCGGTTCAGGAACTAAATTAATAAATATTTCTAAAATAAGGAAAAACTACCTTTTTTTTATTTCGGAATATAGAAGATATTAGTAAAATGTAACATCAAAGAAAATTGCACACATTTTGAAGGCATGGAGCACAGCCATATAGGCCCCCGAAAGCGATATTTTCCAAATTTATCATTCTACCTATTTCAGGGTGCCATATTCACTGTAAATGAGGGCTAGGAATGTGTTTTTTTTTAAGTTGAAATAAATACGTAATGGTATAACAATTATTTAAAACGATTGCCATAAATAACATAGTCAAGGGATCCGCAACTTATCTATGTTTGCTTCCTCCAAAAATCTAAATCCGCCACTGCACTAATTCAGACATCTAAAATAAATTTGAAATGGTTTTAAATCATAAATATTAATTACGTGACCAAAACAAAAAAGAATTAAATATAAATTTGTTTTTTCACTTCAAATGTAATTGTTGGAAAAATAAATTAAATTCATAACTTGAGGAACAATATTTATATCTGAAAGTTTAAGATTAAAAGCGTTATTTGTCCACAACGTAATGCTGCTCTCATTATTTCAAAGACAAAATACCCCCAGTTTCGAAAGGGTACTTAGTATAAAATTTCAATTTTAAATAGACACTATTTCGATAAAGGTTTAATTTTTTATAAGATATGCCACACGAAATATGTTTCGAATTTTCCATATGCTTCCCAAAATAAATAATATATAGGATGTTTCATTAAGTCTATATCTTGTAAGTTTGGTAATTTGATAATTTAGCTAATATATTTGAGCATGTTCTCCAAAATTTACAACCTGACTTTTAATATAATGTCTATATGACTTTATGGAGGCACTGTCAGGTGAATATTGTAAGTAAATTGAGAAAAAATGAAGTACATCCGTAACATGGATGTTAATAAAGAGAAAAAAAAGTCATATAAACATAGTAATATCTTTTAGAATAAATTTTATATTTTGTCAATTTCACAAACGATTTGTCACAAAAGTAAAAAACAGCAAAGTAACTAAGTTGACTTTATGAGGGGTTTTAAATTAAAATTGGCGTTAGTAACGAAGTGGGTATCCAAGTGTTTGAATATATATATATATATATATATATATATATATATATATATATATATATATATATATATATATATATATATATATATATTCTCAGTAACAATAAATATACCTAAAATATTTTTATAGTTGGTCTAAATAAAATACATGTTAGCAGGTAGACGAACCTTTTGACATTGTAAAGGATATTTATAATTTCTATAGAATTTGTCATTATTGCAGTTTTTAGAAAAATGACCACAAATTAGGTTCGTTTTACATTTTCCTTTAGTCTGATGCCAAAATGAATATAATAATTTCCAAAAACCGGTATGTTTTTGTTGCTGAACGCAGAGTATCGTTTATGACATCAACCTATTCTTAGCGGAGCCTAAAAGGTATCGTTTATGGTACCTATATTACTCAAGGAAACGATTTAGTACCTTGACTGGATATTAAAGAATTTCTGTGACCCGTCCTTCTAGAAAATAATATTTGAAGGAAATTGTAGGAAAATATGCTCTACTTAGAAAACATAACTTACATTGAAATAAAGCCACCCTTTTATCAAACGGGAAAATAAAACACATACTATTACCACATTAAGGAAATCTATATTAATAAATTGCGTTCGCGGGTCAATTCGGCGGTGTAGCTTTTTGAACATTTTTATTTTTAGATTTCCTTTATATTTCTAATTACAAAATGAGCAATATTGTATAAATTTCCATATTATTGGGTTCGCGCATGGCGATATTATGTACGTTATAAATAAACTAAATGTTTTTAGTGAGTTTATTTTTTATAATCTATCTTCAAAAAAAAAATGCAATCGTATTTTAACAATAATTATCGATAAATGTAGATAATGAAACTTTCTCGGAGTTTATGTTTTCCCGTTGGCGGCTCGATATGACGGCGCTCCATGCTTTCAAAATGTGTGCCATTTTCTTTGACGTTACATTTTACTAATATCTTCTATATTCCGAAATAAAAAAGAGGTAGTTGTTCTTTATTTGAGAAATATTTATTTATTTAGTTCCTGAACCGGCTTATATAAACTTCGACAAAATCGCTTTCGGGGGCCAATATGGGGGTGCTCCATGCCTTCCAAATGTGTGCAATTTTCTTTGATGTTACATTTTACTAATATCTTCTATATTCCGAAATAAAAAAAAGGTAGTTTTTCCTTATTTTAGAAATATTTATTAATTTAGTTCCTGAACCGGCTTATATAAACTTCGACAAAATCGCTTTCGGGGGCCAATATTGGGGTGCTCCATGCCTTCAAAATGTGTGCAATTTTCTTTGATGTTACATTTTACTAATATCTTCTATATTCCGAAATAAAAAAAAGGTAGTTTTTCCTTATTTTAGAAATATTTATTAATTTAGTTCCTGAACCGGCTTATATAAACTTCGACAAAATCGCTTTCGGGGGCCAATATGGGGGTGCTCCATGCCTTCAAAATGTGTGCAATTTTCTTTGATGTTACATTTTACTAATATCTTCTATATTCCGAAATAAAAAAAAGGTAGTTTTTCCTTATTTTAGAAATATTTATTAATTTAGTTCCTGAACCGGCTTATATAAACTTCGACAAAATCGCTTTCGGGGGCCAATATGGGGGTGCTCCATGCCTTCAAAATGTGTGCAATTTTCTTTGATGTTACATTTTACTAATATCTTCTATATTCCGAAATAAAAAAAAAGGTAGTTTTTCCTTATTTTAGAAATATTTATTAATTTAGTTCCTGAACCGGCTTATATAAACTTCGACAAAATCGCTTTCGGGGGCGAATATGGGGGTGCTCCATGCCTTCCAAATGTGTGCAATTTTTTTGGGTATTACATTTTACTTATATCTTTGATATTTCGAAATAAAAAAGAGGTACTTTTTTCTTATTTTCGAAATATTTATTAATTAATCCCGACATCTGCTTCTATCATGTCTGACATTATCGCGTCACGGGTCAATATGGGGGTGCTCCATGCCTTCAAAATGTGTGCAATTTTCTTTGATGTTACATTTTACTAATATCTTCTATATTCCGAAATAAAAAAAAGGTAGTGTTTCCTTATTTTAGAAATATTTATTAATTTAGTTCCTGAACCGGCCTATATAAACTTCGACAAAATCGCTTTCGGGGGCCAATATTGGGGTGCTCCATGCCTTCAAAATGTGTGCAATTTTCTTTGATGTTACATTTTACTAATATCTTCTATATTCCGAAATAAAAAAAAGGTAGTTTTTCCTTATTTTCGAAATATTTATTAATTTAGTTCCTGAACCGGCTTATATAAACTTCGACAAAATCGCTTTCGGGGGCCAATATGGGGGTGCTCCATGCCTTCAAAATGTGTGCAATTTTCTTTGATGTTACATTTTACTAATATCTTCTATATTCCGAAATAAAAAAAAGGTAGTTTTTCCTTATTTTAGAAATATTTATTAATTTAGTTCCTGAACCGGCTTATATAAACTTCGACAAAATCGCTTTCGGGGGACAATATTGGGGTGCTCCATGCCTTCAAAATGTGTGCAATTTTCTTTGATGTTACATTTTACTAATATCTTCTATATTCCGAAATAAAAAAAAGGTAGTTTTTCCTTATTTTAGAAATATTTATTAATTTAGTTCCTGAACCGGCTAATATAAACTTCGACAAAATCGCTTTCGGGGGCCAATATTGGGGTGCTCCATGCCTTCAAAATGTGTGCAATTTTCTTTGATGTTACATTTTACTAATATCTTCTATATTCCGAAATAAAAAAAAGGTAGTTTTTCCTTATTTTAGAAATATTTATTAATTTAGTTCCTGAACCGGCTTATATAAACTTCGACAAAATCGCTTTCGGGGGCCAATATGGGGGTGCTCCATGCCTTCAAAATGTGTGCAATTTTTTTTGGTATTACATTTTACTTATATCTTTGATATTTCGAAATAAAAAAGAGGTACTTTTTTCTTATTTTCGAAATATTTATTAATTAATCCCGACATCTGCTTCTATCATGTCTGACATTATCGCGTTCACGGGTCAATATGGGGGTGCTCCATGCCTTCAAAATGTGTGCAATTTTCTTTGATGTTACATTTTACTAATATCTTCTATATTCCGAAATAAAAAAGAGGTAGTTTTTCCTTATTTTCGAAATATTTATTAATTTAGTTCCTGAACCGGCTTATATAAACTTCGACAAAATCGCTTTCGGGGGCCAATATTGGGGTGCTCCATGCCTTCAAAATGTGTGCAATTTTCTTTGATGTTACATTTTACTAATATCTTCTATATTCCGAAATGAAAAAAAGGTAGTTTTTCCTTATTTTAGAAATATTTATTAATTTAGTTCCTGAACCGGCTTATATAAACTTCGACAAAATCGCTTTCGGGGGCCAATATGGGGGTGCTCCATGCCTTCAAAATGTGTGCAATTTTTTTTGGTATTACATTTTACTTATATCTTTGATATTTCGAAATAAAAAAGAGGTACTTTTTTCTTATTTTCGAAATATTTATTAATTAATCCCGACATCTGCTTCTATCATGTCTGACATTATCGCGTTCACGGGTCAATATGGCGGTTTTTAGTTTGATAGAAATGAGACAAATTTTTCTGGAAGTATTATCTTTTTAATACCTTTGATGTTTCGAAATAAAATAGGGGAAATTTAATGAATTAAAAAAATATTTCATGTAATCCCTATCTACTGGTTCGTATGTCGATGGGCGTGTGGCTGCATCGACGCAAACTTCAGTTACATATCTTCTATTGGTAACACTGAAAAAGAACTTACACTAAAAAACTTTCCACAGTCTTTGCAAATTTGGAGAATGCCATGAAAATTTTTGAAGAAAATGATCCTAATTTTGAGAGAAGTTTTAATGTTAATAACAAAATTTTTGCGGCCTATCAGTGTTACCAAGACCTGTATGATAACAAGAAAAAAGAAGCGAAGCAATCTAGAATTGATAGTTTTTTTAAGTCGAAATTTTAATTTATTATTTCTCAGTACATATTTTGATTATTAAAGTTTTATTGTTATTAGTAAAGTTAAAAACACACATATACCAAAAATAACTACCAATTTCATAAGTACATAATTATTCTAAGAACTTACTTTTGATAATAAAGCATATATTTTGTTATAAATTCCAGTTTTTTTTAAATTTTGAGTTCTTGTGGAACCTAACCCATGATTTTTACATGTAAACATATGAAAAAATATATCTCGACTTACCTCGTTTCGATTTACGTCGCGAATTTCGAGAGCCTAACATGCCGTAAGTACGAGGACTGCCTGTATATATTTAATTCCTTAAACAGCACCAAGAACAACATTTAAATGTTGCATTTTAAAGATATCAGGCAGATGGCGTCCATTATTTTCAATACACTACGTTAGTCGAACTCAGAAGTTTCATTCTTTCTTTCTAACATATCGATGGGTATGTTGGCGATAGCTTGACCAATGTTGTTCTTCAGATGAGCCACGGTCCTAGGACGATCGTTGTAAACAAGTGATTTTAGATAACCCCATAAAAAATAGTCACAGGGAGCTAAATCAGGTGACCTGCGAGGAATTGCCACAAAACAGTCATGGACACATGCGATGTGTGTGTCGTGGCACCATCCTGCTGGAACCATACATCTTCCACATCCATTTCGTTAAGCGTTGGCAGAAAAAACTCCTGAATCATGCGGACATAACGGTTAGAAGTCATCGAAACTGCCCATTCGTTTTCTTCAAAAAACCATGGACCAATTATTCCAACTAGCGATAGTGCACACCAAACAATTACACGTTATGAATGTAGAGGACGCTGATGGAATTGTCTGGAGTCTCAACATGTTCTGGTTATTTACAGATACCGAAATTTGGAAGCGAGCCTCATCACTGAAGAAAACGAGTGTGTCGTGAGGAATACCAAGAAGCGCCTCATAAGCATTTTCTCGAGCAGCAAAAGCACGTTGATTAAGTTCCTGCACTACCGCTAATTTGTAGGGATGAAATTTTAGTTGTTCATAGAGGATTCGCCTCACCAACAGACAATCCAACAGCAGCGATATGTTTGCAGACAGAGCGCTGAGGGGATCGTTTTAGGGTAACCTTGCTGTTCGTGGAAGAACAGTTTTTTTTCTTTACGTAACCAGGTTGCCTGACGTTGTTTACCCATGAAACAATTGACTACAGGCCAGAATCACAACTACAAGGTGCCATATTGAAATGGGTACGGAATGCACGTTGCGTGGCGATGATTGAGCGACCATTAGAAAATAATGCTTCGACAGCGAATGCGCGCTCCATTTTCGTTCACTCCATGATGCTAACAAAACCAAGCCGAGCTACAAGTTTACGTCCACCTTTCTTGAATGTACCTACCCCCACCCACCTCGGAGCAACAATCGCTTCAAGGTGCCAAATTAAAATAAGCAAGTTGCTCTGCCCCACTCTGTATCAGAGATTAAGAATTTGCACATTTTATGTACTGCCCCGGTATTTTTTTATTTTAAATAAGTTTGTCATCATTTAGAAGTCTCTGTACAGGCAGTATTTAATGAATTTCCATGGCGTACTTACTGACAAAAAATACCATGGCAATCCAGAGAGTTTCTTTAATGAGCCAGTTTTTAATGACCAATATTTCGATAACGTTTTAACTTACTTCAAAAATGGACTTATGTTCAGGGGGTTCTGTTTAACAAAATTATCAATAACGTCATATCTTCTAAATATTAGGAAATACATATTATGATAAATTGGTTGACATGTTTTTCAGACTTTACGGCCTGACTTGTAACTGAACTTAATATAATAATAATAATAGATGTAATTAATAAAAAATTACAAAATGCGAGGTAGGATAAACTAACTTTGGACTTTCCAATAATAAACACGTAATTGAAATGGGTCATTAAAATAGGTTCAATAAAGGAGAGTTGTTTAGGTCTAATTGAGAGTTTAACAATGGATCGGTATTTTTAAATTTACTTATTTCTGGGGATTTCAACAAATCTAATTTAGTGCCTTTATTTTCTGTATGTAAAATTTGAAAATTTTGATCGAAATTATGACTGGATTCTATTAAGTGATTTGAATAATAAGAATCTGTTTTTTCTTTAATAAAACTACTAAAGTGTTTCTTTATTCTTATTGAAAAAATTCTGCCTGACTGTCCTATATAAAACTCTGGACAATCTTTACAAGTTATTTTACATACACCAGATTTGTTTTCTTTTTTTATTTTTGTTTTGTTGTTTTTTTTTAATATTGCCAGTTGAATTATTGGTTTCAAAAGCCACACTAATATTGAGCTTTTTAAGAAATTTTGCGATGCAATTACTTGCTTAATCGAAATATGTAATAGTATAAAATTTTTATGTAGTATTTTTTATTACGGGAAACGCCAGATTTAACCTTCATATTTATTTTTTTTTCAAAATTTTGTATATCATTTATGGGGTGTATTTATTGTTGACAGCAATTTGTTTAATAATATTTACTTTTTTTTAAATTTGGTTTAAAGGAACTGTAATAAGTCTGCGTAGCATACTATGGCGTTGACAGTTTATGTTGTATTGAGTGACAAGAAGAATTGTGCATGGTTGTGTCTACATGCGTGGGTTTATGAAAGATTGAGAATACATGTATGTTATTTTTCCGTGATATTGTTAGATTAGAAAATTTATTTTGTCATCTCATTCTTTTTCTATTGTAAATGTGATGTCTGGGTGAATATTATTTATAAAGTTGAGAAACAGTGTCAGTTGTTTATCTGTACCAGTAAAGCAAGTTAAGACATCATCGGCATACCTATGCCAGTAAAGGAATTCTTAAAAATAGTGTGTTTGCTTATAATATCTTCTAAATAATAATAAATATTTCGGCTAGTAAGGGACTAAGGGGATTACTCATTATCAAACCTTCCTCACTAGAATAGAGAGTTCCGTTCAATTCAAAGTTCCTGACATGTTTTTAAGGAATGTAATATTTCTTGTTTTTTAATTATGTTAATATTTTTTAAAGATATATGTTGAAGAAAATCAGTAATCTGATTCGATCTAACCGTCAGTTACCTATTCATGCGACTACCGAAACCGTAGGAATTGACAAAGAATGCGTAAAGCAGATTGTACATAACAATTTTAATATGCAAAAAGTGCATGCACAAATGATGCCTAAAATTCTCACAATCGAACAGAAAGAAGCTCGCGAAAATGTTTGTACTGACACTGAATGTCATTAAAAATGACCCGAACTTATTGGAAAAATTGATAATATGTGACGAATCTTGGTTTTTTTACATATGATCCTGAAACTAAGCACCAATCCATACACTGGAAGGGCTTAACTGCACCGAGAACAAAAAAGCTCGAATGAGCGAATCAAGATTCAAAGCGATGATGATTGTTTATTTTTCGATATTCATGAGATTGTTTACCTTCTCTAGGTTCCTGACGGTCAAAGAATTAATCAACATCTTAAGGTTCTTACTCAACTCCGTGAAAGAATAAGAGAAAACGACCTGAATTGTGGAAGGACAAGTCATGGATCCTCCGTCAAGACAACGCGAGCCAGTGTTTCTAGCCAAATATAAAATCCCATTATTAGACCATCCACCTTATTGGCCTGACCTTGTACCATGTGACTTTTATCTATTCCTCAGGATCAGATCTGCATTAAAAGGAACAATATTTCAGTCCGTTGAAGCGGTGAAAGAAAAAGCTTCTCGTGTCATGAAGAAGCTTAAGAAAGAAGACTTCCAACACTGTTTCGAACAATGGAAAATTCGAATAAAGCGTTATAGGGATAGAGGAGGGGTGTATATTCAAAGTGATAATATATCTATTAATTTATAATAAAATGTTTTACAGCAATGTCTCGTTATTTTCTAGCCACACCTCGTATGTTCAAAAACTAGTATTAGTAACTAATCCCACACGGAAATAAATTCACATATTCCTTAAAAAATTTTCAAAAACTTTTGTACGAATTTTTAATTATAGTTTAGGACTTTTGTACATTTTATATAAAATTTTTAGACATTTTTCGAAATTCTATGATATTTTAACAACTTTTTTGGATTCAGGATTTTCGTGTCATTACCAACTTTTTGGTAAATTTCTATAAAATATTTAACATGAAAAAAAATCTAAGTGAGAGACAGTCACTAAATACCTTTATCTGCAGGTTGATTTATATTATGCAGGCACAACTGTTATGTTGTTACACGAGTATTTTTATGTGACAGATCCAGGAATCTGAATATGAGAAAAGTTTTTTAATTATAAATTTTATTATTTTCAAGATAGTAGCATCTAAAAAATTCAAATTTTAACAATTTTTCAGACTGGGTTGTAACAAAAGCTACGTAATATTTTAATATATTCAGAAATTTAACATAAAAGAATAAAGAAAATTGACAATACCTTTTTTGCATAGACAGTTGTTGATACATTAAATAAACAAATAAGGGATATTTTATATAACGTTATCCAAAAAATTTCTCATATATTAGAAATTCCAAAGAATGCGGTGAAAATGATCAAAAAAATAAAATGCTTTCTCCGTAAAATATATTATTCTAGAACACAAAAAAGTGTACACGTATTTTGTCGTTTTGCAAAAAAAAGCATTTTCTAGGAAGTTCTCGAGATTTTAAAGTTGAGCTTAGAGCTTTTGCAGTGAAGAAAAATGACAGTAATTTTTTATTCATAACTATATTTTTATGGTTAATCAACATAATTTAGTTTTCTCTTTTGATTAGGTTTACGTGAGTCGTAAACTTTCCGAAAAAAAATTGAAAATCGAAAACTTTTCAAAAGTAACAATATGGCGGTAACAAACAAGGTTTTCTAAAAAACTAACTTTTTTTGGGGGGGACAAAATAATTTTTTTCTTTTTTCAATGACAGATTCCATTTCAATTCATGCAACGAGATTTTTTCTAAAAAAAGGCTTTTTCTAAAAAAAGTGTGAACGTATTTTACCGTTTTGCGGAAAAATAATTTTCAACGAAGTTACCGAGATTTTAAAGTTGGGAATAGTCCTTATGCAGTGAAGAAAAATACAGCCATTGTTTTATTCAAGATTTTATATTTTTATGACTAGTCGACGTAATTTAATTTTCCTTTTTGATTCAGGTCACATCAGTCATAAACTATGAAAGCCGAAAATTTTTCAAAATTACCAGAATGGCGGCCGTTCCTCGAAACAAAATCAAGAAATTTTTTTTACGGTTGCCTATTATGTGCTTAATTATGTAATTATCATATTTTAATTAAGCACTAATCTCAATTTATTTTTTTAAAAAACGGCAAAATACGTTCACACTTTTTTGGTTTCTATAGATATATTTCACGGAGAAAGCCTTTTTTTAGAAAAAATCTCGTTGCATGAATTGAAATCGGTTATTGAAAAAAGAAAAAAAATTATGGTCTCCCCCTGTATTTTAGCACCCATGAGAACAATTGTAACTGAAGAAGCGTATAACAAGGACTCCTCGAAAAAAAATCATCAAAAAAAGTAGTTTTTGAGAAAATTCTTTTTTTGTTCAAAAAACGGCAGCCATTTTGAAGTTTTGAAAATTTTTCGGTTTTCAAATTTTTTCCGGAAAATTTATGACTCTTGTGATCTTAATCAAGAGAGAAAACTGAATGACGTTAATTAATCTTAAAGATGAACAATTTTAAATAAAAAATTACATACATTTTTCTTCACTGCGAAAGCTCTAAGTTTAACTTTAAAATCTCAATAAATTCCTTGACAATATTTTTTTCGCAAAACGGCAAAATATGTGTACACTTTCTTGGGTTCTAGAATCATATATTTCACGGAGAAAGAATTTTTTTTTTACTATTTTCACTACATGATTTTGGATGGAATCGGTCATTAAGCCGAAAAACCCGTACATTGTTGCACGATGTTAGATGATCATAACCTCGCATTTATTCTAATATCAATAATTCACTCTTTTCTCTTCTTGTCCTAAAACCATGACTTAAATGCAAGAAAGAATTTTGAAAATGAATTAATAAAAATAAAGTATCGGTGACGTCACGGAAAGGTATATTAGATTAAAACTGGTGGAAATGTTACAAAATTATGTTACGAAATTTGGTCAGCGTTAATTTCATTTCCCTAGTTAAATGACGGAACATTTATTTAAGACGAAAAACATATGCCATAGATTTTTAGGTACACAGAATAAGCCCGTCCTCTCTCAATTAATAATTAGATTAGTTTAGGGTCATACAGTTTGTATGTAGAATGCTATTAAAAAGTAAAAAAAAATTAAAATGTAATATTAGCAAGATTATACTTTGTTATTTCATCTTCAGACGCTATGATTAACAAACTAAATTAGTGCTTAAATATAAACTTCTGTAATGTCGATTTTTTTGGACCTAAACCAGTTAAGTCTTGAGAAGGATATTTTCAAATTCCAGTTCAGTGTTGAGAAGGTTTATATTTTGGTCAGTTTTATGTTCATATATTTCAATACTTTCTAATATCTTTTCTGTACAAAATGTAATAATTGTAAGCTATTTAAATTCGGAAATTCATGGTTAGTGTCTAAAAAATGATTTACGAAATAAGACGTTCCTTTCTTAAGTCTATAACAGGATTAGGTTCATTAAATCTAGTTTTAAAATTTCTTCCTGTCCGTCCAATGTAGCAACTATTGCTTTCATTACATTTCAACTTATAAACTCCTGATTTTTTCGATGTATTGTGTCTAGGGTTACCAGATCAAATAACGAGATTGCCGGATAATATCTCTGACTTTTCAGTAAAATTCCTATTATTTTGTTTGAATCTTGTATGTGGCATGAGAAGGAAGTGAGATTTTCCAAATATGCTCTGCGCGTCTAATTTTAAAATCTCGTTCGTCACGCATACACTCTCTCATAGCAAAATAAGATGGTTGAGCCTTTTTTCAACCATTAAACGAATCGTGAAAATATATCTGACTCTAAAAGAACACTTTTTGATAACTCTGGAAGTGTCGACAACAATAAAAAGCTTTTCCTCTTTCAATTAAAAAACAAATCCTGACAATTACCGTTTATCCCGTCGTCAGGAAAATCCCTGTCATCTGATAACCCTAATTATGTTTGTATTTAAAATTAAAGATTAGGTTAGACAATTGGTTAGAAGATTTGAAGGATATCTTATATTTGTATTTAGAAAGAATGGTTACTATCCTATATTTATATATATATTCGCTAATTTAGTTTATTAATCATAACGTCTGAGGATGTAGTTGTTACTATGAAATAGCCGTAATGCCAAAAAAAAAATTTAATATATGTGACAAATACAAAATATAAGTTTGTTTATATTACATTTGAAAATGCAATATTGTCACAAAGTAACTGACAAAATTAAAAGACTAATCAAAACTGACCGCTACAAATCCTTAGAATATCTTATAAAATCTTTCCCAACTCTCATTCTGACAGAGGGTGTCCCCCTTTCCATGCGCTTTAAATAAATAAAATTGTAGCCTCAATGCCCACTACAGTAATGTAGAAACATGATTATATAATAACATAGAATAGAACTTGAGGAAATGGGGTGGTACAATAATATATTATTAGAA
Source organism: Diaprepes abbreviatus (assembly GCA_034092305.1). Lineage (NCBI taxonomy): Eukaryota > Metazoa > Arthropoda > Insecta > Coleoptera > Curculionidae > Diaprepes > Diaprepes abbreviatus. The sequence continues at coordinate 5,894,539 of JASJET010000022.1, forward strand.
ATTGATGCTGACTAAGTTGAACATAATGTAGTATGTTATACTTTAACCAAAATTAATATGTCAATGCTTCTCTGATAATGTTTTATGCTTCTATGAATCTTTTTTTTGCTATGTTTCATTCTATAATGTTAAAATGAATAAAATTATCTATAGTTTAGCTACTTGAATTATCTTCCAAATGTAATAAAGATAAATATGTAAAAGTGGCAACACCACATTGCACACGATAATAAATGCATTTGTTTCTTTCTATTGTATACCTAAAAGGAAGACAAGTATAAAACGAAGAGAAATCATTTATGCTAACAGTTTTATGGAAAATTCACATTTTTCCAAACTTACTTATGTAATTTTTGTTTAAAAACCGAATAAATGTTTTTTTAGAAGTGACAAAATATAAATAGGCATGCAAAACATGCAATTTTTTGATAGAAATGTTTACATCTCAGATAAATATTATATGTAACATAATATTTGCCAGAAAACCTATTATTATTTGTAAATAGATAGTTACTTCACAGAACGGCAACATATACATAACCATTTGGTTTAGACTTAAAAAGCACTTACATTAATAGAAAGATGATACAGTTTTGCCACAGGGGATTAGTTGCAACAAATTAAAACAATTTGTCGGCTGTATCCATACTGGTTATAACATTTATGCAAAAGGTCATTGAACCATTCCTGACCGAATTTTATATGAGCATATAATTGAAATTAACAGAGTAAAAATATTTCTTAAAATTTATGCACTATGTAATTTAAGTTAATGAGAGGTTCTACATAAAGAATGTCTCTTAAAAATAACATATTGGAGACAACCAATGCTTGCTTTATTTTATATTAAGCACTTAACGTGAGAGTTTCAAAATCACAACACTTCTCGTTTTGAAATCGCCGACTAATGATAAAGAGCACACTACTTAGTTTCACTATGTTTATTTCTAAACATATTAATGTTGTTGTTACAATTTAAAGTCGCCATTGTTGGTTGGGCACACTACCGACCCGTCCAACTTCATTCATCGAGCGCAAGACTTGAGTAGATGACGTCACGTAACGGAAAAGGGATGTTCAATACTCGTTGGTTAAGAGAAAAGAGAAAGGCATAGACAGTGTGTTGCGCCGCGTTGATATATAATAATAAAAAAAAATTTTAACACCGAGTAACTTTCTCAAATATTGTTACCGCTATAATGCAAAAGGTTACCTACCTACTTTCAAATATTCAACAATGTAATAAGAGTAAAATATTTTTTAAATATTATTGAATAATGTTATTAATCAATCATTTGTGTAATAATTTATTAGTAGGATTCTATTGACTTATTTTCCAAAGCTAGGATAGTTCTCTACGTTCGGGATATTAATTCTAATAATTTATGAAAATTTAATTTGTGGGTACACAAGTGTATTTATATATTGAAGGTTTATGCCACCTAAAATATCTAAGCATGTATTTTAGATTTATTAACCTTTTCAACCTGCCTAAGACTCTTTCCTATACTAATACTGTATTGTCGGATTTCCTCTTCCTGTTCTGGTCCAATCTCAACTAGTAGGTCGCAATTACCCCGTTCAGTAAAACTTCCAGTCTCCCTTATTCAATTTATCAAATTAGAATATTTTCTTTTTGAATGATTCGATAATTTTTGTACATGGTGCTTAGCAGATAAACTCGCAGTTTTCTAATCCGATAAATTAATGAGTCAATAAATGATAACGTTTATGGAACTTTAAACGTTACCCATGTTTATGAGTAATTTCAAAGAAAGACATATTTTTTGCTTTACGAGCCATGTTGATTTTTTATCTACAAAAATAAATTTCAACTTTTAAAAAAACGAACTTCTGACTTTTGGGGCAAAGAATTCTTAAAACATAATATTTACTTTAGCGGCTTATTGCTTTCACAGCAAAGAATGACATATATCTTATCTATAGAGAAAGAAAGAGAGAGAGAAAGAGAAAGAGAAAATCTCGACACAATCACGAAAATATTAAAATATCTCAGAATTATGACCAAATAAATTTTTTTAGGTAACAAAAAAGTTAAAGAAATTATCAATTTACTATTATAAAAAATAGGTGCCAAGTCAAGGGGTCAAAAAATAAGAGGGGTTGTACGATACCAAAGGGACGGATCCAGCCTCTCTTTTTTTTTTTTTTTGGGGGGGGATTTCACAAGAGTACAGTAAAACAAGCGATAAAGAGTTCTCGACCGGTAGGTGGGGGGTTGTGCCAACGATATTCCTAATGCAACAGGCAGGAGTGAGTATTTTTTCTGAATTCAAAGCTCTTGAGAGGGGCAATGGCACAGTGTGGCAAGCGAAAGCGAGTTGTCGACGGTGGGAAGAGGTGCCAGCAACATTTACATTCCTAACGCACCAGGCGGACTAGAGTCTATTTTTCTGAATTCAAAGCTTTAGGGGAAGGACTATTGCCTCCCTCCTTCTGGATCTACGCCTGGGGTACAAAACCCAACATTTTTTAACGATTTATTGTATTCATCTAAATTTTCACGCAATATGTGCTTTAAAAAGAATGTACGCTTTTCTACTTAATTTCAATAATAAACCATTTTGAGAACTCAAAATATCTTTCTTAAAATGTACTTCTCAATTGTGTCTGCTTTCTCTCTTTCTTAAAATGACTTATCAATTGTATCAGTTTTCTCTCTTAAGTTGAAAGCGATCAAAATTATACAATTTAGAATATTTTTATTTTACACAGCTTGAACATATGGCCGCACCCCTCGGTACAACACCGAACTGTTTTCGGGCTAGAATTGGGGTTACACCTTTTAGAGGTTACCGAAAAGTTCGGCTGGTATGGAATATACTCTCGTCGACGCCATACAGTGAGCTTTGAAAATGGTGAATGAGATTTCACCGAAACGTCAGCTGCCTTACAGTCCTGAGAGGGACTTAGCACATACACGGGATGCCCGAAAACCTTTGATTACACATCACACCCGTGAGAATATTCGACATAACATATATATATATATATATATATATATATATATATATATATATATATATATATATATATACATATATATATATATATATATATATATATATATATATATATATATATATATATATATATATACAGGGTTACTCACCCTACACGACACGGAATATTGTGACCAAAATACGTGACTCAAAAAGTTTTATATTTGGGATATATGGGGGTCTAATATAGTTATTTTTAAAAATTATTTTCATATTATACAGGGTGTCAAAAAGCTCTGAAAGTATCAAAGTTGTGTTTCTTTTAATGGAATCACCTGTATATCATTGCATTTTGGGATTTTCCGAGCAAAATAAGTGCCTATTTTAATAAGGTTCATAGTTCCTAAACCTTACGGGTTTTTAAAAAATTTGAATTTTGACAAAATTAACCTAATTTTCATGTTTCAAATACTTAAGAAATATTTCAGTCATGTACTCGAAATTTACAATGAAGAGTAACAATAAATCATATTTTCTATCCCAATTATAATAAACTTGCTATATTATACAGGGTGTCCAAAAATTAAAAACTAATCAAATAAGTGGCTCTAACTTGATTAACTTAAATAGAATGCTATATTTTTTACCTTATAATACCTTTTAAATACCTATCGAATGGTATAAGGGTGTTCTATAGCTAAGTCTTCGGGTTTTCACAGAATACGCCAAATAATTGTTTTCTGAGCCGTTTTGTGCTTTTTGAATAGATGTTTTAATGTATCAAGTTGCCTATGGCATTTAGAAGATAATTCATTTAATCTGCCAGTTTAGTCTGTAAAGTTTGTTGCTATAATAGCGGTATTATTTTTTGTAACTATGAAACGTCATTTATTGAATTGAATTATTTGCATATTGTTATGTTATTGCTTTGTCAAAATGAAGCGTTATCCAAAAGAAGAGCGTATTGATATGATTTTTATCCTTAGACAATGTCATCCAAGTTGTTTGATGGCTTCTCGAGTCTATGCCCAAAGGTTTCCTGAAAGAAATTATCCTACACTAGCCGCTTTTGTGAGACTCTTAAACCAGTTTCGGGAAAGTGGAAGTGTCAGTTATAAAAAACTTGTTATAAAAAAATCTTTTTACAGTACTTGATTCAATGATCGAGAATCCCAATATTAGTCAGAATCGTATATCCGAAAATACTAACATTAGCCAAGCAAGTGTTTCAAGGATTCTTAACAAATACAGATTTCATCCTTATAAAATCCAGCTTTGTCAAGAGCTTCACAGAAATGATTTTGACAACCAAAATGAATTCTGCATATGGGTGTTAGATAAAGTGGCAGAAAATGAACACTTTTTTGATAATGTGTTATTTAGTAATGAACGTACTTTTCATAACAATGGTTTCGTGAATAGATACAACTTCCATTACTATTCTGATTCAAATCCGCATGAATACAGAGTTATGAGAAACTAGAATAGGTGATCGGTTAATGTGTGGGGAGGAATAATGGGTCCATACTTAATTGGATCCTATTTTTTTGAAGGACCTTTAAATGGTTTGATGTTTCGCATTTTTCTTTTACACCAACTTCCAGTGTTATTAAAAGATGTTCTTTTAAATATTAGAACAACCATGTGGCTTCAACTGGATGGAGCACCGCCTCATTATCATTGCGAGATTCGGAAATTTTTAAATGTCTTTCGAAACAGGTTGTTTAGAATAGACGGATTTCAAAATTTGCCGCCGAGATCTCTGGAATTAACGCCAGCAGATTTCTTTTTATGGGGATACATAAAAGGAATTGTCTACAATGCGCCCTCGACAACATCACAAGATATGAAGATACGCATAAGAGACTCTTTTCAAACTGTAACCCCGCAAATGTTGTCCAGAGTTTACAGTGGTTTCAAAAAAAGAATATGTAAGTGTTTGGAAATGGATGGTCGAGATTTCGAACAACTACTATAAATATTTTGCCTCTGTTTTGTGCTATCGTCAATATGTTATTACCATTATTACTGTTATAGCCTGTTGGACGACTATAAATCGCGTTCCGAGTTTTTGAACATTTGTAAAGGTATTCCTGATTATTATTCTTATAGTTGTAAATTACCTGTTATTTCCAAATGGTATAGGCAACTAGATACATTAGAACATCTATTCAAAAAACACAAAATGTTCCAGAAAACGATTATTTGGAGTATTCTGTGAAAACGCAAAATCTTAGCTATAGAATACCCTTATACCATTTGAGAGGTATTTAAAAGGTACATTTTCTGGTAAGTTAAAAAGTATAGTATTATATTTAAATTAATCAAGCTATAGCCACTTAAAGTTCTTATTTGATTAGTTTTAATTTTTATGGCTCCCTGTATAATATAGGAAGTTTATTATAATTGGGATATAAAATATGACTTATTGTTACACTTCACTGTAAATTTCGAGTGCATAACTGAAAAATTTCTAGTATTTGACACATGAAAATTAGATTAGATTTTGTCAAAATTCAAATTATTTAAAAACCCTTAAGGTTTCGGTACTATAAACCTTAATAAAATGAGCACTTATTTTGATCGAAGATTCCAAAAATGCAATAACATACATTGGGTTCCATTTAAAAAACACAATTTTGATACTTTAAAAGCTTTTGGGACACCCTGTATAGTAAGAAAATAATTTTAAAAAGTAACTATATTAGACCCTCATATATCTCAAAGTAAAACTTTTTGAAAGTCACGTATTTTGGCCGCAATATTTCGTGCCGTATAGGGTGAATAACCCCATATATATATATAAATATATATATATATATATATATATATATATATATATATATATATATATATATATATATATATATATATATATATGAGAGGTATTTATTATTTATTTCTTGGACCTTCAATAAAATATCTTTTATTTGTTTTGTTTTTCTTAGGATTATGGTCCGTTAAAAATGGGATCAAAATGTGATAATGGTGTTATATTTTCTATATTACATTTTTTAAAGATTAACGTTTCGGTAATTTATTTTACCTTCGTCACAATATACAGTGTGTAGCTAAAATAATAGAATGTTTTGTTGATTTAACTATCAAATTATTTACATATTTTGTATTTACCTTGACCATTAATTCACGAATAAACACTGCACTCACTGTGTGTAACGCAACTGAGTATTATATTAAATTGGAAATATAGATATCGTAAAATAACAAAATAAAGATGACCACGTATGTCATCTTGAAGTTAGAGTAGTACTGGGCCAGATGGGATTTTTTGTAAAGTAACAAAGATTGTTCTGGCTATTGAGGGTTTAAGAAGTCTGGTCCAAAAGTGCATTTTTGGTTTTAGAATTATATTTTTTATTTGTTATTTTATAAGATCGTTATATATTCTGCTAAGCTGATTGGTATCTGCCTTGGCGTTTACTGTATGTTTACTTTTTTCTATAGCTATCATTTCCAGATTTTCTAGTTTTTGTTTTGTTTGTGGTTTTCAGTTTTTAAGATTTTCACTCTCTCAGAATCAAAGGAATGTTGGTTTCCCATGCTATGTGTTGTTAATGCCATTTTTTTTGTCCTTTTTGTGTCCGTTTAATCGGTTTGTTAAATGTTATCTTGTTTGACCTATGTATTCGCCTTGGCAGTCTTTACATGGAATACTGTAAACGACATGTGTTTTTTTTGTTTTTTGGTATTTCAGATTTTAGTTTATTATAGCAATTTTTTAGGAGGTTGTGACCCTTATGGCTAACAGTTACGTTATGTTTCTTGAACGCATTTTGAAGTTTTTCGGAGAATGTCGGGATATGAATTTTTCGTTCTGTTTTATTTTAATGTTTGATGAGCTTTCGTTTCAAAATTTATGATTTTTTTTAAATATATTATTTATAAGGTTGGCAGGATAACTGTCCATTTTTAAGACTTTTGCTTTTTGAGTGACCTGTCTTCTGTATTCAGGATCCGATAGCTTAATGCTGCGATCTGAAAGGCTTATAACAACTGTTTTTTTTTGTGAGAGAGGGTGTTGGGATTTAAAATCTCCATATACTTCATACACAACCAAAAATTTTATAAACAACTTGATGTATGCGCAATGGGAGCTTCCATATCCAGTATTACGGCACAACTTGTATTAGAGGACCTTGAAGAAACTGTAATAAAAAATTTTAAGTTCAGATTACCCATTTTCTATAGATACGTCGACGACTGTATCACAGCAGTACCCCAAAATCTATGTGACTCAGTATTAAAAAAATTTAACTCCTACCACCCTAAATTACAGTTCACAATAGAAAGAGAAAAAGAAAACTAATATCAATTTCCTGTACGTAATCTTATACCACATTAACAATACCTTGAAAGAGAATGGTACACTAAAAAACATGGTCCTCCAGGTATTTACATTTTAAATCCCAACACTTTCACTCTCACAAAAAAAAAGTTGTTATAAGCCTCGCAGATCGCAGTATTAAGCTATCGGATCCTGAATATAGAAAACAAGCCATTCAAAAAGCAAAAGAAGCCCTAAAATGAACAGCTATCCTGCCAGCCTAATAAATAATATCTTTAAAAAAAGAGTTCACAAATTTTATAGCGAAAACTCATCAAACACTAAAATAAAACAGAAAAACGAAAAATTCATTTCACTTCCATATATCTCAACACTCTGCGAAAAACTCCAAAATGCGTTCAAGAAACATAGCGTAACTGTCAGCCATAAGGATCAGAACCTCTTTAAAAATTGCTATAGTAAACTAAAATCTGAAATTCCAAAAAATAGGAAAACACACGCCGTTTACAGTATTCCATGTAAAGACTGCATAGGCGAATACATAGGTCAAACAAGCCAACATTTAAAAACCGATTAAACGGGCACGAATACGACAAAAAAAATAAAACAGCATTAACAACACATAGCATGGAAAACAAACATTCCTTTGATTTTGAGAGTAAAGATCTTAAAAACTGAAAACCACACACAAAAACGAGAAATTCTGAAAATGATAGCTATACAAAAAAGTAAACATGCAGTAAACGCCAAGGCAGATACCAATCAACTTAGCAGAATATATAATATTCTTATAAAATAACAACTAAAACATATAATTCTAAAACCAAAAATGCATTGCACACTAGACCCCTTAAACCCTCAATAGCCAGAACAATCTTTATTACTTTACAAAAAATCGCATCTGGCCCTATCACTACTACTGTAACTTCAAGATAACACACGTGGTCATCTTTATTTGGTTATTTTACGAGATCTATATTTCAGTTGAGTTACACACAGTAAGTGCAGTGTTTGTTCGTGAATTATTGTTCAAGGTAAATACGCAATATGTAAATAATTTGATAGTTATATCAACAAAATATTCTATTATTTTAGCTACATACTGTATATTCTGACGAAGGTAAAATATAATACCGAAACGTTAATCTTTAAAAAAGGTAAAATAGAAAATATAACACCATTATCACATTTTGAACCCATTTTTAACGGATCTTAATCCCAAGAAAAACAAAACAAATAAAAGATATATATATATATATATATATAATTTTTCATATTAGATATATCGAAAAAATAATCATTTATGATTTTTTATGAAGAAAAAATTTGGTTTAGATGCTTCTTTACGGTGATACTGATTCGCTCATATTAAGAGTGTTTATAGATGATTTTTACCGTATAATAGCAAAAAACCTGGATAAATCGTAACTTACAATTATCGTGAAGAAAATAAATTTAATATAATAAAAGGTTAATCAGTATTAGATCGGATGAAAGATGAATTTCCAAATATCCAATAACTGGTTTTATGAAACTGAAGCCAAAGCATATTATGTAAAATCATTAAATAATGAATTAAAGAAATGCCAAAGTGGTCAAAAAATCAGTTATCGAGAAGACACGTCATCTGGAGGATTATCGAAAAATTGTTGAGCACGGTGGATTAATATTTAGAAAGATGAAACCTTCCGAAATGAATCATACGATGTTTATACTCTAATAATGAATAATATTGCCTTTACATACTACGATGATAAATGTTATATAAAGCCTTCATCGACAAAAACTTTACCTTGGGGACAGACAGCCATAAGGTTTTATAAAACAGACCCACTAGAAAATTTGGAAACCTTGTTACAAGTCATCGAATCGCTTTTATAAAATTTCATCTTTTAGTAATAAACTGGAAAGTCTATATTGTGAAAAATATAAATAGTAATATAGTTCTGTTAGCAGCATAAGCATAGTAATATAAGTCATGTGTGTTCTTGAAAATTAAAAACTTTAATTGAGTACTGGATTGATTTTTATTGAATCTTTTTCTCAATTAAAATATAATGTAATCATATACAAAATAAACGAGAAAGATATTGACGAAAATTTTTTCAGAATACATAAATGTGTTGATTAAACTTATTTCTCTAAACACACTCCATAAATCTTTCTTTTCTGCTTTTATTAGATTTATTGACAGTATATTAAATGCACCGATCGAAAAGTAAATATTTAAAATGAAGAAAACCTATCGACAAGGTCCTTCATAGTCTTCTCAATTCTCAAAGTTCTAGAATTAAGTTCGTCATGCATTTCATATGTTCTAGCTTCATATACTGCAATAACAACATTATCTATGTATTCTCTAAGTTTTCAATAAGTTTCAATTGATTTTCTACGTACGTAACCTTCTGGTTTTTAAATGTATCCTTAGTAACCATTGCTGAGTCATGCACAGCTTTCTGCGGATCTTCTCTTATAGGTTCCACCTAACGACATAATCTTTTGCTCTCCATATCATGATTTCCATCAGATGTAGGTTTAAATCTCATTCCTGAAGCTCCGCGCATAAACTTAAAATCCTTATTTCTTTTTGGTGACTGAACTTACCAATAGTGCTTACTTTGGACATTGTTATTTGAGACTAATTAGAAATCACTACCTTGCATCCTAATATATACCTTTATTTTATTAAAAAATTGGCATACTATTAACAGAAGATGAAAAAAATATTAATTACAAAACATATTTTTAAGTAATGTTTAATAAATACACATAATTTCACTATACCATTATTTAATTATTAAGTGATGAAAATATAACAACCCAAAGAAAACATTTGAAATAGATAACTTAATTTGTTTTGCTTAAGACGCTTCATTTATCACCTAATTTCTGCTTTGGATGAAGCGTTCAGTAATTACCTGTGCCTGGTAGTTAAGTAGTTCACAAAAGGCCTATTGTACAATTTTGATCCTGAGAAAGTTTATGTAGCTCCATCGTTGTTCTAGGAAATACCTTTTGTTCTGCAGTGAAAACAATTTGAAAAAGCTCGAGATATCGACCTATATGTTTTGGCTGCTTCACAAGGTTGTTGATCAGTAGGCAATATGGTGTTTGAATATTTTGTAATTTTTCAGCTACTGTGTTATATTTATAAGTTACTTTTAAAAAATAACTCTGCAAATGGTAAAAATCCTTAAAAATTATAATCATAAAAATGATTCTGGCATTTGGCTGCGTTGACTTAAACCTTGTCTGTGCGGCTGTAGTGGGGAGAATAGGAACAAAGCCAGACATCATAGTTCCTTAGAACAGAGCACAGGGTAGTTCTCAGCAGGCGTGAGTCCAAGGGGGAGGATCGATCGCCCTCCAAAAGCTTTGAATTCAGAAAAATAGAGCCGACCCTGCCTTTTACCTAGGAATGTGAATGTTGCTGGTATTCCCCCCCCCCTCCTCGTCCAAAACTCGCTTTGGCTTGCGATCGCTCCCCCAACAGCTTCAAATTCAGAACTGCTGGCGTCTCCCCCCCCCCCCTTCCGCCGATAACTTGCTTTCACTTGCCATACCGTATTTTTGTGATATCACTGCCCTTCCCCAAAGATAGAGGTTGGGTTCGCCTCTGGTTCCTAGTGTATTAAGTTAAAGTTAAATGAAACTGATTAAGATGTCTTTCAGACAACAAAGTGCAGGTTCACTTTTGGATGCCCTGAATTTATGTAGGGCATCCTAGGAAGAGATGTTAAACATAAACGGACAAGGCCATCAACAATGAATAGGATGAAAAATTGGTGAAGTCGACGGCGGACTATTTTAAAACTAGACTGAGGACAAGGAACTGAAAATTAAAGTGGTTAGCGACATTATTGTGAGGAAAGCGTCCCGACGGAATCATGCATGCTCTCCAAAGGCTCTAAAGTTGGAGAAGCTTCTGACTCAACCAAAAACATAAACCGTCAGTTAAAAAAAAATTACTGAGCAGTCAAGGGTGAGCTAACAGAAAAAAAATTCACATTAAACATCGGACCAATTTCGGCCAGTACGAAGGAGGAACAGGGTGTAAAGTCTTCACCAGTACCGACAACACCAGAGACTTTACTAATTATCAGCCATATATATATATATATATATATATATATATATATATATATATATATATATATATATATATATATATATATATATATATATATATATATATATATATATATAACTACACTCAAAGTATTTTGTTGCCTTGAAAAGAGTTGTTTTGTATCAGTGTATTGGATTTAACAGTATTTAATTAAATCTGAACTGAATGAATTCACAAGAAAGTCTAGATTTCAAGTATATAGGGATAGATGGACGAAGCTTCCGCGTATATAATGAAGTCAGAATGGATCTTAGAATCACATTCTTCTCGATCTTGGTGCTTTGCCAGTGATGTTTAAATGGATCTTATTATGGGTGTGAAGTTCCGGAACAATTCAATAAAATACGTTGGTATTGTAACAAATACCCGTATGGTGAGACATCTGAAACTGCGCCATCATCTGTTGTGACACTGGATACTTCGAAAGATGGTCACACTTGGAATGAATCTGGCCTTTGGGATGACGACGCCAAGTGACAAAAGTGAAAGATTCCTTCAGATGATGTACCACTAGAGGGGAGTTTGAGAGCATTTATCTACCTAGTGAACAAGCCCTCTACCTAGGTATACCATTTTCAGCCCTATTCGGAGCAACAAAAACTTTTGAGAATAGTTTGTGTCTTAAGTCTGTGCATCTGATGAGAAATCCTACGGGTGCAAAGGATAGCTAAAGACATTTTTTTTAGTCATTGACACAAAGTGTCAGTAATCAACTGAATCTGTGTAATAGCCTTAGTTGCAAATAATTTTTTGATTATAATATTTACAACTAATGCTAAACCTGACGTGGTTTAAGAAGTTCAGGTTCTGTCGTCTGAACTTCTAATACCCTGCTTCTTTTTTTTTGTACGTTTCTATAATAAACATAAAATATTGGTCCTAAAATATTATAACCAACTAAAACTATAATGAAAGTATTTTGTGGTCCTAGAAAGACTTATTTTTATGAGGAATGAGGGACTATTGGTTGCTGGCGATGGTTATTTGGTCTTATTGAGCCAACTGGTAATCATTTGCCTCGTACAAGGCGTCGCGTCAATATTAATACTTGTTCAACGCATGGACACTTGCTTATAGCATACAACGGTATTTTCCTGTGTTTTGATGCTTGTGTACCGCATATTACCTCATGAGTTGATCACCACCGTAAAGTTATACAATTCAACTCTTGCTTTCTACTAGGGTGATGGAAGTTTGCCTGAAAATTTGATGGACATAACATCTTCATATGTTGCTTTTATTTTATCTTGATATGTATCAATTGCGAGTTGGTGATGAAATAAACATAAAGAATTGTTCCTTTTATCGCTAAGCTCCCCTTTTAACCCGCAGGCATATATTTTCATCGAAAACTTTGAGGTTTATACCATAGTATATATGATGTATTATTTTCGATATGTAATGAAAACCTAAAAGCATGTACAAAAACATCCTGTGGTTTAAGAAGTTCAGGTTCTATAACCTGAAGTTTTAATACTTTGTTTTTCAATATTGTATGTTTTTATAAACACATATAGATCACAAAACAATCGAAATATTTTGTCATCCTGTAGAGGAAGTAGTTTCATAGCGACTAAGTTGCGGAGCATATCTTCACCGGTTACCCACCGACTAGATGAACCTGCAAGTCCTTGCGGATCATCCGGTGTCGACGACGACGATATTACAACTGGACTGGTCAGTCACTTGTAGAGTCAGGCTCATCATACACCGGCTCATTAGGTGGCTCCATTTCTTCCCAACCGAAGTCGTCATCGTCGATGGCATTGGTAAGCCAGTCAAAAATTGCCATCTTCAAAATCTATGGTAGCATCATCAAGCCTATTCAAAGCTTCAGTGGTACGGCAGTCCAACTTGAACCTCTCCCGAACGTTGTTGTCCACTGTTTCATCTCTTAATATTGATGATTCTCTGGCCTCTGGTTTCACCTGTTTTATTATTGATCTTTTCTCGAGCAAGATTGAGAATCACATGATTTTATAACTCACATTGTGGTACAAACTTCCCCATCCACTTCTCTATCGCCTTTTATTTCTACAGATATTCGTTAAAAATGGAATGTTGAAAAATGCCCGAAAAATCCACCCCAAAAAATTTTTGTAAAAATTAAAAAAGTATTGACATCGATTCTTAGGTCAAAAATAAGTCTTTTTTTACTCTGGACACTTTTTTGTAAAATTTAGAGAAGTACCCCAAAAAACTAAATGAAAATAAAAAAATTAAAGATATTTTTCTCCCTTCAGAGGGCGAGTGGCGCACCCATTTTATGATTTGTACTTGGTCATAAATTATTAATAATTCGCTCTTCCCTCTACGTATTCCAGCCCCTTATTTGTAGTTAAAACGGAAAGACTTTGTATATATAAGAGAGACTAGAAAATTGGATTTAGTTTTTATGTTTAACGGGCTAAAATTATTACTTACCTGCCAATCAATTATATCACTACATTATTTAATTTCCTCCTCTTTGCGTTTTTTTGCTTACTTGTAAGAGCACTCAAACCTTCAAAAACAAACTACAAAACAAGCCTAACTTCAAAGACACAAAATACAAAAATCGACAAAAACTAATTACATATCAACACAAACGTAAAAAAGGATTACCCGTTTCGATAACAACCTGTATCTGTTAATTGAACAATTGAAGCCATCCCCCTAGGAAAAATGATTTGAAAATTTTGCTGCTCATTTCCGATGTTGTCAAATGAGTCATTTGCCAACATGCGGCAACATCCAAGCGAGGCTAGGTTTCCTTAAGACCTAAAAATCTTCGGTGTGTATGAATGCTTTCGTTACGTCATAGCGCAATTTAAAATACTATATAAAAAATTCATGGTTTAAGTAATGGAGTCTAGTCACCCTTGCATACGTATGACGTAATTATCGTCGTAAAAAACCGTAACTTAGGAATAGGCTAGTAGAATAGAGATGACGGTATTAGACTTTATTGTATTATGAATTTGTATTCCTGTTTTTATAATAATTATGCAACTTTTATCCTCGTTTCAGTTTCTTTAAACATGTATGAGGATGCATGGCCTCTCTTGCCTCCTCTGAGGAGCCGAGACTGATAACTTTCCACAGATAATGGCATAATTATAGGTTAGCTAGGTTTTGTGCCATTAGCAGATAATTTTGACTTTTCACATTTTGTTATGAGTGATTATTATATAGGTTCCTAGTGATCGTACACCTTAGGATAAACATATCTGTAGTGAACATTTTGACCCGCACGATTTCACTTATAGATTTAATGGTATTCGCTTTATAAAAAAGATAGTGTTCTCAAAAGATTTTCACAAGATCTACGGTGCAGGATAGCCAGTAACCAGATTTAATCATACATATAGTTGTTATATACCCTACATACCGAAAGGTTTATATGCTACTTGATCAAACCTATATTCATATTTAGAATTCATTTTTCTTTCTTAAAGATTTATGAAACTATTAATATTGTTTAACTAAATTTATAAGAGTTTATGAATATCAGTATGCTTTTTAGTTTTTCAAGCTAGGCCTTTCCGCCTATTATTCTTATTACCAATAAAATCTAATAGTATGCGGAATTTTACTAATATAGAAGCTTAATTGGCGAATGTAAAAAGTACCTATCAGGACAATTTTCCCTTAAAGCATATATTTTATACCTATTTGCTAATTTTAATTTCAAAGAATTGTATTAGTTATATATATATATATATATATATATATATATATATATATATATATATATATAGCATTATAAAATTTCACAGGATTAAACTACTAATAATGGCAGACACTGTGGAAATGCTCAAGTTTTATAAATTTAAAAACTAATAGATTTTCAAAACTATAAATTCATGAAACGAATAATCCTATTTTGAAAAGCCTTGCTGATGGTGGAATTTTTTTCTCTGTCAGCCATTACATAAAAAATTTTATTTAGATAGGTAATAGCTAAGATGTAGCGTAGAGAAAATTTGCAAAAATAACAGCTGTTTGACAAAAAAAATCTGACTTTTATCGGAAGTTTGAAAAAATGTATAAAAAAATTAACGCGGCATCTAATCAGAAAAATTCTATGCTACACCTTAGATAATATTATAAATATGAATAAGTGATTTAAATTTTATTAAAATCGGTTAAGTGGATCTTGAGATATCTTGTCCACCAGTTTGAAAACTGAAGTTTCGAGAAAAACGCATACGAAAAAAAAAATACCGCGTCAGCGTCGCAAAACCAAATATTTTTTTAAATTATCTTCACTTCCTGAACCGTACACGGGTTCTTCCATTGGTGCCGCGATATCTTTCGACTTCTCTTGAACAGTTATTTCAAGTTCCTGGCCACTTTAGTCTCTTGTTCGGCTCTCATGTTGGCTATATATACCCACTGAGATTTAGGTACTTATATATTAAAATAATATAATGTTATTTTAAGATATGCGTGCTGAGAATCCAAGTTCTATCGCAGCGCGCTTGGGCCAATTGTAAGGTTTAACAATTGAATCATTTGTAATACGCTAGTATATATATCAGCAAATATATTAGTACAATATAAGATACATTCTCAACAATTTTTGTGCAGTTTTGGAGCTACAGACCAAATGGCAGCCTTTAGACTTTCGTTATTATTCTGAGTATATCCGTGTAAACAGCGTTCTAACAAATTGGCATCAGTTAATTTTTCGTATACCGGTTCAATTACTTTTTGGACTTCTACATTAATAACACTTTTATGCTTATAGTAATTTTTGTAATAAACGTGGCGATCTATCCACTGCGTCACAAAGCAAATTAATTCTATGACGTTGTCTGTTCAAAGAGTCTAACTAGTTCCAACTTTATGCACCTGAGCTATTTTCACCTTCTGAAATTTCTCAAAGCAATTCTTATTATAAAGGACTGATTCAAAATATCTAATATAAATGAATATTTAACAATGCCCTTTGTTAAGGCTCTGACCGATCCGCTCGCTACCTGAGTTTCGGGCCGACACCCTGCTGCGTTCGCTTCTAATTGCTATAATTTTGCAAATAATTTAAACTTTGAAATGGTTAAATGCTGAATCTCGAAGTAGTCTAACTCCTTAAAAAAGTACTATCAGAGTGAAGTTTAAAATTATCAAAACATTTTTTAAGTACTTTGACATTATATATTTTACTTGAGGTTATTTTATATTTTAGTGCGTCACTTACAGAATTTTTCCTACCACTAGTGGAAATTATTAACAACAATAATAAAAAAATTATTTACCTAAGAAAACAAGTAAAATTTAAAAAACCGAATCTTGGGAAAAACAAACTTAAACCGACCAGGTTAATCAAATTTAATTTCTATTTTTTTTGGTTTTTAAGCCTTATTTGACTTTGTAATAAATAATTTTATTTTTATTAATTCGTTTAATTGCTTTTATGTTAATAACCCAAAAATTGTTTGTAGTTGGATAAGTCTTCAAAAATGTAATCAAGTATGTCAAATAATATTTTTTATTTAGTCGCTTTGTTCGCAAATATGCGCCTCCAAAGTAGCTTTTTTAACGTACCTTATAGTTTTTCGACTATGTAGACTGTGAACTCTACACCCTCTAATCCCGGCCTACAAACATGTTGGCATTTATAAATTGTCTATTCATGAATGACTAGCCTAGTTCATTATCTCTTGCATCTTGGATCAAAATAAAAAAATTTATCATAAACATGGTGTAAGAAATTCTTTAATTTCTAATTACGGCCCATTCATATAATGGATACAAGAATTAAGTAAACTGCGATGTATCATAAAAAAAAATATTTCAAAAATACTGAATTCTAGAAAAATGGTAGAGAATTAGCTACAAACTACAATGGAATTTTAAGAAAGAACAACTTTTTTAGTTCCTAAAAAATAGATCATTACGGGTAGTTATCTGCCAATTTACGACACTATGGGTTAAACAAGCCATGATTTCTGAATAATACAAGATATAAAATTTGGCGCGTTGTCCAATTTGAAAAGCTATTTTTTAAATGGACGTATTTAAATAACTATGCATTTGAGATATTATTTTTTATTGATACTGTGTCTCTTATTTTGATGCAACCAATTACCCACGGAAATATTCTAGCGTTTGTGGCTAGTTAATTGCTAACTATTGCCCTAATTTTAATTTTTTAAACCGCCTTTTGTATGACCATTAGCAGAGCTACGCAGAAAAGCAGTCGGTTTAGATTTCTCCATATTAAATAAAAATTATCAAATTAATAGCCCCTAATATAGTTTATATATGTTTAAGTTGGGCTAATAAAAATGTCTCCATTATGATTTCACTGTCATACTATATCATTTGTTTAAAAACCCTAAAATGAAAATGTTCTGTAAAGAAACAGCGAGCTATATATATATATATATATATATATATATATATATATATATATATATATATATATATATATATATATATATATATATATATATATATATATACTCGTAAATTAAAAAGTATTTTTCAGTATCGACACCAGGTTGTAAAACTACAACACATGAAGTAAATTAACTAAAATTAAAAATTCTCTAAAAAACACTTTTGGTTGTTTTGTTTATAAAATTAAGTACCCCTAAAAACATAGCCTTTTCTATTTTTTATTGGTTCAGATAGTTTATTCTTTTTCTAAATTGGTATAAGTATCTTCTAATAGTTAATAATTTCTTATCTTCTAATATACAAAAAACTTCTATCTCCTACTAGATTAATAAAAAAAGATATAAAATAACGGCATATAACGCTATTAAAATACAAATTTAACATCATTTGTAAATAAACTAATTTACATCTAAACTACTAAAAAATAAATACAATATGTATGATAAAGCTATTGCTTTTTAAATATTCTTCTTATCCTCCACAGTTTCCTCGGCAGTATTATTTAATTTATTCATTTCATTTTCAGTAGTGAGAAGTCGCTGCCCCTCTTCACTGGCCTCATCTTCTTTAGTCTGCAAATATTGGGGAAACCAAAAACAAGCATAAGTTAGTTTCAAAAAAACCCATACTAAGAAAGCTAGTGCTAAATAAGAACAGGATGAAAACACCATTTTCCACACATTGACAACTACTTTTTGATGTTTCATTTTCAAACTTACATAGAAAAATAGTAAGAAATAGTAAAAACAATGTTTATTATCGTATGAGCTCAAATGGGAGACATGGCAACTAGACGCTTAATACAATACCCTATTAGATATAACTTTATATTGTTGTAGACGTATAGTGTTTGCATTGAAACTAAACCAATGTGCTTCCGTTAGAATATTGTTTTGAAAAAAAATAATAATAAATTATTTTTATAGAGTTTGTAGTATTATGTTTGAGTATAAATTTTGTACCCTCGTCTACCATATTAAATATTGAAGCTATCAAAAAAATTCAACTGAAAAATTTGGAGCAATTAAGCGAATAAAATAAAAATAATTAAGAATGACATTTCCACAATGTTAATATTTAACTTTTTACTAGGAACACCTATCATTTTTGAAAACTTTGGGTATTAGATTATAAAATTGTTTTAGTCGATGATTATTATTTCAATAATGTTGATGGGTTTACGCCATTTTTTGAAGAATATTCTTTATATAGTCAGGATAGTTTATTTTCTCAATTCCCTGAAATTGTGTAGTTTCATAAATTTGATATTTTTTACTTTATTTGGAAAAATTAAATACGGCGGACACTTCTCGATTTTCTTCAAAATTGATATTGGGGTATTTTCGAAGTTATAAATTATAAATTTATTTATTTTTTAATGGAATATTGCGGGGTTCCTGACGAGCAAATTAACGAGCTAAAATTAATTTCTCTAAATTCAATATAGTGGATAAAATATGGCGCACTAAAATTTTACATCTCTCAAATTCTTTTAAAAACGATATTTGGCTGGAAGTGGGGGTTTCGGGAGGCACAGATTGTGAATTCAAAATGAATTTCTTAAAATTCCAGATTTACAATGGAAGGACTAAATTTTTATGCAATCCAGTTTCATTCGAAACTGATAGTTGGAGAATCAAAGAGTTTACTGTGTTGAATTTAGTGTAGTCTACAATAAAAAATAAAACGAGCACTTTTTTGCAATATTGCGTCATCTTGTGTAGTGCTTAATTCAACAAATTTGTAGATTACGAATATGATGAGTCCAAAACTATAAATGGAAAATATATATATATTTCAAACTAATCCGCCTTTTATAAAAACGCTAAAAAGCGAAAAATAATTCCATGGAATTGAAATTTTTGAAGTCGGCTACAAATTGTTACTAAATGAGACAAAAAACTACTAACACAAGACATAAACTAGCTAACAAATAGACCCATTTATAAAATCAGTACGCAGGCTTACATATAAATGTTTAAATATTGAAGGGTAAGTAAATTGCAGCTATCGTTTGTTTGAAAATCACATTTTTTTAAGTCGAATTCAAAAATTTCAACACCATATTAAAAGTTATAGTTATTTTTGGTTTTTTTTCAACAGAACGTGCAATTTGCAAAGAAATATTACAACAATAAGCAAGAGGAAAAACATTAAAACTGTCAGAAGAGCGATTATCTACAGAAAATAAATAAAAGTTTTTATTATTATCGGTTTGATATTTAAAAATACCATTCTTCTAATCCTATAATGAATAGATTCAAAACTAGGAAGGATCATTGTGGTATTTTTTAATTTATCATTATTGTTAAATTTTTGTTGTCAGCATAGAAGGAATATAGTAAAGATTATTCCAATCTTCTTTGACTATAGTTCATTATTTTTTTACGTATGGTATTGCTATAATGCATATCGTACGTATCATGAAATATTCCTTTATTTAGTAAAACTCAGTTTCAGAAAGGCCTTAAAATCGGTTATTTTTGACTTTTTGTTGTACTAATTGACCTAGACCTTAAAAAACCAGCTTTAAAATTAGACCGTGTTAGTCTAGAATTAGAGGGAGAAAGAGGTAATAATCATTGTGTATAGTTGGATCATTTTTTTGTGTTGCCATTCAATTTCAAACCTACGAGGTATTATTGCTGATGCTTTAGTAACTTACTTACCATTTGGTGAATTTTAAGTAAAAGTCTGCATAATTAAGAATATACAAAATTACGGTGCAATTTCAAAGAATTGCTATTTTCTCTTGTATCTCAAGGTATTGTGATTTTTTAAATTTCTTTCCTTTCTTTACGAAATAAACATTTTCTCTTAGACATCAACTATTTTAAAGATATTTGAACTTTTAATCGATACCAAATTTTAAAGAAATAGACTATAGTATAAATACTAGACCGTTTCTTGAATTTTTCCGAATAAATTACTGTTTTAAAAATCTGTTAAATTTGATTAGTCGTGAACTTTGGCAAGATGGTACAGAGTATATCAAAATTGTTATTCAACAATTTGCAAAAAGTAAGTCCTTTAAAGTGATATACTCTCAGCGATTTCCCGGTGATATGGTGGTATACTATGAGTGATTTCCAGGAGATAAATTACGCCCCCCCCCCAGGGTTACATTATTTTAAAATCAGTCATTCGATTTACTATACTTAATTTAACTAACTATAATGCGCACTCTGTTCAGATTATGTAGCCAGTGTTTTTCAGACATTATCTGAAAAAAACATTTCACCTGAAATTTCTAATTTACACTTATATAAGAATAATGGAGTATCGGTATATTTTCGTGATTTGGAAAAGAATGAGAAAATACCGGTCTGATTTTAACGGAACTCGTATATTCTACTCCGTCTATTGTCTCAGAATCTCAAAAGGTTTCAGAATTGTTATATTTTAAAATAAAAGGGCAGCTTGCAGTTATCGTTAGTCGTCCTCCCCCTAGAAAGATTTAATTAAATAAGTTTTATATGAGTAGTTTCTTATTTTAAATACTCACATTGGTTAAACCTTAATAAGTGCTTTAAAAAGAATGAATAATCTAAAACCTTTGGTGGGCGTCGCATGTAAAAATATAAAAGAGCAAAAAGAAATGCCAGAAAATTAAAAACAATTTTTATTCGTTATAAAAAAATTTTTAATTAATTTTATTTTCTAGCGAGTCAAGATATTATATGATTTTCAGATGTCTTGAACTCTAAGTCTCTATACTTCTATTTCGCAAAACCTTGTATAATTGTTAACATCAAAATATGTTGACAAAAACTGAGTTAAGAGATTTTAAAACGAAATTGGCGATATAGAAAATGTCATTTAATTTACAGAAGTTATACTACCGATAATTACAATATATTGGATTTGTGCATTGAAAATGTTCTCGTCTAATTATATACTAAATGTTTAGTCGAAAAGGACAAAATGTTCTTGGTTGCCGTCAAGCAATCAATAAATAGCTTTTATTTAAGAAGGTTATTAAAATATATTGTTGCGTGAAGATAAGAAGAAGCAACGCAATGTGTAGTGTTCCGCCCGCTTGAAGATTTTTTTAAATCGTCAAATATATTTTCGTCCCTATATTTTCTCTTCAATACAGATATTAACCAATATTTACCACAACTATACAAAAACGATTCACCTAATATTAAAGAAATCAATACCTAACCACTATCGACTATTTTTATTTGGGTGTTTATTGTCCATTTATATGTAAAAACTAATTGAAAATTTTTATAGTTGCGAACAAACTCTCGCTTTTCATCTACGACATAGCTACAACGAAGCTTTTGACAGTTCTTGATTTGGATATAGTAATTAGTATAATTATTAATTAGTGTATTTCAGTTGTTTTAATGACAATATGATTTAAAAAACGACCACGTACGTGCCGTACGCATTACGTTGGAGTTCTACAGCAGTTGTTTTTTCTATAACACCATATTGTTTAATAAAAAAAACGAGATTTTTTGTTATGTTTTTTAATCAAAAAGCATATTGAAACATCGAAGATTACATTTTTAACAGATTTTTTCAATCTCATAAACTAGTTAATGTAAATTTTGTTGAAAATATTTAAATTTATATTTTTATAATACTGAATTTCTTAAGATTTTAAAATCTCCTGTTGAAAAAAAAAGTGGGACCCATTCGAAGTAACTTAGGAGACATATCTCGTGAATGGAACGATTTATATATAGACCATTTTTATTATTAATATTTTTTTATCATATCTGTAATTTAAAAATGGTTCTTCCTTTCATTTTAAATACAATTTTTTATGCTTTGTTATTTCTACAATAACATGAAGTTTGTTAAAATCATGTAATTTTAGTATGAATTTGTTATTTTATAACCTATCTGAAGAAGATATTGTGTAGCGACACGCATCGTAGGTGTTTATAAAATATAGTGGAAATTTCTGATGACATCTAATTTTTCATGAATTTCCATCATGTAAAAACTGTAAACATTCAAAGTGTTATTAATAAAGCTTTTTATTTTTGAGCTATTTATTTGATTTTAAAACATTAAGCAAATTGACTTTGTTATTATATTCTTTACCGTGTATTCATTAATAAACACAAATCAATCCACTAGCCCCTACGGATTGAAATATTTGAAAAACTTAATCAGATAATTTTGTTTGATCAGATTATAACAAGATTTTTACTATTCCAGGAGAGGTGCCCTCGGTACCTTGGGCTTACTTTACACACGTCACAATATGCTCTACTCTAAAATGTTTCTCGTTGTTTTTTCCAAACAGAAAATTTGTTACAAATTATTAACTAATGTCTATTAAAAACAAAACTTACTAAAAAAGTTATATACTTATTAAGAATGATCATAATTATCATAGAATAAAAACCTAACATTCTTCGGAACAGTACTAAATCGTACTCTATTTTACGTATATTTTCTAGACGTGCTTTTTTTAAATCTAATTCTCCTATATATTTATGCTGTTTATTAAATAAAAATAATCAATAAATAAAAATATAGAAAATAATTTATGTATAAAATTGATCACAGGAGACAAGTTTACCTATTTATTTTCGTGAGGATATTTACGTGTATCATTCACGCGATATTTGCAGAAAGAAGTGCACGATAATTTTACAGCATGATAGCAGTATGTTTTCGTTGAGCATATTTTAGAATTAGAACTTCGTAATAGCGTATCAAGTAGGTGGTAGTTCCAAAATTAAAAAAAATATGTCCTGTATGTTTCTCTTTCTTCGTTGTGGCTATAAAATCCGCAGATATTACATTTATGAGTTTATTGCATTTTGTGGTAATGAATTCGACGTAGAATTTTATTTTGATCTTGTAAAAATCACACTGTTATCTTCTATGACACGAACACTCTTTGAGGTGCTTTCCTCAACTTTATTTCTATCCATTAATTTTTCACAGCTCTTGCAAGTTTTTCTTTGTGTACGTATGATCTATAGCAAGCATTACTGACGTGATATTTGAAAAACTCGTCCGACTCCAGACAATTTAGTCTTTGCATAACTACATCATCCTGCCTTTGAATAGCAGCTCTACGTATTTGCTGACAATCATTTATTGTATTAATAACATTAATATCACCTGACTAATACAAAATGCAGAGAGATTTATCGAATTTTACATTGGATTTGTAAGACATAATAAATAGCTTTTGAATTCCACCTGTTCTCGAACTTATCACTGCTGTTACTAAAATCTTACACTGCGAAGTTGATCCAGTGAACGATAGTTGAAATCAAGTGGCACGTGTTTAAACGTGCCTTTAAGACTGCTTATTTAAATCGTTGCTGGAAAGCAAATTTATTGAATCGTGGAGGGGAGCTCCTGAAATGAGGTGTGCTAAGGAACATATAACTGGGCCTAGTGAACGGCGTACAAGGAGCTTCTCTCCTTGGGAAGGAAAAAGCTGCGAATTGTGGTGGGATTATTGACAGGACGTTGGCACCTCAGGGACCATCTTCATAGAATCGGTGTCAAAGGCGACCCGACATAGATGGTGTTTGGAAGAGGACGAAACTGTTGACCATGTTCTCAGAGAGTGCCTAGCACTCAACGGACTGAGACAGAAATATTTCGGAGATACAGTTTTGTCACCGGAAACAGTTAGGCAAGTTCAACTAACGAGGCTACTTGGATTCACAAAGACGATCGGCCTCGAATAACCTGTAGATATGGTGGGATGTAAAGGGCCCAATGGAGACCTAGACATGGATGATCTATTATCACCACCCCTTTTTCGTTCATTCAAGACTGCTTGTGCGGATGCGCTTTGTAGAATCTTCTGTTTTATTAGTATGGATTAAATAAAATATTTTATTAGAACTTTTTTTATTTTAAAGTACTCTTTGACTTCTTGTTTTTATATTACACGGAAACAAAGCAAAGCATTAGTATATTTATATGACTAATATTTTGATAGTTTCGTATTCAAAGTATTTCAACATTGTGCTCTTCCAATATTAACAATAATAATAAAAAAAATAAAAAACATATCAAAATAATTAGTTGATAATTACGGAAATAATCTTCATAAGAAAAAAAGTGATTAATTATTGCAGTGGAGCGTTGCCATCGCCTCACGAGCCGCTGCGAGCTACTACATGGTCTAGCCTTGTCCATCTTGTGTTTAGTTTATTAATAAAATTATGTTTAATGAAAAAACATGTAAAGGTATTTTTGATGTACTTTTTTCTCACAGAATCGAATTTTGAGATCTGAGCTTAACTATAGTTTTCGTACTAAAAACACGAAAAAACCTAACTGACCAGGAATTCGCTTCAAAATTCGGAATCAGCGATCCAAAAAATATAAAGTAAGCCCAAGATACCGAGGGCACCACGAAAACATTCTCTACTGTCACCAACGCCCGGAGTATACGGATAAAAGAAAGATGTGAATATTGTCTATATTAAATACAGTCTGTTTAATAAGTATTTGGAATTTTGATGACTAATAATTCTAAAATTTTAAGTATAATTTTAAAAAAATTTAAAACATATATGTTTTAAAAGTATCCTGTATAATCTAAAATATTGGAGGTTATCTCTTATTTTTTCTATCTTCTGTATAGATCAGAAATTATAAAAAGTTTGTTTGTTACTATTACCCAAAGTTTAAGGGAATTCGAGGTAACTTGTTGTTTAAGGAACATAAATTATAATAAATATTAAGTATTTACTTCGTATTTTGCCGTACCAAATCATGTTAAAAAGTTTTGGCTCATAATATAAAAAAAAAAGATATTTAAAATGTCAAATTAAATACAAATATTTTCAAATCTCTACATCTATACATATAAATAAAATTGAACTGGCTGTTTGTTTTTACGCGCGAATCTTTGAAACAGCTAAAGCGATATCGATGAAATTTTGCAGATATGAAGAAAAAGTTGCCAGTAGTGATATAGGCTAATTTTTTAAATTATTTATAACAATTGTATTTATTATAAACAATGAAAAATCGTTTCTAGAAATAAGATGAGAGAAATAATAAATGGATATTATTAACATGACCTGGAAATTATTGTAAACAGTTTAACATTACTTTCCACAATTAAATAATATTTATAACAATTGTATTTATTATAAACAATTCAAAATAGTTTCTATCGATTAGATGGAAAATATTATCATTAGATATGATTAACATTGTCGAAATATGATTGTGAACGATTTTGCATTATTTTGACAATAAAATATTGTGTATAAAAAATGAATTTGAAACAATTAAAAATATAGATATTTCGGTTAGTAACGTCAATTTTCTTGCAAAATTTGAGCATATGTTTCCAAAACAAAATGAATTATCTCAGTAATTAAAATATTGCCCATCGTTAGCTATGATTTTTTCCCATCTTTTTGTCAAAGATGGGATTTCACGCCAAAAGAACTGTTCATTCTTTGAGGTTAACCAATCTTCAAGCCAAATTTGCACGTTTTCGTAAGAATGTAAGTGTTTTTCTGAAAGTTCATGCTGCATTGATCGAAATAAATGGTAATAGGGAGGAGCTAACTACGTGAATATAGCGGATAGGGTAGAACGTCCCATTTAACAGTTTTTTACACGTTTTGCAATGAAGGACCGAGCATTGTCATGTTTAAAAATGACTTTATTATGTCTTTCGGCATGTATTGATCGTTATTCCTTCAATGCTCGATTTAATTTTATCAGTTGTCTTTGGTATCACTATCCAGTAATTGTTTCACCAGGTTTTACCAGTTCATAATACACGGCTTCCTAACATCCCACCAAATACACAACAATGCCCTCTTTCTATTTATACTACGCATTAGTTGTGATGTTGAAGGCGGGCTTGGATCTACCTATGATTTCTTGCACTTGGGATTATCAAAATAAATCCACTCTTCATCACCTGTCCCAACTCGATGCAAAAACCCTTTTCTTTTCTGTATGATAAGCGCAATTTCAAAACTGGTTTCGCGTATATCAATGAATCTTTTCTTCATACATATGGAACCCATTTTCCTTTTTTCTGGATCTTGCTCAATACATCTAGACGTTCGGAGACAGTGGATTGGGAAACATTCAGTGCTACTGCCAATTGTTTTAAAGTTTAGAGTTTTTATCCAATAATTCTTGCAAATCTGCATCTTCATACTTTTTCGGTTGATTTGGAAGCTTCCTGCCTTTTACATCAAAATCGCCACTTCTGAAGCATTTAAACTAAGGTTAACTTTGAGCAATTGTTTTAATTAAATGAAAAAAGATTATTAAACTTTCCCGCAAAACGTCTTTTCTTAGTACAAAATTCGACATTTTCGAATCGATAAAGAACTATGTTTCTTGCACAATGACAATTGATAACAAACTGGCTTTTAATGGCATATATTTACCTTTCGAAACGCCATAGATGTAATAGTATACATACAGCGACTCGCAGTTTAAATGATGCAGTTGCGGTTAAAAGAAACTAACCTGTGTTACTAGCTCAATTTTTATTTTAAAAAAATCATTTTAAAAATAATGGAATATAAGCCTTCTTAATACGTATACATTATTTTTTTGATTCAAATATGCCACACTTAAATTTAAAAAAAAAAAACATTTAATTAAACTATGTCCGAATTAAATGTCACAGCTAAAATGATACAAATAAATAAAAATCATAGAAAACTTGACAATTTCAATTTGGGAAGTAGACGTTGGATCATATTATTATTTTAATTGTTTATTGCTTATTTTACATTTAAAAGCATTTTTTTGGTTAGTTAAATCAAATTGTTTAAGAATGGGTCGACGAACAACGATTACTGAAAGAAATTTAATTATTACTCACTACAGAAATAGATATGGCCCAAGAGACATTGCCAAAATGGTAAATAAGTGTTCATCGACTATTCAGCACATTGCTGAACGTTACCGGAATTAAAATAGAGGCAAGAATAAATCAAGGTTGGCTTCAAATAAGATCTTCAACGAACATGAGGAAAGATGGATTATAAGAGAAATAGTGAATAATCCTAAAAAAAAGTGCGTCAAAATTGCACGATGATGTGGAAAGACAGTTTGGGAAAAGGTGCAGTACTGAAACAATTCGGAAAGTATTGCGAAAAAATAAATGACATGGTCGAACTGCTAGAAATAAACCTTGTATTGGCCAGAGAAATAGAAGTGTAAGATTGGAGTTTGCCAGGTGCATGTTAATAAAGATTTGAACTTTTGGAGTTCAGTTATATTATTGATAAAACTAAAATTAACCTGTTTGGATCCGATTGCAAAATATCAGTATGGAGAAAGCCCAATGAAGAATTGAAATTGGAAAATATGAAAGCTGCTGTCAAGCACGGCGGAGGTGGAGTAATGATGTAGGGATGTATCTCGTCTATAGAAGTAGGTAACATGCATTTTATTGAAGATAATTAATACATGTACTAAGATATACTAAGACAGCATTTTGCAGCTAGTGCTCAAAAACTGGATATTATTAATAATTATCGTTCTTATCAAGACAACAATCCTACGCACACATCATTTCGGGTTCGTGGTTGGCTGCTTTATATCTGCCCAAATGTTATTAAAACAGTCACCACATTTGAACGTGATTGAAAATTTGTGGTCGACATTAAAAACAAAATTAATAGCGTCCTGATATCAAACAAAAATGAGTTAAAAATAAAAATTACGGAAGCTTGAAATACAATCTCACCAGAGTACACTAGAAAGTTAGTCGAATCAATGCCTAGACGGCTACAGGCTGTAATTGATAATCAGGAAAGATGAACAAAATATTAGCACAGTTTTTAAATAGGTGAGTTTCTTTCCTTTATTGATTTTGGTATTTTAAATTTTGCATCATTTAAAACTACGACATTAAAAGCGCAAATAATTTAATTCAATATTTATTATTATTTAACTAGGAAATATCTGAAACAAAAAATTAGTGTATTTAGAAGAGTTATATTAATTTAATTTTGACCTACCATTTTTACAAATAAAAACTGAGCTGCTTAGACATGTTAGTTTTTCTTATCAGTACTGCATCATTTAAGCTGTGAGTCACTGTATACTAACAAATGTACTTAAGAACGTCATCTTTTAGTAAAATCGACATTATTAACCGAAACATCTATTAGTTTCTACTGACAAGATGGAAGAGACCATCACTGGATATGATTAAGATCATAAAAGTTCTTCTATTAGTTTTAATGATTAAATATTATTTACAACAATTTAATTTATTATTAACAATATAAAATTGTTTCTACCGACTAGATAAAAATAGAAAACTCTCATATCTCAACAAACTTTTATTTCCATGGACGAAGCCGCGGATAACAGCTAGTATAAAATAAAAAGTATTCATGCATGGCGTTACTACTACATTCTTGTAGGGGACCGCATTTAACTTTTAATTTTAAATTAGGTTGTTCATTTACCAAACTCATTTTTTCAGCGTTCTGTTAGTATAAGTAAGTAGAAATTTATTGGCATTGAATAATTTACCGATAAAATAAAGATGGTATTATCAGGGAAATATTAAATTCGGTAAGCTGTAATATAATAATAATATTAAATTCGGTAAGCTGAAGAATGGATTTTTAAGAATTTAGCATTCATCTACAGGATAATGTATGCTTAGGTATAATATTCCATAGAGCGGATATTTTGATTTTTCTGCGTAACTACATTGTTAATTTTAACACTACCAAATATTAATAATAATAAAATCTATGTTTTGTCAGGTTAAATAAGTTTAAGACTAATGTTTCCGCATTTTAAATAAAATTGGAAATTTTGGTATAGTTTCTAAACTCATTCTAAGTAAAATTCTGATCTACCAGTCCTAAACTAGTTTTCTTTGATACATCTACATATAACTTTTATTTACGTGTATTGAATGCAAAAGTAATTTTATTATTTAAAATTTATATTAATTTTCGGATTCAAATAGTTTCTTCATTTTATCCTGAAATAATATGTTAATGCTATTGAAATAACATGAAAATAAAACATTTAAAATATTTTATTGTTGAAAGTTTTAAAAGTAATCTTTGATTTTACTAAACTACTTTTTCCAAACAAAATTGAAAAAAAATATTTGGACTTAATTTTTGAATTGATACCTTATGCTAGTTTTAACCAACTACTAAAAAGAAAGAGGTTATCAATATGACCGCTATACAGGATGTCCCGTTAGAATATGTCAAACTTTCGGCAGCCTATAGGTGGCGTCAAAGTAACCCTAGTGCTTCATATAATTTTTTTTCCTAAGGTGCCTTATAACGACAATTTGGGGCCCAAAAAGGACACAGTAATTTAACTTTTGGGCTGTAACTTTTGAGCGGACTCATATATTTTAATAAAATTTTGGCCTGTTATATAACCAATGAAGACTCAAAAACTCAGGCCATGAACAATCTTTGACATTATCATGAAAGTCGGGAATAGACCCGCCACTACGCTCGTGGATTCAAAATTTTGAGAGGTGTTATTTATCAGAGCTAAAACCAAATTCAGTAGATACGTATAACAATTATCCAAAGAAAGTACCTTACATGTATTTATTTCGAAAAAATCAAATATTTTCGATAAAAATCAAATTGTTTGCTGGAATCTGCAAATACCACTAATTCAAATAAATCAGAAAAATACAAAAAAACACCAGGCAATAAAACCTGAGTTAAAAGAACAGGTTTTGGATGATATTCTTGACGCAAGAACAAAGGCTTCATTCTTTTTATGTTTGAGAGGAACGCGCAATGTCTCCTGCAAGACTTAATTACTCAAAGTAGTTATATTACAAACATTTAGAGAAAATTTACGTTTTACTAGAACCGTTTTGTTTACGAACATAGCTGGCTTTACAAGGGGTGGAGTTATAAATTCCCATAATTTCCATGGGTTTCTAAAGACAACTAGTATTAATTAAGTAATAACATGTTAGTAGATTATTTCTTGATTTTGTTTAGTTATTGGCATTTAATTAGTTAATTATAAAGAGTTTAATTAACTTCATATAATGTATAATTACTGCTATTACTAATAATTTCTTTTCAATAAATATAGAGTGCCTTTCTTTAAATAATAAATCCTGTTTTAACCTTGAAACTGACACCTGTCACAATTTTGGGCCGACGAGTGTAGTGACAAGTTCGTTCATGATTCCGTATAAATGTTTGAATATTGTAGAATTACTAAGTTGTAGCATAGACAAATAGTTCCATCTTAGTAAATAAGAGCTATAAACAATTGAGCTAGGAAAATAAAAAAAAAAGGTGTGGTTTATTTTCATAACCATGCGATTTGCATAGGGAATTATTTTTCTCTGAACTGTCACTGTAAATCCTAAAAAGCACCTACCTTGACGAAAATCAATATTCCCTATGTTTCGATAAAAATAAATGGAAGCACAAGACATATAATATTTCAGTCTTCATTTCTTCCAAGTGACAAAATTGTTTTCCAAGAATTTGAATGATTTATAAAGATGTCTTTTTTCGCAAAATTTCTTGTTAACTTTAAACCTTTAATATACTAACATGATCTGACTTTAAAACTGATGTAAGTTAACAGTAAATGGTTTCAGTTGACAAGTGCAACAATAAGTTATTCCAATTTTGAATATTTAAAATACAAGAATATAAACCGTTATCTTTCATTACCAAACCACGGAAATTGGAAAATTTCGTTTTTCGTTACCTATTCCAAGCTTATATTTAGGTTTTTATCTCTTATTTTTCTATATAAAAGTTTATTGTTGCCATACGTAATACAAATTATAAGAATATCATAAGCAAAACAAAACTGGTCCACTATAAAATCTAACTTCCATAGCAATATGAATATGGCTGAAAATGTTTCCGTTATTGCCGATCCCGTACGTTACTTTATGGTAGTGAAATGGGAACATCACAATATAATTACATATATAAATATTTTGTCCAACGTACTATTCGTGAACTTTATAAACATTTCCTTAACATTTTTAACATATTATATTAAGGAATTGAGAAAAATCAATTTAAAATAAAAACTTTCACATGGTATAAAACATGTTCTAGGTTCAATGATAGTATTCATGTAACTAATATTGATTCACCATAGAAAAAATTACAAATTTCAAAAATTATTATTTAAAATTACAGGATTTCCAAAGCGTTAAAAGTTGACAAATGATTTTAAGATTAAGCAAAAATAATTTTAAAATATTGCACACTAAATTCATTTTTGATACGACTTTATTTTTTGATACAACTGAAACCATTTTTAACCGACTGCTAAAAGAAGGAGGTTCTCAATTCGTCGAATATATATTTTTTTATGTATGTACACCGATTACTCCGGAACGGCTGCACCAATTTGAATGAAATTTTTTACGTTATGCTCTGGAAGTTGCTGCAGTTATTCCATATTTTTTTAGATGAAATTGGTACGGTAAAATCCAAGATGGCGCTTACAATATGGCGGCCAAAAAAATTAATCTTGTGATGTGATTTTTTCCAAAATTGGTATGGAGGAATTTTCGGGGTTGTACCCAACGAATCTGAAATTATTTTTAAAGAATTTAAAATGGCGAATTCAATATGGCGGACAAAAAAATTTAATTTTGTCCGATTTTCTCCAAAATTGGTATGGGGGAGTTTTCGGGATCTCACATAACGAATCTGAAATAATTTTTAAAAAATTCAATATGGCGGACAAAAATCAATTTTGTCCGATTTTCTTTAAAATTGGTACGGGGGAGTTCTCGGGGTGACACATGACGAATCTGAAATTATTTTTAAAGAATTTAAAATGGCGGAAAAAAAAAATAATTTTGTCCGATTTCCTCCAAAATTGGTATAGGGGAGTTTTCGAGATCACACATGACGAATCTAAAATTATTTTTTAAAAATTCAATATGGCGGACAAAAAAATTTAATTTTGTCCGATTTTCTCCAAAATTGGTATGGGAGAGTTTTCGGGATCTCACATAACGAATCTGAAATAATTTTTTAAAAATGCAATATGGCGCATCCAATATGGCGGACAAAAATCAATTTTGTCCGATTTTCTTTAAAATTGGTACGGGGGAGTTTTCGGGGTGACACATGACGAATCTGAAATTATTTTTAAAGAATTTAAAATGGCGAATCCAATATGGCGGACAAAAAAATTTAATTTTGTCCGATTTCCTCCAAAATTGGTATAGGGGAGTTTTCGAGGTCACACATGACGAATCGAAAATTATTTTTTAAAAATTCAATATGGCGGACAAAAAAATTTAATTTTGTCCGATTTTCTCCAAAATTGGTATAGGAGAGTTTTCGGGATCTCACATAACGAATCTGAAATAATTTTTAAAAAATTCAATATGGCGGATCCAATATGGCGGACAAAAATCAATTTTGTCCGATTTTCTTTAAAATTGGTATGGGGAAGTTTTCGGGGTGACACATGACGAATCTAAAATTATTTTTAAACAAATTCAATATGGCGGACGAAAAAATTAATTTTGTCCGATTTTCTCCAAAATTGGTGTGGGGGAGTTTTCGGGATCTCACATAACGAATCTGAAATAATTTTTAAAAAATTCAATATGGTGGACAAAAAATCAATTTTGTCCGATTTTCCTCAAAATTGGTACGGGGGAGTTTTCGGGATCGCACATGACGAATCTAAAATTATTTTTAAACAAATTAAATATGGCGGACGAAAAAATCAGTTTTGTCCGATTTTCTCCAAAAATTGATACGGGGGAGTTTTCAGGGCCGCACATGACACATGACGAATTCAAAATGTTTTTAAAAAAATCATTATGGCGTATCAAATATGGTGGATAAAAAATTAATTTTGTCTGATATTCTTCAAAATTGATATGGGGGAGTTTTTGGGATCTCACATTACGAATCTGATATTATTTAAAAAAAAAGTAAATATGGCGGATCTAAGATGGAGGATTAAAGATTCTACATCTCTCGATTTTGTCTAGAATCAGTATTGGGGGACTTTTGTTAGTGTTAATTACGAAATATTTTTTGAAAAACTCAATCTGGCGGATTCAATATGGCGTCTTAAATTTTTACATTTTTCGACTTTCTCCAAAACTGATATAGAGAGTTCTTGAGGGTGTAAATTATGAATTTCATAGTATTTTTTCAGGATTCAATAGGGCGAATGAAATATAGCTGGCTAAAAATTTTACATTTTTCGATTTTGTCCAAATGTGGAACTGAATAGTTTTTGAGGATGTAAATAGCGAATATAAAATTATTTTAAGAAAATCTAATATATCAGAGGCAATATGACGGTCTAGAAATTTTAAATTTCTGGATTTCATCTAAAATTGGTACTAGGTGGCTTTGAAGGGTTTAAATTTAGATCAAATTAAGACGTTAAAATTATATTTTTGAAATTCAATATGACGGATCCAATATGGTGGGTTGAAAATTTTACCTTATTTGCATTTTTTCAGATTTGGTATTAGGAGGTTGGGGGTAGTATATTACGAATATGAAGTTAATTTTTATATGTTAAAGGTTATGACAATTCAGGATATTTACTGTAAATTTAAAATATTATTGGGATGAATTGGGATTGAATCGTTACTAACAGTTGCGGTTGGTTCGGGAAAGCTCTGGGGAGCTGCCATCCTTGCCATATATAAAAATAGTTCTAGTGCACGTAAGGAGTTTTTTATTATTATTTTTTAAATTTGTATATATTCCGTAATGAGAGGTTATAATATATTTTGTTATTGTTATAATACATAATATATTTTTTTGTTATTTTTAAATTTGGGAGAGCCAAAGCCCTCCCGCATCAACTGCAACTTGTAACTTTTTATTTCAAGAGAGGTTGCAACTTATGTCAGCAACCTTCATATTTTAAGATCACGAGCCGCCACTGGTTAGTAACGAGTATTCTCTTCTTGTGCTTTAATTGGTGCTCGTATCCACCTCCGCATACCACTAACAAGGAAGGTACTTGAAGTGTCCGGCTCTGATTTTAATGAAATTTGAATATATTGTAGAGGGTACAGAAATAAAAGACACGTATTTTTTTATCTGCGGAGATTCATTTTAACGGGAGAAAACCGCCTTTAAAGTTCACCCCTAAAAACAGTATTTTTGAAATATCTCAGGTTCTAAGTGAGATATCTTTACACAACAAAATGAAAATTACTTGTTGTTCGAAATGAACTTAAACTATTGTTGTTTCATCCCCAAGGATATCATCCCTTATTTTTATAATGGTAAACCAACTATTGACGCACGTAATTTAATTCTAAAAATTATGAAATTTAATCAAATTATATGAAAATATTTTTTTCGCGAATAACCATAAAACTGAACTTGACATCTTTCGAAGTTTCCAAAAATAAAATAGGTAAAAGAGGGTGAGTCACCCCCAAATACTTTTTTTTTAATATCTTAAGTTCTGGTTAAGATAACTCTTCAAAACAAAATGAAAATTATTTGTTATTAGAAATGATATTAAACTATGGCATTTTCACCCCCAAGGATAGCATCGCTTATTTTTTGTTGGAGTAAACCATATATCTGCGCACGGCAATTTAATTGTAAAAATTACGAAATTTAATGGAATTGTTTGAAAATATTTTTTTCACGAATACCATGTCACTTAAGCTGTCGTGTTTGGGGGTTTCTAAAAATAAACTAGTAAAAGAGGATGCGCCACTCCCAAATACTTTTGTTATGTATCTCAAGTTCTAATTGAGATAACTTTACGAAAGAAATTGGAAATTACTTGTTATTTGAAATAAAGTTAAACTATAGTATTTTTACCCTCAAGGATATCATTCGAAGGATGTCATTTCATATTTCAGTTGATATTATCGTTACAGAGCTCACAGAAAGTTTATCTTTTAATTAATAAGAAAGTATAAACTTATTTCATTGGTTAAGCACTCATGTCTATAAATTGTTATAATTCATTTGTCATGATTTATAATTCTGTAACGTTCATTTAAATTAAAATTTGACAATCTTAAAAATAATAACATATGTATGAATTGACGGTTTACTTTTATAAAACACTAGCGACCCGCCCCGGCTTCGCACGGGTGCAATGCTGATACTAAATACACTACAGAAAAACTGTGACTATTTATTTTATTTTTACAACAATTATTACATCGGCCTCCGACGCGCTATTTATAGGCACGCTGCCGCCGCCCCGGTCGGCCAGTACCGCCGCAAGCGCTACTTCCCGCTTAACGACATCACATTAGAAACCTCAAAAATAACAGTATTTCTCCACTATTTAATGGATGTTATTATACATATAAACCTTCCTCTTGAATCACTCTATCTATTGAAAAAAACCGCATCAAAATCCGGTGGGTAGTTTTAAAGATTTAAGCATACAAAGGGACATAGGGACAGAGAAAGCGACTTTGTTTTATACTATGTAGTGATAAGGAATAAAATCTCATAGTTTAACATCATTTCGAATAACAAGTAATTTAAATTTTGTTTTGTAGAGATATCTTGATTAGAACCTCGAGATATTAAAAAAACGTATTTGGGGGTGGCTCACCATCTTTTACTAGTTTATTTTCGGAAACTTGGAAACATGTCAATTTATGTCACTTATTGTAATCGTAAAAAAATATTATCAAAAAATTTGGTTTAATTTCGTAATGTCCAGAATTAAATTATGTAAATGAATTACAAGATTGGCCCTCATAAAAAGTAAGGGATGATATATAGATATATATATATATATATATATATATATATATATATATATATATATATATATATATATATATATATGTATAAGTTTATGCGGCTTTCACGGATTCCTCCGTGTGAGTTGCAAATAGCAGTGGATACATCCACACTATGCCGTTGTAGTGCTAAAATCACATTCAGCAAAACGTACAACTATATGCAACTCCGTGTATAAGTGAAGTAAAATGCAAACAGTAAATGCAAAACATCGTTCCATCATATCCTTTTCGTGTTAGAGGTTGCACAGTTTGAATAGATTGCTACAGAACACAATCCATCCAATTCCACCACCATCGAGATGACGGCCCACCTGTACCACCTTACCGAGAAGAAAGTCATAACTTACCCTCCCAGCCACAGTGATACGGCAGAGGCACATGTTTCGTCTCTACTAGACTCATCAGGGTACCGACATGCACCTGGCTGTGCAAAGGACAGATCGGAAGGAAGC
Organism: Diaprepes abbreviatus; assembly: GCA_034092305.1. Taxonomy (NCBI): domain Eukaryota; kingdom Metazoa; phylum Arthropoda; class Insecta; order Coleoptera; family Curculionidae; genus Diaprepes; species Diaprepes abbreviatus. The sequence continues at coordinate 5,931,491 of JASJET010000022.1, forward strand.
ATGCAAACACTGAACGCGGTTTCGCCGACCTCCCGCCGGATGGCGTATATAAGTTTATGCGGCTTTCACGGATTCCTCCGTGTGAGTTGCAAATCTATTCAAACTGTGCAACCTCTAACACGAAAAGGATATGATGGAAAGAAGTTTTGCATTTACTGTTCGCATTTTACTTCACTTATACACGGAGTTGCATATAGTTGTACGTTTTGCTGAATGTGATTTCAGCACTACAACGGCATAGTGTGGATGTATCCACTGCTATTTGCAACTCACACGGAGGAATCCGTGAAAGCCGCATAAACATATATACAGCGGGAGGTCGGCGAAGTCGCGTTCAGTGTTGCATACTTCCTTCCGATCTGTCCTTTGCACAAATAGGTGCATGTCGGTACCCTGATGAGTCTAGTAAGATACGAAACATGTACCTCTGCCGTATCACTGTAGCAGGGAGAGTAAGTTTTGACTTTCTTCTCAGTATGGTAGTACACGTAGGCCATCTTCTCGATGGTGGTGGAATAGGATCAAATCTGTTTTGTAGCAATTTATTCAAACTGTGCAACCTCCAACACGGAAAGGATACGGTGGAGTTTGCCTTTACTGTTCGCATTTTACTCCATTTACACACGGTATATAGTTGTATGTTTGTTGAATGTGATTTCAGTACTACAACAGCATAATTTGGATAAAACCTCTGCTATTGCATCGCACACGGAGGAATCCATGACAGCCGCATAAACATTATATATATATATATATATATATATATATATATATATATATATATATATATATATATATATATATATGTATACATACAAAAGTGACAAGCATTGAAAATTAAAAACTGATAATATTTTGCAAAAATAAGTGTTACCTGATTTTCTTCAAAAGTTTTAGATAAACACGCCGTTATATCTTCCAGGTTTTCGACGTAACCCATACTTTTCTTTCTTTGCTCCGCCTCAATCTTTTCTTGCATTTTTCGTAAACTATCTTCCACTACGTGAAGATTTGAATACAACTGCTGCCTCCCTTTTAAAAATTTTGTAAATACCCATAAAGCTATTAAGATACAAAAGCAAACCCAGACTCCCAATCCAATTTTTATATTATTATCCTTTTGTTTATTCATTTTTTAAAGTATATTTTAACTCTGACTCAGGAGAATGTAAAAAACAATTTGACTGCCGATACTACTGAAATTATACAATTGGCTAGAAATAGAGAAACTTATATCAATACTTTTACATTATTAATCTTTAGAAAACCGAGTGTGAATTATTTAGAGAAATTTGTTTCGTTTTAGGAAAAGAGTCGTGTAAAATCGACATTTATTTTTTTTTCTTTTAAATCTATTGTGAACATTATCAATAAAGTAAGCAAACAGGAAACCGTTCATAAGGGATGTTAGGAAATACAGAAATTATTTAAATACAGCAAAACTCTCCTACTTTTTTGTCAATATATCTTAAATACCTTAGTAATTAATGAATTAGTATTTTTATTACTTGGCTACCAGTGGCTGCTTTTCTTTAGGTTTGCAGACTTGAGCAACCCCCCAAAAAATTGTAAATTAAAATAAAAGATAGTAATGATTAAATTGAAATCAATTCTTTACCTAGATTATACGCGAATATCAGTCAATTATTGAAATAAGTTAATTTACTTCGCCTAAATATCAATATTTTGTCTGTATTACGCCTGGAAACGGTATCGCTTTGCTGGTGTGCAATTTTTTTGATGTAATCAAAGCTAATCCATTGGAGCGTATATAGAGTTGCTTATCTTAAGACTTGGAGATTAATTCCGTCTCAAAAGCTTCATTAAGGTTTCAACTTGACTTGCAAACCTGTGTTTAGTTTGCACCACAAAATATCCCTCTACTAGAAAAATTTCTCTTATGCAACCCACTGGACGAGTATTTGAACTTTTGCTTCCAGTCGCGCGTGACGCTGCCTTTTTTTATCGAACAAAAACTCCGTACAGAACTGATGGTCATATATGAAACTGAAAAATTTAGATCAATTTCGGGACTTCTTGTACTTTATGACTAGCTTTCGCAAAACATCGAGCTACGTGCATTTTGTTTTGACTGCTATATTTTTAAAATTTACTACCTTCTTCAAGTTCAGTTACTTAAAATACATTGCTTTGTTTCATATTAACTCAATTTTTAAAGACTTTTATTTTTTCATCCATCGGTGCCTATGGCAGGTTTTATACATATCTATGTTTTTAATGTACCATTAGAATTGCAATCCCTATTTTTTTAATGCATCACCCGCCACTGTTGGGTACTTTTGTATAAAGAAAACTTCAGGCAACCTTAAAGGGGGTCAAAGATTATGGTATTAAGACAATCATCAAAACCTCGGAAAAATTGTGTTATAACCTTGTTTGTCATTTCATACTTCTAATGGCCTCGTTTGCTACTGGACATAAAATTTCTAGTAAGAAACAGTTTTTGTTAATTTTGTTAATCATTTTTTTAATTAGGCAAAAAAATCGGACTCATTTTAGGCAGTTTCGGAACATCGACAATTGTCTATCGTTTGTTATTTGGACTTGGTATGATAAAACAATTTTTATTCGTTGTAAATTGTTAGTTTAATTGTTTTCTTCTTAACCAAAAACATTTGTTATGTTACTTTCAAACTTTAAAACTAGTTTCTGCTTAGCTAGTTTAACTCTCTACTTCACGTTGGGTCTGCAATTGGTATTTGTGGGTGCACGTGAAAAAATTGTCGTGAGACTAATAAATGTTTATCAATTTCTTATAGGGTTTTTAATACACTGTGACCAAAATACTACGATAGTTTGTAAGGTCAGAGCCAAAACAAATCGGATTCACTTTGGGCAATTTTGAAACATCGACAATTTGTCTAGTGTCTGGCTAATCGGACTTAGTATAACTATTTTTCTTGATCTAAAATTATTACGTTTTCTCTAATTGTTTTCTTCTTATTGAAAAACTATTTTCTGTTACACGCCATAACCAAAATACTAGTTTGTACCATCGGACCTAGAGGAAAGAAACTTGTCTCCAAGAGAATTTAAAAAAAAAGCACTCTCAAAGTTAAAAATGCCAACACATGCTATGAAAAAATATTTTCGTCGTTTTGCAGCACGATTTGTCCGTTAAATAAACCTAATTTTAGGCTACAGTATCATTTTAGATTAAACGTTAGTCTTAACACAAAATGTGTCTTTTCGTTAAACTTGCAAATAATTTATGTTTAATTATTTACTTTCCTATGGGCTTTCTCAACTGGAAACTTTTTTACCCCACTATCAATTTGTTAATTTTTACCAGACTGGCTTGAAATTATGTCATTCGCCATCAAAAAATATGGTAAAAAAGATTAAGAACGAAATAAATTATTGCGATATGAAACATTTCTGTTTTATGCAAATATTTTCTAGTTATGTTGTTACCATCATCGTTCTTTTCTAATTACAATCGTTGGTTGAGAAAATTCTTTCAATCAACGCTCTTTAAATGTAGCAGCGTTCCAATTCTATGGTTTTGAGTTACATCATTAAACAGCTTATGAATATGGCAGTCTAATAGCACTTGAATTGTTCGACATACTCACGATCAAATCGTGTGAAAGAAATTTTTATTTATTTTTAAATTAAAAAAGTAATTCTTAAGGTTATTTCAAGTTAGTCCACAGTTAATAGAACATATAACGTTTTGGAAGTGCATAGGTACACTAAATAGGATTTATGATATAGTTCTCTACAAAATAAATGCAAAAATTATTAATTTTGAAGAATGAAGAGACAGTGCCAATTGGAACTTAAGTTCATGAATATAGCTTCAAGGTTTACTTTTGACCTTTGTTGTTAGAGCAGTATTCTGCCTCTACCCCTGTATATTTAGCAAAACACAAGTGGGTGTGCATAGAGGATTTCAAATTTTAATATAATTTTAGTTAATAAAATAAGCATCAAGGTAAAAACAAACTATGAAATATAGACAAAATATTTAATCAAATACACATCTATTAGTTTAAAGTTCTCTTACATTTTTTCAGAAGACCGCGCCAATTTCAATATATGATATGATAATCACGTCTTACATTGCCAAACAGGATTTTTTAACTTTAAACACCTTACACTCACGAGAAGGGTTTGCATTCTGGTAAAAGGCGAAAAAGAATTGTAAATTTGGTAGAACAGGACCTTCAAAAAATATTCCTTTTTAGAGGAAGGAGATAGCCATACTGATTTCCTAATAGCTTCTATGGGACTAAAAGATCTACTAAACTTCAAATATACCCATCTGTATGCTCTCTGCTGCGTCATTTCAAGTTAACAAAAATACCCTTGGTGCCGAGGATGCTAAAGAGAACAATAATATCCCCGATCTAAACGTACTAATATCCAGCAAGTTGTTCCATGAACTTTTGGCGTATATCTATTAGGATTGCGCATAAAAAACTTTAATACCTGGTAAGTTTTCGAAACAATAATATAAACGAGTAGACCAATCGCGCTTTTCATGAACTAAACATCAACGTATTTTATTGACGATACCGAGAGGAAAAATTTTATTTAGCATATATCATAAACTGATACAATAATTACCAAATGAAATATTTTAACACATATTAAGCCTCATTTTATTATTATTTACCAAAACCTTGAACATTACAAGATCATTTTGCATTATAGAATGTGATCATAAAAATTTTATTTTTTATGAATTATATAATCATCTACAAAGAGTCTAATGGAAAATTTAAACAATCAGTAATATCGGTAATATAAGAAAGGCCGAAAGCCATATGAGGCTGCTCTGGAAATCTTCCAAGATGATTTTAGAAGAACGGCCGTTTCCTACCACACTGCATTCAGTATGAAAGAAAATTGTTAATCCATTATTCAACTCGTAAGTTTTTATTTAGTTTTAGATCAATTTGGTATGGGACATTACAATAAAAGTTTTCACCTGTCCACCGGAAATCACGTCAAGTCAACTGAACACAATATCATGGGTAAAATATTAAATAGCCGATTTTAGGTAAATAGGTGGTGGCGGTGTGTTGCCTTAACAACAATATTTTTTAAATAATAAGTACGGTAATTCTTTAATAGAAAATGAGTAAAACAAAAAATAAAACCTAGTTTGCATTATACTGTTTCAGAACTTATTAAGATAACTGCCGGTCTAGTTGTCCGAATTTCAGAGGCTCTTCTTGGTTCCTATACATTACATCTATATTTTTTAGTCAAAATACTTGAAAACATTTTAAAATTAATGTAAAAAATATGACTATTGTTTCATGGAATTGATTAAGCTTTTGTCAAATGAAACGCACCATGTAAAAGTTAGCCTGTATGTGTGTTTGCAGAATTGCTATACATATCGAAAGCTGACAAGAAATTTACTGAATAAGAATAAAAACAAAAAACTTTTGCCACTTATTCTTTCACAAAATGTGTCGGTCGTCTCGTGACCAACTATCGAACTTGCTTTATTAATATCAATAAAACTGTAGCATGGCTTGAAGCTCTCTCTACACCCATTTCCCGTATTTAGTTTTAAAATCGTCTCATAGAACTAGTAAAGTAACAATGGGAGGTATTAATCGTAGGAAAGACTTTTTTTAGGGGTTTCACGTTTAAAATTTAATCTCGCCTGGTATTAAAATTAATTTGTCCAGTATTTCTTGACACACATCTGTGCCATAATCAAATCCTTTAATTGCATACTCTAACATTGTGCTTTACATATTTTTATTGATATTAGTGAAATTATGAGTATACTTGCTCTAGAGCGTTATATTAGGTAAACTGGTAACATTTTTTTAATGATTTATTATTTTTAAATTTCCAGAATGACTGCATATATTGAGAATTTAGGGTACGAATCGATTTTATGGTTCCGTTTTTGTTGTAGTTATTTTTGATTATTCTCTTTAACTATTTTAATATAGTATATATATATATATATATATATATATATATATATATATATATATATATATATATATATATATATATATATATTCGACCAGACTATTTAATTTAGTCATATATATTAGACGTTCTAATCAAAGTGAACTGGAATATTTTTAGCGAGTTTTGTGCATAGTACAAAAATTTAAGCGACGGATCTTTAAAAAATCTTAAAAATTAGCAGGCATCTGTCGCGAGAATTGTTGGCATCAATTTTTTTAAAAAAACTAATTCTTCGCCTAATAAAAATACATAAAAGTCTTTACAAACCAGTAACCCCAACAAATAATTTTGATAAAGCTTGAGAAATTTAATTTATTTTAGAAAAGTTATCCTTAAAAATATTTAAAAAGGTACAAACAAAAAGGATATACACTCTGTGTGTATTGTTTTTTTGTGAAAGATTTCCATGTTAATATAATAGACCTGCTATATAACAGATACGATCCTTTAATATTATTTTTTCTTTCAATATTTCTAGCTGTAATGAGTGGCAACATTCAATATATGCATAGGACGAATTTTTTCAGAAAAAATTCGATGGTGCAAACAACTGTATTTCCAACAGGTTAAAAAAAATTAAGACGTATAAAACAAATATAAAAATTACCTTTATAATTACATAAAACATTTAATAATAACGGAACAGGCTAATTTTTACGACATACGGACACTAACTAAAAATTAAGTAGTCCAGCATACATACACTTATCTAAGGACAATAAAATTATACTGACATGTTGGTTTAAATTAGTTTATTTTGTCCCATAACGTTAACATATGGCTTGTTGGTTCCTGGACATGTTATATATTAACAATTAACAATAAATATACAATATAAATAAACAAGCAATTTAGGTTTAACAACTGGTTCCATTTCTGTAATCCTTTGGTTCAGAATCCGCTAGATAATTGTAATTTATGTGAACGTATAGTAGCAAATATAGAAATAAATCCTTATTTTCCTCCGAAATACCCTGATGCAACTGCGTATTACTTTTCTGAACTTAAAATATTCTTCATACATCGCCTTTTACTCAATAATTTAAACAGCATGAAAATATGTGAAAAGCAGTATTATATTTAATTTATGGAATGTTTTGTAAACAGTCCCGGATCTGAGTCCATGTTTGGAGACCCTGAAACAAAATTGTTGGTATTTAATATTCAAAAAATGTTACTTATTTTTAAATTTCACCGCTGCATCATTTTGTCTCGTACTCTCTTCAAGACCTGTGGATCCGATGAGATGAAATCTGAGGTAAATTTAAATCGAATGGCCTATTATCTTCTTCAACAACATATTGGATCATCGAGTCGCTCTAATTAGCTATCCCCCGATTGGGTTAAAAAATATTGCACCTTAGATGATAACAGATATCAGATAATAGTCGACGTTAAACCTAATTTAAAAAAAAAATGAAAGTGTATGTTAAAACATAGAGTAAATTTGACAGTAAAATTCTATGTTACTAAATAATGTTTCAAACCAAATATATATATACAGTGCTTTCGTAAAATAGCGGATTTTTTTTCGCGATACTGGAATGTACAGAGTAATTCAAGAAAGAGTTAAGGCGTCATCGATATATTTTTTCAATTGTAAACCCAATTTTTTATTTCAGAATCAGAAAGGGCACTTTTTTTTACATATGATAAGGAAAATATCGATATTGGTTACATAAGGACATTGTCAAAAAATTCTTTAATTCGCAGGATCTTCCACCTGCCCACCTGTAGTAACATCAACGATATTAAATTTGTTTATAATGTTTCTTATTTCCAGCGTCACAAAAACTGTGTTTTGACATTATATATTAGCATTTGTACTTTAAATCAGTGTTTAAACGTTCTTGGTAGGCGACACAAGTGTGTTCGAAAGTTTAACTTTATTGCTATTTTGTGGGAAAATGATAAAATTAACGGAACGTGAAGGAATTCAAATATTATACATGACTAGTTTTAGAAATAGACAGCGCACACAAATAGATATGGTTGAGTTATTCAATGTAATTCACTCTGATTGGCAACCTATAAGCCAAAGCATGGTAAGCCGAGTTAAGGCAAAGTTCAGTGAATATAAGTATTTTCGGGATATCAAGAAATCTGGTCAACCCTCAATAACAAAAGATCAGCTTAATATTCTGTTTACAGCTCACGATAATCCTCGATACACACTCATGGAAACAATTTCGACTATTAATACAGCACATTGCATAAAATACTGAATAAGGCGACATATCACCCTACAAGATATGCTTAGTTTAGAAGTTATCGGAAGATGATTTTAATCGCCGAAATCAATTTTGCGAACACATATAATAATTATGCAATGACAACAATAATTTTGAAAAAAGAATTATTTTTTTCTGGCGAGGCAACATTCACGTTAAATGGCCATGTTAATAGACAAAATTGTTGCTGTTGGGCAATTGAAAATCCTCATTGGTTCACAGCAGTTAACAACACCCTTTAAAAATGAATGTGTGGTGCGGTATAGTTGACGGAAGAGTCCTAAGTCCTTATTCCATCAACGTCATTGA